>CM029383.1:17826484-18426484 GCA_017165825.1 Hepsetus odoe
TTTTTTTTTTTTTTTTTTTTGTATCAAAATTGTATTGCTGTTTTATTCCAGTTTCTACTACCTCAGGTGTCCTATAGAGTTTTTCCTCTACCAAAGTTCACTTTCTCAATATATATAATTATATATATATATAATTATATAATATATATATATAAATATATATTCTTTTTGACTGTTATTTGTTTTTGATCTGTTTTTTTTTTTTTTTTTTCCTTTTTTTTTTTTCAAAGATTTCCAGGGCTTAAGGGCTAACTTATATTAGCACCTTTTATTGTGCAAATAAACTCAAGAAATCTCTGGGTTAAGAAAAAAAAATTGGCTTAAGCTGTATCCTTTAATCTTAAATATATTGAGATGTTTTAATTATTAAAGTTTTTACCCCATTTTGAAGCCTTTTATAACAAATTTGACTTATTTTGGTGTTTGTCTTTAGTAAATAAAAATGGGAAATGGTCTCATTCCTCTCCTATGTTCAGTGTTATTTCATTGTCTGCTTCTTTTGTCCTGTTTTTAGATTTTGTGTGTTTCTGTTCAAGTTGATAAAGTTTAGTACCCTTTGCTACTACTAGCAGCTGAACTGGCCTGAAAAAGGCACCATCCTTCCTTTAAAAAGCCCTACTACAACCCCATCTAGTGGGCATTAATGGCTGTGTTCCTGAACCATGTAGTCTAGCATCTAAAGGTGGAAAGAGAGGAATATTTGTTTCTGTACATGCAGTTTCATAACAACTGCATCAACTGACCTGCTGACCAATGTGTTCATTGTAGGTTCTGGATTAACAGGAAAGTGTAAAAGATGAAAAAATCTTTGCAGCTGCTGGATTATTTAGGGGTCTATGACACTATCATCATCAACACTATTCTAATTTTGTATTGTCTAACTAGTGTATATAAGACTGGCAGAATTGTGCAAAGTAACCTAAACCCCCCTTAGACATAAAACAAAGACTAAAACAAGAATCTTTTCAAGAGCAACCTGAAAGACAGTGCCATCAGTGTACAATTAGTCTTTAGAGCTCTCAAACCTCTTGCTTTTGTCATTTTATTTCACTTTCTGGGATAAATGGAAGAGGTTTCCTTGTCAGAATTGTTCACATTAGTGGCAATGAGGGAACCACTGAAGAATAACTCAAAACTACCTCACAAAGTTTTAAATTAATAAAATATTAATACAAACCCTGATGTCTGAGATGCACTGGGGCAGCGGTGGCCTAGCAGTTAGGGAGTTCCCCCTGCATCTGAAGTTTGTGGATTCGAGTCCCTCACAAGTAGGTTGCCCTGAGGTACCCTTGAGCAAGGTACCGTCCCCGTCACTGCTCCCCAGGCGCTTTCAATAGCTGCCAACTGCTGCACGGTGTTTGAGTGCATGGGTTAAATGCAGAGGTCCAATTTCATTGTGATTCACTGTGTGCTGTGCTGTGCTGTGCTGTGACCTTGCAATGATCAGGGTTGTCACTTTCACTTTTTCACTTTTGGGCTAAAGTGTATTTTCTAAAACAAATACATTGAAGAGAAGAACATGCTGGGCAATATAGGACCCAAAGTAAAGTTCCTAAACTACTTAACCATCAGCGTCACATGTAAACACTCCAACATGTCGAGTGGTCTTTTAGTAAAAATACACATATTTGCATTAAAAAATCAAATACATGCCTTTTTTTTGGGGGGGGGGGGGTGCAGCTACTGAGCTGCTGATGCTTTATTTTTATTTTTTTACTTATTTAGGAAAACAATCAATCTCTACGACAATAAATCAAGAAATGAGCACATAAAAGAAATGCAATAATTAAACAAATGAAAAAATACATAAAAAAAGATAAATACTACATACTCATGAGACTCCCTGCTGGCTTTGGGCTTCAGGTGAGTAGTTTCATTGCTGCTCCGTTTTTGTTGAATAATCAATAGTTTAGTTGAATCTTTAGTTGAAGGTAATTAGTACTTTCATTTTGCTAATAAAAGTCACTTCTCAGGGCTGAGATCCCTTTTCATTTTATCAGTACTTATAAATAACAAGATGAGATAATAAGTGGGATCTATTGTTTTCATGAGGGTAAGTGTACCGAAGAACCTGAAATTGTTTCGTTTATCCACTAAACACAGAGCAGCCTCGTGAGTGACATCAGTATGACTGTGGAAGCCCCATCACAAGCAGAATTTCTATTCTTAATATAGTTTAATGGTTACACTGTGTGCACTGTGTGCACAGTTATTAGGCAAGTGAGTATGTTGAGGATTCCTTTTAGTATGGAGCAAACACAGTGCTGTCAGTCAATCAAAGAAGATAATAAACCTGAACGGAAATGTGAGTGTGAACATTCTCAGGGCAATACATATGTTTGCAGAATTATTACACAATTACATGAAAAATGGAAATGTACACACATTTATTTCCATTGCTCTACAGCCCAGTTCTGGTACTTTTGGTGTTTTAGAGACTCAGAGACTGGATCACTCTTCCCCTCTTGCAAGGAAGCTCCATCTTCAACATCTTTCTCCCAATATAAATCTCATCTCTTCTCTACACGTGTCCAAACGCAGTCCTGCTTCTTTAACTTTGTCTTCAAATGGTCCAATCAGAGATGTCCCTCTAATATACTAGTTTTTTATTTTATCCATTCAATGCAAATCTTAGCATCTTTTACTCTGCCACCTCCAATTTCACCCCGGACTTTTTGTCAGTTCCACCGTCTCCAACCCATATAACATAGCTGGTCTCACTACCATCCTTACAGCGTAGCACTAGCCAAATTAACTTTATCCAAAAATATTTTTTATTATTATTTAATATTAAGTATTTAATATTTA
Source organism: Hepsetus odoe (assembly GCA_017165825.1). Taxonomy (NCBI): domain Eukaryota; kingdom Metazoa; phylum Chordata; class Actinopteri; order Characiformes; family Hepsetidae; genus Hepsetus; species Hepsetus odoe. The sequence continues at coordinate 17,829,293 of CM029383.1, forward strand.
ATATATTTGCATTAAACTTGTGCGACACACTACACACAGTTTTGTGCACTTGATCTGAGGATGTGGAAATGGACTTTGTTAGGAAAAAAATGATGACATTTACCTTTTTATAGCATAGAGACCTTAAACATTGTTTAAAAGTACATTTGCACCAGAATATGGCAGTAAATAAGTCAATGATCTAATGATGCACCCTTGATGGTCCACCCTAGGAGCCAGTAAAGAGAATCTTTTTAACAAATTGTTTTCTTTAATAGGGCAACACATTTTGGAAATTAAATTTTGTTCAATGATTTAATTGGATTAACCTTTTCAGACAGGGTGTGCAGCTCAGCGCTATGTGGTATTTAGGAGATATTTCAGTTTTTTGCAGGATTCTGTGGTTTATTTTAATAAATGTGTTATTTTTTTTTTGCTGTGTGCTTTTAATCCAAGTGAATGCTGACGGCCTCACGTTGTCATGGTGACGGCCTACGCTTCCTCGCGGATTCGCGCACCGACGTCTCTGACGACATGGCCAGCCGTCAGAGGTCTTCGCTGATTGGTCAGCGCTCTCTCCCCATACACACGTAGTACACTCACACCATTGAACCACTAGCAGCACGGCTCGGCATCTCGCTCTCTGATTGGTCGCAGACCTAGAGGGCCGGTCGTAAAGAAACCTCAGTGTTCGGCTTCTCCGCGGTGATTGGACAATGAATATGCCTTCAGCGCCGATACTATAGATCACTGAGGTACAACCAACGCGCTGTATATAAACACACAGCTGGCGGCGCGTCCAGACGGACACTTGCACCCCTCCAGCGGGTTACAGAAAATCTAGTGATTACTTGTTACCCGACTTGAGAATTTTTTCAGCCTGTTAAGGTGAGTAATATTTATTGCGTTAAAAATATTTTCATGCACATACAGTAGTTTTAAGTCGTGACTAACTACGAATGTTTTAGCCACAAGCAAAGGAATTTAAATTTACACGTACAAAAGTAAAACTGCTTATTTTAATTTTAACTCTGCAAATTATTTGCGATATAAATCTTTTACAAGGCAATGTTGTTGTGGAATTAGAATATATTATTATTATTAAACACAAAAATACACTGGCCAGTTTAAGTTAAAATAGAAACAACAAATTCTAAAGAAAAGAAAATTAAAAATTAAAGGCTTTTATGATTAAATAATGTTTTCATATTCTCACACACACACATATATATGTATGTGTGAATCTGAAAACACATTTAATCATAAAAGCATTTAATTTTTAATTACAAAGTTTATCATTATATATTGAGCTTCTAAGACATGGACAAATAAAGAATAAACATTTATTATCTCCTAAATAAGAGTATGCGGGTGCGTGCTGTTAAAAAAGACAAGATAAAAATGCACAATATTTTATAACTTTATGCAGGACTGCGGGTTGTGAGATTTGTTTAAATTCGGTTGTTTGACACACTCCATTGGGCGACAGCTCGGGTTGCGTCCCAAACCGCCTTCTACCGCACTAGAGAGGGATTTAAAAACAATACCCAGCCACTAGAACTGCGTTCAGTGATGTAATTAGTAGGGTGCAGGGCGTGTGTGTGTTTTGGAACGCGCCCGTGTCTCCCTGTAAGAGCAACGCGCTGAACCGATGTGCTCGCCGGAAGTGAGTCCGTCAGTTTTGTGTTCCGACCCCCCGCTCTGACCTTATGAGTGACGGGAAGGGGCAGCGGCTTCTCTCTTCGCCTCCAGTCTCTCCTACAGCTGGATGATCGCGAGGTAAGGGTGGGGACACGGTCGCCTGAGCTCGGATAACGAGCCGCACATTCCGGTAAGGGCTGGGAGAGTGAGCGGTCCGCCGGTCAGTGAACAGATAGCGTTTAGCATCCGGGCTAACGAGCTAATCAGACTTTCTCCTCGCGGAGAAAGCGGCTCGTTCCTGAGGGTGACTTCATTGAACACCACATATTCCCCTAACCGCGGGGTAGAGAATACTTTAAAGACCTTTTCATCAACAGTATAACGGCTCTCTTTGCAGAATAACTTTTTTGTGTAACACATGACTTGGACAGCAAAGCAGCTCGGCATTTTTAACCCGACACACAAACCTCGCTGCCATAAATTCACCACCATTTCGGATATTCTCTTTCACTCCAGTGTGTTTAGGGAGAGGGATTAAATCATCCAGCTCTAGCTGTAGGAGACAAGGGCCGCGTCCCAAACCTCACACTGCAGTAGTGCACCGCCCTTGGGGAAGATTGCACGGTGTAGTGTGTGCGGTTTTAAATCTTGAACATGCAACTTTATCAAAAGAAACGAGTGGACACTGTTGCTAAATGGACAACTTCCTCCAGTCGGGTTCACTCTCGCCTTGTGTGTGGATTATTAAAGTAAATCATACGTGGATTACACGGTTAAGATAATGTGAGTGCTGGTAGAGACTGAACTGGGCTGTTCGCCGCTTCTCTCTGGTGGAGCTCTAGCAGGGCTGTGGCTCAGCCAGGTGACTGTAAGCCAATTAGAGGAGGGGAGGATGGTGACCAGCTCGAGAAGGTCAATTTATGACCCAAACAGGGACACTGACAGCAAACACAACTGCTTTTTCCAAAAAAGACATCAGATCCTGCTTATCTTGACAAAATACAGCCACGCCTTTCAGTGAGTCATTTTTAAGAAGTTCTCCTTTTAAACAAATCTGTGATCATTTATTTCTCTAAGGAAAGGGATCCACTTATTCAGCTACATCTGAGTAAATGTAGTTGCTGTTTGTGCTATTTTACATTTAAGTAACAAGTCACGTATAAAACTGGTCATCTAAAATCTCGCTCGAATACTTTTTGGTTGTAAATATTTGGATATAACGGTTTAGTGGCAACGTCTTGGTCATTTTCTTTTCTCTACATTTTTCTTCCTGTTTCAAATCCAGCTTGGTCCAAGTTACGCTTTTGGACAGATTAATGTGGTGGTGTATAAGTAGGTAAAAGGTCACCCAGGAACAGCTTTTTGACCTATACCCCATTAAACATTTAATCTCATTATAGTGGACAAGTGAACTGCAGGCTTGGCATGTGTTCCTTCAGACAGGGATCTCAGATCCAAACACTGTTCAGTATTTTCGATAAAGACTTTGAGAACGGGTTTTACCATTTTTGGATCTTCTAGGCTTTGCCGTGACCTCTTGTTACCTTTAAGCCAATAATCACTTGGTGTTTATTTTTCTTCCATAGTCCATTCACAATGCCTGGATCTCTGCCTGCAAGCTATGTGGCCACTTGGCCGAAAGACGTGGGCATCATCGCAATGGAGGTCTATGTTCCCTCCCAATATGTAGACCAGACAGAGCTGGAGGAGTTTGATGGCGTCGGGGCCGGCAAGTACACCATAGGGCTCGGTCAGGCGCGAATGGGCTTTTGCTCAGATCGAGAGGACATTAATTCTCTCTGCCTCACTGTGGTGCAGAGACTCATGGAGAGAAACTGCCTGTCATATGAGAGCGTGGGGAGATTAGAGGTGGGCACAGAAACAATCATTGACAAGTCAAAGTCTGTGAAGACGGTTCTAATGCAACTGTTTGAGGAGTCTGGGAATACAGACGTGGAGGGAATCGACACAACTAATGCCTGCTATGGAGGCACTGCTGCCCTTTTCAATGCTGTCAATTGGGTGGAGTCCAGCTCTTGGGATGGTAAGCATCCTTTCGGTTGTAACCTTTTGATTTAAGGATTGAGCAATCGGACTAAACTATGATCAGAATCAGTCAGTATTTGCTTTTAATATGGACAGTTTACTGATTTATTTTTATTTTGTAAAATTTTATTATTCATTTGAGCCAGACAAGAACATTATTTTTTTTCAAGAATGTTTTTTTTTTTACATGAAAAGTCAGTGGTTTGGCAGTATTGTGATTTCTGTACGTCTTGACAAAAATAAATCGGCCAGTAAAATATTTATAATGCCTCTGTAAAATGAAGATTTAACTAAACTGAATGAACTAAATGAAATGGGTGTCTTGCTCTTGTGATGCTCTTGCTGAACAAGGTCTGTGCTTAGGTTCTGACTATGTTTTGCTTCATCATCTAAGCTTATTTTCCAAGGTCTAAGCTTATCAGGCTGAGATATCATGCAGCCTTCAGAATTTAGGGTGTGTTTCTATGAATTAGTTATTTCACTTTCTTCTTAAGCATGTCCTTATTGGTCACTCTCTGCAGGTCGCTATGCTCTGGTCGTAGCTGGAGATATTGCTGTGTATGCCACTGGCAATGCCAGGCCTACAGGTGGGGCAGGCGCGGTGGCCATGTTAGTAGGGCCCAATGCCCCTCTGGTATTTGATCGAGGTATGTGGTCCTACAAACAGCCATTATGAACTTTGACACACTTATGCCCTTGCTGTTGTTGCAAGAGCTTACAAAATAGCAAAGATCAAAGTCGGCATGTTGCTGTGACTTACTACTTTGTTTGTATCTAAACACTGATAACATACCAGGAAGGACAGTCCAATTTGAAAGCCTATTTAATCGGATTTGTTTAGAACTGATAACTGGGCTTCAACAAATTGATTTTATTTACTTATTTATCATAAATGATGGGTCACACTGATTTTTAGTTTCCAGTGATGATCTTTCCCTGTGCAATGATTTCTAATTATGTTGTTTTTTTTTTTTTTCTTTTTAGGTCTACGAGGCACTCATATGCAACATGCATATGATTTTTATAAGCCTGATATGGTGTCAGAGTATCCCATGGTGGATGGCAAGCTCTCCATCCAGTGCTACCTCAGCGCATTAGACAGATGCTACTCCGTCTACCGCAATAAAATTCAAGCACAGTGGCAAAGAGGTGGGTGATTGTTTCATGCAGGAGCATCTTATTGTGCAGTTTGCCTTGAACTTTGAAGACTCAGCAGGCTTCACAGTGCAATAGCCTGTATTTCCTTACTGACTGCTTTAAGTAAGTAAAGAGGGCTTAGGCTGTTCCTGTATGTCACAGAGGTATTCTTAGCTTGCTTAACAGTTAATGTCATGACCACAAGAGGAGCACTCAGAGTGAAGTAAATACAGCTTGGTCAAGGTGTGCATTTTGACCATTCTTCTATTTGACTTTAGTCTAGTCAAGGATAATAAAGGGATAATATACTAATACCCCTATAAGAAAATATTTTATACTTAAACTAAAGTAAAAGAAGCCAATTTAACATGTGACTGGACTCTGGACAGAGAGGTGACTAGAAGTGTTTAATTGCAAGATGAATTACAGACCACTATGAAAAAAAATTTTTTTTTTTTTTTTTTTTTCGTCGTGAGCTTTTCATGTAGAACAAACGAAGATTATGATTAACACCAACTTTATTAGAGAAATAAAGGGCCATTTGAATTATAAGCTTGCTGCTTTTCTTTAAAAAAAATGCTTTTGAAACAAAACTCCTTTTGAAACTTGAATATGCTATAATTGAAATTTAAGTAACCTTTTGCAAAGGCAAATTTCAATAAGCATAATTTTTCATAAAAGCCCTTTTTCATCTTTGATCTTATTACCTCAGCATGTATCATGGAAATCATTACTTGTTTAGTCCTTAAATCAGCCTTTTTAAATATCTTTTTTCAGCTTTGTAAGTTTCCATGAAATATTAAGGCAAAGTGTCCAGTGATCTTATAAATGGTGTTCTTTATAATGTATTTGCAGCGGTGACCTAGATATTTATTACACACAGTAATGTGCAAAAGTTTTAGGCAGGTGTGAAAAAATGCTGTAAACAAAGAATGCTTTCAGAAATATACATAATGATTGTTTATTTTTATCATTTTACAAAATGCAAAGTGAGCGAACAAAAGAAAAATCTAAATCAAGTCAATATTTGGTGTTACTACCTTTTGCCTTCAAACCAGCATCAGTTCTTCTAGGTACACTTGCACAAAGTCAGGGATTTTTTAGTATTATAGTCGGTGTATGATCAACCAATTTTACCAAACAGGTGCTGATGATCATGAATGTCACACGGAGGTTGAAACACAGTCATGTTTGGAACAACCTACCAGCCGAGTTCCTTCAGAAACTGTGTGCAAGTGTACCTAGAAGAACTGATGCTGTTTTGAAGGCGAGGGTGGTCACACCAAATATTGAATTGATTTTTATATAATATTTAGATTATTATTATTTTTATTTTAAACTGTGCATTACATAAAGAATGCTTGTATTTCAGAGGGCCTTGAAAGGCGTTTCACTCTGGATGAGTTTGGCTACATGGTTTTCCACTCTCCTTATTGTAAACTGGTCCAGAAGTCTCTGGCCCGTCTCCTTCTCAATGATTTCCTCTCACATCCCAATCCCAATGTGGAAAGTGCTCCTTTCAATGGCCTGGAAGCCTTCAGGTTAATATTTTATGTTATTTATATATGAGGGTAGCTCAGATTTGCCAGTGAAGTCCTCTTTCAAGCATGTAAGAAGAAAAGCTTGTAATATTTGTTGCTTTGATGTCTAGTCTGCTGCAGGGACTCCACTTGACTAAAGATTTGTACTTTTTTTTTTTTTTTAGGGATGTGGATATAAAGGACACTTATTTTGACCGTGATGTAGAGAAAGCCTTCATGAAAGCCAGTGCTGAGATGTTTGAGCAGAAAACCAAGGCTTCTCTCCTTATTTCCAGCCAGAATGGCAACATGTACACACCATCTGTGTACGGCTGCCTGGCTTCAGTCCTAGCACAGTATGTACTATGCTCCCTGTTTTTTAGGGAGGTTGTCTTGCATCATTCTTTGTTCCTTAAAGCTCATTACTTTTCACATCTTAATTCATTTGGCATTTTATTAAAATGCGTTCTTTTTTTTCTATTGGTGTGCTTTTACAGACATACCCCTCAACAGGTGGCAGGAAAGAGAATTGGAGTGTTTTCATACGGCTCAGGCTTTGCTGCGACACTCTACTCTATAAGAGTGACACAGGATGCCACACCTGGTCAGCATAAATGTGCAACTACAATACACAAAATATGTAACCTCTTTATTAATGTGATGCACATGATTTAACCTGGTCCATTTTTGTTTGTTTGTTGCGTTTAAGGTTCTGCGCTGGATAAACTTATAACCAGTCTGTCAGATCTGCAGGCCCGACTGGACTCCAGGAGGAAGGTTCCACCTGCTGTCTTTGCTGATAACCTGAAGCTTAGGGAAGAGACACATCACTTAGGTATGTCAGTGTTAGTTTTAGACTCTGCATTAGATTTCAATTTTGTTCCTGGCACAACAAACCTTTGGCTCATTTTGTAGGTTTTATTAGTTTTTACACTGTTTAAAAATGCCAGTTGTCTTAAACATTATGTGAACAAAAGATAGAATGATTAAAAACCTTTTTATGCTTATAAATTTGTTTCAGAGACACAAGGTTTTTACCACAGGACCTTTTATTCTTAACCTTCTCTCATTAAGCCCATTTTCCCCTTGCCTTTGGACAAAATGAATGCACTAGGTTTTAAATTGTTAGAAAAAAATAAAGTTTAATATTATGTACATTGTAAGAAATGTAGTTAGGTTGTCTATATTATTTGAACTGACTTTTATCTACCATTTACTTTAACTGCAACAGCAAACTACATTCCCAAGGGTTCAGTGAACGAACTCTTCCCTGGAACATGGTACCTGACCCGTGTGGACGAGAAACATCGCAGGTACTATGCCAGGCGCTCCCTGGATGAGGACAGACCCCTGGAGGCAGGACTGGTTGCCTCAGTGACCTCAACAGAGGTAAGATGGAATAGGATGAGCTACATATCTGAAGGGTAATCTTTTTCCAGCCCATTCTATTGGTGTAAAATTATATCTGAGCTTGATATTGGTGTACGTACTACTGTGTAAACAGTGGCTATATTAAGCTTTGTTTATCCAGTTTATTTTTTTTATCATAATACTGAATTGTACCAACATTTTCTAATTGATTCATGGTGAAATTTGTGAATTTATGGTTTATTTTATTGCCTTCTTAAATAATCACATTAACATTGAATTATGAGGTGACCACTTGACACTCTTTCTGTTTCCGTTTCCAATTCTCCACTCCTGCAGCACATCCCCAGTCCTCTAAAGAAGATGCCCCGCATCCCTGCCACTGCCCCCGAGGTGGTTGCTATTAGCAACGGGGATCACTAAAGTTGACCTCTATGAGGTACACCTACCCATAGGTGATGTTGAGGATGTGGACAAAAACAAGAATAAGCAAAAAGAGAAAAGGATTCAAGGCACTGTTTCTGCCTTGGCCTTTGATGTTTATTAATGAATGTGAAACAGGCATAGCTTTTAAGTGCTCCTGGTTAGGACTGGTCATTCAGTCACTGTATTTAAGCTGAATGTTTTTTTGGTGCAGGCAGGTTAATGTTGGAACATATAAAGGGTGTGTTGTGGTGGGCAGTGTTGTCTACTACTCATGCAATGTTTGATAGTAATGGACACAAGCTAGCACACACTTAAAGGTTTGCTGCTCAGAGCTGACGATCTATGCAGTGACACATTATTCTGATGTCATGATAGGCAGTTTCAAATGTTTAATTCATTTTTGGTTTGCATTAAGCTAGCCTTTTCAAGGATGGGATTTTAGAATCTCAGGTCAGCAAGGGAGGGTTTGGGAGCAAAGGGAATCAAGCATTTTGTTTTATTTTTTTTCTACTTTCCCCAGCTGGTTTCTGCCGCCCCCCCCCCAGCATAGGGAATGGCTTTCTATATACCTCATGATTTCCCCCCTGCATTCTTTTAGAAATTCATGAACAATGTCAGGCATACGGTTAGACATAATTCAGTCAATTTTGTGAACCTAATGTTCCTAAACCACGCACGTACATTAAAATTTCTACACTGATCAGCTACAACATTATTACGACTGACAGGTGAAGTAAATATTATTTTGTTACTATTGCAGCTGTTAAGAGCTGGGATATATAGGCACCAAGAAGTCTGTTTTTTTTTAAGTTGATATTTGGTTGGAAAAATGGGGACAGGATGAAGATGTGAGCAATAAGGGCAAATTGTCAAATGAAAACCTAGATGATTGGGTCAGACCATCCCTGAAGTAGCAGTTTGCGTGGGTATGACAAAGTCATGGGCAGCCAAGTCCCAGTGATGCTTGTGAGGAGCGAAGACTAGCCTGGTTGATCTGATCCCACAGTGGAGCTATTGTAGCACAAAATGGTGAAAAGTTTATAGAAAGATGTGAGAACACACTGCGCATGAATGATTTGAGAAACATGAGAGAGTTTAAGATGTTGACTTAGCCTTCAGATACCCCAGAGCTCAATTCAACTGAGCATCCATAGGATATACTGCACAAAATACTCCTATTCATAGAAGCCCAACACTAGCAACTTACAGGACTTCTGGTGCTAACAACTTGGTGCCAGATACCACAGTACACCTTTAGAAGCCTTGTGGTCTCCATGCCTTGACAGATCAGAGATGTTTGGGTGGCACTCGGTGGACCTGGATACTTTTAAACAGCTTTTTATAATGTGATGGCTGATTGGTTTAAGTTTTTTTTTTTTTTTTAAACCCAGTTTTCTAAGAGAAACAGGCTAACTTACAAGGCAATGGCATTACTAAGGAGATCTTTTTAAATTGATAAATTTGGCAGAAATTGAAATTTGACCTGGTTTTTTGATTTGTTTTTTTGATGTCATTAATCAGTATCAAACATGGAGAAGTTAGTCGCAGTCATATTATGCATGCAGTTCTCTAAAAAGCTGTGAACAACTGTATAAACACTAATTGTGGAACAAATAATACTTTAGAACATATGTGGTATTGGCTGCAAATGTATTTAATTAGTGCTTCAGTCAAGTGAACTGAGCCTGAACATTTTTTCAAGAAAAGATCAAGCTTTAAATTAAGGTTAAGCACTGACCATCACTAGAGGACGTCATAAGCACTATTGGATCTGTAATGAGAATAAATGGGCTCCGTACACACAAGGTCACTTCACCTATGGAAAAATGTCAGTGCATTGTTTCCCTGGTGTGTTTCTGACATCCTTGGGACCATCAAAGCAGTGAAGGCTTAGGGGAAAGACAGTTGTACAACCATTTTTGAGGATTCTTGATGAACCCACAAACAGTTAATGTACACTGTAATCTAAAATCAAACTGTTTTGTGAGTGTGAGTGAGAAGCTAATCTGGTTTTGGTCCGTCTGTTTGAACCCCTCTGCCTTTGGTTGTGCCAAACTGCCAAAAAGCAGGTCATTTCCCAAAACCCATCACAACTGCCATCTAGTGTGCCTGGCAGTGGCCACATTAACGCTGAACTGCCTTCCTGTGTGTGGTGTGGCAGCCGGGAGAGAATCTGTAGTGCTAGAACAAACATCTGTAGTACTCGATAAACAGTCTCACTTTCTGATTAGCAGGTTTGTTTGATGAAACTGTTGGTGGAGAATTTTTGTTGCCGTCCATCCATTTTAAACAACTGGTGTCATTTTCTGCGGCTCAGCTGCTCAGTAATAAAAATAAGTCCACTGCTTCTCAGACACATATTCAGAAAACACCAATAACTGGTCAATTGCATTTCCTTTTGAAAACCTTCCAGACTGTTAGAGAGAAAGCACTTATGATGCAAACTGCTCAACTTTACAAAGCCTTATTCTAAGCATGTAGAAAACAAAGGGGATGACATTCTAAATAATGTACAGCTAATTGTCTTGTCTTTTTTTTTTTTTTTTTTTTTTTTTTTTAATTCTGCAGTCAGGACAGGTCAGCTCCGAGGTTTTAACTTGAAACAGCTAATGTTTACAAGACGTTTATCTGAGATCAGTCAGTTGTACCAATTTTTGCTGAGTAATGTACAGTACTAACTGTAAATTATTTATATTTGTAGATGTAAAGAAAAATTGTGACTTGATCTGGCTTAACTTTTGTAGAGAACAAGCTGTATAAAAAGATGTTCTGTGTAAGAATGTATAGAGATGAGCTGAAAAAAAATAAATATCTGTTCATTTAACCATATTGCCTGAATTCATTTTTAAGGCTGGATAAAATAATTTCATGTTTGTTTGTTTGTTTTTTTGTTGTTGTTGTTGAAAAGGCCAAAATCATGGAAAATTTAAGTTTCCTGACTCTTGAAATGGAAAAACTGAATATGGAATTTTTTTTTAACTTACTATTATCTCTTCTCTGATTATAGCCTGTAAAGAGAAATTCAGCTAAAATGACTTGTGCTCTGCACTATGCATGTTATCCCAAATGTTTTGAACGGCTGCCAACACTATGCTCAACATGCTTGGAGGAGAACACTACCTCCTGCCAAAGCTATTGAGCTATGTGAGGGTCTTCAGACCTGTCCAAAGAGATGTCTGGTGAGATTTTTTTTTGGCAAAAACTATTCAAATTTTCAGTTTAAAATATGAAGACACTCACTTCTGATATTTTAATGTTATGATTGTGAAATAGAGCCAAATAAACCAGTCCTAAAAGAAAAGTTTTAAGATATGATTCTGCACATATCTCTCCACCTGAGTGGGTTAAAAAAAATTATTCAGGTCATAATCTAGACTTTTGAAAACATCACGTAAGATATTAACAATTTGAGTATTAAACTCATCCGACATTTGGCTCCCGTCTTCGGTGAGCTGTAACCAAACCACCCCCGACATGACAGAAATGTTTAGTGGCACTAAATAAGTGGCACAAGTGGAATGACTTTATACATTATTGAGTACCTTTACTTTTGTTTAAAGATCAGATTTTTAGGGCTATCTTGATAAAGCAATTTGCTCATGCTCCGAAACTACATCATCAACCACAACAAAAGCCCCCTCTCCTTTTTAAAAGAAAAAATAAAAACGGGTGGGCCAGTTCTTCCTGCTGAATACGTACTCCCGCTCAGTCGTTCATACTGAGTAGGGTGGTGGGCTCTCAATGCTCACAGGGTGAAAGGCAGAGAAGGACCTTGGACAGGTCACCAGCCCATCACAGGGTACACACACAGTCACTCTTAGGGGGCAATTAAACATCTGACGTGCATGTCATTGGGCGATGGGATGAAATGCTTGAGGGCAGCAAGGGATGCAGCAGATCTGACCATCGGTGGAAGTTCATTTCACCGCCCTGAGGAACCCAGACTGAGAAAGGTCTCGATGTGTTCCTTTCTTCTTCTCTTGAAGGCAAGCAGGTCTTGATGCTCTGAGTGGATGATGAGAGACGTGTTGTTTGATTAGTGCCATCAAGACCTTTCTTGGCCTCAAAATGAAATGGTATTCAATTTAATTTAATTAAACTAAATAAAACATGTTTGTTTTCTATTACACAAACCCTTTAAATTGTTAATGAGATAACAATATAATGATAAGTGAGCCTAAAAAATCAGATATCACTCCACATGTGAGCATTTTATGATTTATCAGATCAGCTGAATCACTGTATTTAATGTATTTGTTGTTTCAGTGGCTGAACGCGTTGTCTTGTTTTTACCACCACGCACCACTAGATGGCGACATTATGAAGGGGACGTTGGGAAACGTGGCGCCTTGCAACGATAAGATTATTAAAGTGTGAAAATAGTGTATAGTCACCTGTCACGTGATGGTATAAATCTGAAAAATAAACACACCACACGCTTTCTGACGCTTTCTAAATATATTGCTTTATTTGCAAATATATATTTAAGTATATATGTGTGTGTGTTAGTGTGTATCAAAGGAAAGTATAAACCCTCCTGTGTCTGCTCTGTCTTTCCGGATCTCCTGGATTCCCTGCGTGTCTGGCTTTGTGTTGTGGAGGTGAACTCTCCTGTCTGTCAGATTTCTCCTCCTCTCTCCTTTTTGTAGCCCAGGGCGCTGTTTTTCTCTCAGCCCGCTTTTCCGGAAAGTCCCACCTCTCGGAGAAAAACGGAGCATCGCCGCAAATTTCAGCTTGTCTTTTCAGGATTTATTTCCCCTTGAGCAGTGCAAAAAATAAAAAAAAATTGCATTTAGGCCTGCTTGTACATTCACCATTTTTATATTGTTAACAATCTGTTTTCTGTCATGCATGCTCTTATAAATACTTTCTGTTGTTGTTTTTATTCACTGTGTTGTAAATTATTACCACTAAGACCAATATTAAGACTAGTGCTACACAGTTCCCGGCGTGCATCGGGTTATATTTCATTGCTGATTGTATCTTTAAAACTTAGCATGTTATTTAAAAATGTAAAAACCTTTAAATGTTTAAATGTTTGTCACTCAAGTATCTAATTAGTAACGTGGTGTTTTTAAAAGCAATGTAAAAAAAATAATGGCAAAATGCTCATGATACATGAATTAGTGTATTCCTTTATTTATATTACCTCGCACAAAATGTTGAATCGTTGAGTTTTTTAATAACGTTTTTATTCGCGATTAAAACAGCCAGTCCCAGTTTTGTGACAAAGTAGCCTGTATTTCTTCTCAAATCACACAAAACATTGAGGTTTTTTAATAAAGGTATTAATGCGCGGCTGAATCAGCCAATCAGATTGTGCGGGGGCGGAGCCTGTAGAACACTGATGTGGAAAAAAAAAACCCAGCGTTCTCCGGGCTGCTGGGTGGAGTTTTAACGGCGCCTCAGCGACAAACGGAGGCAAGAAAGAAATAACGTATTCTGACATTTTACCACCATTTTCGGAACTAAAATATACACTCGGCTGGCCAAGGGAACTGTTTGCACCGAAGTAGCCCGAAAGAGGACGTCCGGAGCGGAGAGCTGGTAGGTGAGGCGGCGCAGTGAAATCTGTGTGGAAAGAAGCGTTCGGCGAAACTTTGTGAAGGGTGGGAAGTTTCCTGCCGAGTGCTCGCTGAACATTTCTCTCTTTTTTTTTACTTTAGGGCCTGAAGTGTACGTGCACAGGGTCAGGTTTGGAAGTTTGCTGAAGTAAAAGTTGTAATTAAACGTCTATAAGTATAAAAACGGGTGTAGGCAGGGGCAGCGATGATTCGCTAACTTTGAGCTCTAACGGTCAAATGTAAACGGCAAACACGGAAGAGTCGCGCGCTCTCGGAGAGCGCTTCATTTCTCTCTTAATCCCTCTGTTATAAGTGTTTTTTGTCCAAATACCCGTAGTGTGCATGAAGCCAGGGTGAGTGAGTTTTCACTTTTTGAGTTTTGTTTGGAAAGTTGGGCAGGTTTTGTGTCTCGGCCTGTAACGGTCAACGTCCCAGAGCAAAGCCAACAAATCACTGTCATACCTCACACACTGGCCCACAGCTCTGTAGATTAGAGACCCCCTCCCTCCATGTATATGTACGCTATTGTGTTAAACATGCACTCCCTGTGATGCTACAGACTTTTTCAGGTTTATCATGTCCAAATTCAAAACATCATTCCGTTATTTTAATGTGCACTCACGAATTAATCACCACTCACCCAGCTCGTATAACCTGTACAAAAGCATTGCCAGCCAGGTGAGACACACTGGAGCAGATCACACTTGCCCAAAGCCCAGCCTAACCAGGAGGGATATAAAACCTCCAGCAGAGAAACTTTAGAGACATGGAGCTCAGTCACTTGAGTGATGAGCTGGAGAAGCATTTGGGATCCAGAACTCATCATCTAACCTAGTTTCTGATCCCATTTCTTGCTTTTGTGGCTGAATACAATAAAATCCTCAAAGCTCCAGTGTCTAGTGTAAAGCCTCCCCAAAGGAGTTGTCTTATTGCAGCAAAGGGAGGGGCACATTCCACACTGATACCATTGATTTGAGAAGACTTGTTGGATGGTCTACAGGCCTTTAAGACGCAGTTGTTAATCTCACTTTTTGTACTCTTGTAGATTATTTGATTATTTATATCCACACTAATATGCTACATATACAGTCCCGATAGCGCAAGTAACTGGGGCATTTCTTGGTAAACTATGAGATTAGGGCAAGGGTTCTTATTGCTGTGCATTTTTTTGGTACTTTTTCTCATCTAGCACACCTGATTAAACAATGATTTTGGCCAGGTCAGGTATTTAGTAAATGGAAAGCATGAGGTTACAACGGTTGGGAATAAGAGCTCCTGATTTGGAGTCTATATTTAGTAGTAATCATTGTTGTTTCTCAAGAATGTTAATGTTTTAGCTGCTTAAAAATAGCAGCTGTCTTCAGCAGATATAGGTTCCTGGTTTGAGCAGTCTTATGGCTTCAGCTAACACAAATAACTGGCTCTTCACTCTCAACTGTCCTTCACTTCATGTGTTTTCTTGACAAAGTATGTGTCGTTTGACAGCAAGAGGGCGGTCAGGCAAATGATGAAAGAATAGTTGAAGTCTGTGGAGGCAGATGGGTAGAGAAGGAGAGAGTTTTATTAAGGATTTAAAGATGTCCAGGTGTATTTAAAAGTTAGGATATAATGGAAAAAGTGCAACATTTTCCATCAGTAATTTAAGAAAGTGAACATTTTAAATAGTTTAGATTTTATGTGCACAAACTGAAATATGTCAAGCATTCATAATAATTATGGCTCAAAAATAAGAATTAATTGGAGTTTATCACAATACAAATCATGTATCTCTCAGTCTAGTTCAGTAAATGGTGCTGACTTGACAGTTGTCCAGAAGGCCATCATTGACACCTTGGCCTTGAGAGGATTGTCCAGAAAAGTTGATTCAAGAACCTGGGAGAGCTTTACAAATAGGGCACTGAAGCTGGTGTCTGTGCAAGAAGGGCCATCACACACAATGATGTCCTTTTTTTTGGACATCTTCTGGAAAAGGGATGAATTTTGTATTCCTAATATCACACCACTCCAAATAGAGACAATGTCAGACATGTCTTACCTGGAGAAATTTAACTTGACTGCTGGTCAGTCCACTGTCCTTCTATCAAATTCAAAGCCAACACATCCATTTACCAGGAGATTTTAGAGCACTTCATGCTTCAATCTGCTGACAAACCTTATGAAGATACCAATTTCGTTTTCTAGTAGGACATGGCACCTCCCCACAGTGCCAAAACTAAGATCAAATGGATTGCTGATCATGATATTATTAGTGCTTGATGAGCTAGCCAATTTGCCTGACCTGAACCCAATAGAGAATCTATTCTCAAGGGGAAGTTGAGAAACACCCAAACAAAAAATACAGATTACAGATACTTTCAAAGCAACATACTATTCAGATGTAGGACATTTCTGTATTGTAAATGCTTTTTTAAAATCTCTGAAAACATTCTAAGAATAAACATGAACATGTTCTGAATATGGAATATTGGAAAGTTTTCCTTTTTGAATTTCATCTCTTATTAAATATTAGTGTTATCAACAAAATTGCTTTCTGATCTAGCTATTCATTTTATGCAGTGTGACCCACATTCTGCAGACAGTTGACCATGTTTCAGAGTTATCATTGTGCGTTGATGGACGTGATGAGACTTGTAGCAGTTCAGCCTAAGGCCCACTCTGGTTTCTTCCTTCCCTTTTCTTAGGTGGTTGAAAGAGCATTCAGTTCAGCTATGTCTCAGTGTCACAGACTTCTTGGTTTGTATAAGTGGAACTTATCTTTCAAGAGGCAGATGATTTAAATGAGTTTAAGAGTGGATGTTGATAGGCTGGCTTATTAAAAGATGCCTTATTAACTTGTAAGTTAGGGGTATTACAATGTATGGATCGCACATCTTAATAGAACAGACAAAGCAGTTAATTTTATATTTATGTATGTTTTTGTGCCACTTGCCAACAAGTATATTCAAAGCATTTATTTGTATGCTTCTCACATTCCCTTCTCTCACTTGTTTTTTTCTTTTAACAATACATAGGATTGTTTTTAAAAGAACACTGGAAGCATACACTTTGTCACAATGTTTAATATACATTTTAAAGCATTAAATCAGTGTTTGATGCAGGGCTACTGTTATAGTTGTGCAAAAAATATGCTACTTGGGAACAGATCATTTGGAGTGAATAATGACTACTCAGTGCCCAACTCAATACTGCAGACTAATCAATGAAACTGGAGGGAGGGTTTTAGAGTGGATTGAGTGTATTGACTGCAGCTCAGCAAACAGCATTTTGCTTTCCCTGCTTTTGAACTTGTTCTTCTTTGACCTCCCATCACATAAGGCCTGTGAAGCTTTCTGAGAAAGAGTGATTAGCCATTATTAAAGATTACCTTTTGATATCCAGACTGAGCCCCTCCTTTCTATGAAACTTATTATTCTTTATTTTCTCTCAGCAGCTGTCCAGGATGCTGGCTTGTATGTCTTTCCTTTTATTGTCCTCTAGAAAACTAAGGAGTGCATTACAGTGTGGTGTTCTTTTGCAAGAAAATCAATAACAGAGATGCTAATAGGCTAGCCAGCTAACATTGTCATTTCCGTACATGAAAGTGACAACCCTTGTCATTGCAAGGTCACAGCACAGCACACGTGAACCACAACGCAATTGGACCTCTGCATTTAACCCATGCACACAAACACCGTGCAGCAGTGGGCAGCTGTTGAAAGCGCCTGGGTAGCAATGATGGGGATGGTACCTTGCTCAAGGGTACCTCAGGGCAACCTAATTGTGAGGGAATCGAACCCACAATTTTCTGATGCGGGGGCAACTCCCTAACCACTATCTAACTGATATTGCATTTAGGGCTCAAAGACTCTCATTGACACATATCTATATTTGGAGATTTTATCGTTGCTGCAAAAATGAATTAATTAAATGGCAACAACTAGCCTGCTTTACAACATAAAGCAGAGAAATTCTCCGAGAAATTATAGCTGGCTTGAAATAATAGAAACAAGTGAGATACTGTTAAGCCATTTTGTGTACCACTTTTTTTTTTTTTTTTTTTTTTAGCATGTTTTTGTTGGAGCTTGTTTCTAAACCTAATCATGACTCGAATAGTTTGAAATCAGTCAGTTTTCATGCCAGTCAAAAACCCAATATAGTCAATAGTTTTTTAACTTCTGAGGTCAACTCAGTCATTCTTCAGATCACTCTTATTCAGAGTAGTGATAAACTAAATTATGTGAATGATGTGGCTGCAGCCTTAACCAAGTCCATTCCATAAAGAAGTGTTGGCCCCCACTACCTACTGCATGCAACAAGGATGCCATTGAAGGCACACTGTGTGGTATTGTAGCAGGATGGTGGGGAATAAAGGCTCCCTTTGTCTGGTTGAGAGGGGCTCAGTAGGCAAATCCTGCTGAGACAAGAGGAGAGAGAGGTGTAGCACAGAAGGACAACCTGCTCTATGCTCATAGCCCTCACCAGGAGCCCCTTACCAGCCATCCTAGATAACTTCACAGGCAGAGGATGGGGACAACTTCCATGTGCGTGTATGTACATAGCCAATAGCTCTTCACCGTCACATGGAACTCCATTAGATTAAAAGGCTTCTTTTAGCCCTGTTTCAGGTTAATGCTGGTGATAATATTTTTACTTGTTTGAATTTTAAGGCTGAGGTTTCTAACTGTTTTGGGTTTGAGAGGGGAAAAAAAACACAAACCATGCCTCTAAAATTCTTAGAAGCATGATATTTGAAATTTACATGAAAGAAATAGGTGCTCTGAATAATAATGGATGATTATGGATTTTGACATTAAAGGTCTGTGTTAGTGAGTTTTGGATGCTACATTGTGGTAGGGGCTAACGATTAGCTAATATTTAGCTGCTAACCCATCTACAGTCATGTGAAAAAAAATTAGGACACCCCATTAATTATTCAGTTCTTTATTAAGAAATGTTCCTGTATCTATGTCTAATCTTGTTTTTAATCTATCTCTGGAAGAGAAAATAATTTAATTGCAGGTAAACAACAAAAAATAACCATGATTTATTCATTAAACAAAAGATATCAACAAAATTGTGTATTCTAACTGAGGAAAAAGTTAGGAAACCCTACTCCCTAATAGCCAGTGTTACCCACTTTGGCTGAAATAACCACAGTGAGACACTTCTTCTGAGTAGCATCTACCAGTGTCTGACATGTTTGAGGGGTTTCTTGTATCTACAGCCCATTTCAAGTCACCTTACAGCATCTCAGTGGGATTAAGATCTGGGCTTTGATTCGGCCACTCCAGGACACTCCATTTCTTAGTTTTGAGCCAGTTGTTGGTGGATATACTGGTATGTTTTGGGTCATTGTCATGTTGCAGGGTCTAGTTCTGCTTCAGCTTTAATGTTCTTACAGATGGTCTCACATTTTCCTCAAATGCCCTCTGATACACGGTAGAATTCATGGTGGATTCCATGATGGTGAGCTGACCAGGTGCTGCTGCTACAAAGCATCTCCAAACCATGACACTTCCACCTCCATGCTTCATAGTTGGTATGAGGTTCTTTTCCTGTAGTGCTATATTTGATTTACACCAGATAGGTCCTCCGTTCTGGTGTCCAAATAATTCAGTTTTAGACTCATCTGTCCAAAGAGCATCATTTCAGAAGCCCTCGTCATTGTCTACTTTCTCTCTGGCAAACTTCTGGCCTTCTGATGTTTTTCTTAGAGAGCAATGGTTTCCTCCTTGCACACCACCTTTGCAAGTTAAAATTGTGCAGTCCATTTCTGATTGTAGAGTAGCAAGTCATTATCAACAGTAACAAGAGCTTGCTGTAGGTCCTGTTATGACATTTTAGGGCTTTTGGAGATTTCTTTTAACACCTTGCAGTCTGCTCTCATTGTGAACTTGATGGAATGGCTGGACCTGAGCATGTTGGCAGTTGTTTTGGAAGTCCTCCAATTGTAGAATATTTTCTGGACCGTGGAATGGCTGATTGCAAATTCTTATAAGATCTTTTTAAATCCTATACCAGACTTATAAGCTGCTACAATCTTCTTTCTGAAGGCCTCAGATGGCTCTTTTGAACTCACCATGGTGGTCACTCTAACCTCAACAGTCAGGAGCACACCAAACTCAATGTCTGAGGTTTAAATCGGGCAAACCTCCTGATTGATGTTCTAATCGAGTGCACCTGATGTGCTTACACCTGTGTGTGATTTGAGCCATTTTAATTGGGAATAAAGGTGGGGGTGTCCTAATTTATTCCTCACCTGAAATTGTATTTTTGTAGAATTACACTTTACAGAAGATTTTGAAAAGTATTTTCTTCAGTTTTAATTGTTTAGTTATATTACTTGAATCCCCCAGTATTGTTACCATTAAGATTAAATATTCATATGTTCAAGAATGTTACAAAAACACACAGGCTTTCATAGTGTGTCCTAATTTTTTCACATGACTGCACTTGGAAATTGATTGACTTGTGTGCTAGTTCACATTAAATATCTCATATAATGAGGATAACTAATTCTGCCTAAAGGGTAATGACTTGTCTGCCCTCATGATTTAATAATATTAATTAATAATGATTTAATATTATTTAAAATGTGTTTTTAATGTCACATTAACATCGTGTTATTATTTAATATTGTGACAGAATGATTTGAGGATCGGACTAAAGTTGGGAATTTCAAGCATGATGGTTATGCTGAAATAAAAAATGTAAATAAAAGCTATTAAGAAAAACATTTGGCAGTTAATGGGTTTCAGGCAGGCCATAAAACTGAAACAAGCAACACGTGGAGTTTTTCTTTTGTGCAGACAGACACAATACAATCAGTACAGCACACATTGAACCACAAGAAATTAATTCTCTGCATTTTACCCTTAAATACCATAAAGCATGGGGCAGCCATGCATCCTGTGTCGAGGGATGTAGGTGGATGGGGATGGTACCTAGCTCAAGGTTAGCTGAAGGTTACCTCAGGATAACCTACTTCCAGTAGGGGTAGGAGGAATGGTCTAGTGATACTCGTCTATGGGCCAAGAGGTCCCAGGTTTGAATCCCATCTTTAGCACAACCACCATTGGGTTCCTTCACCCCAAGTTGCTCCAGGAGGACTGTCTCTGTAATCAGCAAATGGAAGTCGCTCTGGATAAGAGTGTCTGCTCAATGCCATTAATGTAAATAGTGGGGCCTAGTCCCTTACCACTAGGCCCCTGCTGCCTCTGTTTTTTAAGCTCAGTTTTACACAACTTCCAGGAAGCTCTATTTAAGATGGTGTTATAGTGTTTTTATTTTATTTTTGAACCAGCACCACATTGGAATGCTGTATTTGATGTAGCTTAGTACTGAATGGTAATCATAAGCATTGATAAACAAACAAATCAATAATGGTTCACTGCAGGTTTTTAAATATTTTTCATAATTGACATTTTCAGCTCTAAGAGGTACAAAAATTGGTCTTGAAATTGACATGCTTAAGAAACTAGTGTGAATGCGGGGAAACCCACTGGGGGTCTTGAGAGCCTCACAACAAACACACAAGGCATACCAGCATAGCTTTTAGATAATATGTTGTGTGTTAGAGGATGTTGGGTCATTTAAATTTTCTCATTTAAATTTTCTCACATGTCACATATTAAGTGTTTACGTAAAATTAGTGTACGAATGCTTTTATGTATTATTTTTTCATTAAGAGCTATTTCACAGATAAACTATTAAAAAGCTATACTTAAACTATACTATATAACCCTTCTGTGGTTGAAAAGCTGTTGTTAGCTTTAGGAAAACGATGACTAGTATTGGATTTATGCCTACAGTGTACTATGAGTGGCTCACACTCTCTCCCCTTTAGGAGATGTAGACTTGTGGTTTGTTTCAAGGTGCCTGAGGCTGTCTCCTGACAGTTTTTGGAACCAGCCATATTTGGTCAGAGCAACATGCACTGTTAGTTGAACTGTGAGAGAAATCTTTCTTTCTGGAGGGCAGTTGGATTGTCTCAACTTCCAATAGATCACACAGTTTATTGGTGCTGTGAAGCCTTTTTGACAAGAACTTCACTTTTAAAATGTTTAGACACAATGGGACAAATGCTTTCTGTATTTTTCATTTAAATGTATGATTTAAATACTTTTTAAGATACTAAGAGCTTTTTCAGATACTGCAATACTAATGTGTTATTTTAAGCTGCTTTGTTTTCCATTTTTAGCAGTTTCTGAACAGTGTTTAAGGTATTGGTGTTCTGAGAACTATTAGTCACTCAAGAGTCTGAGCATATGATTGCCAAATGTCTAGAGCAAAGGTCACTGAGTCAACAAAGCAATAGGAAATGTCTCATAAGACACGGTTAGAGCTTTAATGAACATGAACCACACAGGCTACCTACTGTATCTCCATTTTTACAACAAACTCCATTTTTATTTAGATATTTTCTTACTTTGCTAACATCAGCAACAGTAGACCAGGAAAAATGTTCAGAGAGTCACCCAGCAGCTTCAGCTGCTTTTAGCTGTGGTTTACATTGTTGGACCTAACTGAGGTATACAAAACGGTCATCTGCAACATTTGGCTGAGGGCATAAATTTGGCAGCAGATATCTGGGATAGCTAGAGTACTGTGTCATAACTGGAGCTGCTTGGTCCTGAGACAGTCAACCGCAATGCCCTTAATAACTAGAGGTTGTTATGTGTCAATGAAAATGGAGTTCAGTACTTGCTTTGGTAAAAAAAAAAATTGGATAAAGAAAGTAATGTTTGAAGGCTTCAGAAAATACTTAAAAATAAATGGCTCATCTTGGTCTTCCTATTTGTCAGGTCATTCAGTCAGTTTTAAAGCAACATATCTATTTTGCTTCCAAGAGTGCATTAATTAATGAAACTCTGAATATTGCAAAATAGTTTCAGTAGCTGTTACCAGCATTGCACCCAAGAGAAAAAAGCTTATATTGAATTACATATAATTATTTTTGTCTGAGCTTCTGTGATTGTTGGCTTGATACTGGCCTTTAAATGGTTAGACTGTGGAATGTAATTGTGTTTTAGAGTTGGGTAGTTGAAAAGTGTTAGAAGCATATAGTCTTCTTTTTTGGCAGAGGGCAACAGCTGTGTTTTGGAAACATGCCAGCGGATGTCTAAATGACGGGAGACTTGCATTTTTACTTCCTGTCTTGTGTGGGAATTGTATCCAAAGAATGTAAGGCCCATGTCAACGGCCATCACTGGCCATGTCTTGTCAGGGTCCTGCCTCCAAACAGTCCCACAGCCTTCTGTTTGTTTTAATTGAAATTTGACAGGAACAGTTAGTTTACTAATAGTCCCATCTTGAATTTTGTTTATAATATAACCGTAATTCTCAGTCTGATTAACTTTGAAAGCTAGGTGTGCGTTTTGGAAATGTATCAGCAGTTTGTACTTTTTTTAACATCCTGTCTTGCGTTATTATCCTTGATGGCTTAGCAAAGTTCTGATAACAGACTTCACCCCCTTTGGATCTCTGGTCAGTTGACCACAGATGTGGAAGTCCCCTAAAAGAGGAAGGCTGGCAAATTTATCTTTTCAACCAAGAGTACAAGTTCCTGTACTTTTCTCACAGAAGCTACATCCTATTTCAAGAACTGCTTTTCTGATCCTTAAACTGCAGAAATCCTTTTTGTTTAAAAAAACAAAACAAAAAAACAAACAAAAAAAAACACATTTCCCATCCATTCACATGAGTGTTTATAGTGCTTGTGTTTAACAGTCCTGTAGTTACAAACTGCGAACTTGTCTTTTATCCTAATCAGAAACCACACCCCCACTAATGACTTGAGACTCTCTACTTCTTGAGACTTAAAAAGTTATGTTAAAATAAGTTAAAATAACTTACGCAGTAGCTATTCCCAGTGTGACATGAAACCAATTTTCTTTCACAATAGTTGCGGCTCACCATGGCTTTGTTAGTGTTTGTTGTTTCTTCCCCCTTTTAAAGGTACGATCTTATCATTAGCAGTGATGACAGACTGACAGTTAGGGAGTTGTCCCCACATCGGAAGATTGTGGGTTTGATTCCCCACCAGTAGGTTGCCCTGAGGTACCGTCCCCGTCACTGCTCCCCGGGCGCTTTCAATAGCTGCCCACTGCTGCAGAGTGTTTGCATGGGTTAAATGCAGAGGTCCAATTTTGTTGTGGTTCACTGTGTGACCTTGCAATGACGAGGGTTCTCACTTTCACTTTCACTTTTATAAAGCTCTTAAATCAGCATTATTGGTCCAGCTTTCTCACATGGTACCTCCTAAGCAGTTATGTATGTTATCATTTATGTAGTTCCCCCCCCCTTTTTTC
Source organism: Hepsetus odoe (assembly GCA_017165825.1). NCBI lineage: Eukaryota > Metazoa > Chordata > Actinopteri > Characiformes > Hepsetidae > Hepsetus > Hepsetus odoe. The sequence goes on from CM029383.1 coordinate 17,853,263, forward strand.
AGCTTTACTGCCAGTGTAGACTGATCAGCCAGATAAGGTTACTCTGTTGCCAAGAAAATGTTCCAAAATCAGCTCCCTGTTCACATTCCTCTTTCCCTTGGGGAGTCAACAAACCAAACAAATCTTTTGCTCAGTCTGTGACAAGGAACGCTCCATTCCACCTCTCATTCTATCTTCTACCTGCCTCCTTCCCTCACTCCTAGCCTGGAATCCACTGAGAATCACTGAGGAATTTCAGAGGAATGTGGTGTGGAATTGAGCCATAAAGCTGCCCAGGAAGAAAAACTGTAATGCCTTTTTAGAGTTTGTGCTTCTGCCATGGATCCAGCCCCATTTTCTGCCCATTTGTCTTTCTAACATGCATGTTTACTAGTATGCTAATGATTTGCTGAAGGGGTGGATAATATGATTGATTTTTAAAATTTTTTTAAAATTTAAACTTAAATTAATAAAATGAATACAACAAACCTTTTTTCCCAAACATTTAATTGCCAAAAAAAAAAAAATATATGCATAAGCTTTTTAAAATGTGACCCTGTTTTTTGGCTAGTGCATTTGCAAAATTTTGAAATTCAAACAATACAGTTGTTACAAATTATAATTAAGAGAATATCCTTCCTTCCAGAAGTGGTGTTGCATCTCTCTTATGCACTTTGTGGTGTTTTTGCATTGTGATACCTTTTATCACCTCTGCATGCAAGATTTGTTGCCACAGCCATATTTCGTATATGATCATTTGGGTTGATTATACATTGTTTTGGTTATAGAAACTGCATTCCAAATATCCCTTACATCTCTCTTACTTGCCAAAATGCTTGACTTGTCATTATTTTAAGGTTTTAAATTAAATTCAATCACTTGTACAACCCTTTACATACTGTATTGCATCTCTATCGCTTTATTTTCTTTTAAAGACTGTAGTCCAATTTACCATGGCCCTGAAATGTTCTTTGCTTGTTAATTCACAAACTGAAGTGTGTATGTTCTCTCTTGGTTTGTGCAGTAAGATTAGAGCTGCGGGATTTGCTCAGCAGATTACATTCAAACAGATGTTGTAAAAATACTGCTTACATTCCCCCGTGCTTAAGCCATCAGTGTGTTGAGAAACCTGCCAGCAGAAGATGTGGAGGAGCTCTGTGGTGGACTTCACATTGCTTTGCTGGAATTCACAGTTTGTTGGTACTCTTACTGGGTCAGTGCTAGTGGCCTCTATCCAAATCCACAATCCTTTAAATGCTGGTTATCTGTGACTGTTATCATGAAACTGACTTTTGTCAAGATATAGTTTGTCAAGATATAGTTTGGAAAAAACTATAAAATGGTACAGATGCAGCAGATATTATGTTGCTTGAGTACTGCTGTAATGGAAGCATTTACATTTCATTTGAAATGTATCTTCTGGTGCTCTTCAAAAAAAAAAAAAAAAATATTTCACAGTACAAATATTGGGAGACCTGGAATGTCCTATGTTTAGATGTACGCTTTTGTACAATCAGGAAGCTAGGGCGTCAAAACAGGGCTAAGCCTGGCTTGACTGTTGTGTAAACACATGCTGATTCACTTTATGATTCCACTTTGTTTTGATGCCGCTGAATAGTGTTTGTTTCCTGGTGTGAGAGAGGGCTTCTGCCTTACAGAGATAAGTGACATTAATATTAATAAATCATGCTGTGACTGTTAACTCTGTTCTGCAGGCGGCCGATATATATATATATATATATATGAGAGTGGTTATAGACCTTTAGGGAGACAGGATACCTCAGTTTGTTGGTGGAGATTACAGTTTGTATGGAGGCCAAATGTCATGATGTAAAACCACTGTCTTTCAAACTCAGGGTTGAGGAAGTGACACAGCAGTAATATTACTGTTTCTTTCGAATTCTGTACACTATTAAGCCTATGTATATGTGTAAAACTCAATTTCGGTCATCAAAATGTCTTGCTTTGCATCCAGTACTTTGATAGGAGTGCCTAACATTGGCAGTACCTTCATTCAACACACCCTGAATTTCCCAGTCAGAACTCAATTGCTGTACTGTTGTTCTTTTGTAATCTTAAAGTCTTTGCGGTTTACACACTACATGACTGGGAATCAGCGGGTCACATACTAAGAGATATTTAGCCAGGAGCAACAGTCTCTCTGCTCTCCAAACTATGTTTTGTCCTAAACACACTGGCAATACTGGGGGAATAACACCATACCATGTGCAAAGAAATGAGTATGAAAATAACCCAGTGGAGTTTGTGCAGTTTGTTTTTAGAATTTGCACACTTAATGGCTGTAACTTGTTGCTACGCCCACATTTGGGTCAAAAGGTTTGGACTCGTCGACAGGTCAAGATATGGACCACAACGTTCTAGATTTCTGCCATGCATCTGCAACGCATTAGCACAGCTCTTGGATGGTGTATTTTGAACAATTCACACACACTGGTTGAGAGCTGATATGCAAGTTGAAGTGTTTCTGCTAGGTTTTTATCATCACTGCCTTTACATCTTTGTGTCGCTTTATTTACTACTCTGTGAGTAGTTTGTTTTGGTAGTTATTGTATTCCATCCACTTGACTGTGAAACATTGTCTCTCAGTGTTGTTCATGTGACAGTTATTACTGCTTTGAAGAGTGAATAACTTTTCAGGAGTGGTCTCATGCTTTAGGGCTTCTAAAGCTTTAACTTTGGCCTCAGCTTTGAGCATTGCTAGGGAGAAGCCATTTCCACTGCTTCTGCTGATCTAGAATCCGATTCCAGCTTTGTTTATCATTAGTGTAGTACCAAAGCCTGATCAAGGACCAGAACAAATATTCAGAAAAGCTATATGAATTCTGGTTTTGGCTTTTTCATTTCAAGTTTGTATGAGGATGTCTAAGAACAGCAGTGTTATTATAGTGTATTGGCTGAGTGTGTATCTACTAAGGGTGTGGCAGGTATCATTGGAAAATATTTCTACCCAGGGTGGGAACAAAGTGACACATTTGGTTGGCCTATTACAACTTGCCCATTTGATGATTTCAGAAAAATGCCTATAATTATTTATTTTCACAGCTGAGGCGTGTTTGCCAAATTTTACTCTCCCTATGCAGCTCTTTCAGTAATACATTAGGTTACAACTTTTCACTCATACCTTGTTTATCAGAGTACAAGCATCATGACACAAATGAAGAATCATGTGTACAACAGCTATTGTTATTTTTATATATATATATATTTTTTTTTTAAACCTCATGATTGAGCCATGCATATTTTCCTTTTACAATTCAACAGTGCTACAAACATGAAGAAATACAAAATTTAACTAAAATCTATGAACTTTGAGTTCCAGACCAGTAGGTTACCCTGAGGTACCCTTGGCCAAGGTACTGTCCCCATCACTGCTTCTTGAACACTAAATGTGTGCAATTAATTGGGTATATAGGTCAGCACATTTGCTTGCTTTGCTACCCTTTTAAAAGAACTCAAGACTAAGCATTTGGTCACTTTGTCTATGTGAGAGAACATCCACAACTATAAGCAGCATTGCAACCAGGGAGAAGAGAGTGAATGTCTCTGCCCAGTGTGAACATTCAGTTACTACTACTATTGACTAAACTTTGGCCTACCAGTGTAAAATACCTTTCTCTCAGCTGTAGTCTATCATTCATGTGTATATATATAATATACACACACATACAGTACTGTGCAGAAGTTTTAGGCTTTCAAATGCTTTCAAAAATGGAAGTGTTACGCATTTATTTCCATCAATCCAAAAAATGCAGTGAATTAACAAGGGGGGGGGGGTGGTTGTGCTGTCACAATGACAAGTTGTCAATTTCACTTTACTTTCACTTAAGATTCCTTCCAGCCAGTATTACTGCTCCAAGATCTTGTGCAAAACCTCCTCCATTAAGTGGTTGAGGGATGCAAAAAGCTGATTCAGAATAACATCTTTTCATTTTGATCTATATTGTAGGGATACATTGAATTAATAATAAAAAATTAGTTTTATGCATGGATTTATGGGGGCAGCGGTGGCCTAGTGGTTAGGGCGTCGGCCACATGATCGGTGGATCGGGGGTTCGAGCCCCTTCCCAATAGGTTGCCCTGAGGTTCCCTTGAGCAAGGTGCCATCCCCGTCCCGCTCCTCCCTGCGATGGGCTGGCGACCTGTCCAGGGGGCGTCCCCTGTCCTCGCCCTGTGTGCGCTGGGTTGGACACCAGCACCCCCCGCGACCCCGTTTGGGACAAGCGGCAGAAAATGGATGGAAATGGATGGATTTATGTTTTTATGCAGTATTGTTATTGCCATCTTGACTGAATTAAGTAAATACTCTTACCTACAAAGCAAAAATGAGATTCAAAGGAAGTGTGCTGTATTTTTTTTTTAACCCTGTGAACGCCTCTTTCCTAATTAGCAACTTGAATTCCCCATAAGAGGCACCAATGTGAAAACGTTTGAGTTTGTTATTCTGCTATCATGTTGCTCTGTTGTATTCTCAGATCCTCTGTGATATGAATGCTCCAAAATGAAACTAAACAAGGACATCATTCTGGCACTGTTGCTTCTATGGTGGCGTAGAAGTGCAAGAAAGTTCTAAGTTTTGAAAGTAAATTAGGTTTTGTCTTATGTTAAAGCTACTCAATAATTTTTATAAAATTACCTAAATCTAAATTGAGTGCATAATTACTGTCAATTTATATTTAAATGAGTTAGGTTATTTTTGTTTGTTTTGTTTTTAGGCTTTTTGTTTGTTAGATTAAAAAACAAACATTAGCACAATGGTAATTTCATTGTCGTTTAAGTAGCTCTGGTAATACCATCCAGCTCAACAACACTGAATTTTATGGACAGAACTCATCATTTTGTATTGACTCCTAACTGCAGCCTAAAATTAGGCATGCACCATTTTTAATACTGCTATCAATGCCTGATCCTCATGTTTCTGCATATACTTCTGTCTGAACCATTTTCCAGTTTCTAAATATTTCTGATTTCCATGAAAATCTGTAGAATATATCTTTCAAAAGTGTTTAAACAGATATGATTGGTTATATTATGAGCAGTGCTTTGATGGCAACTACATGGACAATCGCAAATAAAAATGTTTTATGCAGATAGCCTTGACTGTTCCACCTGGTAGCTTTTTGCAGGGGAATTTATGTAGAAATTACTTTTCTGCTTTAAAGCTTACTGTTCTCTTCCCTGTTGCCCAAGTGTAACTGATGATGAAATACTGAATGGGTGGGGGTGTATTTGGGTGGTTCAGATAACTTAACGTTATTCTCTGCATTGATTGCGGAGAGATAAAATTACATATAGTGTGCATATTCATCGAGCATTTTTACACATATCCTCCAAATAAAAATTTGTGTCAGGATTTGTCTCCCTTTAAAAAATTCTGTTGTTTGTTATTCATATTACCTCCTTTTCCATAAGCTAAACAAACCCTCCCTTCCTTCACTGTAGCTCGTAATTGCACAGGAAGCAGTACTCCCAGCTGTGGGAGAACCAGTGGTGTGTCTGTGCGCACGCGCTTGAGTGTGTGTGTGTGTGTGTGCGTGCGTGCGTGTGTTTTTAGTAAGTGTGCATGTTCCCTCTACGCCTGCAGATAGCTAAAATTCCCTTTTATGGCATTGAAGGACTTTTCAAACAGGAAATGACATCGTGCCACGCTGTGGCAGGGGAGGAGCTGCTTTTACTGTGCAGCATTCCATACTGCATGAGTTGCTGCTTGCTGGGAACAAAATCCTGATGCTCAAGTCATCTTGTCCAAAATAAAAATAGTAAGGAAACTTTTAAAGGCCATGCGTTTTTCATAAGGTGTTATTACATCTGTGGAGCTATTGCCCCAGACATAAATAATTATCCATGGTTGTTGGCAAAGAACTGGGTAGGAGTAATTCTATCGTAAGATAAGAGCTATCATCCAGACAGTGGTCATTTAAATATGATGTCTGTCCAAATGGAATGGCAGTTATTAACTAAAGTTAGATGAAAAAAATGAACTGAAGCCAAAAGTAAGAAAACCCCAACTTCTTTCCTTAATCAGGGCAGTTATTTCAGTCCACAAAATAAGTGGTGCAGCTGTAACCATGTAAACATCAGTAGGCAGTTTGCATGTTTTTTAAGCTTTCTGGCTGAAAATGGATTTAAAAAAAAAAAAAAAAGACTATTTCAAGTATCAGGTTTTATTGAGCTAGTCATAGATATATAGATTGCTAAACAGGTATTCAAAAGTCTTGCAGTGTCGTGAATGTCAGATATATCATGCTGTTGGTCTGTTCTATGGTATTTGTTGTTGTTCTATTTATGAATGAACTCAAAATAGGCACAACATCATAGGACAGACTGCCAGACGTCTGTGTTTCTCCATTACCTTGCTAAGAAGAGTTTAAATCATTTGCTGTCCCCCTATCAGAATTCTGGTTGCCAGGGGTATAAATCAGACCTGGCAAAGTGACTAAATGCTCATGACATGCTATCAGTAGCATACTTGTTAGTGATGTATTTTTTAGGTGCCAACTCTCAAATGTTGACCCTTTGCCATTTTCTGTTAATCTTGCAATACTTTTTATTTTTTATTTTTTTATTTTGAACCTCTTTGCCACCCCCACCCCCACCCCCCCCCCCAAAATTGCCCATTATTTTTGCTTTATTTGCGATGTTAACATTTTAGCATTTATGGTATTGTAGCATGTGTCTGTGCCTGTTTCTCAGTTGATGAATCACCTTTGAGCTGCAGTTTAGATGCATTAGTCCTGATGTCAGTGCATTAGTAGACAGTTGCTAGATTGATCAGATATAGATATGAGACATGTTAAACCTACCCTTTTTGTTCTCACAGATACATCAGACAGCAACACAACATCCCTAACAGCAACATTCCTCTGGGAGACCCTTTTTTGTCTCTGGAAGATTCCATCAGGTACTATACTTTTATATTTCTCCGTGTTCATTTTAAAGTACATGTGGATTATTGGCTCAGTCAAATAAATGTTATTTATGACTGTGCCGTAACAAAACAACCCATAACAATTTGTGCAATATATTGTAACTCTATACCTGTATAACATCTCTTTACACTAATGTGATGTTCTTTGAGCAGTCCTTGTGGACTGCTTGCTTTTTGGAAGCTTGGCTATGGTGGGTATATGATACACTTTTTTTGAGTAAATACCTAAAAAAAAAAAAAATTGGATTTGACATCATCACTGATGGACCTAGACTGTAATACTCAGTCTCAAATCTTGTTCAAGATCAGATCCTGTCTTGTCCACCCTTCCTTTGTGATTTTGTTTTTCATTTGATACTACAGACACTGTCATGCACCAATTCTGATTAACTCAAGCAAACAGCTGTGTCACAAAAGCATTGCCCAAGGCCACCACTTAGCATAACATCACAATTAGTATGCCTTTCACAGCTTGTGCGATCGTAAAGATGCTGCCCAGATCTGGGACAAAGCCTCACATTATTAAACAACTTTGTAACTGTTCTGCTTGCCCATTTGAATCTTTAAATCATTGTTTTGTAAATCATCGTTCCACGTTGATAAAAAGATGCTCCAGTGACCTAACTGAAAAACATCTTAAGTGTCTCAGACTACCTACCTTTATATCACAATTCCACATGCCCTTCTGTATATAACACTCCTCACTTTTTACTATGAGAACTTGTCTCATAAATACCACAGCCTGCTATAGCCTAAATTATATGGGGGGGCGGGGCATTATACACACATGCATGTACACACAGAAAGATACTCAAATGTAACACTTTAGAGGAATTTTGAATAAAAAATTGTTTTAACCATTATGCTTCGAAGTATTTGTATAATTAATATGCATAATTAGACTCAAGTGCACCTAAACAGAAACACATCATCTCATGCTGTTTTGATTAAAATCCATTAACCTTATTAAATTTTTTTAAAATAATTAGATTTTTCAGTTTGATTCTCACTCTGTTAAATTATGTTTTTACTTCAGTGCTTTTGAGTTCAAAAGAGACTTGGGGTTTATTTTAAATGGTTGCCTTTAATGCATATGGTGTTGGTCTGTAGCACATGATGATTAAGTACAAGGAAACTGTCTCAGAATTTCAGCATGGAAGTCATGCAATTGTATAATACCCTTGGTACAATTTGTCGCATGTTGCAGAAAATGGATGCGCAACCTGCATGCAGCACAGCGCTATGAATTTGAAACTAGCACTTTCACCTACTGAAAAAGTTGATTAAACAGTTCCTTAGCTGCACTGAACTTCTAACATTCATTTGAGTCTTGGTGGCTTTTGGTTAGATTTTTGTGTTTCTGCTTCAATTGGGGTTTTCATAGGAAAAATAGCTGGGGTTATGTGGGGTCTTGCTCACTTACCCAGAAAACAAATGCTTTTCAGCCTGCACAAAGCCAGACTGTTGCCTTTTTATGTTCCAGTATGATGTGAATGCTTTTTCCTGCTCTGGACTTTGATGGTCATTGGCTTGAATTAATGTTTTACTCATTAAAAGTATTAAACTGTTGCGACCTTTCCTAAGCATTGTCCAACTTTTTTAGGTTGGCATGTTTAAATAAAACTAAGATCCTTTTTGAGTTTAGCTGATGGTATTTCAGTTCAAGAAAGCTACTAAAAAGAAGTAGCTTTAAGAATCATCTTTCTTTTTTTTCTGACACATATTTGCTATGTTGGAGGCTGGAGACTGGTTCTCAGTGGAGCCCCAGCAGGAGGAATGTGCTTTAGTGTGAAAATAGGGGCTCAGGAAGACAAGAACCTGCCATTAAAATGTCCAAGCCAATAAACAATGTGTTGACCAGTCCCCTCTTTTTCATCAGCCATGCAGTAAAACACTTGATGCCATTCTACTGACTGCCTTTGTTGTATAATGATGTAGTTAATCACTTAGTTGCTTTATAAATCTCTGCCACAAAATGGCTTAAAAACAATGGCCTGATTCAGCATGTGCGCACACACACACACGCACATTACTGTTCTCCTTCAGTCTAATCTGCTTTGAGACTTAATATAGCTTAATAGAGCTCCTTGTCTTTTAATACAGTGTCCATCTCCAGAAAGGCTGCATGGGCTGCTTGGGCTATTTGCTGTTGTAGTAACTTTTGAAAGTGGTTATGTGACTTTCAAATTATTTAATTATTGCTTATCTTCAGATGGGATTAACCCTTATGTTAAACTTAATTTTTGGAAGCTTTCTTGTACTAGGGGTGCAGCAATAGAGAAATTTCTAACCACGATATTTGAAGAGGGGTACCTGGCAGTTTGCATTAATGCAAAAACAAACCGCCCTGCATATTTTTCAAGCATTTGAAATTGCTTCTCCCTAAATATGTTGCTTGTGCACGTTTGCCCTCCATACCTGGTGTTAGTCTGCGATGGGCTGGCGACCTGTCCAGGGTGTGTCCCCTGTCCTTCACCCCGTGTGAGCTGGGATGGACTCCAGCACTCCCCCATGACCCCGCTTGGGACAAGCAGCAGAAAATGACTGACTGACTGACTGACCTGGTGTTATTCATGTGACTTAAAGTTATGAATAGACACAGTACAACACATCAGTTTGCTCACAGAAGTAGTTGAGCTCCTGTTTGGCTGATATCTTTACCGTGTTAAAATAATTTTTAGGTTTTGCAAAAAAGCACGTATTGATTGTTGAATATAAGCATATAAGTTTCTCCAAAGGGTTAAACTGAACCTTTTTATTTATTTATTTTTTAATATATTTTATCAACCAGATAATGCATATCAGCGGCTGAAACACATTCTTATGCCTTTTACTCTCATAGCTGTATTTGGCAATTCTCCCAAAGGCTGTAGGCACTCCTAATCTGAAGGTGTAACCTGCCTGAATGAATTGATCCTAGAGGAGCAGTTGCACTTAATTAACTGGACAGTAGATAATTGGAGGAGACCTCAAGTGTAAAGTGTAATTTCTGGCATTGATTTTTCCACATTCTCTCACTTGAATTCTTTTTGGCTCTACCAGTTCTGAAATTATAAAGTTTTATTAGTTTTGCAGCTGGTTTTTGAAAACAAATGGGCACTTGACAAAAATAAATACTCATTTTCATTATAAATTAATTTAACTTTTGAAATGTGGGTATGTTACGATGGTTATGGACATTGAATACCTGTCAGTGATTAATGAAAATGTTAGTCATGTTAGTCTCGTTAGTCTTGTGTAGATTTCATGATTTACTACTTAGAAAACCTGATACCACACTATAAATCACATAAGATTGATAAAAGATTTGTGACTTATGGACCCAAAAACAAAAAACCTAAATGAGAATATGATTTAAACTGCTAATTTTACTCTCCCTATTGATCCTATTTCTATAAAACAAATTTATCCCTGTTGGTATTTTTCTTTTTTGAATGCACATTTTTATGAAATGCAGTGTGGCTTGTTTTGTAATGCCCTTCCCTTTTTAAAGGCTTAATTTGAATGAGGTCTGTAAAGTATGCCCTCCTAAATTTAGAGACAGTAGAGCTGGAATGGGGGGCCAAAATACTACCCTGGATAGAACGTGTGCCAGCAGTTGGTAGAAAGCAATAGAGGGTGAGGGAGAGAGGCTCCTATGGGATGACTGCAGCACTGACGGTGGGAATCGGGTTGAATCTTTAGCCCTTAGCACATTAAATAATCTAATACATTGCTGGTCTCAAGCACAACACAAAGCAATCATGGCACAACTGGGGCAAAAGTGTGTGCGCTATTAAAATTCTCCACCAGTTTACTATATTGGACAGGTGAAAAATTTGGGTTTTTAATGTTCTAAATGGCATTTGCATGCCCAGAACAAAATGATGTTCATTTCACAAGTCCCTTGGAGGAACCATTAGAAGAAGTTATTGAGGTAGTGTGGTCTCCCTCTCTCGCTTTCAGGCTCAAAATGGTTCCTCTGTTTTCTGCCTCTGTCAGCGCTGTTCCTCTTTTCATAGATGCAATTCAATCACACCAAGTTCCATCACAAAGATAGACTGCAACTATAGAAAAATAGCTTTCATAAAGATAAATATGGTCTCATGGTGCATTACTCAGCTTGTCATAAATAATTGTTTGTTTTTTGTCTGTTTGTCATTAAAAGATTATACATTGTAAAGTTTTTTTGAGCTTGTTCAAAACTCAATTTAACAGTGGTTTTGTTATATTTAATTAGGACATGGAAGTCGCTCTGGATAAGAGCATCTGCTAAATGCTGCTAATGTAATGTTTACACCTAGCAGATTTAACTAGACTTCAGAGTTCATATTCTACTAAGTGGTCATAGTAGATCATCTCAATTTCCTTTCATATCAGGACCTCACAAAGGCATGCTTGAGTTTAGGTTAATTATTTAGGATCTCAAAATACTCTGTAGTTATCAAATGCCCACTGCAAAATATTCTCACTTTATTATTATTATTTTTTTTATTTTTTTTAATAGTTTAATAGATTATTATTTTTTTTAATAGTTTCTTTCTTCGTTCTTTTTGGCTTCAATCCTTCGTTGCTTGGCTTCAATCTTTCTTCACTAATTTAATGTTTGAGTTTGTTTTATTGAAATCATTTTTCTCTCATTCAGAATAACTGGGCTTCAACCTGATTCTGCCTTAAGAAGGCTACGCTTTTACAGGCTTTTTGGTATTTATCTTTTATTCATGCCAATGTGCCATAACATTTGTCCTCGGGTCATGAGAAGGAAAGACATGGCGAAATTACATTTAGTCGACAATACACAAGAATTTCTTGTATATTCACAACTAATTGTATGCGATATGTCAGCAGCAAAAAATAGCAAAGTTGGCAAATAAGCACAATTACATAACAGGAACTCTAAAGAAGACCAGGTATGCAGAAGTTCAGCCTGTAATTATACTGATCTTTTTGAGCTTTTAAATGATCAAAGATAAAGATTTCACTCTTCTATGAAGGGGAAGCAGTTACCATGTAAGCAAGTACAGTGCTGGTCCAATGGCTTTTTATGCCTGAAATAAATGCTGACAAATGTGAAAACACTTCCTTATTCAAGTGAATAGGGCAGGATCTTCACTGGACAATAGGACATTATTAATAGTTTTTGTGATAAATCACATCAAAATAACCCAGTACGCTTTTTTGAGCTTATCGTTTATTCACCCATCAAATGCAACATTTATTTGAACTGTTATGTAAAAAATTAGAACAGCAAATGTGTCTAGTAATGAATAGGAAAAATTACTATGATAAAGCTTCAAGTTTTGATGGTACATTTTAAATGTAGCATCACTGGCTCCTTTTTGTTAAAACATTTATTTTTGTGTCATAAAATCAGTAAGCATAACTGGCTTTTTGGCAATTTAGTGAAGTCTTAGGGTCTTTTGTTCCTTAAGGGGTTTATAACGCAAATATTATGCAAATAAATGTATGTAGACATTACTTGTTGTTTCTGTTTTACAGGTCTAGCAGTGACCTAGGCACAATAGTGCAATCATGGTGGCCCTGTCACTGAAGATCGGGGTGGGGAATGTGGTGAAGACGATGCAGTTTGAGCCCTCTACCATGGTGTATGATGCCTGTCGCATCATCAGGGAGAGAGTTCCAGAAGCACAGCTTGGCCAGCGTGAGTCTTTTTTAGTACTTTTATTACATTTTAGTTTAAAAAAAAAAACCAAAAAAAAAAACCACTCAATCTAAAAAAAAATCTGACAACTTAACAGTAATTTAGCTCCATTCTGCTAATATTCTACAGTATTTTGGTTAGTGGTGCTTTTAATGCACTGTGTAATAGGATAGCTATAAAGAGAATACAATTTCTATCTTGTTTTTTTCAGTGTCTGTGATCATCAAGAATTTCTTCATTTCATTAGACACACCTTGGCTCCTGAAACACTTGTCTGCATACTTAAGCAATCAAGTGATCCAAACACTAGCCTAACACCTCCTTCAGACATAAGATCTGTAGATGCTTTAAGTCTCTATTTGTATTTCAGATTTTATATACTTGAAAATCTTATCAGATATATCTCATAAAAAAAAATACAGATATGCAAACAGAGTTATTTATCAAAAGCAAAACCTGACCTCATCATCAGCATTCTTGCTCTGAAATGTCTGATGAACCCCTAACCCAGATACCCCAATGCTGACCTCAACTTGTCAAGCAGGAAAGCTGGTTCCCTTCTACAACCAGCTCCCACAAAGTCTTTTATTTCTCAAAAATGAACACCCTGAAAGTACCTTAAATAACCAGCAGAAATTAAGCACAACTACAAAGTTCAACAAAGCTAGCTTGTTGCTCTGCAACACTTTGCCTCAATCTGGGCGTGTCAGGGTCTCCAGTCTTACATAATAGATTCCCTCTGGACATGCTTCTCTCCATACTTGTTCTAACCTGTGAGTAATTTTCCACTTGGAGGGCCTGCTCTTGGCCAACATCAACAGCTAATATGAAATGATCAGCATCTTAAATAGCAGGCCTTGCAAAAAGAGCTGCAGGGAGACATTATCTAGAACCTGAGGAAAAAATGCAAAGGAAAGTCCCTCTCTTCATAAATACAGATTCTGAAGTCGATTGAAGACTTTCTGAGTTTTCTTTCTCTTCTCTAGCCAATGATTATGGCCTCTTCCTGTCAGACGAGGATCCAAAGAAAGGCATTTGGCTTGAAGCAGGGAAAGCCCTGGACTACTATATGCTGAGAAATGGGGTTAGTAAGTCAGACATTCTAAGACATTATTGAATGAATGATCAACTGTTCTAATAAATGACTGACTCTCTTGCTCTCACTCTTGCACTCTCTGTTACGTGGCCCCGTGTTATATCCCCCTCCGTTTATATAGTAGGTTCTGAAAATAAAAGTTTCACATTTTATTCTTAAGATCAGTGTTCTGTATATTGTATGTTTAATCCCTATGGGAAACATTGAAGATTTGTTCCAAGAATATTAATTATGGCCTTGAGGTGGTTACCTTGTGCCTTTTATTTCACTTTTAGTTCACTAATCCATACAAATGGCTTTTATCAGGGTAATATAACATTTAATGTGCTAGGCATAGGTGTACCTTTTCTCTGATCTTGCTTTTGTTTCCTGTGGTGCACAGGACACACTTGAGTACAAGAAGAAACAGAGGCCCCTCAAGATTCGCATGTTGGATGGGACAGTTAAAACAGTCATGGTGGATGATTCTAAAATCGTCAGTGACATGCTAATGACCATTTGCGCAAGAATAGGTGAGCCAGGCAACATTTTAAATGAACAGACCTCGTCTAGCCAGTTACCTAAAACTTTAATGAGGATGATTTTGAGCTGAAATATTATTTATATTATTTTAGCTCATATTTGCATTTCCTATCAAATCGGATTCATTTACTTAGTGTTTCCCCTTCAGGCATCACAAACTATGATGAGTATTCACTGGTACGAGACATTGGTGAGGAGAAGAAGGAGGAGATAACAGGAACATTGAAGAGAGACAAAACCCTTCTAAGGGATGATAAGAAAATGGAGAAACTCAAGCAGAAGCTGCACACTGACGATGAGTGTATGTCAGATTATTCATTGTTTTCAAACATTGAATCATTAAATAGCCCACCACCCTGAACATCCTGATGGAGTACTCAGAAATTCAGTCCAAATATAAGTTAGCATTAGAAGTGTGAACTTCAGTTAGAGTGCTGGTTTCCACAGTGCCAGCTACAGTTTTTGTTTTTTAATTTCATGGTAGAGCACAACTGGACTTTGAGAAGATCCTATTTCACTGCACATGTGTTCTAACTCAAAGTCAGTGATAAATTTTGCGTTTAGTGAACTGGCTGGACCATGGGCGAACACTGCGTGAGCAAGGGGTAGAGGAGACTGAGATGCTGCTCCTCAGGAGGAAATTCTTTTACTCTGACCAGAATGTGGACTCTAGAGACCCAGTTCAGCTCAACCTGCTCTATGTACAGGTATTCGTAATCTTGAGTTTTATTATGAAAATTAATCAAATGACCATAAACACAGTGACCTGCATATTTCCTGATTGTCAAACTGTAAAATCATTGCTAAACCAGTTCATATTACAGATTATTATTAAACGATGTTACCATAGATAATGGTATTTATTTTTGTAGTTGTCACATGATTGCTGTAGCTTTCTCATATCCACAACAATTAATGGCTCTTAGAAAATTCTCATGCGTTAATTTGTAGCACAAGCCAAATGAAAACATAATCAAATAGACCTGCCTTATTACTGGATGTTACAGCTCATGACTGTGCCCATTGTAAACATCGCTTTTGTTTTAAATCCCGCAAAATTCATAAGAACAACACTATAAAATAGTAGTGAAGCTACATTTAATTTTATTAAAGATTTGAACTTAAACTTCCAAGGTGAATTCTCCTTTGTTGCCAAGAACATCATCTTTTATAGGTACAAACATTATTCTGGCTAAAGTAGTTTGTACTTTGCATTGCTATAGTTTTTCAGATGCATTTTTTAAATGTACTGAAAATTGAAACCTTTTGGAGGAAATTCTTTTGGGGGGGGGTATTTTTATCAATTTTAGCCACACTAATTGCATATTTAAAATGTATTGTGTCATGAGCGATGAGTCTAATAATCTTTCTTTTTTATTTTTACTTATAATGCTTAATATTATGACCCACAGTTGCAGTTTGGCAAATGTATTTATGCTAATATCCTATGTTCTCTCTGCAGGCTCGGGATGATATTCTGAATGGATCCCACCCTGTCTCCTTTGACAAGGCCTGTGAATTTGCTGGATATCAGTGCCAGATCCAGTTTGGTGATCACAATGAGTCAAAACACAAGCCAGGGTTCCTTGAGTAAGCATTTTGTTTATTATTTCTTGTATCTTTTGTTATATTACTGAATAAAGGTTTTAATATCATGTCTGTTCATTCCCTCTCTAGTTTGAAAGAATTCCTACCCAAAGAATATGTCAAGAACAAAGGCGAGAAAAAGATTTTTCAGGTGAGGGGCTCTGAATCAGTGTGTTGATACCAGTTTCTGGAGCAAGGTTGCTCTGGGCCTGTGCATAGCAGGGAATCCTGAGATTTGTTGTGGTTTTTTTTTTTTTTTTTTTTTTTTTTTTTTTTTTTTGCAATGCTTTCTCTCTTGAATTAGGCTAAGGAAGAAATTTCATTCTTAAAACACATGAGCTTGACCTGGTCAAATTTGAATCATTTGCTATGGCATCTATTTTTTCCCACCCAGTGCTATTCTAATGGTTTGTGTATACAGAGAGCCATCTTTAAAAGGATGAAAATAATAGTGTGTGTGTGTGTGGTACATTGCCTGGGGTCGAATATGCACTCTGTTCTGTAGACTGATGAGTTTTAACTTGCTTATGTATCTCTTATATATAAACATAACTTTTTTTTTGCTATATATTATGTCAAATGTGTTTTGAGTATAAAATATATATAAATATAAAATATCTGGGGTCCAAATTTGTACTTACATCTGCTGCATGTTTATGCTGAGTTTTCTTTCTATCCCTCAGGCCCACAAAAACTGCCAAAATATGACTGAGATTGAAGCCAAAGTCAGCTATGTCAAACTGGCCCGGTCACTCAAAACCTATGGTGTGTCTTTCTTCTTAGTAAAGGTAAAAATTTCCTTGTTGTCATTCAATAATGGTCATCTTTATTTAGTACTAGTCATTTCAATCCTGCTTGCCCCTTTTAGGCAATCAGTAATATTCTACACAATTCCAAATGACTGCTGCAGATCTGTTTTAGAGATGTGTTTCTCCTCCCTGTAGGAGAAAATGAAAGGCAAAAACAAGCTTGTACCTCGTCTGCTGGGCATTACCAAGGAGAGTGTGATGAGAGTGGATGAGAAGACCAAGGAAGTAATGCAGGAGTGGAGCCTGACCAACATCAAACGCTGGGCAGCTTCACCAAAGAGCTTCACACTGGTGAGATTGCCACCTGTTCCATAAATGCTGCTGTTCTGGTGGAAACTTGAGCATAATTGATTACATTTATTTATTTGTTTTATCCTGTGTTACTTTTTTTAGAATAGCATTTATGTTTTATTGCTTTTATTTAAGTTTGTCACTTATTTGTTTTTTATTCTTAATGTTATGGTCAGTGTTAGGTAACAAATTTGTCAGTAAATAAGTCCTGATATTGAGCATTAAGAGTCATATGACACAAAATTACATTACAGCCTTGCAAAGTTTATCAAATCAATAAAAAAATCCAGTTGTGTGAGTGGAGAACAAGAGGAAGAATTGTTTTGTTTGAAATGTCAAGGGGAAAATTGATATCTTGGGTGCAGTTCATTTTAGAGCATCAAGTTAACTGGACCTGGCATTTGAAGTCAGATTACCAAAAACTCCTGCTTTATTCTTTCTGAAAAAAACAGAGTTCCTGTTTTCTATGAATATTTCCCTATCAATATGATTAAAGTCAAATGCTTGATGAAACCCCACTTTCTGGTTAACTGCATCCCTTTCACATTTATGCAGGAACAAAGGGTTAGATGTGCTTGCCAATATTTATTTTTATTTTTGAACATCTGGGGAAATACTTGGGGAAACTATTTTCTGGCAGATCAATAGAAAGCTGAGAACTGCCTCCATGATGCCAGAAAAGAAATGGTTCAGTATTATGTCTGTGACCAACTAATAATCTTTCATAAACCAAGACTCATGATTTGCATGATGTGAAGCCATTGAAACTCATGAAATTCACCATCTGCTCACAGTAATTAAGTTTAGGGATTATAGCTTCCCACTCAAAATTAAAACTTTTTTTTTTCTTCTTCTTTCAATTCTCGATAATGTTGACAAAATAAAGTTGTTGACACGTTTGCATTGTCAGTATTTTGCTTAAATGTTACAAGCAACACCCAGCCAAGTTCAAAGTTAATGAGTTAAAGGAGAATAAAAAAATAAGGTTGTACCAATACAAACATTTAATTAAAGAGAAAATGAATAATAATGGCATATAACACTTAAAAATAATGTATGGTATTTTGTTAAAATGAAATATGACAAAATATGCAGGTCTGACTAAGCTGTTGTTTTTCCTCCATGATGGCAAATTCAGTTAGAAGAGACACAATTCAGTGATTTGTTAGAATGCGCTAATGTTGCCCTTACCAAAAGTATCTGAACACATCAGAATATTCTGAACCATACCAGTTCTGTATAAAAGAAGCGTTTAACATGTACTTCAGAAAAACGATATATCCTGTAAAGCAGAGCTTTTATATAAACTGGTATCAGATAATGAAGTGACGTTTTTGCTTTATGCTTGGTGTAAATTTGGTTGATCCTTGAAGTTGAGAGTTAGCACAGTTACAAGATGTTAATTTTGTTGTTATTCTACATTTATTATTTTTATATCAGAAATGGCATGCATTTTATTACTGCCCTTCACATTTAAAAGCTGCATATTTAGCCTAATAATCAACTATTTGATGATTTGATTTACATTAATAATCAATTATCAGGATGATTATTTTTCCAGATGCATAATGCATTACAACACATACAGTAGAATATAGGTATTATCTACTATGTGACCTTTGTCTACTTTAGGACTTTGGAGATTATCAGGATGGATACTACTCAGTCCAGACCACTGAAGGAGAGCAGATTGCACAATTGATTGCTGGATACATTGACATCATCCTCAAAAAGGTAGTACATATAGTTAAATATATTTGTCGGCGTAAACACAGATACAGAGTTAAAGAAACTGAAATATTCTTTGGGAATTATACTTGTTCCTAATCCTGTCCATCCTTATAAGAGGTATGATTTTGAGACGGAGAAGAGTCAAAGAAGCAAGACTGTGTTGGTTTGAGCATGTGCAAAGGAGAGATGAGGAATATATTGGGAAAAGGATGTTGAC
This sequence comes from Hepsetus odoe, assembly GCA_017165825.1. Taxonomy (NCBI): domain Eukaryota; kingdom Metazoa; phylum Chordata; class Actinopteri; order Characiformes; family Hepsetidae; genus Hepsetus; species Hepsetus odoe. The sequence continues at coordinate 17,872,082 of CM029383.1, forward strand.
AGAGCTGCCAGGCAAGAGGAGAAAAGGAAGGCCAAAGACAAGTTTGTTCATGTGGTTAGAGAGAATATGCAAGTGGTCAGGGTGAAGAGGGGGAGGATACAAAGGAAAAGAAGAAATGGAAATGGATGATCCACTGTGGTAACCCTTTACAGGAGCAGCCAGAAGAAGAATTTAGCTATACACGTTGTTATATTCAAACAGAGCTGAGCACCCGTGTTTACATGACTCTAATGCATTTATTGTAGAAAATCTCACACACTAACTTGACTTCTCTTCTTGCCAGGCAGAAACGCATATTTTCTTCTTAGGCTTTAGAGCTACTAACTAGATTTTATCCAGCAAACATATTTACGATAGTTGTGCAATGAGTCTTTGTGAAAGCATTGCCACTGGTTCTCGGGAGACAGTGGAATTCCACAACAAACCTCAGTGCTTGACCTTTTAGGGGTGAACAGCTTGGCAACAATGTGTTTCTTTCATGCTACTGTCACAAGTAATACAGGAAAATTCTTTGGAACTAACCACATGAACCCTCTCTGTCCACAGAAAAAGAGCAAAGACCATTTTGGTTTAGAGGGAGATGAGGAATCAACAATGCTTGAAGATTCTGTGTCACCTAAAAAGTAAGCATAATGGTCCATCCAGCATGTAATGTTCTGTAACAATCAGATTTGGCACAGGTAAATTTGGCAAGCTTGACACAGAAAGATGGGACCATGATGGAATTAAACCATATGCAAATCTGGAAATCCTGTTATTGCAGCTCACATAAAGAGGGTTCTTTTTTAAACCTCTGTGTTAAAAGGCAATGTGCCTCTGAGCAGGTTTTTAACTCTATTTGTCAAGCACTGATTGATTTTGAAGGCTTGATCTACTAAAAGTATATTTGCTGGGGTTTTTTTTGTTTGTTTGTTTTGTGAGTTGTATCATCATACTACCACATCATCTGACATCAGTATATTTTCACCCAAATGGTAACAATACACACACAACAGATTAATTTGTGTTTGTTTCTTTGTGCATTTCTGTCGGAAATAGGTCAACAGTGGTGCAGCAGCAGGTCAATAAGGTGGGGAAGGTAGAGACAGGCTCAGTAGCTATGCCAGTCATCATGCGATCAGGTGCAGGAGGACCAGGGAGTTTTCAAATGGGGTCTATGCCCCAGGCTAAGCAACAAATAACAAGCGGCCAGATGCACACAGGACACATGCCCCCACTGGTAAGCTCCACAGTTTCACTTTCTTCATGCTTTGGGGTTTGCCTTTCTTCCTACCATGTACATTTGATCCAATGATTCAGATTGTTGATTAAATCTGGGGCATCTTTTGGACCTCAATGTAGCTACATGCCTAAGTGTCTCTGTATGGATGAAGGTGGACTCCTGGTTACTCTGACTCAACTTCAGCTAGTATGTAAATAAATTGGTGCAAGTTGGCCCCAGTGTTTTTTGTGTGTGTAAGTGATAGCTGTGTTTGCCCCTCAGTGAGCTTTTCTCTTCTTTTCCAGACCTCAGCCCAGCAAGCCCTGACAGGCACCATTAACTCCAGCATGCAGGCAGTACAGGCTGCCCAGGCCTCTCTTGATGACTTTGATGCTCTGCCTCCATTGGGCACAGATGCGGTGAGAGATTTTGTACACACTTCTCTACACTCACTATGCAAGCATCACGTACATTATTTGTCCATGTTCTGTAAATTATACTGTATATTTTGTGATCATTTGGTGGTAATCTGTAGAACCTTTCTGTCTGTATGTCTCTGTGACTGTCAGGCTTCTCAAGCCTGGAGAAAAAATAAAATGGATGAATCAAAGCATGAGATCCACTCCCAGGTGGATGCGATTACTGCAGGAACAGCATCTATGGTCAATCTTACTGCAGGTGAGTTTAGACATATACTTGCTCACTTTTCAAAACGTAGAAACACTAATAGTAATCTAAATAATAATGATGATAAATGATAGCACTGTCTCTGTCCCTAATTCCTGTTCTGAAATTTCAGCTTTTTTAATTCAATTCTATGTTTAGGGGTGCGCAAACAGAATTTCCCAAACGTAATTTCCCCATAAGATTGAATGTAAATACGGTTAATCCATTCCAGACCATTCAAACTATGTAAATATATATTTTTTAAACATATTTAAGCACAAAAATGGTTCATTATACCATAGAATACATCATGTAATAGTAAACTAAATGTAAAAACTTTGAATAACACTGAGAAAACTTTGAACAAATGAGAAAACTAACATTGCATGAAATAGCAATTAGCAACTAACGTTTGTGCTAGACCCTTAAAAACTGTTCACAAGCAGTTTGATTTTTAAGCACAGGGGAAAAATATATAGTTTGAAAAATCCTTAATTTATACAAAAACTAAACCTAAACAAATAAAAAAAAATCTTAGAAAACTAAAATCATTTGCTTAGAGCCCATGGTTAATTGTAAAATTAATGCAAAAGCGTATGAAATGCAGCACAGAAGTAAAGAGTTCACAGCGAATGAACGCACGTCTGACCGAGAACGATGTGCGGGGAGAGATTGAACACATGCTTTGTTTGCTAGGCCCTGTACGCTAAGAGAACAGAAGAAAACGGGATATGGACAGAGAATGGGAAATGGGTTTGCAACCAGAAATTGTGGTCATGAACACATGCAAAACTTTGAACTTTTTTATCGTAACCCGATTTGTACGTGTTCAGAAATGAGGTTCCACTGTATCTTAATCTAAAATCTCAAGTGTCATTATTGCAGCTATGAATACCCATGTAAATGTAATACATTTTTTTTATTCTGTTTACAATATACTTTTTTTTTTTTTTTTGTTAATTTGAAGAAATTATCTTGAACCATGCACCAAGTGCTGCTGAAAACCCCTAATATCAGCAAGAAACTGCAAAGCCCATACATTTATGCCAGCTATCATTGCCTTATTTTGCAGGTGACCCAGCCGAGACAGACTACACGGCCGTGGGCTGTGCAGTGACCACTATTTCCTCTAATCTGACGGAGATGTCTAAAGGCGTAAAGTTGCTGGCAGCTCTGATGGAAGACGAGGGTGGAAATGGCCAGCAGCTCCTGGGTGCTGCTCGGAACTTGGCCTGTGCGGTGTCTGATATGCTAAAGACCGCTCAGCCTGCAAGCACTGAGGTTGTGCCTCTACAGTAAATAGTCACTGTGATTTTGAGGGAAGCTAAGACAAATATGTTGAAATATAAAAAGTTGGATAGGAATTTTAATGTTTTGTTCATTTTAATTAGTCTTCTTACCTTGTTAATGCATAGTATGATATTTCAGAAAGTGAGTAAATGACTGAAAAAGAATGAGTGACACAAGCCGACAATTAACTATTCATATTTAATCACGCCTTCTAAATTTAATATGATTTGTATGTATGTGCGGTTTTCACAGCCTCGCCAGAACCTTCTGCAGGCTGCAGGTAATGTGGGACAGGCCAGCGGAGAGTTGCTTCAGCAAATTGGAGAAAGTGATGCTGACCAGCAGTTCCAGGTGTGCCAAACACACGCACAAACACACACAAATATGACCAAAGCATGTAAATGAATACATTTAACCTGAGTATTTTGTCACTGCCTCAACCAGTCCTTAGGGAGAGGATCGTTCAGACACACAAGACGGATGCACCATTATAGTCAGATGATGGTAACAAAACACCCTTAGAGAATGAGTAATTTATGTTCACCAGCCAACCTTACTAATACTTCCCAAATTAATAATTTGGTTAGAGCTCTAATTTAATGTTAGTATGATTACAAAATATATAACTCCACTTAAAACTTGCTTCCTTGGTTTGAAATGAAAAGGCTTTTTTCAAACTATTGAAGTTTGCCAGGAAGTAGGGTTTTTTTTTTTGGTGGAGTTACTCTTCAGATGCACAATTATTTGACATGAGTTTTAATTTCTATTTGTAATTTCTGGGTGAAAGAAACCTCTGGTGGTGGGATGTCATAAGTGTCTGTATTTTTAATTTTATATTGTATAAAAATGAATAGTTTAGCCTAAATACTTAGCTTTCATCAGAAAGGAGTGTTGTTTACTTTCGTAATTGACATAAGAATCAACCTGATTCCCCCTGGTGTTGAGTTTTTGTGGCATGCTGCTAGCAGTGAGCTGGTGTTGAGAAATGGCCCCTGGAGGCATGCAACAGGATTATTATTGCTCTTGGAATGTGACTTGTCCACAGCTGCCGCAAATTACATAAGTGTCCTCGCTTAAGTTTGTTGTTTTTTTTCTCTTCTAATGAACAAAACCATTCACGTTCTTGTATTTTATAAAAGTGTTTATTCGCTAATGCCACAAATCAATGTCTATTCAGCAATTCTTTATGAAGACTTTGGATTTGTGCAGGATATATTCAATACCTGACTGCTTTTTGTTGTTTCTGATATGAGGTCAATTTTTGTCTGACTTGTGGTTGTTTGGGACAATCTCTGCTTACCTATTTTCTTAAGTGTTTTGGTTGGGATATTTAAGAGATTCTTTTCACTTGCCGTTTTTACAGAAATTCTTCTGTAGTTTAGATCATTTATCAAGCAAATAGTTGCATTACACAAAGACTGCTTAGCCAAAGGGAAAAAAAAAAGGGTTTGATTTATTGCCTTTACTTTCTTAAATTTTGTAGTAGTAACCCAGGAATCTTTACTTTCTTTACCTTTCTAGTAATTGGTGATTTTAATTTATATAACCTATCTAGATTTCCTTAGGTTATAAACTAACCTTTCGATCACAAAAATTCATTTTAATCACAAAAATCTATTTAAAATCCTAAACTTGCGGAAATGTGTGTTGGTCTGTGTTCCTAATTGGTTGTGGTCTACAGGACATGCTGATGAAGCTGGCTAAGGCAGTAGCTAATGCAGCTGCTGCTTTGGTACTGAAGGCAAAGAACGTGGCTCAAAAGACTGAAGACTCAGCCCAGCAGAACCGAGTCATTGCAGCTGCCACGCAATGTGCCCTCTCCACCTCCCAGCTGGTGGCCTGTACACGGGTAAGAACTAAACACTCAGGCTTTAGGAAGCCAGTCAGCAGCTATGTTGCTCCTATTTCATGGTTACATGTTCTACAACCACGCTTCAATGTTGTTTCAGCTAGTCTGAGCTAAATCTTTCGGACAGACCCACTAAGCAACCCAGATGCTATTGTACCTGTATGCATGTGTGTTTGCGTGCTCTCCAGGTTGTGGCACCTACTATCAGTTCCCCAGTGTGTCAAGAGCAGCTTATTGAGGCGGGGAAACTGGTAGCAAAGTCGGTGGAAGGCTGTGTGGAGGCATCACAAGGGGCCACTAATGATGAGCAACTGTTGAAGCAAGTGGGTGTGGCTGCCACAGGTGTCACACAGGCCCTTAATGAGCTCCTGCAGCACATTAAGCAGTACGCCAGTGGTGGCAAACCGATTGGTCGCCATGGCGAGGCCACTGACCGCATTCTGGACGTAACAGAGAACATCTTCAGTTCCATGGGAGATGCAGGTATGAAAAGTGGCTCTTTTTTTTTATAGGGGGATACAGGGTGTAAATATTCCTTGCAATGTTCCGAACAATGGTACTTTTACACAGTAGTTTACATTTTCAAAAACATATGCTTAAGCTTATACTTAAAGTTTTACTTTTAATTCTTATTCTAATAAAAAAAAATCCAGAATAATTTCAGTTAGATTAGTACCTGTAAATAGATGCATTTTTACTTTTACACTTTTGTATTGTTCAGATTACGTAGAGAGCATCTCTGAAAGTGTAGCTGGTCCCAAGGCAACATATCTTTTGATGTTTTGAGATGTGAGATGTTCATGGGTCAGAGTAGTGTTGCGTGAACATCCCAGAGATGCTCAATTGAACTGAGAACTGTGAAATTTAGAGACTAAGTGAACTTTGAATACAATTCCAGAACAATTTTCAGTTTCATAGGGGCCATATCCTGCTAAAAAAAAAAAAAGGCCAAGTACGTAATTAGCTCTTGAAATGTATTTATCAGAATCAGAAAAAAATTATTGTAATTTGTAATTGACAAGGGCCAAATTGACAGCTAGAGGACTTAGTAAGTGAATAAAATTTATTTATTAAGCACTTTTAACAGACAAGTCGCAAAGCACTGGACAATAAAATGAGAGAGCAGAAAAACTAAGAAATAAAAATGTATAGTGATAATAATCAATAATAGAACAGTAATCATATTAAAACAGAAAAATAAATGTATTAATAAAATATTGCAGAGACAAATACATAGTAAATAAAAGAAAAGAGAAATTAAAACTATACTGCAAAAATTGCCCAAAAGCTAGTCTAAAAAGGTTAATTTTAAGATGGAGCCCGTGCTGCCTTCTGTTCACCTCTAATCCCCGATACTTGGAATGTGAAAATCAAAACTGTATCATGAAGCAATGATGACTGGTTCTGTTCATGTAATCTTTTGTAGGTGGTTTGATGCTCTGGAAAATGTTCTTCTGGGGAACCTTGCCATTTATGTGGTGTTACTTTAACACCCCTTCATGACTGTTGTATTCCCTGAAGCCAGTGGTGTAATTTAGTTTGATAAATGGCCCCATCACACTGTAAAAATGGTTATTGAATAGGTTAAGGAGCAAGACATGGGTTTTAAGGTTTTAAATAAGCTCCTGATTGTGTGTGTGTGTGTGTGTGTGTGTGTGTGTGTGTGTGTGTGTACTAACCTCTCCATCTCTCTGTAGGTGAGATGGTGCGGCAGGCACGGATCCTGGCCCAGGCCACTTCTGACCTGGTCAATGCTATCAAGGCAGATGCTGAGGGTGAAACAGACTTAGAGAACTCACGCAAGCTACTGTCTGCTGCGAAACTTTTGGCCGATGCTACCGCTAAGATGGTGGAGGCTGCCAAGGTGTGTGACATGAGATATGGCCTTTGTCTAAGTCAGATGGATTTAACGGTGCAGAAAGGAGCCAGGCTTATTAAGCTAATTTTTTCTGAACAAGACAGCAGAGAAGAAAACTGTTAATGTCTAACTGTGTTATTGAATTTTCATACAAGCAGGAATGTTGGAATTGCAGAGTGAAGAAGAATTTGGCTTCAAAGTTTAAATCTCTTTGCAGTGAAAATATTTCTCATGAAATTGAGGGGTGCTAGTGTATAAATGAAATACATACCTGAAATGGAATTGGTGTGTGTGTGTGTGTGTGTGTGTGTGTGTGTGTGTGTGTGTGGAGCAGGGTGCTGCTGCTAACCCGGACAGTGAGGAACAGCAGCAGAAATTGCGTGAGGCAGCTGAAGGCCTGCGCATGGCTACAAACGCAGCAGCTCAGAATGCTATTAAAAAGAGACTGGTCAACAAGCTGGAGGTTAGGAAAGGGTTGAATGGCTAATAACCATCTTTTCTGGTGATGCATTTGCATGGCTTTACTAGTACTACTTTATATCACAAATTTATTTCCTATGAACTGACTTTAATCAAGCCTGTCAGGTGTAACAATGTCCATTCAGACTGTCAGTATATTACCAATGGTCAAGTAATTTTTAAACTTGGAGAAATGCTGCTGATTTGGTATTTTCTTGTCAAGGTGTTGCTTGTATGAATTAACATATTGTATGAGTTAGTTTTCCATTTTGTGTGTCACACTATCTTTAGAGAGCTTTAGCTTTAGAGGGCTATAGCTTTAGCTGTAACTGGCCAGAACATGTTAAGAGTTGGATGTTTACAAGATGATCTAGAGAACTTTTTAATCAAGGTAAATGTTTCTTCAACCATGTTTCACCTTGTTTCTTCTAAAAAAGTGAAAAATTGAAATGAAATTCTTAGCCAGAACATTTGAACCAGTAGGTCTACACTTTGTAAATGTTGACAAGTATATCAGAGTTTCCTGAAGGTGAATGTTTAAAGAATGCAACAAACACTCTAAGATCCTCTATGAGAACCATACAGTCTTTTAATAGCCTTTAAAAGGCACAAAAATAAACAGTTTAGATACTATATTCATGGCAGTAATGTCAGTTTATTCTCTTTCACAGTGCAAGATTTCGGTCATAAAGAAATATGATTATATATACAATCCATTTATTTGCATATTTAAAATCCTCACAGGTTATAGTGGGCATATGCAGTTATATAGTTTATCGCAGCAGCGTTTCTTAAGTTTTGCTGCTGAACAAGCTTGTCTTATGTACTAACGTTTCTCATTGCACAATTCTCATCAAACCAATGAAGCTTTAACATTTGATGAATATATATCTGTGTGAGGTTTCCTGTAGTACTCTTTAATCATATGTGTTCTGTTTCCTGTAGAATGCTGCAAAACATGCTGCTGCAGCTGCTACTCAGACTATTGCTGCAGCCCAGCACGCTGCCTCATCAAATAAGAACCCAGCAGCTCAACAACAGCTTGTTCAGAGCTGCAAGGTAGGTTTCATGTTAACCCTCATTTCTAGGTTCAGTAAGGTCACTGTGAGGACAGCCCCACTAGTTTACATGCCACATAATGATGAATGGATAAACATGTTTGTAAAGCAGTCAAAAAGGCCCATACAAACATACATTATGGCAAAACTTAGATGTTCTAAATTTGAATTAATAATTTACATTTTAAACAAATGTTTTATTTTTTTATTATTAAAAAAATAAAAAATTTGTTTTTTATTATTATAATTTTTTCAAAAGTTTGATTATTTTGTTTAAATATCTTGAGGTTCAGGAAAAAATATTAGAATATCTCATTTCTGTGATAAAATAATCACAATGTCATGCTTTTTAACAATACATGAACAGTCCAAATTTTTGCAACTGATATCATGATGGACATTTAGGTTTAAATAGAACTGTATCTTTTATTATTTAAATAAAGCCCCCCCCTAAATGTTTCTGTTATGCTTCTGACAGGTTGTGGCAGACCAAATACCTCAGCTGGTGCAGGGAGTTAGAGGCAGCCAGGCCCAGCCTGACAGCCCCAGTGCCCAGCTTGCCCTAATCGGAGCCAGTCAGAACTTCCTGCAGGTCCACACGTCCTTTTCTGCTGTAGTCATTTTTTGTGAAAGCAAAATTGAGGGTTGAGATTGTGGCTTGTGATATTTATTTTCCTCTTCTTCCATTTTAGCCTGGAACAAAAATGGTATCTGCTGCCAAAGCAACAGTGCCCACTATCAGTGACCAGGCCTCTGCCATGCAGCTGAGCCAGTGTGCCAAGAACCTTGCAAGTGCTTTGGCTGAACTTCGCACTGCGGCTCAGAAGGTAATAGAGTTTTCTCTTTATATTCATTTTATTTCACTAAATTAGTGAAAATCAAACCTGCGTTAAGATCATTATTCAATGACAAATAGGGGTTAACAGTATAAGGATATGATAGTTTCTAACATCAGTGTAAGTTTGGTTTACACCCAAAACAAATGTATGGGTTTTTGTTGTTGTTGATTTCAAAAAAGATTTAAACAGACCTAGAGGCAGAGCTATTCAGATTTATGTCTGTTTTAAATATTTATAATTAAATAGTTAAGTTAAATTAGTCATGTTATATGAAAATAATGTTTTCTTTGTTTTGTTTTTTTATGATTTTTTAAGATAAATGGTAGTATTATATCCCTTTTACTTTCTCTCTTCTTCAGGCTCAGGAGGCATGTGGGCCTTTAGAGATTGATAACGCTCTGACTGTGGTACGGGGACTAGAGAGGGACATTCAAGAGGCTAAATCTGCTGCTGCTGAAGGAAAACTCAGACCCCTTCCTGGGGAGACGGTAAGGACATACCCTGCTTTTGCTTTTTAATGAGGGTAAGCTCATTTAACACTGGCACCTGTCAGAGGGTGAGCTGTATTAGACACCAAGTAAACTGTTGGGGGTGATGGATTGTAGGTTGATTGAATGTTGAAATAGGGGAAATAAAAAGCAAGAGTATGGCTCTTAATGACTTTGAAAAGCAACAAATTGGAATGGTCAGATCACTGGGTTAGAGTATCTCCAAAACAGTAGTTTTTTTTTTTTTTAGCTTTTCCTTGTATGTAGTGGTTAGTATCAATCTAAAGAAATGAGAACAAGTGACATGCCTTCTGTTAACCATTGAGTCTTGGCATTTCATTTATAGGATCACAAGGTTATTGTCGAGCAGTGGAAGAAAGATGTATGAGGAGGTGTAATTCTTGCATGTTTCATACATCCACGTTATACTCATTATAAGAAAGAGAAACAGATCCTACCTTATCACCAGATCCAGCATATTGCAATATTTATCACAAACTCATTGTTACAAAGTCTCAAGCTTTGTCATACGCTTCCTGTCACATGAATAGCACCTCACACACAACTATTTTTGAGAGGATTTCCTCTCAGCTAGTTCCCACAAATTACTCAGTGTGAGTGCCTTTTAAACTATATTGTAAGTATAAAGGGGGGGAAAAAAGGTTAATCAGCTATTATGTGCACCTTATTACACATACAGTGTAAAATTGTAGTCAAAAAAAAAAAACTTCTGTTGACCAAAGTGAAAGATTGCAACTTGCATATTCCTACTGAAGGCTTGATTTACCTTGTGTGTGTGTGTGTGTGTGTGGGAGAATATGCTGAGTCACATAAAACAAAAAACGCAATGGTGAAGAGTGTGCAGATTTTATTTGTTTGTGTGTAATCATATAGTTATAACTCCTGTCTGTAATCGGTACAGCTTTAGAGAGTCCTTTCTTTATTTAAAAATAAGAAAAACTGAGATCCTGAGGAAAATCTGCCTATTTGTGCTGAGACCACCATTGTCCTAACATTTCTGTATATTTTACAGCAGTGACTTTTACAATATGTTAAGAGATATCCAGAGCATGTGGGCATGCAGCATATGTAAGTATATGCTTTTTTTTTATTATATTATTATTAAATAAACATATTTGTGTGTGTGCCCACATGCATTTTAGCTGGAGAAATGCTCTCAGGACCTGGGCTCCAACACCAAAGCAGTGAGCTCTGCTATTGCCCAACTGCTGAGTGAAGCCACACAGGGCAATGAAAACTACACTGGTAAAAATGACATCTGAGCATTCCCTACCTTAATTCAAAAAAAGTTTGAACCTTAATGTGTGTTTGTTTGTGCTATCCAGTCCTAGAGCACCCCCTGCCTGTAGTGATTTAGCACTTTTTATAGATTGAAAGAAAGACAGAAAGGAATTCACGAAAATAAAATATTATATGCAGTCATAAATTAGGTTACTATATGGCCGTAACACACAATACCAACACTGTCATCATTAAACTGAAGAACATTTGTTGGATGGTCGATGGTTTTATGTCAGCTAATGTTACAATATTAAATTGTACATTTTCTAATGGTGATGTAATCTCAAAAGAAGTATTTCTTCAGACTGCTTAAAAAAATGTAGATATGAGATTTGTTATGATCAGCCTCTGATGTGCTGATTCCTTTACTGTGAATCTCATTAAGCACTTGGGTACAATTATTTAAAAAAAAATATATATATATATATATATATATATATATATATATAAATATTTATTCTGATATCCCTTGTTTGTAATGTGAATGAATAAGGCAGTTTTTTTTTTTTTTTTTTGGTAGGCCTGGCTGCAAGGGATGTGGCCCAGGCTCTTCGCTCTTTGGCCTCAGCTGCCCGCGGAGTGGCCGCTACAACAGAGGACCCAGTTCGTAATGCTGCTGGAGGCGCTGGAGACGTAATGGATAAATCGGCCAATCTCATCGAAGAGACCAAGCGAGCTATCACCAAACCAGGAGACCCAGACAGTCAACAGCTTACTGGCCCAGGTTAGTACAGAACGTATTCGAGCTTTCTGAGATACAACAGAGCGCTGTTATATTTAGTATCAAAACCTCCTTTTAATTGCTGATGTTAGACTTCATGTTGCCTCTTACGCCAGAGCCTTCATTCATTTGAAGGGATAAATGCTGTCTGTTCAAAGTAATCTGTGGTTAGTGTTCCTTTGGGAGTTGTCCCAGGATAATAATCGGTCTGAATTTGTGTGCACGTTCATATTTATACTCATTCAGGTGGCTGGCACTGTCTATAATTCTGGAACCGTACTGTTAACTGCCTCCCTGGACAAAGAGATGTAGACAATGCCAGTAGGACTGTGGGAGAGGCCAGCAAGAAACTGCTCTCTGACCAGGTGACTGTAGCTCCCTCTTACTCTTAAATATTGATAATAAATTCTAAACATCATCTATTTCTCCATATTTTATTGTATTACTTTTCATAAATTCTTTCTTTGACTTCTGAAAAATTAGGTAACTGTTAAAGTTTTTAAGCACACCATACACTGAATTATTTATTAGTTTGAGTCAAAAGCCCAGGCCTTGTAAATTTATTGGTTTTATTAATTTTAAAAATATATCAAATTGATATATTAAACTTTTTGCTTTGACTGACTCTGCATCATTGCAGTTCAGGTAAGGCATTGTTGATCACACAAGCAACAATAAAATATGTTGCCTCACATTGCAAAAAGCCTCAGCCAAGATCTTTTTACTAAGCTTGTCAATATTTTTTGTAACTCTTAAAAATAAGTCTTAGGCAATGCCATCAGATTTATTGGGTCTACCAGTTTCCAACCAGTGGGAAGAATTTTCCAGGAGGCCCAGGCAAGCCTGAACCAGGCTGCTGTGTACCTCAACCAGTCAGCCAACGAAGCTTAGCAGGCATCCCGCGGCACCACACAGGACCTGGCTAAGGCCTCGGGCAAGTTTAGCCAAGATTTCAGCCACTTCCTGGAGGCTGGAGTGGACATGGCTGGTCAATCACAGGTAGATGATGAGTATCTAATTGAGCAATATTGGGCAAAATTGGTTCAATTTAAGAAGGGACACTTTCTCTGTTTAATATTGTTATTTATGAATAAATATTCATTGCTCTAGAGAGTATTTTGTTTTTAATTAATCAATTTGTTTTCCACACTTTGTAGTCTAAAGAAGACCAGACTCAGGTGGTAACCAACCTGAAGACTATCTCAATGTCATCAAGCAAGCTGCTGCTGGCAGCCAAGGTCCTGTCTACAGACCCGAACTCCCCTAATCTTAAAAATCAACTGGCTGCTGCGGCAAAACTGCTAGCTATTTACCTGCTCTTCTTTTTGTCACTGTTTAAAAGCAGCAGGTCATGCGTTTAAATCATTCAGACCAGACTATATAGAGTACTGGCAGATTAAATATTTTTCCACTCTGATCTTGCCCTGATATTATTGGTACTATGTTAATATATTAATCCATATAACTGTGCACAACATAACAGAAATGGGTAGTGATTTGTCATTTAGGTTCACTTCACACATTAAAAAATCTGCATCTGGCACCTCTTTCAATTTTAATATTTCAATACAAGTTCCTTAATGTTTAGAAAAGTGTTGACTGTATTCTACACTATTCGTGTTATTTATGCTGTGTGGGCAGTGTTACACAATAACTTTTGCTTTTCCTTTGTACAAACTGACATCCAAAATCCAGTCCCACGCTGCATGGTACACATGCAAACACATGAATGTGTGCATGCATGCATGCTCTCATGTATGCACACACACTGCATTGTTCTTCTTATAATATATATTACATAATATAGTCCTGTGCAGTTGATTTTACACATTTGAGTGGAAATGTGCACAATTATGTAATTGCCAACTGGAGAGCATTGGCTGCAGGAGCTGAACCCAGCTCATCTCTTGTGCTCTTAGAGAGAATGTGTCTGTGTTTTTCTCTGCGCTATTTGTGTATCTCTTGTGGGTATTAGTCGCTGAATGTGTGTATACGTTTCAGCCAGGACTAACATACTCCTGTCCTGCCACTCAGAGCTTAACTGCCTGAATCACAGAGAGATGGCAGAGAGAGAGCGAGCGAGCGAGCAGAGAGAGAAAGCAGTGTGTGGGTAACGCATGTGGGCGGACTGAGCTCCTCCAGTGTGTGTGTGTGTGTGTGTGTCTCTCTCTCTCTCTCTCTCTCGCTGTGTTTCTGTGTGTTTCTTTCTCCCAGACACTCCCGCCTCTTCTCCTCTTATGCTTATTCCCACCTTTTTCTTCTTCTTGGTTTCATATGCCGCTGACTGATAGCATCAACCAGCTGATCACCATGTGTACTCAGCAGGCCCCGGGACAGAAGGAGTGTGACAACGCACTTAGGGAGCTTGAGGTAACCCTCTCGCCTACATGTTGTTATAATTTGGCCTCTATCTCTGTTGTTCTTGCTCCCTCTCTTTTTCTGTCCACTGCCTGGGCCTGTTTATTTCTGTCTTCTTTGACAGTTAAATTGAACGAATCAGAGAATCAAATGCATGCTAGCTGAACTGAGATTTGTTTACAAATTATTGACTTGTAACTGAGTAGATACTTGGTCTTTGCTTTAATCTGACAAACCCATTTAAATGTGTAGTGTAGAATCAAACAGTGTTCAGGATCATCTACTTTTACTTCACTGTTATGGCCGGGTCATCTGTAATGTTAATTTCTTTCATTAAAACATGTATCCTGAATTAGCTACTTCGGTGTGAATCACAAGTGTGTCTATGTGTATGTAGACGGTGCGGGGCATGCTGGAGAATCCAACAGAGGCAGTGAATGACCTGGGCTACTTTGACTGTATCGACAATGTGATGGAAAATTCAAAGGTGTGCTCCCAACCATCACACATCTATTTCTTAGTCTTTCTTCTTGTATTTATCAGTGGTTTTAGAACATTGAACCATGAATGTTATGTGCAGGTTTTGGGTGAAGCTATGGCTGGAATCTCCCATAATGCGAAGAACAGTAACCTGCCTGAGTTTGGAGATGCTGTCAGCTCAGCCTCCAAAGCCCTCTGTGGCCTTACTGAGGCTGCTGCCCAGGTAAACATGAACAAGCATCTGTGTGTGTGTGTGTGTGTGTGTGTGCGCGCGCACGCAAGTGTGTTTTGTGATTTTTGTTGTTCGACTTGTCCCTCCCCCCTGACACTTCCATCCCATTTCATCAACCTAATTAGACCAGTGTGGAGTGAAGTGTGCCATTCTCCCATAAAACATCTGGAGTTATGGGAGCAGAAAAAACAGCCTCTCCACATTACACATGTCTTCTCTAGCTCTTTTTCTCTCTGTTGTTTGAAGGTTTGGCTATTCAGACATCAGTTTCTCCTCATATTTAATTTATTTTTTTTGTTGATCATTGAGGCTAATTGCAAAAAAGGCTTCAATTTGCTAGGGAGCCTAAAGAGTATACTCTGGAGCAATGGAAAAAGTCATGTGGTCTGAGTCCAGATTTACACTGTTCCAGAGTGATTGACGCATCAAGAAGAGAGGTGCATGAAATTATGCACCCATCATGTCTAGTGCCTACCTTACAAGCCTGTGGGGGCAGTGCTGTGATCTGGGGTTGCTGCAGTTAGTCAGGTCTAGGTTCAACAACATTATGTGACCCGAGATTGCTGATTACCTGAATATACTGAATGACCAGGTTATGCCATTAAATTTCTTCTTCCCTGTTGGCATGGGCATATTCCAAGATGACAATGCCAGGATTCATTGGGTCAGATTGTGAAAGAGCTGAGGGAGCATGAGACATCATTTCCACACATGGATTTCAGCCATCAGGTCCGGGCAACTTTAACTCATTGAGAATCTTTGGGATGTGAATTTGAGCAGCGGCCTGACTCCCCTATCATCTCTACAAGATCTTGGTGAAAATTAATGCAGCTCTGGACAGAAATAAATGTTGTGACATTGCAGAAGCTTATCGAAACGATGCCACAACGAATGCGTGTCGCAATCTCAAAGCTAAAGGTGTCCAAATCAACATTAGAGGTACAATTTTTTTTTGATGGGCAGTGTATATAACCATTTTACCAAATAGCCCCACATTTTTGCTTTTTGTTTTTTTGCTTTTTGCTTTTTTTGCTTTTTTGCTTTTTTGCTTTTTTGCTTTCTTTCTTTCTTTCTTTCTTTTCTTTCTTTCTTTTCTTTCTTTCTTTTCTTTTCTTTTCTTCTTTCTTTTCTTTTCTTTTCTTTCTTTCTTTCTTTCTTTCTTTTCTTTCTTTTCTTTCTTTCTTTTCTTTTTCTTTTTCTTTCTTTCTTTCTTTCTTTCTTTCTTTCTTTTCTTTTTCTTTCTTTTCTTTTCTTTTCTTTTTCTTTTCTTTTCTTTTCTTTTTCTTTTTTCTTTTCTTTTCTTTTCTTTTTCTTTTCTTTTCTCTTTCTTTCTTTCTCTTTCTTCTTTCTCTTCTCTTTCTTTCTTCTTTCTTCTTTCTTTCTTCCTTTCTTCTTTCTTTCTTTCTTCTTTCTTTCTTCTTTCTTTCTTTCTCTTTCCTTTCTCTTTTTCTTCTTTCTTTCTTTCTTTCTTTCTTTCTTTCTTTCTTTCTTCTTTCTTCTTTCTTCTTTCTTCTTTCTTTCTCTTTCTTTCTTTCTTCTTTCTTTCTTCTTTCTCTTCTCTTTCTTCTTTCTTTCTTTCTTTCTTTCTTTCTCTTTCTTTCTTTCTCTCTCTTTCTCTTTCTTCTCTCTTTTTTCTTTCTTCTTTCTTCTCTCTCTCTTCTCTTTTCTTCTCTTTCTCTCTTTCTTCTTCTCTCTCTCTTTCTCTCTTTCTCTTTCTCTCTTTCTCTCTCTTTCTCTCTCTCTTTCTCTCTCTTTCTCTCTCTTTCTCTCTCTCTTACAGTATGTCTGCTCATGACAGAAATGGCCAAAATATGGTTGTTTCTGCCGCTTGTCCTTGTCCCATCGCAGGGTTTGCTGTTGTGTTCCATTAAATGCTTGTAAGATTCAAGATTACACTTCCCAATGATAGCAGTTCAGGAACAAAAATCACACAGGAGCATGTTAAAATTCTCTCACTCTGATTTAGAATTGGATCCCATTGCAACTAGACTGTAGCACTCAACACTTTTTTTTTTTTTTTTTTTTTTTTTTTTTCTTCCTTCCCTTTTCTATTTATTTAATTTTATCTAACCTGACTGATGTGACTAAACTTTTCCTACATGTTGCAGGGTGCTTATCTGGTTGCTGTCTCTGACCCAAACAGCCACGCCGGGCAGAAGGGTCTAGTGGATCCTGCTCAGTTCGCAAAGCCAAACAGTCCATTCAGATGGCCTGCCAGAACTTGGTGGATCCAGCCTGCACCCAGTCCCAGGTAACAGCATTAGCAGATGATATATAATCTATAATAAAAAAATAATATATAATAGCTGGAAATCATAGGCACAAGAAAAGCATACTATGTATGGGTAAAATGCAGAGGCTGCATTTTGTTGTGGTTCACGGTGTGCTGTGCTATGCTATGTTTCACAATGACAGTTGTCACTTTCCAAAATGGGACATGCACTTCCGTGTTGTCCTTAAAATAGCATTATTATTATTACTGTAAGTTGACGCTAAGTTGTCAGTACTACTTAGCTGTTCTTAATTGAGCTTAAACAGGTTTTTTAATATTTGATTTTTTTTTTTGTCTGAATTATCTGAAATTTTTTGACTCTCTGAAATTTGACTTCTATGTTTTTAGGTCCTCTCTGCTGCCACTATTGTTGCCAAACACACCTCCGCCCTCTGCAATGCCTGCCGCTGCCTTGCCTCCTCCAAAACATCCAACCCTGTTGCTAAGCGACAGTTTGTCCAGAGTGCCAAAGAGGTGGCAAACAGCACAGCTAACCTTGTCAAGTCTATCAAAGTAAGTGTTCCTCTGAATTTCTAGATTCAGTCCCAGGAGGAACAAATAGCCAACTTAAGAGATTTTAAAAAATGTTCAAAAGTGGTCATGCTGTTTTGGAGTATACCATGTGTTTTGTATTTAGGGAAGCTTTGGGGAGTTCATATAAGGTTGTTTTACACACATTTATCTTTGGAGTTTGGACTGGGTTACAGTACATGTGCCAAAGTGACCATTTCATTGCAGGCTCTCTTAGGAATATGAGAGTACCATGTGTGCAATGTTGGGACATTTGTGTTGCAAATATGTGGGACAAATAGGGTTTAAGGTATTATATAATTGAGAAAGTGTGAGAGTATATATGGTGCTTGTTTTTGCTTAGGCCCTGGATGGAGCCTTTAACCAGAGAACAGGAGAAATGCAAGAAGGCAACAGGTCAGTTGGATCGAGGCTGTAGATAACCTCTACTGCATTTGCCTCTCAACCCAGAGTTCGCCAGTATGCCTGCACAGATAAGCCCAGAGGTAATTCTCATTTCAAACATCACTCTAACTTCTGTTTAAAAAAACAAAAACAAAATGAAAGCACAATTTAAAAGTTGTGTTATTTTAACAGGAAAAAAGCATAAAATGTTTAGCACATTTTTGGAAAATGATGAAGTGCTTATAGACAACTCATTTGTTCCTTTATTTTTAAAGATAAAAACCATGTTTAAGCAATACTGAAGTATGTAACATTGGCTGGTTTTCTAGACAAATGTTAAGCCTTGCACTAGGCGAGGCACCTACCGAATTGCACTTGTTTGTGTATCTGTAGGGCCTGGCTGCCATGGAACCCATAGTGGCAGCAGCCAAAAACCATGCTGAGAGCTCAATGCAGATTCAGACAGCTCGCTCACTGGCTGTCAACCCCAAAGATCCGCCAAAGTGGTCAGTGCTGGCTGGCCACTCCAGGACAGTGTCCGATTCCATCAAGAAACTTATCACCAACATGAGGTACTGCCTTGGTTTGGAAGACATTCAGACCACTGCTAGATAGAGAGCTGAACGAGACTAAATGTTTTTGAAATTTTAAACTGTAATGTTATTCTAAGTTTTTACAATGATGCTGCATTACCATTAGTTAGCAATAAGTAGTGTGTCTTAGATTTACTGCTTGCATAAATATTTTGCCCGTTCTGAACACCAACAGAGATAAAGCTCCAGGCCAGAGGGAATGTGATGAGGCTATTGAAGTTCTCAATAACTGCATCCGGGAGGTGGATCAAGCCTCATTGGCTGCTATTAGCCAACAGTCACCCCAGAGATGATATCTCTCTCATGAGGTGGGTTTGTTCCAGAAAGACATGTGCATGCATGCTAAAAAATGTATATAATGAGGTTCTGCCAGTTAATGATCTTGTAGGATTTCTAATTTTGTTTTCTTCAACTAACCATATAACAATACTTAACATAAAACATGAAGGAGGTTTTTTTTGTTTGTTTGTTTCGGCAGTCACAGGTAAAGTTATTTAACTCTAAGTGTTATATAAAAATAAGCATTATATAAAAATAACTCTAACTATTAAGTGTTCATATCGACTGTCTCCCAGGCTCTGCATGAGCAGATGGTAGCCTCCGTGCAGGAAATCAGCCACCTGATTGACCCAGTGGCTGTTGCAGCCCGCTCTGACGCCTCTGTTAGTTGGGACACAAGGTACAATATACCCTTCATATTAAAATGCTCAATTCGCATCCCTTTAAGTGTAAACTTTCCCTAATCATCTTTCTCTAGGCTTAACAGCTTGTAGGGACTTCATCAGTGCATCAGTGACTGGTAGTAGCGGGCAGTAATGACCTTGATATTGACTGAATTGTTACCAGTTTATTCTAATTTTATATATATTTAAAAAGCAAGAGCAGGAAGATGGAGACGGTTGATCTGCTGTGGCGACCCCTAAACGGGAGCAGCCAAAAGGGGAAAAAAGATTTAAAAAGCAAGAGAAGAAAATCTTAGAAGAAATGTTTTACTGTCATGTGACCATGTTCACTGTTTCTTAAAAATCTTGTTGTAAGTTTTGAAAATGTGCTCTGGAATTGAAATGGGCATAATCAGTTATGTGCCAAACTGTATCAAGCCAGTTAAAAAGTGAAACGAGATCATCTAAACTTTACATTTTAATGACCGGATCATTCTGGTGTTCTCACAATAGTAGACTACAGGTTGTGTAGTTTGTTTGTTGGTGTGTATGTAGTGCACAGGCATTCAATGTCACTTGGTCTTGTAGGTATCACAAATGGCGAGCTACTTCGAGCCGCTCATCATGGCAAGGGCAGCCATTGGCACAGCCTCAAAGATCCTCAATAGTCAGCAGCAAATGAATGTGCTGGACCAGACCAAGACTCTGGCAGAGTCTGCCTTACAGATCCTCTACACAGCCAAAGAAGCTGGTGGCAACCCAAAGGTAATGGTGGGGGTGTGTGTGTGGTTTTTTTTTTTTTTTTTTTTTTTTTTTTTTTTGTTTGTTTTTTATATAATCGACTTGCACAAATAAACGGTTATTCATTTCTTAAAACATGGATTAGACAGGTCACTGTATTTTGTACAAAGGAAAAAAGGATTCCTGCTTAAGCTGATAAATTAGCAATACTCCTGTAACTTTAATGTTTATTTTTTTTATGTCCAACAGGCCGCCCACACCCAGGATGCTCTGGAGGAAGCCGTGCAGATGATGAAGGAGGCTGTAGATGACCTGGCTGGAACTCTGGCCGAAGCAGCAAGTGCAGCAGGGGCTGTAGGTGGCATGGTGAACTCCATCAGCCAGGCAATCAATGGAATGGAGGACACTGGAGTAGAGCCTGAGGGAAGTTTTGTGGATTACCAGACAACCATGGTGAAGACCGCAAAGGCCATTGCTGTTACTGTGCAGGAGATGGTATGCAATAGATGTTCATTTCTCCTAAAATGTAAATTTTTTTTATTATTATTTATTTATTTTATTTTTTTTATCTTGAACCAAAGGCAAAGTGTTTCAGGGTTAATATTCATTTTTCTTCAAGTTAAATTATTTTATTTAAACTCAATAATTAAGTTTAATTATTAAACTATTTAATTAATTATAATTTCATAATGCAGTTAAAGGTTAGCAATTATGGTAATGGTTAATAATTATTTTTTGTGTGTTTGTTTCTGATATTAATCTGCTTTGTCATCAGGTTACCAACTCAAACACCAACCCTGATGAGCTGGGAGGCCTGGCCAATCAGCTGACCACGGAGTTTGGAGACCTGGCTTCAGAGGCCAAATGTGCTGCCCTCACTGCTGAGAATGATGAGGTACCCATTCTATAGTATCTCTGAATAACCTCTACTGCTATCAGAGGGTGTGTGAATGCTTGTTGTGTTTTTCATATTTATATACAATAAAGTCTTTTCTTCTACAGATTGGCTCTCACATTAGTGAAGCAAGTGACACACATAGCGACTGGGTTTAATACTAAGGCAGGAGCCCTGCAGTGCAGTCCCAATGATTCAATCAAAAAGTTGAGCTTTGGTTGACAGTCTAAAAGTGTCAGAGAAGGTCAGTGTATAAATTCTTTATTAATTTCAATTCCTTTAAGATAGAAAAATCAAGATTTTATTTTGTATCTCCCTCACTTGTCCACAGGTGTTCTGCGTTGCAGCACTGGGTAGGCTGCAACGTGGCACTCAGGCATGCATCACAGCTGCAGTGCTGTGTTGGCATCATTGCAGATCTTGATACCACCATCATGTTTGCAACAGCAGGCACACTTAATCGGGAGAACGCAGAGACCTTTGCTGACCACAGGTTTCTTAATGTTCCAATGCTTCTTCACAATGCAACTAAAAATACTAACCTCTTTTTAGTACTTTTGCTTGCACTTAGTTTGAGATCATGGTATTACATATCTCAAATGCTATGGTAACTTTTAAATTATTAGTCTTATGACTTGTTAAATTACATGGCCAGCACATATACAGGTAAAATAACTATCTCTACTTATGAAAATATTTAATTTAATTCAGCATCCAAATTAATTTAAAGCTGCAGCTATTGGGTAATATTTAATTAAAGGAATGTGAGTGATTTTAATGCTCATGTTAAAACATCCATCCATCCATCCATCCATCCATTTTTCGCCGCTTGGCCTAAACGGGTCGCTGGGAGTGCTGTGTCCAACCCAGCGCACACAGGGCAAGAACGGGGGACGCACCCTGGACAGGTCGCCAGCCCATCGCAGTGTTAAAAACATAACATTGGAAATAGATTTTCAGATAAATCTTAATTTGTTTCATGGCATATGTAGAAAGTATAATAGATTAGTCGGTCTAATAAAGATCTTCCCAGTTCTAGGAAGAATAATTAGTAATTTTCCTCCCTGTGTTTCAGAGAGAATATTCTGAAGACAGCTAAAGTTCTTGTTGAGGACACAAAGCCACAGACCGAGCAGGAGCCAGTCAGAGAAACTGGGCCCAGGCAGCTCCAGTCCTCTGTCACCACCACAAACTAGCTGATGTGTGGTCAAGCTTTGGGGCAGCTGGGGCCTGGGCTCTGGAGGACCCTGAAACACAGGTATGATGGTCCTCCTTGAGCTTGTCTGGCTCTGTGGAGCCTGAAACGCAAGTATGATTCTTTCTCATGCCTGAAAGACATTCCATACACTGCTCTTAAGTGCAGACCTTTTTAGTTAGTATTAATGGCTATGTTAGTATTACCATCAGTGCACCAGCTGTAAAAAATATGCTCTTATTTCATGCTGATGGTTTCTTTTGGTTTTATACTCCTCAGAGGCATGTCTGCAGTATTCCTTTAGATATATACAGCCTCAATGCAACTCTTTCTTGTGATGTTCTAGATGCTCTCACTAAAATAAGTTTGACCATTGCTGCAGTATTCATAAAAACCTGTTTTCTCTAGAAGACATTACTCTCAAGGCAGACTATGTAGTTGCACTCAGTTACCCTCTTTCTTTCTCTTTTCTCTCTTTTCTCCCCATGCCAACAAGGCTCTTTATACTTCCCGTGGCTTTTCCTCTCTTGGTCGGGATGTGGGTGGTGTTTAGCCTGAAATGAATTTTTAAAAGTGTTCATCTGTCCCTTGTTTTCATCACTCAGTGACACATGTGCATATACTTGTAAAGGGAAAAAATAATCCTTAATATAGCTATAATTTATTCAAATAATGATCATGGTCATATTGGCCATGTGAAGCCTTGGATTTAGAAGAAAGAAAATACAACTTAGCTGTTTATAACTATTAATGTTAGTTATGTGGCAGTCTGGCCTCATTCCTCTCACAAAAATCCCAGCATGTTTTTTAATTTCATGCTTATTTTAGGTGTTGCGACTGCTTCAAAAACCACAACTACAGTAATTTCAAAGGGATTGAGTTCAGGACTGACATAACAGAATGATCTTCTAAATGGATCACCATGTTTACAATTATTTAAAAAATCCTTTACAATTTTAATGACTTTTTTGAGGTAATCTGAGATCTCCATTTTCTCATTTTTCAATAAAAAAATATTTTTAATGTTATTAGCTTTCTTTTTACAAGCTAAAAATTCCAGAGGTTCATATGTGTTTTTCATGTTGGGTCCCTTGATGTTGTTGTGTGTGTGTGTGTGTGTGTGTGTTTTTTTCTTCTAATAAAAAAAAAAATATATATATATATATATATATATATATATATATATATATATATATGGACAGAAAGTGAAATAAATGCAACCACTCCAGTGAATACAGCATCCATAAGACTTGATGCTTTTTCTTTATTGAACCCCTGATGTTGAAGAATAAAGTTTGCATAAATGCCCTGTAGTAAAAGGACCCTACAAAAGCATGCTTTCTTTTTTTTTTTTTAATTATATAATTGTTTTTTAGAGGCTGGGGTACATAAGTACAAGGCACTGATACGTTATTGTAGTTTTTTCTTTCTTTTTTTTTTCTCCCCTAGAGGTTAAACAGTGCCTTTAACTGCTGGAAGATTAACTCTTGGTACTCCAAATAGTAACTCTAGTTATTTCCACATACAGTTTCTTGTTCCTACCAGCTACCCCAAGCTATTTTGTTTCAATTAAAATAACAGACAATTCTTGCTTTAAATAGTGGCAAAAAATAAATTAAACATTGTCTATAAGCAAAAATATATTCCATATTGATGCAAAATGGGTTTAGAAAACCCTCAATATGACCCTTGATTTGAAATTTAGTTCCCCCCCCCCACCCATATCCTGATCTAAGCAATAATGTACAAAGCCTGCAATGTTGGCAGGCTTTGTACATTATTGCTTAGACAGTTCACCCTTTTTTAAGAATTACACTTAATTACTAGAGAACCACACTGAGTTACACTGGCTTTGTTTGCTACATGAGGCCTTCCTTCCCACATGCATACAAAAAAGTAAATAAAGTTTCATGAGTCTAAAGTAGACTTAACAAATACACCTTTTTTTAAATTTCTTATTCAATCACATACAATACATTTAGAACGTGCAAAACCTTTAAGAAGGCTTACACTTAAGAACAAAAGCCTTAGGTCTTGTATATGCTATACCACAATTCCACTCTTCTGTTTCCCATATTTCCATTATTTCATTTTTTGTAGATGTAATTAAAATTTGTTTTGTGTGTCTCTGTATGTTTGTGCTTGAGTGTGCGTATTAATATTCAACCTATTCATTCAACAGCATGTCTTTTTGTCTCTGTGTGTGTGAGGGTTGTTTGGACACTAGATGCCACTGTTAGTCTTTCTACTGCCTTTCCCTTTTTGGTAACAAGGCTGTGCTCTTTGCTTCAGGTTGTCCTTATCAATGCAGTCAAAGATGTTGCCAAGGCTCTGGGTGACCTCATCAGAGCCACCAAAGCAGCAGCTGGCAAACCTCATGATGACCCTGCTATGTTGCAGCTCAAGAACTCAGCCAAGGTAGGGCATAAGCAGGGAAAAATGGCATCAGTTTCCCTTTACCTATCAATCTTTAAATAGCATAAGTGTTGCGATTTTACATAACACAAACAAAGGTATGGTAACATTGAGACACCTTAAATTTCATGTTCCTCACACATCATTTTTGAACAATATTACTGTGTATCAGGGCTTATTCTCCTGCTGAAAGAGGTCTGCATCATTAAGGAATAATGTTGCCATGAAAAGGTTTACTTGGTCTGCAATAATGTTTAGGTAAATGGTGTATGTCAAAGTAACATTTACATGAATGCCAGGACCCAAAATTTCCTAGTATAATATTGTTCAAAGCATCACACTATCCCAACCAACTTACCTTCTTCCCATAGTGCAGCCTGGTAGATTCTCTTCCACAGTTAAGTGACCCACATGCACTTGGTCTCCATGTTCTGTAAAAGAACACAAGATTCATGAGGATTTGTGACTGACTGGTTTACATCTCGTCCTGCAAATAACTTAAAAAACCCCTTTTACAAGGTGAATCTGGCAGCAAGTTCTTGGCCATAGGTGATGGTTGGATCAAATATGGATGGGTAAATTGAGAGCTCTGCCTTCAGCTCAACTCCCACTTCACCACAATGGAATGGCCCAGTGACCGCATTACTGCAGCGGCTGTTCCAGTCCATCTTTCAATCCCCTGCTCCATTTTGCTCTCCCTCTTGAAAAAGATACTTTAAAAAAAATAAATAAATAAATAAAAAATCCACTAGAATCAGTAGCTTATTCTCAACCAAGTGGTGCACCACAGCCTGTTGGGGTTCACAGCCTGATGAACCCAACAAAATCACATCTATAAAAACAAGTAACGCAATCCAGAGGCAAATATAATGCACCCTCTGCCCCCTTACCCCTGAAATCCTTTCCATGAAAATCACAGACAGGACAGAAGAAGGGTGATATTGAGGGACCTGGTAGTTCTTTTTCTAGACAATTTAAGTGCAAACACCATGATGTGTTCTGTGAGCTTCTCTGGTACCATAAAGTTGCTTATGATGTGTTCTGATAAAATTGTAGAAAGAGTTGACATGATGAAATCTGATCGTGACTCCTCTGTTTACAGCATCACATTTAACCAGTGAAGTAGAAAAAATACAGATGGTCACATAAGACGGAAAGATTGTTGTCATATATCTGTGTTTGATAGACAGTGACACACATCATCAGCTTATTCTAGTTGTGAGGACCAAGTTGAATGTAATGTGTATAAAGATACTTTTTATGTTTTGTTTACTTGTGCTGTTTTGTCACCTCATAAAATGTCCGCGTGCCATCATCCATCACAGTTTTTATGATCTATGGTTTTCTTTTGGAGTTTTTTCAATGTGAGAGCAGTGGTCATTTATCAGCATATTTGATAGTGTTTATCAACAGCTGAGAGGTGTAATTCAAGCCTAACCCACTTTCTCCTATCACTCTATCTCTCTCTCTCTCTCTCTCACTCACACACACACACACACACACACACACACACACACACACACACACTTTGCTCTTGGCACCCCTGTACTTGGTGCAAGTGGGAAATCTCTTGCATGGTAAGTGAGCTGAGCGGACAAAATTAGCATGCTTTAGGAGAGAAGATAGTAAAGGGGTCATGGGAAGGGGGGTGAAAATGTCCAGTGTTAGACCAGTCACACAGTGTGATGCACAAGAACGAAAAGATACATTAAGCATTTTTTCCTTACCATTTATGCATGTGGTAATGGTTTTCTTTAGGTAATGGTTACGAACGTGACATCCCTTCTGAAGACTGTGAAGGCCGTGGAAGATGAAGCCACTAAAGGCACAAGGGCACTGGAGGCCACCATTGAACACATCAAACAGGAGTTAGCTGTAAGAAATTCATTCACCCTATACAACTCATTTAAGCTCAGCCTAAATCAGATCAGCATGGCAGTATGGTTACTGATGGGATAAAATGTTGCACACATTGTTTTGATTACCCAGGGGATTTTAGTATTATGCTGGCATGCACTACATTTTTTACACAACCCTGTCAGTGTTTCAAGTGGTCTTGGGTCTTTGTAAGATGTTTGCAAATATGTAAACACTCAAAACAAATGGAAACTACTCTAAAAAGTACAAGCGACTTTTCAACACAGCTGTTCAATAACCAGAAGTTCATATTTTCATGCCAACCTAACTTGTACCACATGTATTTAGAGAAAAACGTGGACCATCTAGGAATCCCTGCAGACCCATTTGAGTACCACTGTTATAGCATTTGAAAGTACTCCACTTTTGTACATTTCATTTTGTAAAATAACATTGTAACCTTTCTAGAGCTGTTTAAAATATAATTTGTTATACTTTTTTATTACTGACCAAGGATAAGCAGTAGTTTTCACACCATATTGGTCCATGAGTAGGTGTTATTGCCATAGTAGGTGAAATATCCTGTTATATAGCTAGTGATAATTTCATTTAGGTGATAAACTTTCGTTCCTTTGATTCCTTCTGCTAGGTTAAATGTAAAATTTAATTACGATGTTTTTATATTTATTTATTAGGTCTTTAGCAGTTCAGATCCTCCTCCAAAGACTGCTACACCGGAGGAGTTTATCCGCATGACCAAAGGCATTACACTGGCCACAGCAAAGGCAGTGGCTGCTGGAAACTCCTGCCGTCAGGAGGACGTGATTGCTACAGCCAATCTGAGCAGAAGAGCCATTGCTGACATGTTGCACTCATGCAAGGTATTAAATCACAGGGCTGTACCCTTCAATATGCAAGGGAGTGATTAGAAATTGTTGTTCGTTTTTTTTTTTCTTTCTTTTTTTGCCCTTGTTTTCTTTGTCTAGCTATCATCCTTCTCTGTCTTTTTGTTTTTATTTTTATTTTTTTCCTACCCATAATTTTTCCCCCTTTTGCTACAGCAAGCGGCCTACCACCCTGAGGTTAGCAACGAGGTGCGGACACGTGCTCTTCGATTTGGGGCAGAATGTGCCAACGGCTACCTGGGTCTCCTGGAGCATGTGCTTGTAGTAAGTTCCAATTAGCGCCGCCTATCAGTCAGTTTGTTTATTGCTTCAACGGTCAAGGGAGTCCTCTTAGAGAGAAACACACCCACCAACACGCAAACATCTTGATACCCTCAGAGGTGTCATTAAGGGTAAATCCTGTGTGAAATGCTTTGAGTGTAATTTAACCTTGAGCTGCTTGTTATTTCAGTGTGGCAGTAAAAAGGCAATGGTGAACCCATGTGTCTGTCCTGCCACACACTGACCTATTTTTAGCATAAAGTACCACTTGTTTCAGCATGACACATTATTTAGGAGTTTTAAAGTATTAATATCATTCAAAATGCAAAGCCGTCTCTTTTCTTTTTATTAAACAATCTCAGATGTTCCATAAAATATTTCTGTAGGATGAATATAAATTTTATATTTATATAAAAAAAATTTATATTTAATATAAAAACCAAATAATGTCAGCTAGTATTTGACTAGGTCATATGAAGTGTGTACCATTGTGAAGGCACATAACTTTCACATTATGAAGCAGTATAATCACACTATGATGTTATTGTTCTGCTCTTATTTATAATATTAACTGAGCGGAATATTTCCTTATCAGGTGTTTTTATTTATTTATTTTTATATTTGTTTTTATATATTTCTTTTGGCTGTCATCAAAAGCGTATCACTAAATTTGACCATAGTTTCTAGGTGTGTTAACTGCAGCTATCCAAGTCCAGAGAGAACACAGTTGTCTGCCCAGATTATCTTGTTCTGGTTGTGATTGAGCAGTGGCACAGCAGCAGTCTTGCGCTCAATCGTGCAAAACGTATACATGTCAAATTATAAAATGAACAACAGTGATATGCTCCTGACTCCTTTACCCTCCTCCTTTCTCCTTCCTGTCATGTGTGTGGCTCTGTGTGTACTCTTGTGTTTTCATTGTTCACTGTGGTAGCCGGTGAGTAATTGATTGACCTGCACAAGTGTGTACTCGCATTGTGTGTGTGTGTGTGTCCAAAAAGATTAACAGCCTTTTACCCCAAGAGATATTCTTACCCACTCAAACATGGTTCAGCAGAGTGACTAGAACAATGTTATTTTAAGACAATAGTTGGAATCTTTTCAGTCAAAGGTTGTACTCGGAGTTCAGACTTTTGTCAGTCAGAGAAGAATCAAAGCTAATTTTATCTGCTAAATTCTGTTAAATGACGTTTTAAAACACAGCATTGGGGGAAAAAAAAATGTTTGTAGATTAAACAATGTAGTATCTCATGATAACTATTTTTAGGCTATGGGTCACTAATTATTTAATTTGTTAGTATGTGAGGATTTGTCTATCCTTAGTGCATTTACTACATTTTGTGTCTGTTGTAAGGGCTTTTCTTAACATTTGATTTTGAACGGTTATAAAGGAAGATGCCTGTCAACCCATAGAGTCACCAGAATAATCACAAACACCTGTTTTAATAGTTTCACAAGAACATCCCAGAAGGACATTCTGAGGACATCTATACACACAATCTAAAAAATTCTCAAACTTCTTAACACTTATTAAAGCATTTATAAATCTATAGTCTGTCAAAAAGGTCTTTCATCTGAACAAGTTCATCCAGGAACAGACTGATCATGCATGGAGTTCATTCACTTTGAGTGGCCTGCATTTGACTTAGTTGCTTTGTTACATTATTGATCTCAAACCTCATTGGTGTCTCTCTGCAGATCATCCAAAAACCCACTCACGACCTGAAGCAACAGCTGGCAAACTTTTCAAAGCGGGTGGCAGGCTCAGTCACAGAGCTCATCCAGGCAGCTGAGGCCATGAAAGGTGCTGGGGAAAAAAAAACTGCTATAATTATTCTGTCTGTCTCACTTATTCCAGCATGTTATGTGGTCTTATTATATGACTTGCATGAATCGAAACATGGATTTTTCATAGAAACCATGAAAATAGAGAGAACCCAACTGAACAAATTAGGGGGAAAAAAATATACTTGGTCATTTCAGTAAGTGTCAAAGTATTAGCAGTTAATTTGAAGGTGAAATTTAAGACTGTTGACCGCAATCAAGTGTGAGTTGTAGCCATGTTTTATTTAAAGTACAGGGATCTGTCAAAGTCTGCTGTATACACCACATGTTTTATGGAAGTGTGTCTGTAAATGCTTTAAAAAAACATCTTTTGAAGAGTTTGAACTACTGATCCACAATTCATGAATTCAAGACTATTAACCTTATTCTAGCATAAGAACTTTATTCCATCTGTGAAATATGGTGTTATTAGTGATACGTCAAATATTTTGGGCCTTTTTTGCTCCTTTTGTGCCAGGACACGTTCCCATCATTTTTGAAACAATTAATTGTGAATCATGTCATGGCGCTTAACTTCAGAATTTGCCAATATATGTCCATGAACTGAATTTGAAGAGAAAGTGGGTCACGTATGAAGACAACAATCCTAAGCCTATATAATTTTACCAAAGAATAGTCAGAGGTGGAAGTCCTGCACTCATGTCAGTAGAAATGGTATAGAAGGACCTGAAGCAAGCATGTTGTAACAGTAATATATTGTCTATTTAATGATTAGGCTTCACTTAATTAATTTATGGCCACTTTCCAAGTTCACATTTGTAATCTCCAGTTTTTTTGTTTTGTTTTGTTTTTTTTTCCCCCCATCTGGCAGGCACTGAGTGGGTGGATCCTGAGGACCCCACTGTTATTGCTGAGAATGAACTATTGGGTGCAGCCGCTGCCATTGAGGCTGCTGCCAAGAAACTGGAGCAGCTGAAGCCACGGGCCAAGCCCAAGGTGAGGGGGCTTTTTCCACTGCCCACACCCTTGTCACCCGTACTCTCCAGCCACCTGCTACAGGCTTAACTGCTTCAGCCTCTACTTGGTACTTTAGTCTCAGACTGGTTTACTATCTAGTATAACAGTGTCATTGACTGGAGAGATCCCTGCTGTGCTTTACTGATTACCCTTAGTCTGTGATTGTGAAGAATAAATAAAACCACATTAATAGTAAAACACAATTAATAGCACATCTTTTACAGAGCTGTTTAGTCAATAGAGTCAGACATTATAAAACTGAATAATTTAACAAAATTACATTTTTTTTTCAAGACTTTTTTTTTTTTTTTTTGCTGTATAACTATATTTACTGGGAATCAACTGTCCTTCATTGTTATTTGCTTCAAACAGTTTGCACTAGGACGAAAGGTAACATAGATATCTTGAAATATGGCTTTCATGGCTTTCAAGTGTCATACGTATGACTTCTCAGCATGCAGTGCTTCACTCTCATTCCAGACAGCCTCAGAAACAAACCCAACTGCCATTGTGCTGTTTCACCAATTATACTGAATCATTCAGACTACTTTGACCTCAGAAATGTATTGTAATATTGTAAAATGTATTGATTTGTTCATTTGAACAGGAGGCTGATGAAAGCCTGAACTTTGAGGAGCAGATTCTGGAGGCAGCTAAGTCCATCGCTGCAGCCACCAGTGCACTAGTGAAGGCTGCATCTGCAGCACAGAGAGAGTTGGTGGCTCAGGGCAAGGTAAGAAGGAATTTCTCCTGAAAGAGCTGCTCATGCTCATAGCTGCTCGGCTTGCTTATTTTTTATTTTTATTTTTTTATTTTTCCTTTCTCACCAGGCATAACTACAGACCTGAACTTAAAAGTTTGTTTTGTGTTTGTTTTTTTGTTTTTTGTTTTTTGTTTTTTTTCCTCTCTCCTCTGCTCAGGTTGGTGCCATCCCTGCTAATGCAGTGGATGATGGACAGTGGTCTCAGGGTCTTATTTCAGCAGTAAGTTCTGATTACCCAGAAAATGTCTTTCTCTTAAGCTTTCATTTTAAAAAAGCATCTGCTTTTTGTAAGTGAAGTGTATTAGAAAACATGAATGTTTGCATGATCCAGTTCTATGTTACAGGCCCGAATGGTAGCCGCTGCTACCAATAACCTGTGTGAAGCGGCTAACTCAGCCGTACAGGGCCATGCTAGTGAGGAGAAACTCATCTCCTCAGCCAAGCAAGTGGCTGCCTCCACTGCCCAGCTCCTTGTAGCCTGCAAGGTCAAGGCTGACCAGGACTCTCAAACCATGAAAAGACTTCAGGTCAGTTTGTGGATATGAAGGGAGTTATTGAAGTTTCATTGGAAAATACTCACTCCTTTAAATTTTTCTGCCGCTGCCTCTGTTTGATATCTTTACTGCCCATGTAGTGAATGGATCAACTAAATGTACTGATGTGGCTAACAATGAATTAATTGATGGTAATAATCACTGATTACTATGATGTTATTTTTAATGGCATTCCCACTTGTGGCTCATATCTTCCATTTTTTTGTAAGAAACATTTGCTGTCTTGTCAAGTAATTATACTAAATTGTTACCTTGATGAAATCTGATTCTGTTTAACTATAAGGTTCATTATAATCTAGCCTATTTTACTCTAGCCCTTTTGCCTTCAGTCACCAAACAATAAAATGTACTGATGTGCTGGGGATGCGTCAGGTGCTAGAAATAGGCCTGGTCTAAGTTTTTAGGGTTGCATTGCACCCCCACACTCACTGCAGCTGTCTGCTTTGACTTAGGCCATTCTATGTTTAGACCCTATTATACTTATCCTGCTGATATGGTAGTCAAGTTTTTTTGTGTGATTCATCACAATGAAGCAGCACCCCACTATCCACCTTATCTACATTTTAAAAATCTTTGGAATATGATTAATTCGTGTTTTATTATGTCCTATAAATTTATGCACCATGTATCTTTATACAGTAGTGACTGACAATATATACATATAAAAAATGTTTATACTATACTATATACTATAAAAATGTTTAATATATTTACCTTGGGACTGTTAGCCTAGCCCTTCTTCTTTCAGCCAACCATTAGACTTCTGTTTTCATCACCACTTGTATTATTAGCAGACCTTTTAGGTTTCTGGAAATAGTCTACACTATTTAGGCAATTTGTTTGAGCATTTGCAAGCTAAAAAGATTCTTGGGATCTCAAGTTCTCACATCCAATCAGCAGAGTCTTAGCTCCTCAAGTTATCTGGAAGCAGGTGCATTAGGCTCTTAAGAATTGTGTCTTCATTTGGCAACTTTATCTTTGAAAATGTAGTGTATATTTTTAAGTATATTGTGTGTGGTAAGGTTTTCTGTCTATTTAAATCTATGTTCTACATTTGTCAGTTGATTTGTTCGTTCATCACTTAAGTCACTTTTCCAAGACAGGGTGTCAGGTTGAGACACATGCCTGTCTTTAGACAAGGGGATGAATCCAGAGCTCATTCATTCATCATATAAGCTGCTAACCCTAACCAGGGTCTCGTGGATTGAGACATGTGCATGTCTTTGGGCAATGGGAGGAAACCACAGCGTTTCATCATCTTTGGCAGTGCTGAGGAAATCAAGAACTGGTCGAGACATACTATACATAAATTGTTCCAACCAAAATTAACCGCAAAAACTGATTCTTCTTTTCTAAATTTTCTAACAAACTTTGATACCAAACACTGGAAAATTGATATTTGTTTTGTCTTCAGCAAGACCACAAGCTGTGCCTCATTTCATGACCAGTTGAACCTTGGCATTCACTTAAAAGACATAAATCTAAAACCCTAACAGACATGCAGGCTGAGCTTTGAATCCAGATATCTTCTCTCTTCCCTCGCTGCCTCAAAAGGCAAAACATGGCAAAAAAAATGTTTAAGCAAGGGCTGCCAGTGGAGTCATTAAGGCATGTGTTTTGTTTCGCGTGAATCATGGACAAGCTTCTTGCTGTCTCTCACTTGCTCTCTCTGGCTGCATTGCCTTTTAAAGTCATCTTTTAAAGTCCACACAGAAGCAGTGTTATTGTTCACTACAGACTTGTCAGGAAGCCTACATTCCTCTCTTACTCACTGTACACTTTTATATGGGGATGAATGTTGAGAGCATTTTGCTATTGTAATATTTATTTTTTTCTTTACCTGAAATAATACCAGTAAAGTATTTTGTAGACTTCAGAAAGCAGTTGCTCAATTAAGTTTATTTCTGGACATTTTGATTAATTGTTCAGATTACTGGTATGATTAGTCAATTACTTATTTAATATGAGTAATAGAACATCATCAGTACATCAATATACAGCATGGTAAGCCCAAATAATGGTCCGAACAGTGTTTAAGAAACATTGATACTCATTAGAGCTGCGTGAAAAGAAACTATTTGAATCATCAAATGATTGGATCAGTTTTCTTGTCTCTAGGAGAGTATGGTCAGTGATATGTAAGGGTATCTCTGAGATTCTGAACTCTTCTCATTCTGCGTTCCCCTAGGCTGCTGGAAATGCTGTGAAGAAGGCTTCAGATAACCTGGTGAAGGCCGCGCAGAAGGCAGCTTTTGAAGCTCAGGATGACCAGGCCGTGATGGTGAAGAGCAAGATGGTGGGCGGTATCGCTCAGGTGAGGACATGTGCTGTTCATTCTTTCAAAGCACATTGCTGAGAATAACTGTGTTTTAAACCTTAGCAACATTTATATTTTTGCTTTTAGACAATTAGATGTGATTATCAGTTTATGTATATGAGTAAACCCTGAATCAAACAAAGTTGAGACAGTATGTAAAAACCAAAAAATGCAGTGAATTTTACTTAATCCCTTAATTTAACCTTTTTTTCCCTTTTTTTAATTTCACTACAGACAGTATGAATATACCTTTATTTAATTTCTACCTATCCATTCTTGCATTTCAGGCCTGCAAAATATTTTTTAAATGATGGAGTAAATTTAGATATAGAAATAAGGTACAAAAATGAAATAATAATGTCTTTGGCAATCATCGCTAATTATGCTTTGCTTCATTCATTAATATCCTTAGCACCAAAATGTCTTTATGATATAATGGTACAAAGTCATAAATGCTTTTCTGTTCCAACTTTTTTAGAATTTTTTGCTGGCCTAAAAAGTAGAAATTGTTATATATATAAATCATTAAATGAATTTGACCAGAAAAAAACACTGAGTTCATGCTGCATAAAATTAAATAAATGTTAAAGTAAATTTAAGAATCAATTTTTTGCATTTCCCATTATGCCCTCACATATTTCTGATTTGGATTTATAAAAATAATCTTGAATTGTACCAAAAGAGTTAAATAGTTTATAAAATATTGAAATTTGAGATTTAATGATGAAGTGAACTGTTTCTTAGTGAGTAGAATTTAATAAAAAATTAAACTGGTCCTAAATTGTTTAGAGGTTTTATATCCCATTGTTGTAATTAGGGGTGTACGAGGCCCACCTCCAGATTCAGCAGCAGATAGATTAGCTTTAGAGTTTGTCCTAATTTTACAAGCTGTGCATAAAAGAATATATCTTAACATCAGTGTCTTTACGTTCTGTGTCCAGATCATTGCTGCTCAGGAGGAGATGTTGAGGAAGGAGCGAGAACTGGAGGAAGCTAGAAGGAAGCTGGCCCAAATTCGACAGCAGCAGTACAAGTTCCTGCCCTCAGAGCTGAGGGAGGATGGCCAGGAGCAGTGAGGGGCTAAGACCCTTAAACACATATAGCGAGCACACACGCGAGCCAATCACTCAGGGCTGCTAGGCCTGAGCGCTTCTTCTATTCAAGAGTTTTGCTACGATCACAGGCTAAAAAGCTTACAGGAGGAACATTTGGGCTAAATAATTAAAGAGTTACAATGGGTAAAAATTTAACAATGTATCAGG
This sequence comes from Hepsetus odoe, assembly GCA_017165825.1. Taxonomy (NCBI): domain Eukaryota; kingdom Metazoa; phylum Chordata; class Actinopteri; order Characiformes; family Hepsetidae; genus Hepsetus; species Hepsetus odoe. Next base: position 17,907,292 of record CM029383.1, read on the forward strand.
ATGTCAATTTTAAGTTTTTTATTTCTACATTTGTCCCTTTTATGAACCTTCACAGTGCAACCTATTTAGTGTTTTTTCTTTTCTTTTTTTTTTCTTGTTTGCACAGTTTATGCAAGTATCTGCGCTTTTAATAGAGCAATGTGATAAGTTAGTGGTAGATTCCATAGATTTAGTTTGACATATCTAGAATGCATGGGTCTTTACTGCAGCTACACTATTTCGTTTTACACACTTTCAGCTTTTACTCTTCACGCACACTTCAGCTGACGGTTGACCTTTGGATGTAGAACTTTGGGTTTGTTTGGTTTTTTTCAAGCTGAGTGACTAGATGTGAAGAGTTTTTCTGGGTCAGAAGCATCCTCTTACCATGGCAGTAGAGTTTTGCAGATACATATATAGAGGCTCCCCCACTCTGACCAAAGCGAGGGGTAAGAAACAGGTTGAAAGCTGGAGTGAGCTTTGTGTGGGGGAAATTTTATTTTTTTTTTTTAAACAGTGTTTGACTTTTCCAAAGAAAATGGTTGGTTTATATGTGTAGGTTGTAATGGCTATCAGGTAAAACTTTTCTGGTCACTTCGACCAGGCACAGTCGACTGCATATTTTGTGGCAATTGGACCATGAGTGCAATGATTAACTTTGCGATGAAACAATTCATAGAGAGAAAACATATCATTTTTTAAAAAAAAGAAAAGAATAATAAAGCTATGAAAATGTGTTACAAATGGTATCTTCTATTAAATTTATATGTTAATACATGTTTGTCAGTGTTTTGTCTGTATGAACAATTAAGCCTACTGGCAGTTCTGTCAAATTTTTGTTGTGGAGTATAAGAAGCCATATTTTTCCTATGTTTATTTCAAATCATTAATATTTTTGAAAAGTTTGGTGCTACAAAATGGTTTAATTCCACATGACGTTATTCAGCGGCATCAAATAACTAATTGTAACAGTAGACTAAAGTGATAAATAGAGGTAACATTGTTATTTGGGAAATAATTTTGATAAATTATAACAGCATAATCAGGTCAAAGTGTGCTTTTGGTAATCGTGCCACAGACATTTTAATTAGCCAGGCATGATCATAGAGTAATATTGCATTCAATGCTTTTATAATGTGCCTACATATGTTTTTATAAGTGTGTATACGTACATGTTAACATTTCCCCATTTTAAGTGCACTTAGTTATTTGTCTAACTTAAGTCATATAAATTCACTTTTTTCCAAAGACATGTTGTTGCCTTTATTGTGTTTTTCTTTTTTAATGCTGATTCTGGCTTCTCTGAGGAGAACCTGGAAGATGGGCCCATGTTTTAGAAGAATGTTTTCTAAATGACAGTGTTTCTGTTCAATCACCACATAAGGAGGATAATAAAGCCTCAGTCACATCCAGTGCTTATTGAATTAAAAATAGCTCTAGTACATGTGTAATAATTCTGTAATTCATAATTATTCACACAGCCAGATTATTCTGTTTGAATGTAGATCAGAACACTCCACATGCTGTACTTCAAGACCAAACTGGTCAATGTGTTACTGCCTGATCTTATCACAAGGAATGACTACACAATTATATTGGCTTTCACAGCTTAGACCACGTGTTTACATTTACAGCATTTAGCAGATGCTCTTATCCAGGGCGACTTCCAATTCCTGACTACAGGAACAGTCCCTGCAGCTCAGGAACCCAATGGTGGTAGTGCTGGAGGTGGGATTTGGACCTGTGACCTTTGTCCAGAAGAGAGTATCCTACCACTAGACCACAAGCACTTATATCATTACTATGTGCTTACAAGCGTCTCTCAAGCATAGTAAGCACATTCATACTTTATCATTAACATTGTGTTCTGTGGTATTTGTCTAAATGTCTAGATGTCTAATATGGTTAAAAATGTTACTCTCAATAATGATAGTATTAAATAATTAACATCAAACAACTGCTGGAAAAAAAAATGTATTGCATGTTCTAAGGAAGGAAGATGTTGCTTTTACTTTTCTGCCAGTGTCTGTCAATCATCCAGTCTAAATAGAGTTGCTAGCTTTTTGCTTTTTTTTTTTTTTTTTTTATATATTCCTAAGAAAATCATAAAATGAAAAAACAGTATCATAAAGTCTCACAGGGATTGTAAGCATGTATCTGCTGAATTATTTCACCCCAACACATTCTTCTGTCTAATTTCTGATTAACATTTTACTCCAGGGAGGGCAGAGCAGTATGGAACTGAAACTGAACCTGTAATATTATTTTGAGGGGCATTTAGTACTGGGAGGTTTAAAGTTCTGTAATTTTACAATTAAAGTGACAGGAATGGCTTGGAGATCATGCAAAATAGATAGAAACAATGCTGAGGCCTCTCAGACTAGAGCAGTTTGAGAAATTAACAGCGTCCAAACATGGACATAAAACCTCAACATGGACTTAAAGTCGCCTAGTGACTCCGAAGCTCAACTTTCCAAAAAAAAAGTCTCCTATTCCTCTTTAGTGTGGTGTCATCATGCCCCCATCCAGCACAAGTCACGCCCATTCTCCTTCACAACCCCGCCCCCTTGTCCAGTCCACCCCCTCTGTACCTCCTTTCTGCTCTGCTGTGTTTCTGTCTCCTCACTTCAGCCTCACAGTCCTGAGCAGCAGCTCCACATCCCTTACCGAGTAGGACAGACCCAGAGGAAGCAGCCATGGAGGCCATCAAGAAGAAGATGCAGATGCTGAAGCTGGATAAGGAGAATGCCATTGACCGGGCTGAGCAAGCAGAGGTTGACAAGAAGGGAGCAGAAGACAAATGCAAACAGGTAATTCAGTAAAGTCAGTAGATTTCATCTACAGGGAGTCTGAAAGAGCTTTCATTATGGCTCTTTATGGGACAGCAGGTAATACTGGACACCATGATGTAGGCCTTAAATTAGTTTCCCCATTTTCTGAATTAGATCTCCCACATCAACTATGAAATCTAAAGTCTGTAATATTTTAGCACATTAATACTCAAGTGAGCATCACCTGAAATAGACAAAAGTCTCTTAAAGCCTGAATAACCTGTGCAGTATGATGTGCATCTTGTTGTCAGATCAAATTAACCCTTACATATGATGCTCAAGTGCATAATGGGAACATTCTGTATGCACCACACTGATTAGCATCAAGCATGAATATTAGTTGAAGCCCCAGTTTACTGTGTTAGTTTAACATTTATCATTATATTATGACTATTCTTCACAATGCTTTAGTCCTTGAGGCATATCAGCCATAAAAAGAACTAAAGCAATAAACAGCCAGTATAGAGGTGAATAGGTGCGGGAGTCAATGCGTACAGTAGATTAAGTGGTCTTAGACTGGAGTGACATGTTCAGTTATTCGACTAAATACGACTCATAATATCAGGTGGCACAGCCCATTGGCCAGCTGGTTAGAGTTTTATTATAGAGAGTGTCAGATTCTTGGTGTGAATGAGTTACAAGTCACCAGCACCCACAGACGTGAGCCATAAATCTTCACTTCTTTGACTGGAAAGCTAATGAGGTGGCTCATTTTGGCCCCTGTCTTTAGATGCTCTTAGTCATAAGAACACTGTTGTACTTTAATATTACACTCTTTTCACTTTCACAGAGCCCAAATAAAGTGTTTTTGTTGTCCCAAGAGATTGGGAATAAGACTTTGAAGTTAAGACTGAGTCAGGTCAGGGGAAAATCAAATAATTTAAATTATTCAATTAAAAATTGCCCCTCTGCATGGATTTGAGTATGGGGGGGGGCAGTAAAAACACTGAAAATTCACCATCTATTATATGAGTAACCTACAGAAGAAAACATTTAAAAAAATTTTTTAAGTTTTTAATTTTTTTATTTTAATTTTATTTCTCCAACATTCACTTTGTTATTAAAATGGGCAACCCCATATTCCATGTCAATTCACCAGAAGAAAGGACAAGCTGTTGCCATAAGATGGCAAAAGCATCATACTCTTTCTGTTTACAAGTCCCTTTCCTCTTGGGTAGTTTGAACATTCTTGACCTTTTTTTTCTGTTTTTTTACTCTCCTCAGTAAGGAGGAAATCTTGGCTCCAGATTACTTACAACTCAATGAAGAATGCTTCTCTCTCTCTCATACTTTCCCGTTGTGTCATTCCTTTACCCTTCCAGAATCGCAGACATTTCCCTGCGGCTGAATCAAGCGAAGGGGCTTCATTTCAGTTCAGAACCTTCCAAATTACCCAAACTTTTATGGTTTTGTCTCCGTCATCTGGCAATGCTCTGCTCCAATCTGCTCCTAATTGTTAGGTATTTACTTTCTTTAAGAAGCATTGATTCCTCTGAGCCTTTTCAGGTTTGGATGCTTTTGCTTCTCTTTTTGTAAGAAGAGCTGGCTGCAGTTTATGCACTGAAGTATGTGTCCTTGAGCAATTGCCAGTCCTTGGATAAAAGTGTGTGTGTGTGTGTGTGTGTGTTTCCAACATGATGCCCAGCAGCTAATGGATTGCCACTTATTTAGACTTCAGTGTTGGATCAAATGATTAGAAACTATGATTTTTCTTTTTCTTTATTTTCTTCAGTTAATCCAGTTGTGGGACATGCATAGGACAAAATCTCCTTCATTTTAATTCCTGCCTCATACTTATCATGATCATAATTTCTTTCCATGATCCCGTCTACACTTCCCTCTAGGAATTGTTCTTCATAATAGGATCAAGGCTGTATGTGAGTTCCGATGTTACCTAGGCAAAAGGCCACATGTGAGGGCCAAGCAGGGATGCTTCACATAACTTGATCCCAAATCAAGTAGAGTCTGTCTGCTCATCCATCAGGAGCACGTAACATTTACACCAGCACCTTTGGCACTGTCACTCACAATAGGCTTTAAATAGCCTTTTTATTTTTGCCTTTTGGCCTATTGTGTCTCACTTTGAGAAGAAGTGGAGCTGCAGCTGGCATTTAAAAAAGAATGTCAGGCCCAGTTCTACTGGCACAGACATGTTTTGCATTTGCTTCTTTAGTTTTGAGGCTAACTAATTAAAAAATTCAAACCTCGCAAAATGCTTGGATGACAGAGGCTTAATGTGTGTGTACATTTTAAAAGCAAGTGTACTTTGCAGCAAATTATACCACTATGACTGATCAACAAGGCATTTGGACTGTTTGGTTGCAGCATGAGATATTTAGGGATTCAGTCCTAGAGTTTTATAATGATAGTCTCATGGCTTGACTACGAAAATAAAGAAGCAACCATCAGTCTCAGAGAATGACCATGCTGATTCGTTAGGGGTAAAGGGGAAACTGTCAATTAGATTTGTTTGTGTATTTGTTTTTTGATTAACCATTCCTTTAATCTATGCAAGGCAACCCGCCCTAATTTTTATTCTTACCCTCAAAGGCCTTCAGTTCCTTACACATCAAATAGCTGGTTTTGGTTGATTGAGGCTCTGCCCAGGAAGCTTTAATCATGGCCGGCTGTGGAGTGTGGTCTATTTTCATAGCCGGAGTTGTGGTTTCCACTCCCATATACAGTAGCAAGCCATCTCTAAGGCCCAGAAGAACACAATAAATAGAAGCTGTTCTTATAAGAGCCTTTCTAGCTGTGCGCTATGCTACGGCTGTCTGGCTTCTGGCTAATGCACTCGGGAGTTTATTTGATGTGTGCTGAAAGGGGAGAGTGAGCATCACCAGCTGCAGGCCCAGTGAAGGCTTTCACTATGGAGCCTGTGGCTGCATTCCCTTTATAATCCTGTCCCCATGCCATCTTCACGTCATCCTCAGCCTGCCTGACCTTCAGCACTGCACCGCACGGATTTATACCTCCAGCTTCGGATAGAATAACGTTTGAACAGCTTTCCAACTAAGGCCAACAGAGGCTGTGCATTACAGTGATTTTCCTGCAGTTGATGTATCATTCCATAGAATCTCAATAAACTGTCCTTCTGCAGAAACGCAGTTTATTGTTAAAAATTTGTTTAAACTCAACCATAGCTTTGAACAGGGCTAAACCGATCAGATTTCACAACCAAGCTGTCCTTTTAAACCACTTAAGTCCCAAATTTGAGCAGTTGTCTATGAATTGTTTGTTTTGTTTATTCAGTTACTAATCTTAAGGAGTATTTTTCAGTTAGCAATTGTGTGGCTTTGGAAAACTGGAAATTCATTACATAAAGGTTAACAGTCTGGAAGACTTGTAGGTTCATTGTGGTCAGCGGCCAAATCTGTGTAGGCTTAGTTTACACCGAGTCGAAACAAAGGAGAACTATCTAAAGGATAAAAATCCAAACACAGTTACAGAATTGTCAGAAACATAAACTAATGAGTGGTGTATGAGTGCAACATGGAAGTTCTGGATTGCTTTTTTTACTTACAGAACACTAATGCGCTTTTGTGTGTGTGTGTGCGTGTCTGTGTCTGTTTCTGTGTCTCAGCTGGAAGAGGAGCTGCTGGGTCTGCAGAAGAAGCTGAAGGGAGTGGAGGACGAGCTGGACAAATACTCAGAGTCACTCAAAGATGCGCAGGAGAAGTTAGAACAGGCTGAGAAGAAGGCCACAGATGTGAGTGAAACACATCACATACACTCATTCACTTTATATTATTCTGCAATGGGCTGCCGACCTGTCCAGGGTGTGTCCCCCGTCCTTCGCCCTGTGTGAGCTGAATTGGACTCCAGCACCCCCCGCGACCCTGCTTAGGACAAGTGGCAGAAAATGACTGACTGACTTTATATTAATGTTCATGAAGTTACTGAAGAACCGGGCATACAAACATCATTGGAGCTTCCCACCTTAGGAAGCTCTGAAACTGCACTTAAAAGAATAAACTTATTAAAGAGCTACTACAGTGTTAGAGAAATATATTTGAACCGCCTTTTTCTGTGAGCAGATTCTGAAAATCCTAAATATTACTATTTGTTAAACATTACATTTCTTAAAATACCTTCCACTCTCTAGTCCATACATGAAAACTAAGCTGCAAAACAGCTTTTTATTTTTTTATTATTTTATAAAAAAAATTTCAGCCTGCATGCATTTGAAGAATTAGTTATTAGTTTAGCCTGGAGTTTTTTTTTTTTGTTGTTTTTTTTTTAACTGAAGGCAGCCAATCAGAATAGACTTTAATTACACATATCACTGTCACAGACACAGTAATAACCAACCTGTGTAATGATGGAAAATGCATCATAACTGTTTTTGGGTATATCAAATCTAATAAACTTTATAAGTGGACCTCAGTGGAAAACATATAAAGCAAATAAATGTAAGATATTGACCCTTTAAGACCAGAAATGTAATTTGATTATTTTTTTTAATAAACGTGGTTACTGTAGCCATAATTTAAGCATTTTTCCACTGACACCCTATTAACATTTAGTGTAACCTGCTAAGCACACCTGACCATAAATAATCTGACGCTTTCTCTGTCGCCCCCGTGTGGCCACTGATAGCATTGCATTCGGGCTCAGGTGTCTGTGCCTGTCAGTCACTCTGACTTGGACCTGTCCTGCTCTCCTTACCACGCCATTAATCCCAGCCTGGAAGGATTGAGCAGCAATCTTGCTGTTGACAGCTGCACAGGAGAAAGTGCCAACCACTCCCAACTATCACATTCTGTAAACACTTCATAAAACCTGTCACCACCTCTAGCTCAGCCGCATGTGGTTAAATCATTCCCACAAGGTAGCAAAAGTGGGCCTGTTTTTTATTCTGGTGTTAAGGATGCTCTCTGATTTCTTGTCATCATGACAAAAAAGATTACAGTGAGAATGGAGTGTCTAAGGCCAGATCCATCCTCACCAAAGTTTACCTCAGGGCAAACTTTTAATTTACATTAGAAAGATGATCATCATCCTATACCGTAAGACAACCAGAGGGGATCATGAATGTCTATGCAATATCAGTAATGGATATGCCATAAAATCAGGGTTGCTAGTCCCTAAAATGTGCTGTATTACTTACACTGATAGTATATTATGAATGCTAAAAAACAACAATATAATTATTTATGATTTTATATATCACATAAAAGTAAAAAAATGTCAGGAGAAGATCATCAAGGCTATAAAGACAAATGACAATAAAATTGACATTTATAATTCATATTTAAAACTGAAAATCAAATCTTCCATTAGATTAAAATGACAACATACAAATGTGAATAACTGTACTACTGTACTATTACATGGGAAATTATTTTAAATCCATAAGAAGTTGCATTATTATTAAAACTTTTTTTAATGCACACATCAGGCAAGATTGTTAATATTGCAAGTGATTCCTGGCCTTTGAGCGGTCATGTAGCAATGCAATAAAGTTGGTTGTTCATTTACATGAAGTGCAGTCCAGCCAGTAGTGAGTTTATCCACCAGTCTAGTTTAAAAATCAGTTTGAGTGAATATTGTTGATATCTAAACACTGTCTGTCAGCATCACCTCCCTTTCCTGCTAATGTTCCATGACAACACCCTTTCCACTGCAGTTCTTGCCCAACATGTAATCCTTGTGGTCTGACCTTTTAGTGTTATTCTTGTTAGAACAAAGCTTTTCCTGCTGAAAAAATTAGACACTCATCGAGCTCATCAGTGCTCATACAGCTGCAGAGCCATTCTTTCACCCTGTAAAAGAGGAGATCAGATTATATTTTAGATTTTTTTCTCTAAAACAGTAATGATTAATAGTGCAATATTGCCCCCCCTTTTTGTTTGAAGTGTTAAACCATTGCTCTGGTTAGTCATATGATTAAGAAAAAGCCAATTAATTATATGCAAGATTAATCCTTTTGAAAGTCACAGTATGACTCACAGAATCACAGCCCTCATTTAACTGTAGCATTTCTTTAAAAAAAAAAAACATTTTAGATATTTTAAATTTTAGATTTTTAAAAATATTTTAAAGACCCATCCAACATACTTATATCATCTGTCCTGTGTTCCTCACCCCTTGCCTGTTCCGACTGCTGATCTCAATGAGTGAATAAGCAGTCGGTGGCGACAGCTGGCCGCGCCTCTTTAGATTATAGCAGAGTTTACTGATTCTTATAACTGACATGTCAAAACTGTTGGCAAATCTGGTTTCTTTTTTACTCTTTTTTACTCCTGTTAGTTTTGCAGTTCACTCTTGCCTGGAATGATGACCTGTTAAGTCAGAGTGATGTTTTTAAACCAAAATGGAAGTAACACCATTTTGCAAGTGCAAGTTATTAGTATTTTCCATGGTCCTGGTTTAAAAAGCAGGACAAATGTAACAATCTATCGACAGAAAAACATTTACATTTTTTGCTGCAGAAACCAGAACAAAGAGCAAAACTCATGGGAGCAGCGATCCAAAAATGTAGTCTGCCATAAATAATCATGACATGCTCTTAAATTTTTGAAGCCATGGCCAACTAAAAGACAGAAGGACAGTGCACAATGGGGGGAGTGTTGCATCAACATAGTAATACATGGGATGGTTTGAGTGTGTGGCTGAGAGTAATGGATATCCCCCACGAGCTGTTGCATTATGATTATGTGACCAAAGATGGAAAAGAATTGAAAGAATGCAGCCATTTGTTTACAGCGGACTGAAGTAATGCTTTCCAGCTCTAGTGTGCCTTTTCCAGACTGCAGTGTGAAACAGCAGAGGCATGTGTGGATCACGGTTAGAGCTTTTCCACAATAGAAACCTACATTTACTAAATCCCGCAGTGCTGCTTTTCATTACCTTGGAGTAAAATGGGGGAAGTAGCCTGTGACGTGAACTACAACTGCTGGTAGCAAGAACAGTCTAACAGCTGTTAAAACTTATTGACAACTGCTGGAAAAAATCTCCTATTCCTACTTATGGGAAAATCATTTCTTACATTTTTTTTCAGTGATGAATATAAGCAGTAAGGGAGCAGATATGCCCTTCTTTGCTTTACAAATATACTCAGATCCCACATCATGAGCTTGAAGTGCAAAAGCATCCAGAAAAGCTTTGCTAATAGATTGGGCCACTTTGGAGAACCTGCTCCTTGGTCGAAGGTCACCAAGTCCATTTCCCAGCGTTAGCTAGAGAAGCATAAAGGCCCTCAGTACTGGGCTTTGGAGCAGTGGAACTGCATTCTCAGCACCTATGGGACATGTTGGACTGATGCTCTTGACTTCACTCTGTGAAGCACAGTGGCAGGCACCATGATCATAGGTTCATAGGTGTGTGTCCCAGAACCATAGGTTACGCTGAGGTGCCCTTTGTCAAGGTACCGTCCCAAACACTGCTCTGCGGGCACTGGATGTAAGTTTAGAGTGTGATCACTGTAGCAAAAGCGGCAAACACTCACCGTTTTTTGCCCATATTTCATTTGGACTGTTGAACTTGGCCTTATCTATAAAACGTGAGAGGCCTGTGACTCGTGACGTCACGATAGATAAGAAGGGGCGGGGTCATGGTGAGGGGGCGGGGTCACCGGGGGCGGGTTAGTTTGGAGAGAAGGGCAGAAGACAGACGTTAAACAACAGTGAAGGACAGGCTGGAAGGCTTACGTGGGGGAAAAGTTCGTGTGCACCGTTAGGTTTGTAGGGCTGGGTTCTCGTGATTTTTACAGTCTGAGGATCCTGTTTAAAAACCCCAAATCTAAGGGCTGAGATCTGTTGACACTGGTTTGCTGTGCGATGGCCGGAATAACGTCCATCGAGGCTGTGAAACGGAAAATCCAGTCCCTGCAGCAACAGGCCGACGAGGCTGAGGACCGCGCAGAAGCGCTGCAGAGGGAGGTGGACGCGGAGAGACATGCCAGGGAAAGGGTGAGGACCGATATTAGTGGACATGAGCGAACCACTTTCCCGTTTAATCCAGTTTTCCGTTCCACCTTAAATATTGCCGTTGTTACATGCTGGCTCGTGCGGGCGCCAGAGCGTATCTGCCGTGGCGATTAAGGTGGAGCTGAAAATAAACTTTAGATTCGTGGGAGCAAGAGGAGGAAAGATGCAAAAATGCCGAGAATTGCTGCAGTTTTACTCTTTTCGAGAGAAAATGAGCACCGGTTTGGCGACTGAGCTGGTGGCTCGTGCAGATCGAGTTTCCAGGTTGCCATGGTGATTGAACTGCAGTCTGGTTAGTCTGCTGCCTGGCTGCTCATCTGTTTAACCCATTAATGACTTTTTACTGGCCTCGTGGTCCATATGTTCTCTCCCAAAAGTGAAGCCAGAAAAGTGACCTTGCATCACTGCGTTTATCATATTCACACTGGATCCTAGACTAGATTTTACAAAACATCTGAAAATACAAAACATCTCACATAATGGGAAATATGTGATTAAAAATCCATACTGTTAGATCATATTCCAGACTAGGCTATACCAAATGTTACTGATCTTGTATGTTTCCTTATTGTGCTATATTAAGTGGTTGGACAGCCATCCATTACCAGAGCTGCCTGTCCTAGCAGGGGAGCAGGCGCACACAACAGGTCACCCTCACACCTAGTGGGCAATTCAGCATCTCCGATCCACCTGAAGTCCATGTCTTTGGACTGTGGGAGACACAGGGAGAACATGCAAACACAAAGATCCTCAGCTGGGAATCAAACCAGGGACCTTCACACCGTGGAGCAACTGTCCCACCACACAGCTGCTGGACATGACCTTTTAATCTAGCCAAAGAACAGCATGACTTTCAGGAAAGGATTTTATTTTAATTTCAGAGATTGGGCAAGGTGGAGGTCACTGAATGCCCTTTAATTTGGCCTAAATCTTTTAGATCAGTGTTGTTCTATTCCTTTCATTTTGCCAGTCATTAGGGAGATGTTTATACTAGTTCTTTAATTTAGTCATAGCAACTGGTGTTCACACCCGTTCTTTAATTTGACCATATTCATATTCATTAAGATGGACTTAGTTCTTTAATTGCAGTCACCAGAGTTGTTCTCTACTATTCATGATGGTAATCATACCAGTGCTTGATGTGAAAATGCATGCACTTTAAAGAGGCCTTGTTTTCCTTTAGCACCCATGTAGATTACTATGGCAAGGTGAGGTGCTTTAAGCTGTTGAGTCTGATCCCAGCACATTCTGTTGCCACAGATGCAGTCTGGGTATTTAACACGATAATACTAGCTCTGACTTACACAGTCAAACCTTATAGCTCTTTTCAGCCTTTCTTGATTTATTTTTATGGATCAAATTTCAGATCCAAAACAGGGAAAGAAAAGTTCTACTGTAGGCATGGTAGTCCTAACGGTTTGATCCAGCGAGAAGTGAACTGTTTAGTCAAACTGCTCCCACTTCCTGTGTCCCATCATAGTCTCCTTTTCTATTGGCTTGAGTCAACCTGGCCCAGGTCCCAGAGAGCAGGAGGTTAATCATTTCCTGTGCTCTCCTCATTGCCTCGAAGCAAAAAGACCTTGGCAATGTCCTAACGCTGCATAAATTGCATACCTACTGCTTGCCTTTTCTGGGGAAAGATCGCAGGAAAAAATGTGACTCTCGAGGAACGTCAGAGTGTTTGAATTTTTATTGATTTATTTATTTATTTATTTTTAAGTTGCCTGTTATTTATTACATGATTCAGAATGTAGCACATGCCTGCAGGTTTAGAAGAATGTTAGAGATAATAAGTGAAATTAAAGATACAAAATCAGTTAAATCAAGGGTACCAGGACTACAGAAAAAACCTAATCCCTAACCTTAAAGCTGTATGTTTTAAGTCTAGTAATAAAAAGGAAGAAATGGACTGGAAAGTCCATTACTTTCTTTGAGGCCAGAGGGGCTTCTCCAATTGCCAAATTGAATTTCCATCACAATCTTCTGGAACTGAAAGCAGCTTTGTTGCATCTTGGCTGTGAACAAAAGGTTAGAAAGCATCCTGGCCCATTTTAGAAAAGCCATAGAAATGATTTTGGAGTATATTTTGAATCTCAGTACTTGAGATGTCATGATATCAGAAATTAGATTTCAGTACTTTTACAAAAGGTTGTTTCCCAGTGTTCAACACAAAACAGTACTAAAGCAAATTGATAAACACTCATCACTGTCTGGAAACAAATTGATAGTTCAAATAAATCAGTCAATTTGAACAAATTCATTTTTGTCATTAAAAGTATGATTGAATAATCATATACGTACAATTTATAACATGCATTCAAATAAAGGGACTATGAATCCCATTTGAGAGATCTTGCTGGTGTAAGTTTCCACTCTTTCTGTCATGATCAAAATCTGAGTAATAATAGCGCTGCTATTGTGGAGAGCCTTCAGACTGCTTGACATGGTTTTATGATGTCCTACGTGCATGAATGATCATTAAAGGTATGAAGAATATATATGTGAATCGATTTATTTTAATTTAAAAGCCCTTTTTAAGTATTGGAAATGAATTATTGAATTGTTAGTATAGAGTTTAATATAAACCACTAATTTTAGCTGCAGGGAATGTTTGGAATTCCATTTGTGGCATTCCGCAGCTGCCTGGGAGAATCTGACTGAAACTGGCTCCGACTGAGAGCTTTTGATAAAATGGGGGTTTGATATGTTCTCTTCTGCTGGGACAGTGAGGAACACTGGCTCTTTTGTTCTGACGTGACCACTGACAATGTCTTAGTGGGACACTTGGAATTCAGGAATCTGAACTCCATAGTCCGATCATCTCAGACATCGTCACTCCCTGGGCGTACTGCTTCATCTGTTCACACATGAGGCCCATGTGTTACTTATATACATAGGACTATATTTAATGGCCTACTATTCTATGTACTATATGTCCAAAGTGACTTTAAACTAAAACATGTCTGTGAAAATGTTAATATACATATTTATATTAGAGTTAATAGAGTAGAGTAAATGTGTTATTCTTTAGATCATTGTTTTTCTTTTGTTTTTTCTTACCATTTAGCTTACAAGGCAGTATTGTGTGGGACTCACAGAGTGTGTAGTGTCTTTACTACTGAGGCTGCCAGTATAGAAAGTGTCTTCAACTCTCTAAGGACACAAAGCTTTGACAGAGCTGTTCTGGTCCTTCATTCTTTTCTGAGTCTTTCGTTTGGGTTATTGTATCTTCCCCCACAAAGACATCAGGGGAAAAGCCATGAAAGTCCCAAGCACAGTATTAAAGCTACATTCTTTGTTGATCATCTAGTATAACAAGTGGGGAGTTGGTCTGATTCTCCATGGGTTAAATGAACTTTATATTTTGAGGTTTATCTGACAAGTAATTAGAAGCGTCTGAAGAAAATGTCCCATGAGAGGATGTCTTGTGGTATATAGCTTCAGAACCACTGGTTCCCAAGATGTATGTCTATCTAATGATTTAATGATTGCTTTGGTAACATCCCAAGGGTCCCCTGGTTCTACTGAAAAATCTTTAGGAAAACATTTGAACTGTTTAAATGCTGCCTTTTAAACAGGAGACATATAATATATCTTATACTCCTCATTTAACAGTGTCAGATGCCTGAGCAGTGTTTGGTCTGGTTTGGAATATAAGTGTGATTAACTCAAACTTTTTTTTTCTTTTAGGCAGAGGCTGAGGTAGCCTCCCTGAACAGACGTATCCAGCTGGTTGAGGAAGAGTTGGATAGGGCCCAGGAGAGACTGGCCACCGCACTGCAGAAACTTGAGGAAGCGGAAAAGGCTGCAGATGAGAGCGAGAGGTGACTTCATTTTAACATAATAGTTATATGTGTATGAAAACCATCATTTAATATGAGACACATGCTGTATATAAATGTGAAATGCTAAGTAAACCTAACCCTGACTTTGTCTGCATCCTTATTTAGAGGAATGAAGGTCATAGAGAACAGAGCAACAAAAGATGAGGAGAAGATGGAGCTCCAGGAGATGCAACTGAAGGAGGCCAAACACATCGCTGAAGAGGCTGACCGCAAATATGAGGAGGTGTGTACCTCAGGGCTCAATATTAGGTTTAATGTGATAATAGTTTTTTTTGGTTTTTTTTATATTAATAAAACAAATATAAAAAAATGTAAACTGCATAAATCTATAAGTATGTTTCTTACACTGTAAAAGTTACAAATGCCAAAAGAACTGAATGAAAAGTTTGAGTCTGTGAGGATAATACAAATGACATTAATGAAAGTGAAAGTTTTTGTCATTGTGCAGCACAGCACACAGTGAACCACAACGAAATTCAACTCTGCTTTTCATCCACACACATGGGGCAGGGCGCAGCTGTTATCAGTATCTCACTCAAGGGTACCTCAGGACAACGTACTGGTCTGGGATTCAAACTCACTAACCACTAGGTCACCGCTGACCCAGTATTACTACTTCTGTTACCTCTACTTTTCTCCAGCTGACCACCAGAGTCAAGCTGTCTCTAAGTGACCACTAATGTGTTCTTTAATATTGTTCTGTATCCACACAACAGTCAAGATGTGCAGCTGTGGCCTAGTGTTTAGGGAATAGGCCTCAGGAATGTTGTGGGTTTGAATCCCAGACCAGTAGGTTGCCCTGAGGTACCCTTGATCAAGGTACCATCCCCTTCACTGCTCCCCAGGCACTTTAAATAGCCCCCTGCTGCACGTATGTGGGTGAAAAGCAGAGGTTCAATTTCTACTTCACTGTGCTGTGCTGTGTTTCACAATGACAAATAGTCATTTTCACTAGATGTGCTAACCCAGACATTTGAAATGCAAGAAGAGTCTCTCAGGTCAAATTTAAACAAACTCTGTTACACTGTTAGTGGTTAATTCTTCCAGTCTGTCTGTTACAGGCTTAAGGAGTATGTTGTTGAGACATTGCATAGGCTTAAGCCTAGTGTCGCTGAGAGGGCCCTCACACTACTGGCCAGTGGATTACACTGGCAGGATTCAATCTGTTTAAGAACATTAAGGCTGTCATTGACGGCCTGAAGATTCTAGTCTTTGAACCAACAATAGTGACCATGTTTGTTAGTTGATTCAATACTGCATTCATTGTTGGACTATAAACCAGAACTTTTATATTGTGCACTTATTTCATTTTTATAGTAGGTGTATTTTAGAGGGGCATATTCTGACCTGAATGTGGAGGAATGGGGAAAAGCATCAAAATGGGAATGAAAATATGTGTTGCATGCCCAAAATGGGTGTTCATTACATGAGTTCTAAAACATTTCTTCACTGTGCAAATACTATTAGCTATGTATTATTCTCAAATAATCAAACTGGAATCGGTACCTTTGCCTTTCTCTGTATACTGTGTTGAAGAGGTTGTTTGGTGTCACCTGCAGGTTGCCCGTAAGCTGGTAATCCTTGAGGGCGACCTGGAGCGCTCTGAAGAGCGTGCAGAGGTGGCTGAGGCGTAAGTATTATTTACCCTAAACAGCAGAACACATGTCGGCAGCTTGGCATCTGCTTGTACCTTAATGCTCAAATGACCGTGTAATTTGTGCTTATGTTCTTTTGCTAAAATGAAAAAAAAAAATAATAGACATTATTTAAAGATCACTTTATATATATCTTAAAGCATATTAAGAAAGTGTATTTTAATGGTCAGACTAAGTTATATTGTGATGAAAATTTATTAACAAAGCTGAATACAATGATTTTAGCTATTTTTTTTTAAACTACTAACTGGACATTTTAGCTGGTTTTTCAAAATAGTACATCTAATCCTGCTGTGTTTTATAGACAAAAAGAAGGCTATTTGACTCCATTCGGTTGTTAAGTTGGTGAATATGAAAACTTGGAATGTTTCCAGAACACAGCCATCCATACTAAATATGCATCCTGGAGTAGAATAATGTGTTTGCGATGTATGCACTATTGTGTTTACAGTATTAGTTATATGTTCCACAAACAGTTACCCAACATGATGCATGCCTGTGGTGCCTGAAAGGACTTTCAGAGCAACAGACAGTGAAAATGAAATTGATTATAGTGAATTAACTGTTTATACAAATCTTCAATTGGGTACCATAGGAACAAATTATAATCAACATAACCCAAGTTAACATTACTTTAGTAAGTTGTTTACCTGCTGCCTTTGGTCCTTTAGGCACCAAGCCCCCTGTGTTAAGAAATAGAAAGTCCAAGTATGACCAGCTTCAGGGTACACTAACCACAGTCTCCCTTTGTTTTCCAAATGCATGCACCAATGCACTCCACCCTGGGACACACTACATTTGTGGCTACCCCTCCTTGTCTCCACTTGTCCCCACTTGTCCTATTCCCTTCCCAAATTGGACTAACCCAGTCGAGTCAGGCAGCTGGAGGAGGAGCTTAGGCTCATGGACCAGAATTTGAAGTCCATGATGTGCGGGGAGGAAGAGGTACTGCAGAGTGACTGTTGCTCAAGCATCCTAAATGCTGTCTCTTTCTCTCCTCCTTTCCTGCCAAAGCTCGCTAAAAACCTTCACTGCTTTGGTTGGCTCTGCTGCTGTGCTTTGAGGGCCCCTCTCTCTCAGCAAGTGCTTATAGGTGAACCATCTCCTGCCGAGCAAAGGTGGCCCCCACCAAAGCCTTAGGAAAGAAAATAAATAAAGTAAATTAATAAAATGCAGTTAACACAGATGGTCTTTAATTGAATGAAACACCTCCATAGTTCCCGTAATAAACAAAGCATAGAACTAAATGTATTGAATTTCCTAAGGGCTTTTGGGAACACTGTTGTAATGTCAGGCTGATACAGTTGTGTTAAAGGATTTGTGAAACCTTTGGAATTATTTAAATACCTGTGTGAAATTCATACACTCATATCATCATATTAGAGGTATTCCTCTAATTTCTAATCATTGATAAAGGCAACACAACTTTTTTTTTTTTAACCCTTAATCCTAGAAATTCTTTTTAATCCTCTCCAGGCTCTGGAACTTCAATTAAGCAGGGAAGTTCATACACACCTGAATAGATTAGATAAATGGAGTCGAATTAAACCTCTTTTGAGCGATCATTGCCCTTGAGGTTGAAACATTTTTCCACCATTGACCTATAGCATGAGCTCTTTGTTTGCTAAAATTAGGCACTAGTTACATGGCCTATTTTTTAAAAAGGTCTGGCAAACGTTTTTTTTCTCACAACTGTATTTTTAAGTCTTCAAATGTCTAGAGTGTATGTTGATATTATCAGAAATATCTCTTCTCAATCTTCAGGTTGGGGTCTCCTTAGCTTAGACTTTTACTGTTTCCATCTTCTTAAAGTCTCTCTCTCTCTCTCTCTCTCTCTCTCTCTCTCTCTCTCTCTCTCTCTCTGTAACATTTTCCCTTTCTCAATTTTTCCTTCCTCTCCTGCTTTGGCATAGCAAATCTGGTGACCTTGAGGAAGAGTTGAAAAATGTCACCAACAACTTGAAGTCTTTGGAGGCCCAGGCAGAGAAGGTAGGAGGAGAAACTGCTGTTGGCTGTGTTATGGATAAAAAGCCAACATAGCCTCCAGATTACAGTGATAAGTACAGGCCTAGGTTTAGACATCGAGAGGATTGTTGGAAAAATTGCCTTATATGACAGCCTTTTGAAGAAATGAATCTCACTCTGAACATCTGTAACAGCTTTCTCTCATCAGATTACTGCCATATTGGCAGTCAAAGAGATGTATAGTATCAAACAAACAGATGAACCAATTTGGAAAATAGCTGCCAAATGAAAAGTGTCCAAAACCAAACTTTAAGACATTAAGTCCAAGGAACTGTAAACTCGTGCACATTTTCACTGCTAACTCAATATCTCAAACATTATGCATGTTTCCTATGAAGCACCTGAAGAAACCAAATCGAGAATTCAAAGGAGCTTTAATGGTTACAGAGTCTTTATTTGCTCATGCCACACTATTGCATTTGATTCTATTGCTCTCCTTTCCATCCTAATAGGCTGCTCTACAATCTCTCTTTTTTTTTAGTCAGGAATCAACAAAAAAAGGTCATTAATGATTGTACTGCTCTTAAATCTCTAGTATTCCACAAAAGAAGACAAATATGAAGAGGAAATCAAAGTACTTACTGAAAAGCTGAAAGAGGTGAGCATTGTGTTAAAGCATTTACAGTACTTTTTATAGTATGATTGAGGGGATCTCCCATTTCATCGAATTACTACATTTCTGTTTCTTAGGCCGAGACTCGGGCTGAGTTTGCCGAGAGGTCTGTGGCCAAACTTGAGAAGACCATTGATGATTTGGAAGGTACGTTTTTAGCGAGTTACTTAATAACTGTTCTGTGTGTCTTTCGTTCATTAATTGCACCAAGGTTTGGAATGTTATTTTCATTTAAATTCATATCCATTTTTCTGTTGCATTTTGTGTTGCATGCACATTTTCACTTTAAATAATGACTGTATTGCAAACAGTGCCTTTGCAGTTAAGAAGCAGTTAAGTGATGGTGCTATCCATATCACATCATTGTTAGAATATTTAGCAGTTTTTTTTGTACTGCTGTTAATAGTTGTGTTCAAGTATAATTCTAACATGCACTCATACCAGCATAACTCATGCTGTCCTGCCACTACCAAGCCACTAAAACTCTTTCAATGTAGAGAAACCAAATATATTATGTTAGCGATGCTAATAATAATGCTGATAATACTTTAATATATGTGAAATATAAATGGTGGATTGATAAAATTAGAGTACACATATTAGGCAGGTGCTTCTAAAAGGGTAATGAATGTAGGTATGAGATAAACAAGCTTCTCAGCTCAAGCTACTCATCATTAGAAACAAAACCTTGTATCTCCATTTTTGTTGTTTTTAGTGGGGTTTTTTCCACCTAGCTTGAAAATACCAGGTGTCAGCTGTTACATTATGTAAACATCTTTTGATGAACAATCCACAAGAAATGGTCCACAATTACTTGAAATAAGAGGGAGAAATACATTTTAAGTTTCCTTTTTGGGAACAGCTTTTGCATGACATTGAAAATATGCAATATTCTTGGTTGGCTGTGAATTGAAGGCTGAATTAAATTGGAGTTCATTTAAATATTCAGCACTAACAAGATCTTTTTTGGTACTAATTGGTTGGGCTTGCATATGTTTGTACTTTCTTGATTGTAAGAATGTGTAGTGAGGGTAGATTACTGCCGAGCGTGAGGGTGCTGGATTCACATTAAGGTTTATTTAAAACGTAAATGTTGTTCAGCAACATTTTAAAGCAGGGTGGGTTCAGAAGACTACATGACCTCTACATAAGCCCTGACATAAACCAACATAAGCATTTATAAAGGTTTATTCTGACAGGCATTACTTCTCATGGCTACTTTCATCTCGCCTTGCTCCAGAAAATTTAATGCAAAGGATGCTTGTTGGAATTAGTTTTTTAAAATATCTGTTCCGGTTAATGCCGGTTCTAATAAAATGCCTATGTATGTCGTGTAGTCTTATAAATGGATCCTGACAATGTTATCATTTATTTTGCTACAGACTATAATACATTAGTTAAACCAGACTCAGTTACGTTACGTTTCTTCATTTGGTTTCCTGACTACTGATGTTGAGTTATCATTCGTAAGTTTAGAGACAGGATGGCACTCTCTGTTTGACCCGCTTTTTCTTTTTCCATTCTGTGTTGCGTTCTGTCCTCTTCGTCTGTCTGTTTCATTTGCTGTGTGTCCGATTCGTGTCTGGCAATGAATTGCAGATGAGGTCTATGCTCAGAAGCTGAAGGGTAAAGCCCTTAGTGAGGAACTGGATCTGGCTCTCAACGACATGACTACTCTCTAGATGTACTGTCTCCTTCTCCTTCTCCACTCCTGCCTTCCTCATCGTCCCTGTCTCCTCAGTTTATTCTTCCTTGGCGCTTCCTATATCTGGCTCACCTGGGGTTCACTCATCGTCACCTTCCAACTCCATTCGACTGTTATGTAAAGTGAAATCAGTTTCTATGAAAGGTTTTTGAAAGATGTTATGAGTTTGATATGGTGTACCCCAAGGAGCCAGTCTGTGTCCTGTACTTTTTTCCATTGTTTCTGGAGGTGTTTCTATTTCTACCCCTGAGCTTTGTCAGTCTGTCAGTGTTTACCCCTCTGGTGTATTGCTGGAACTCAACCTTTTTCTGTTTTATGTGTCTCTGTAGTGTTTAATTTCTCCCTCTGTAATAAAAGGCAAAAACACCTTTCATTTTCCCCACTTTATTTTTCCAGTAATGTTCATTTGCTTGTTTTTTTGTTTTCTTTTGTGAATTTACTGTTAATTTATTTGTAGCTTTGGATGGAATTTTGCTGCCAGGAATTTTTCAAGAGACATTTTATTTATTTGATGAGTGACAAAATTACTTGTCCCATTACAAAAAGAGAGGCTGGTGTGGAGCCAAATAATGAATTTGTGTCCATTAGTATATACTCTATATGTATACATTACATAATGTATAATAATAAATATTTTCAAACATTACTTTGTTTTTGAACCATTATAGTTCCACGTATACTTTCCTTTAAGGTTCAAAGAACCAATGGAAAGCAATTAAAATTGTTTTTCAAATCTCAAACCAACAATTGCTCTGAATCAATAGAAACAAAGTGAAAAGACTTTATTAATCCTCCTATATATGCCCACGTAGTGAAAAGGGATTATTTTGTCTTTAATGTTATCATAGGTAAGTAATAAGATATTTCTGCACTATATTGCTGCTGCTTCTATTACTATTCACAAGTACTGATCTAATCTTTATATCTGCGGGAATATTGTTATATACAGTCATATGCAAGAGTTTAAGTACTCAGTGCATATGTATTTCAAAAACTTCTACTTTCGGCTGCTTCCATTTAGGAGTCGCCACAGCAGATCACCCGTTTCCATTTCTTCTGGTACTCAGCATCTTCCTCATTCACAGCAACTACTTGCATGTCCTCTCTCACCACATCCATTAACCTTTTTAGTCTTCTTCTTTCCCTTTTTTCTAGGCAGCTACATCCTCAGCATCCTTCTCTCAATGTAATCGTCTCTCCTCTGTATATGTCCTAACCAATGCAATCTAACTTTGTCTCCAAAAAGTCTAACCTGAGCTGTCTGTCCAATATACTATTTTCTAATCCTGTCCATCTTTGTTACACCCAACAAAAATCTCAGCATCTTGTAACTCTGATACCTCCAGCTCTGCCACCTGTCTTTTTGTCAGTGCCACTGTCCCCAACCCCTAGCATAGGTGGTCTCACGACCTTCCTGTAAACCTTTCACTCTCATTGGTACCCGTCTGTCACAGCTCATTCTTGCCACTCTTCACCCATTCCACCCTGTCTGGACTCTCTTCCTCACCTCTCTTCTGCACTCGCCATTGCTCTGAACTGTTGCTCCCAAGTATTTAAATTCCTTTACTTTTATCACCTATACTCCCTGCATCCTAACCATACCAGCATCTTTTGTGTTCTGTCTTTGTCCTACTCACTTAATTTCCTCTCCTCTCTAGAGCATCTCCATCTCTCCCCTTGATCTCTTGATTTAGCTATACTCTACCCTGTCACTACTTTGCAGTCTCTAATCTCCCTCAGACTGACCCTCTTGCAAATTATAAGTAATCCACCTGTGTGCATCTTCCTCCACTCTTGTCACCTGTGCTCCTCCCTCTTCTTAAAATAGGTATTCACTACAGCCATTTTTCATCCTTTTAGCAAAATCTACAGTCCTACATCTACACTACATCTGCCCTTCATAATTTCTCTCCTAAGGGCAGCGGTGGCTTAGTGGTTAGGGAGTTGCCCCTGGATCGGAAGATTGGGTTCGATTCCCTCCCCAGTGGGTTGCCCTGAAGTACCCTTGAGCAAGGTACTGTCCCCATCACTGCTCCCCGGGCGCTTTCAATAGCTGCCCACTGCTGCACGTGTGTGTATGGGTGAAATGCAGAGGACAAATTTCCCATTCTTGGGATTATAAATAAAGCATTATTATTATTATTATTATTGACACCATATCTACCCATCACCTCTGTTTCCTTCTCCATATCCATTGAAGTCCACACCAATCACCACTTTCTCTTTCGCTTCATCAAATTCACTCCAGCATTCTTCTTTCCTCTCCATCTCAACCATAAGCACTAACAACATTCATTATCACACCTTCAACATCCAACTTCTCAGCCTATCTGACACTCTCTTAACCTCCAGATCACTTCTGATATACTTTTCCTTCAGGATAACACCTACACCATTTCTCCTTCCTCACACCATGGTAAAACTATTTAAACCCACTTTCAATACACCTGGCCTTACTATCCTTCCATCTAATCTCTTGCACACACACAAAATATCAGCCTTTCTTCTCTCCATCATATCAGCTAACTCTCTCCTTTTATCAGTCATGGTGCGATGGTACATATTACCAAAACATAAAATCTAATGTGCCCCAAGTCTTACACAGGCCATGTTTGCTTTCATTTTTCCATTATGTTTAATACGGTTAATTTGCAGGAATTGTGCATTAAAAGGCGGATAAGCACATCTAGAAAGGATGTTTTGATCTTCAGTTAAAAAAATTAAACATCATTTGACCTGGGTTTCCTAAACTTTTGCAAACAATTGTATATGAGTAAGTTTACAATAGAACAGGTAGATCAGCTGAATGTCCCTTTATCACAGTCCTCAGTAGCTGTTGATGCCCTCACTCCTGCTCTACTCTGCAGTGTCTTCTGCCTTTCAACTGTACTAATACCTACCTCCCTCTCTGTGTTTATTTCTCTCTTTCTTTCTGTCGCTCCGTCCTCTTGGCTCTCCTTCTGTACTCGGCTCACGATGATGCTGTGTCTGCAGATCGCTTTCAAAAGACGGTGGAGAAAAACCACATTCTCAGTAACGAACTGAAAGTAGTTCTTGATGAGCTCAACAGCTGAGCCTCTTCAGATGAAAACATCTCATTTTTCCGTTTCTCTGTGTGTTGCCTTAAATTACTAACTGTGATAAGTGGAAAATAGGAACTTTGACTGTTATGCCACTCTGTGTTTGCTAATCTATGCAAATCTATACTGAGTTATTAACTTTCATTTGGCTTGTAAAACAAGAAATAAGTTGTAGGTTATTGCTTACTTCACTTCGCATAAATATTTTACACGAGGGATACATTTACTCTAGAAATCTGAGACCTTGCTTTTACAAATTAAATTCATCCCATAGGTAAAATGAACAGTAACAACATCTGATTAGAAGCAGTAAGTTAGGGATGTTGCAGAAGTTAACTAATGCAACAAAGCCAATAAACCCAAAGTTAAATATAATTATTTGCAAAAAGACTGTTGCAAGTGCATCTGCCATTCATTTTGTAATCACTTTTCATCAGGATGTCTGAGGTTATTTTATACACACCAGTTAGTATTCTGAGTGTTGAGTTAAAAAAAAAAAAAACATGGAGGAATACAAACACTTGTGTATTTAAATAGTTGTCAAGTATTCTGCCTTAAAATTTGATAATTCCTTCTAAAATATATAAATAATGTATTGTGGATATTGGTGTTCTTTTAAATTGATTGATCTCTTTTTTTATAATAATTTAAATAGAAAATGTCACTCATTTATCATTAGGTTGTGTTACCAGGGGTGGGTAAAAGCCACTGCTCCAAACTGGTTTTTCCGACCTATGTTTTTTCCTGATTAAATTCCAACTGGAGAATAATTTATTTCTGTAACTACCTTGGTCTTATTTATGGAAGGAAGTTTAGCTTATATGCTCATATTTTGTGCAAAGTGGCAGAATCTTGTCAAGTTACAATATAAACATGCAGTTTCTTTATGCAATGTATTTCAGTAATAGCTTTACAAATATCTTGTTTTTTAAAGCTTTAATTGATTTAATGGATTGCCAAAGATATAGCAAGGAAAATAAGTATTCAATACATCACTGTTTCTCAGTAAATATATTTCTAATGGAGCTGTTGACACCAAATGTCTGTAACAACCCAACTAATCCACACATAAAAGAAATCATAAAAATGTTGTGTAGTAAAGTGGAATGACACAGGGAATACATATTGAACACATGAAGAAAAG
This sequence comes from Hepsetus odoe, assembly GCA_017165825.1. Classification (NCBI taxonomy): domain Eukaryota; kingdom Metazoa; phylum Chordata; class Actinopteri; order Characiformes; family Hepsetidae; genus Hepsetus; species Hepsetus odoe. The sequence goes on from CM029383.1 coordinate 17,932,100, forward strand.
GAGGTGCAAAAAGAAAGGCAAAGCCAAGAAACCAGCTGAAATCTATTGGTATTTAAAAAGTAATCCTATGTCTGCTAATTATTATCAGCTGGGTTAGGCCTAACTGATGAGAAAGAGGTTTCTCATTACCAAGGTATCACACAAGAAGCATCTCAATATCTTTACATTATTATTGTAAATCATACTGATGGCATTGGATACGGATGTATTTCTAAGATACTAAGCTGTCCAATGTTCCAGTGAGCACCATTCAACAAGACAATGATCCCAAACACACAGACAAGGAAACTCTATTGGTTTCAGAGAAAGAAAATAAAGATGCTAGAAACGGCCCAGTTGATCACTGAACTTGAATCCAAATTAAAATCTATGGAAAGAACGGGTCAAAATTTATAGAAGAACCTTGAAGATTTGAAGACGTTTTGTGTGGACGCATGGGTCAAAAGTCACACCTGAGCAATGCATGTGACTAGTTTCTCCATATAGGAGGCGTTTTGAAGCTGTTATTACCAACAAAGCCTTTTCTTCCAAGTATTAAATACATTTTGATAAGTGTGTTCAATACTTATTCCCTGTGTCCTTCATCTTTCCTTCACATAATTTATGGACATATTTGTTTTGATTTCTTTGTATGTGTGGATTCCTTGGGTTGTTAACGACATGTGGTGTAAATTTCATGTCAATAGCCCCCTTAAAAATATATTTACTGAGAAAAATGTTGGCATGCTCAATACTAATTTTCCCCGATGTGTTTACTTTCAAAAGGAATTGTTAGAAATGAAAAAAGGAATTCATAGGAGTTGTCTTCCAAGGGTAAAAGCACTTGACTTTAGTCCCATTCATTCTAGCTGAATGTTTTTTGTCAAAACAGCTTTGTGCGGTCTGTGCACTGAGCCTTTGTTTTTGGTGAAACCTAATCCTGAGCTGACATTTTGTTCAGCGTTATTCTCACTGCTGAGAGTGTCAGGGATGCACCAAACATACTAAAACCCTTCTGCTCACAGTCATGTGTGAAAGACAAACAGAAACAGAGGAAACACTTCCTCTCTACTGCTGTACTGATAGGCTTGTTGAGTTTTCTCAACTGGTGATAATGAGTTTTCTCTCACTATAGTTTGTTTACTACACTATGAAAATGAAGTGTATTGCAATAGTAAGTTAGTACTAGCAATAGTTAGTTATCTCACCAAATGAAATAGAGAACAGAGAATATTATATATTTGAATACAGCCCAAGTAAGACAAATAATTAACTGATTAGTGTGCTGGGAGCATAAAAACATGAAATAATCATAATACATTCAACAATAATACAGCTTATTAATATAATAATAATATAATAATAATTTTTATTTATATAGAGCCTTTCTCAAACCCAAGGTCACTTTACAGAGTAAGTAAAAAAAAAATAAAAAAAACAGTTAATACAAACACAAAGACAGAAAACAGCAGAATAAGGAAATTAAGAACTGGGAGAAGTGGAATAGCACAGACTGAATAGATATGTTTTAAAGAGGGACAGAGAGGACATGAAGCGCAGGTTTTGAGGGACGGACTTCCAGATTTTAGGGGCAGCAACACTAAATGATCTACCACCCATGGAAGCTGAACTGAGAGTAGCCCTGTGCCGGAGGAGCGAAGTGAGCGGGTGGGAGTGTATAAATGGAGTAAATCAGTGAGGTATGAAGGAGCAGATCCATGAAGGGCTTTAAATATTACTTTTTGTGTAGAATGCTTGCTATGGTATGAATGGATGATCAATGGCAGCTGGAAAATCCCATACTTTTTGCCTTAGGGTGTGTAATAAGAGTCTTGTTTTCACACTTTGTCCTTTTTTTTTTTTTTTTTTTTCTTTTTTTTTCCTCCTCAACCAGAGAAACTAGCCCAGGCTAAAGAGGAGAATCTAGGCATGCACCAAGTGCTGGACCAGACTCTAATGGAGCTGAACAATTTATAAAACGTGAACACTACATCACAAACACAAGAGTCTTACACCGCATAGAGCTTTCCCATGGGGCCCAAAGCACCACCTCTCGACCTGTGTGCACACATCCCTGGCAGGGGTAAGGTTTTAATAGCTTCAGTTTTAGAGATGAAGTCCCAAAATTCCACTTTAACATTTTGTACATGTAGATAAACATCCCATGGTGTTTTTGTTTTTTTTGTTTTGTTTTTTTTCCTTTCTTGAACACAAGCCCATTGTAAGAGCTTTAACTGGTAGTCAAAGAATCAGGTATGGTTTGATTAGTAGCACTAAAATGAAGTCTTATAATAAGCTCAGTGCAGCAACCTGTCAAATATATGACCAAAGTTAATTATGCATTTATTAACTAACAGTTGTTACAGCCAGGGAGCTCTATGCTCTTCAGTTTTAGAATAGTGCATTTCCAGCTGCAGTGTTTAAATCAGAATGCTTTTAAACATTTTAATGCGAACGAAATATATCCAAACAGCAAAGACCGACTGTTTTGGTTGTTTTATTTGTGTGAGCATGAAGCACAGAATTTAGTTAGTTTTTTTAAATTTTATTTTATTAATTTCCACTGAAAGTCAGGAGCTGTTTTAGCCACTTTATAAAAAGATATCCCCAAATAGCTTGATGTTTCTTCAACGTAAATAGCAATTATGTCTGATGATTTTGGACCAAAGGTCAGCACAGATGAAGCAGCAAAGTGGGCACAAGTCCTTATTTGCAAATGTGAAATTGGTCTGTTGATTTCCTCTTTAACAATGACTGCAATGGCCAAAGAATCACTGTTAATTTACTTTCATTTTTGTTTACCACAAATGAAGTTGACCTCTGAATATGAATGTATTTGTATTTGACAGCTTTTTGAAGTATCAGAAACGGTTCCTGTTTTGCTGTGCGTCTTTACCATGATGTATTTCATCCATGATAAACGGGTGCATCTGCCATTTAGTAGCACTTTGACACCTTTTTTTTTTTTCCCAAAATAAAGATTTTATTTGAAAATTGCTATCGCTGTTTAAAAAGGAAACTCTCATGATAATGTCACACACTTTCATAAATTGCTTTCACTTTAACAAATCTTTAGTTTTTGATTACAGCCTGATCAGCCTTACCTGTGCAGTAAGCTCTTTGTTGAAGATAATTAAAATGTTGAATACATGTGTCTCTGGGTATTTATTTATTTATTTTCAGATTTTGAATGGATTATTTTGTCTTCATCTTTTCACCAGAGTAAAAATAGACATTAACTGTCTTGTGACCTGCCATTGGCATAACAGTGACTTTTTTGGGCCAGTGGCATGCACCAGTCTGCTAGTGGTTTGTGCCTATATCTGGCATTAATCTCAATGATTCGAACTTAAGTGCATATTTTATGTTCAATTCACTGTGTAATTACTACTATTACTATTATTAGTACTATTGTCTCTCATTTTAAAATTTCTATTTTAAATAATTTACACCGTTGTTACTTTTTTTTTTTTTTTTTTTTTTTAGTTTGATTAAATAACATTTATGTTTAAACATTTTTATCATTTCTAATGTTCTGGGATGTTCCCTTCGATCATTAACTAAGCATTCATACATTTGCTGGACTTTTCATTTCATTTAAACATTATATACAATAAAATCAATAATGTGTTTGTTTGTATATTATCAGTGTAACATCTCAAAGCAAAATTGCCACACGCCAACAGCAGATTGACACCTGCCTCAGGCAGATGAGGATATGCAACTGACCTGTAAACGTCACAAAAGGTATCTTGCAGCCTTCTCCTTGAGCTCTCACGAGGAAGCTGTAGTGAGCTGAACAGAATTTCAACATGGTAAGGAGCAGACTGTCAGCACTGTACAAGTAAAAGGATTGCTATGTAGTTTGATGGTGCTGTATTACGCATCAGCCAGCAGATCCAGTTTCACTTTTCCAGCGTGTTAAAAGTTGTTCGTATTACCTACCCTTTTTAAAGTGCCATTTTCTTTCATTAGATAACCATCATTTTGAGGATTTCTGTAATTAAGGTGAAAAACATTAAAGTGGAAGGAAATATTAGGCAACAAGTCAAATTAATTACTTGTTCAGGGAACCAAGACAGAGGTCCAAGGGAGGATAACCTGTGAACTGGGTCATGGGTACCCTAAAGCTCTCTGAAGTGCATGGAAAGTGTCAACTTCCCTGTCTGGTTGGGTCCCACAGAAGAGCTAGAAAAGCTAAGATGTCAGAACACAGCATTGCAACTTGTTGCACTTAGGATTACATAGTGGCAGATCAGACGCCTCAGTTTCACTTTCACACTTTAGAAATGAAATAAATTCCTTGCACTGACCCTCACACTGAACAGTGAGCAGTGAGTCTCAGTATTTAACCCATCCAGACACACCAGTAGTGAACACACAGGGGCGGCGGTGGCCTAGTGGTTAGTGAGTTGGCCCCAGGATCAGAAGGTCGTGGCTTCAATTCCCAGACCAGTAGGTTGCCCTGAAGTACCCTTGAGCAAGGTACTGTGCCTGTCAATGCTCCCCGGGTGCTTTCAATAGCTGCCCCCTGCTGCACAGTGTGTGTATGGGTAAAAAGCAATAATTTAATTGTGTCTTTCATTTCTGGTTCCATTGTGTCTCACTGTGTGCTGTGCTATGTTTCACTATGACGTGAATGGTCACTTTCACTTCACACACCAGAAGCAGGAGCAGTGGGCGGTGATGCTAGTGGAGATGGCACCTTGCTCATGGTTACTTAAGGACCAGAACCCATGAACGTCTGATTATGGGGCCTGTTTTCTAACCGCTGCCCCAGGGCAGTTATTTTCCCTTTTTACTGATATATATATTTTTATAGATTTGTTTTGCTGTAGTAAACCACTGGTCCTTTCAGTGCTAAGCTAAGATCTTTTCGTGAATGGGGAAATCCCTTGTTTCTTTATACTACAAGATTTAACAAACACAATTTAGTTGTGCTTAAAAAAAATCACTCCCTAAAGCAGAAGCTGTTCTGTGGATTTGTCTACATGCCTGTTCTAATGGTGCTGGAGTCTATCCCAGAAAACACTGGGATAATCTCCAGCACCGCCTACGACCTTGATTAGCATACGCAGATAAAAAAAATGAATAAAAAATTAATGACTGGCTGAATGAATGAATAGTTCTGTTTTGTAAATCTCTCTTAGTTTTTCTCAACATTCTCCATTCTGTTCACTGAGTGAATGAGTTCACGGTTAAATGCAGTTCTGGCAACTCCATGCACATGTATGAGGTCCTGGGTTCAATCCCCAGACTGAAACCTGATCATGGGCTCAGACGGGAAAAGGCACAGATAAGGACCTATCCTGGAGTCCCCAGGGCCCTTTATCGCCAATGCCCTCTGGAGTGCACTAGCTAGGGAGCAGGGAGCCCGTGAGAGATTGGGACGAACCCAGCTGCTGGCGCCATACCCCCGGAAATACAAGCGTGTTGTTTCAAACAAACAAAAGCCCCACGCGTTGCTGCTAAGAAAAAAAAGAGGGAACTAAAGCTTGAGACTAGAATGTCAGACGAGCGCTCAGTTAGTCGAGGGTTTAGTTCATCTGGACACTGAATCAAACTGAAGGCGTTAACGGTCGTTGGAGCGCGCGCGCTTGTCGAGGTTCTGGTTGCTAAGCTTTAGCGCTAGCAGTAGCCGGCGCAGAAACAGCATCGGTTTTTAGTCATGCTGTGAGGTTTGTAGTCGGGTTCGGGGCGAGTTTAACAACCCTCAGGTGTCCGGGGTTTGTATGGTGTCCACCAGCCTGTGTCTGCGGTGTGTGAGCCCCAGTGCGGGCCGGTTGGGTGTAGCTGTTTTTCTCTCTGAAGCTGTGCTGAGGTTCTCCTCAGCATGACCGCCGCCGTGTTTTTCGGCTGCGCTTTCATAGCGTTTGGTCCTGCGTTCTCCCTCTTCATATTCACCATCGCCAGAGACCCACTGCGGGTCATCATCCTCATCGCAGGGTGAGTATTTCAGCACGAAGGACCCAACTGCTGGATCCTCAGGTGGCTGGACTCCCAAACTCGGCTACTCAGTTTAGTTTTGGGACCAAACAATCAATTCTCTCTCTCTCTCTCTCTCTCTCTCTCTCTCTCTCTCTCTCTCTCTCACTCTCACTCTCACTCAACTGAATCATCTGGTCATCTTCCCGGTCACTCTGATCTCTGTACGTTGTTCGTGCCCTTCTCACTAAAATCATGTTTTATGTTGGGAGACTTCAGTAAACATCACTGATCTCCTTTATGGCTGGAAAACTTGTTGGATCTTTAAAAATCCTGGTCCTGAAATGCCTTGTTCTTAGGAAGTACTTGGTAAAGGCGTGTTCTGGCATGCAAACTGAAGAAAAGCACTGAGTTTATTTAAAAAATAAAGGAAGAGCCACTTCCCTGTCAAATTCATAGGCTGAGATGAAGTTAAAAAATAACTGAATTTGCATAAGAAGAAGACAGAGTTGTTTCTGTTTTTTAACCACACTTATGATGACCATCTGCATGACCGTATACCCTGAGTACCCATTAACTGAATTATAACTACTAATGCTCACACTTCTCTATATCGATGTCTGATTACTAGTTCAGACGAGGCGGACTCTTGCACTGTGGTTTGAAGGGAAATGTGCTGTAGGGGAATTAAAACTGCTGTAATTGTTTGCTTGATCTCATAAATTCTAAGCACTTCATGGTTTCTGTTGCCTTTTGTTCATTTTAGATCATTCATTACTTTGAACACCCAAATGGATCCACAGTATGCTTACCTAACTGTGCTCACTGGACTGAATTTATCAGTAAAAGCTGTGTGTGTATATTTGTTTCAGGGCTTTTTTCTGGCTCCTGTCCCTCTTGCTCTCCTCTCTGGTGTGGTTCATTGCTATGAAGGCTAGCAATGCTGAGGATGCAAAGGTTCAAAAAGGCCTGCTCATATTTGGGGTCATGTTTTCAGTCCTCCTTCAGGAGGTGTTCAGATTTGCCTACTACAGACTGCTCAGGTAAAAGCTTCTTCCTGGAAAGCATGCATTCACGTAAAGAGATGAGTGAGCATTAATCTGGTGTTATTCAGTGATACTTTGATGTTTCTAGGCTCTAATGTGCCTCCTTCTCTTCAGCACCTAATAACAAAAGCTATATTGAGTGTGAATGGGAGTGACTGTTTCTAGAGCAAAATATGTATAATGTGGTAAAATGACAGATTGAAGACAATGGCAGATATAACTAATCTGATATACTCACATGGCATTTACATTTATGGCATTTACAATGACTTATCCAGAATTCCAGATCCTGATTACAGGGACTGTCTTCCTGGAGCAACTTGGGGTGAAGGGTTTTGCTTTGGAACCCAGTGGTGGTAGAGCTGGAGCTGAACCTTTTTATTGAAATGTCAATTTAAGTGTAATTTTCACAACAAGATGGGTAGAAGATATGGGAAACTTTATAGCCCCTCGGGCTGGGCAATATGATGAAATTTTTCATTACTGAGATTAATTACAATCACAGTATTCTTCTGAGCATATGAAATCATCTGTAACTGAGGAACAAAGACCAGCTGCATGTTTCTTTACAAAGAGAGCATGTTGATGAATTGCTTTGTGTTTATATTTTTGTGGCTATACTGTTTTGTTTTTTTTTGTCTTAACATGGTATACCTTTTATCAAGATATGATTTATTTGCCACATTGGCCAGCTCTAATTTCCACAAATTTTCCTTTAATAATTTTTGTGTGTGTGTGTGTGTGTGTGTGTGTGTGTGTGTGTGTGCGCAAAAGTTAAACTGGAGAAGAAGGATTGGTAGAGTCAAAAAAAAATCTTGATATTTTTCTTCAATGCACTGCACTTATGCTGGTAAAAAGAATGAATTAAGGGGGTTTTTTTTTTGGTTTTTTTTATATATAAAGATGGTGGTGCTGGTCCAGGTTATTACTGCTAATACCATGAGACACACAGAAAAAAAACCTGATAAATAATATCAGCATAAAGATTATAAAATGTATTTTAATATTGCCCAGCCTTAGTTTTGTCCTTCTCACATGTTCAGTAATGGGTCTGAGTGGGGCATTTCTCTTTGTGCCCTACTTCATGTTTCTATTTTATTTATCTTTATTTTTATATAATGCAGTCATCCATTTTATTCCTGGGCATTAGCTTCAGACGTTACTAACAATTTTGTTGTGTGCAACACCCTCACTAACAATTCTAAACAATACTGAAAATACATCTCCCGAGAAATTATGCTGCTATTCTACCTGCAAATGTAAAGTGAATGCAGGGAATTTTTGTTAATAAACAACTTGGACATGAGATGATGAGCAGGATAGTGATCAGGGAGTTATGACTGTATCAAAGGTTGCTCATGTGGACATGCTTGAGCTGGCACTGTTAGAAAGGGAACCTTAAGCACCTCCTCAAGTCCCTCTATCAAAGAATGGTTAAAGAAGAGTAAAGCTAATAATTTTGAAGGGCTAAGTCCTGATGTAAAAGGTGTTCTGTATGAAGAAATGGGCTCAGTGCTTCTGAACCAATGTAAAGGATTAAACAGCAGTTACTGGAAACATTTAATTGCAGTTACTACTGCACAAGGAAGTTAATTCTGCTACTGCAAACAGTGGTTCATGCTTTTGCCTCACACTGATCATTTTCAGAGCAAATTACTCTATAAATAAATTAGCTAGTTAAATTGTCTTGTTTGACTTCTTTTTATTTAATTTCAATGCAGTATATACAATTTTAAATGATTCACAACATTTCAAGCACAATTGTGAAACATCCAGCAACTTTACAAGATTTTTGGAAAGAATGATTTGTTTTGTGAAAGTTGTGTTGGGTCTGCACGTGAGCTCAAGTCATAAGAGACTATAAAAGTAAATTGGAACACAAGTTAATTTCAACAGCGCTCCCAACTGGACAGAGTCTTCTCACCAAAAGTGGGCGTGTCCCCTGAAAAAGAGATGAAAGAAGTGTAACATGACACAGAAGAATTGGGATTAAGGGATATTAACATATTCTTATGTTAATAGGAAAGCTAATGAAGGCTTGGCAACAATTAGTGATGAAGAAACGTCCCCCATTTCTGTCGGGCAAATGGCTTATGGTAAGATGTCTTTTTCTGAACAGAGCAACTTTTCATGCTTTTAATGTTCACATAAGAATTATTTCAAGTTGCTTTGCTGAGGTTTGGATTAGGTCAATATTGTGTATTATTCAGTTCAGTGCTCTGCATTTCTATAAACGTATAATGTTTGCATTTTACAATGGAAATGAGAAGTAATTCTATTCAGCCATAAGATGATAAGTTTATAGTGGGCCTCCACTCTGCAACATAGGCGCTTTTCTGTTCACCGGTTGATTAAATTACAGCATTTTAAGGCTAGTAGGAGGTAGTGACCCTTCCCCACCATCCATCCATATATATATATATATAATATCTCTATCTCTCTTCACCTCAGTCTGTGATGACCACTACTGAAGACAGAAGATATTCCGTTTAATAGTAATTGCACAAAACCCTATGTTGTGTAATTTGTTCAGTGCAACTGGAAAATAGGATTTTATTGAAGTTAATTGTGGTTAGTGTAATTTACTTTCTTACAGGGTTTTTTATTTATTTTGATTGTGTTTATTCTCATCAGGAATGTGTTTATATTGTTTGGTTAAACCTGTGGATTTCCAGATTTAACTTCGTATAGGAAAAGATATGTTTGGCTGCTGTTGTTCACTCTTTTAGGCTCTCGCTATTTGTATCGAACATTTATTGAATTACAAAACACCGTGACTAGTGTGGAAGACTACCTTGATCATTTTTTTATTCTGAAGGGGGATAGAATTTCACCATAATTAACACAAAAAAAAAAATGAGCATTGGAAGAAGAAAGTGAGATTATGCTCACTGTTTAAAGTGACCTTTTGTATTTAAATGATGGCAGGTAAAAATATACATAATTTCTTTTATATTCAGAATTTCCACTGTGTTCAGTTTCCATGTAGCTCAAGCATAGGAAATTTCAGGCGATATGGCCATCAAGAATCTTGCTTGTCCTAAACTTTTCGTTGCCATCCAGATGTAAGGGTTTTCAAACTTTGTTTGTTTGTTGACTTTCTATTACAGTTATCCCTTCTCATTAATTAATATAATCCAACTTGGACTGCATTTATGTGTCTGTGCATGTGTCTTTCTGTATGTTGTATCTGCAGTGGCTGGACTTGGCTTTGGGATAATAAGTGGAGCTTTTTCCATGATCAACATCCTCTCTGACACTTTGGGCCCAGGCACTGTGGGCATTTTTGGAGACTCTCAGTATTACTTCATCACATCAGGTGTGCCTACATGTGCATTTATTCAGTGTCTTGTGTCTATGTAATGAAGAAGTAGATTTATCAATCATGTGCTTTTTTTTTTTTTTAAAGAACTGTCATTTTGCAGTGTGTGACCTATTAACATGCAAAAAAGAAACACTTATTATAGAAGAATAATTCATGTTTAGAAAAGCAAGTCCTGACCTTAACTCAATAGAAATCCTATTAAAGAAGCTGAAATGAGCCGTTCATGTGAAGAAACACATCTCTCTTTCTCTCTGTATCTGCTTCTGTCTCATTTCAGCTCTGATGACTCTTGCAATTACACTTCTACAAATCTTCTGGGGTGTGGTATTTTTTGAGGGTTGTGAAAAAAGTCGCTGGTGGGTCATCGGTGTGGTGGTATGTCTCCATCTGCTGGTCTCTGGCCTGGTAAGCAACTAAACTGTCAGGTTTAATTCCTTTTCTCCTTGGTGAATCTTGTGCTGCCATTAAATGCTAAAGAACAATGTTAATCACTCCATCTAAGTCAGAGTTTACCCAAAGATCCCATCTACGCTATATTTAGTAAGTAAGGTGAGTTTAGCAGTAGAGCTATAAGTATAATGTAACTTAACTTATAACCATTTTGTTTTTGCAATTGAAAAGCTTCAAACCTAAAATTAATTAGCCTGTGTTTCCAGCTTTTTCTTTGCCTTTTCTTTGTTACTGCAGACTCATTTGATTGGTCAATTTGAAATATGTTAAGAAATTTCCATATTGAGCGGGCTAGGCATAGGGATGGTTGGTGGGTGTGTGTGGGGTGTTTTTTTGGCTTAACTATCAAGGTAACAGTTATTTTGTTTATTATAAATATAAAATGTAATTATTATATTCCAGTTTAACAATGTGTTATAGCTTTTCTCTAATTCTTTCTTAAAATCTTTACCTTTTTAACCATAAAATTTAAGAATCAATTGAGTATCAAAGGAGTATTTGTTAACATACATTTGTAGATGATCTGGGATAATCCAAATGAAATTTAACTCATCAGTAACATGGATTTTATTGGAGCAACTGGGAATATAATCTCTCTTTCTCTGTCACATTTCTCTTTCTATCTGCCTTTGTCTCTCTCTGACTCACTCACAGTCTCTTCTGAACCCAATGTATGAAGGCAGTCTGCCTGTTGTGTATATTATCACAGTGCTGATGGCGCTATGGGCGTTCTTTTCTTCAGGAGGCTCCCTCCACAACCTGTCACAGCTCTTTACTCGTAAGACACTAGGCATTTTTTCAGTTTCTCTGATTTTTAAAGTGCAGTGTACAGTTCATGCTTAATGCAAATTAATAGTGATTACATTTAGAAAGACCCAAAAAATAGCAAGTGAAAGTTACTATTTTTTGTCATTGTGAAACACAGCACACAGTGAGCCACAACAAAATTTAGACCTCTGCATTTTACCCATAAAAACTTGCAGAAGGGGACAGCTATTGAAAGCACCCAGGGAGCAGTGACTGGGACAGTACATTTCTTAAGGGTACTTCAGGGCAACATACTGGTCTGTGATTTGAACCAACAACCTTGTGATCCTGAGGCCAACTACCTAAACACTTGGCTCAGTGTTCAGATCAATTTATAAATAATTTTAAATTATTTAATGTATAGGCATCTAACTAGCATACACAAACTTGTTCACAGAAAGGTGAGGTAGCTAGTTAGCAATCCAGTAAGAAACCTGGACAGAAAACCAATAAGGCAAAAAATCTTGTCTTGGAAACCATTATAAAGTTCTGCTGTGAAGAGCTGATTTTTTAATTATTAATTGAGCAAACTGGCATCCAGGCATTCCAATTGCACCACTATGTTTACATTTAACATTTTATTTTTTGAATTATGACACTTGTTTTCATATGACTCATTGTCAACAAAGGATGTAATGCGCCCTGAGTTCGGTCACCTGTAATACTGTGACCTCCATACAGTTTTGTATTTTGGAAGCCGACATATGTGCTGTCAGTAAACTAAACCATATTTCTTCTGCTTGCAGGTAAGAGAAGTGAGGTTGAGTCCTCATAAAGTGATCAAGTTCTGATCTCTCAACGAGAGTGAGACGTAAGCGTTTCATTTGAAAGCTGAGTTTGCTGAACAGAACTTCTGAAGCAGTAAACTGAAGAGCAGATACAACAGCAGTCTCCTCAGAAAATAGCCTAGGGTTCACCTTGGGCCACCAACATGACTGATTTCACTACAACCTAACAGGTTATGGACTCCCACTTCATGCTTATTGTAAAGATCTGTATATACTTTCTATTATACACAGAATCACATGGGTTTTAATGATTTTTTTTTTCCTTCCATGATTTCTTTGCTTCAGTTCCTCAATCATTTCAAAGTAGTGTTTTACTTTAGAAGTGTGTTCTTTTGCTTAATCACAAATTTAAAAATCTTTATTTGAAAATGTCATGTAAATAGTGAGCTAAGCCTTATTAAGGCACTTTTGATAGGAGGTGATGAGGTGGCCTGGGGTCAGACCGTTTTTGCTTTACGATCGGTCTCATTTCAAACAGTTTCATAATCATTTTCAGAGTGGGAGAGGACAGTTTCTTTTGGTTTTGAGGCCAGCAAGGTGAACTAGCTCAATTTAACAATGACTGGGTTGTGTATCTAAAGGATCTCTTGATCTATCAGAACCTTTACTGTAAAAGCTGACAAATTATAGGTCAATAATTTAAAAAAGAGAAACCTATTGTAGGAGAAAAGGAAAGGGACCAATTGAGTCTGACTCCAGGCAAGTGCTGAAACAACTCCGCTGCTAAAATGTTCCCATAGTAACACTCCAGCTGTCACAGTGGCTAGATGGTCAGTCAAGTACCATTTCACACATTTAATGGCTATTAATGCAAGTACCAGTTAGCCTATTGAACAGAGAACCTGGAGTGTTTTCTCACTGAATGCCACATGGGCAGGAGTTCTGTTTAGTCACACTTTGGGACAAGCTTTGGGACAAAATGTTTTGAATGTTCAAAATTTTTTCATTTTTTTCCTCTCTCTCTAATCCATCCAGAGATGTTTTTGGTCCAGTTTCTTCGCAGTGGTTGTCTGGATATTGCCACTGTTGTATACAAGCTTTGTAACTCTTTTGTAGTTTAACTTGCATGTTTATTTGATAATGCCAGCTGTTCTTACGTTATTTGAACATTTCATGATGAATGCAACAATGCAGATGGTTCAGAACTACCATTTATACTGTTTTTTCATCATTAATGTAACATTGTTGCAGTAAAAGATCATTTTAATCATTTCAACCTAACATTTCAGAGATACAAAGTTTTCTTATGACAGTGGCAACATATTCTTCAGTTTTAAGAGTTTGACTAACATGCTGTTCATGTTCATTTGTGTGTGAATAACTGGTCAGTACTACAGCGGAGTGGCTCCTTCCCTAATGTAGCAGCTACCTGCATCTTCTCTTGATGCTGTTCTTCATTTCTTTAATAACAGACTGTTGAGGGCTCCATTTTCAAGATCAAACAGTTTTTTTTTTAATTCATTTATATCTTGCGTGATTTGGACGCAAACATTCTTGTAGACAACAAGCAATATCTGGATATCTCAGTTTTAGTGATGTCCATTGGGTTCTACTGCTTCAAACACTGGTGCTGGCCTGTGTCATTACAGGAGAGGACATTCTTAGGTTGTGTTTTCATTGCCATGAAAGCTCAGTCATGTGTGGGACAGTGCTTTTTGCAATCATGTGGTTATTTGACCAACATGACGCTGCTCTGCTCTCTTTGTGTTCTCATTTGTTCAAAGCTGTTTGACTTTCCACTGATTTGGGTCACCATGCAACAAACCTTGGGCTGCTGTGCAGCTTCAGTTTCTAAACCGTATGTCCATAATCCAGTATGTAGAGGTGTGTTAAGTAGCTTACATCAAACCCAATTTAGACTCTCATGAGTAATCTTTCAAAAAGTAACTTCTCAAAAGAGACTTGGTAAATTCAGCCTCAGCATGGAAACTTGTGTTAAGGAATGGCTTCTTCCTTTTGATACACTAAGTTTAAAATAAATTGACCTCTGAAAATCAGAGATGTGACAACTGACTAAGTGGTCAGCACTTATGAAACCTATGAAAATGGACTCAAACACAAAAAGTAATAAGGAACAAAATGATGAATTATATCATTAAAAATGTCATTTGACATTTCTCAGGAAAGTGCACAGCCAGCAAAATTGTATTTAACTGCATGTAACTGAGGAAATGGAACAAACACCACCTCTACCTTTATATTTCAAATTTGTTTGTTGAAAGGAAATACCTTTCATTGCATATATTAAGGTACTTTGTGAACAGTCGCACCTGTTTATTTTGGCATATTGAACCTGTGGAGGTATGGCATCATCCAACCATTCAGCCTTTTTCCTCAGGACACATTATGTGAATAATACCGAACAAGCTGGTGTTCAAGACTAGTCCAAGGCAGCTCCTTTATAGTCATGGCTGATCTTGATAGTGTCAGAGCTCTTACTGGAACATATCTTCTCCTTGGACAATGCACTGCCCTTAATTAAAAGCCACATTCTTGTATGCAAGTTCTGGAGAAGCATGTACTCATTTTTTCCCTCTGTGTATTTATCTTTTGGCTTTATTCTTTCCCACCTCTTGCTGTTTTATGTGCAGTCACCTAATGGACCACCTCCTACCCCACACACCCTCCTCCATACTCCTCATCGAAAAAGCTACAGCTGGTGCTCCCTTGGATTTCAAACATTACAAATGACAAAAAAAAAGACTATAATGTTTTGATGCTGCTTTATAACATTTTAAAGAACGTAATGTGCCAAACAGGGAACCATGTAATGACTCTCCAAGTCACTGAGGGTCTTTCAGTTTAGACTATAATAAACATGCCCTGTGCTGATGATTAAACAAAATGCCTCAATGTGACTTTGATTTTGGGCTGTGGGTGGTTTTCAGAAAAAAAGCTTTGTTTGTGGGATGCCAGAGTGAAATTGCTCATATCCTCGGGTAAATGCTGCAGGTATGGTAAGCCTCTTTGTGTTTCTGAATGATTTCACTTCCCATTTTCACCTGCATACTTCATGTGCATTTACACCTGGTAGTCAAACAAATCACTGGGCAGCCAAACTGAAATTCGATTATTTTGTGACGAGTAATATGTAAATCGCCTTTGCTGATCTCATTTTCTGTTCCAATAAAAAGCAAAGCATGATTTTGAACAGTATGGTCGGTGTTTACATGGAAGAAATGATGGATCAATCAAAAGTCCTGATCCCCACTTTAAGTAGTCTGAAAGGAGGGGATGGTTGTTGAATGAATCTAGGATATATAATGTGGCTCAAAATGCATCCTGAAGTGGTTTGAGCTATCTGATTTGTGTTTTTACATCCATTTTGAGTACATTTACACTTGTTTTTTTAAATTGCTTTCTCGTTGTCCCTTATATTCAAGATGCATGAAATGAAAAGGCGAAAGGTCAAAAGAACAATGTCAGTAAATACACTTTAAATGTCAGTTTTATTACCTGATTGGTTATTGTGATTGCATGTGCAATAATCTTGTGTTTAATTTGTATGATTATAAGTAGGAGTTAGAGTAGCAGGATTACTGCCATTAAAAGCAGAAACCACAGAAACAGAACTGCAGACGGGGCCTCTAACCTGTTAAAAGTTTTTATGAGTGACTAGAAGATGTTCAACACACACTACAGATACGCTCTCTTCTCTACCTTTTAAATCTGTAAGGTTAACCAGCGAGGTTGACGGTCTAATGCAGATGAACTTGTTTAAAAGTGTTGAATGCGTCACTGAGATTAATCCACTACTCACCAATTCAACACCTGGTTTTGCAGAGGTCATGATCTTGAATAGTTTTTTAACA
Source organism: Hepsetus odoe (assembly GCA_017165825.1). Classification (NCBI taxonomy): domain Eukaryota; kingdom Metazoa; phylum Chordata; class Actinopteri; order Characiformes; family Hepsetidae; genus Hepsetus; species Hepsetus odoe. Next base: position 17,948,232 of record CM029383.1, read on the forward strand.
AAGATTTTAATCAATGAGATGGACAAGTGTCTGCTATTATTATTGAAGTAAATGAATAACTTCTTGTGGAAATGTCTGAGCAGATTGTTGATGGCAAAATAAGGTTGAGACAATGAGCGGGTGCCATTAGATTGGTGGAGACAAGGCTAGTCATCATACTTTGTATTAAGCAGCGTTGTGTATTGCTGGCTAAACTGAAACGAGTTACACCCTGAACGAACCCTTATAAACCAGCTAAAGTTACACCCTGAACTAACTCATATATCTGCTATGATTCACAAAATACACACCATGTTTATCAGAGCTGACTTTACTCTTGACTGAGCAAGAAGCCTTCCAGTCAGCATTTCTACACAAATATACATTACTGTGCAAAAGCTTTAGGCAGGTGTGGAAGTAATTCTGTAAACAAAGAATGCTTTTATCAATTTACAAAATGCAAAGTGAGTGAACAAAAGAAAAATCTAAATCAAATCAATATTTGGTGTTTCTACCTTTTGCCTTCAAACCAGCATCAGTTCTTCTGGCCCCCACAGAGCCCTGATCTCAACATCATCCAGTGTGTCTGGGATTACATGAACAGACAAAAGGCTGTGAGGAAGCCTACATCCACAGAAGATCTGTGGTTAGTTCTCCAAGATGTTTGGAACAACCTACCAGCCGAGTTCCTTCAAAAACTGTCATGGTTGGCTTTATAATATAAGCAGCACCCAGTTGTATGCAGAGGGTCAGGGACTTCAGTCACATGATACATTTTATTGCTTTTATGAGGGAAAAGAAGTTAATATTAACTCTAAAAGGAGCAACTGTAATTATAACATTTCAAAGCAAAGTTACTGGATTTGACATTTTGTTCTTAGTTTTTGGTAAAAGCTCATTTATATGAAAAAGCCTTCAAATACTAAAAAGCGTGCTAACACTCATTCTCCTCAAAATGTCCTCCTGATTTCTTGTTGGATGCTTCTGCTTCAAGTAATATTCAGGTGTATTCTTTGCTTCAGATTCTGGTGCATATAGCTTAGGTTTCAAAACCGGTTTATTTTATTTCAAAAAAGGTGTATTTTATATACAGTACTGTGCTAAAGTTTTAGGCAGTTGTGAAAAAATGCTGTAAACAAAGAATGCTTTCAAAAATGGAAGTGTTAATCATTTATTTTCATCAATCAACAAAATGCAGTGAATGAACAAAAGAGAAATCTAAATCAAACCAATATTGGGTGTGACCACCCTTTGCCTTCAAAACAGCATCAGTTCTTCTAGGTACACTTGCACAAGGTTTTTGAAGGAACTCTGCTGGTAGGTTGTTCCAAACATGACTGTGTTTCAACCTCCGTTACACCGACTATAATCCTACACAATCCCTGACTTTGCACAAGTGTACCTAGAAGAACTGATGCTGGTTTGAAGGCAAAAGGTAGTAACAACAAATATTGATTTGATTTAGATTTTTCTTTTGTTCGCTCACTTTGCATTTTGTAAATTGATAAAAATAAACAATCATTATTTATATTTCTGAAAGAATTCTTTGTTTACAGCATTTTTTCACACCTGCCTAAAACTTTTGCACAGTACTGTATGTTGTGGGTAACTGTAACATCTTCTTTGCCTTCGGCTGCTCCCATTTAGGGGTCGCCACAGCGGATCAACAGTCACCATTTCTTCCTGTCCTCTGCATCTTCCTCCTTTAAACCAACCACCTGCATGTCCTCTCTCACCACATCCATAAACCTCCTCTTTGGTCTTCCTCTTTTCCTCTTTCCTTGCAGCTCCATCTTCAACATCCTCCTCCCAGTTTAATCCTCATCTCTCCTCTGGGCATGACCAAACCAGTGCAACCTTCGTTCTCTAACCTTGTCCCCAAGACGTCTAACCTGAGCTCTAATAAACTCATTTCTAACCCTGTCCATCCTCGTCACACCCAACGAAAATCTCAGCATCTTTAAACTCCTCCACCTTTGTTACTTCTACTTTCTCCATCCTTACCACTCCACTTTCCTCTCTTTCATTCACACTCATGTCTTTGACCTACTCACTTTCATTCCTCTCCTCTCTAGATCAGATCTCCATCTCTCCAGGTTCTCCTCAAACTGCTCCCTACTCTCACTGCAGATCACAATATCATCAGCAAACATTGTCCACTGAGACTCCTGTCTGAGACTCCATCCATCAACCTGTCCATTACTGTTGCAAACAAGAATGGGCTCAACACTGATCCTTGATGTAATCCAACCTCTACCTTAAATGCATCCATCACTCCCACTGCAGATCTCACCACTGTTACACTGCCATCATACATATCCTGAACTACTCTTACATACTTATCTGTAACACCCGACTTCTCCTTTCTAGGCACCCTGTCATATCCTTTCTCCAAGTCCACAAAGGCACAATGCAACTCCTTCTGACCTCCTCTGTGCTTCTCCATCAACACCCTCAGAGCAAACATTGCATCTGTGGTGCTCTTTCTCAGCATAAAACCATACTGCTGTTCACCAATTCTCACCTCTTTTCTTAACTTCGCTTCCACTACTCTTTCCCATATCTTCATGCTGTGGCTGATCAACTTTATCCCTCTGTAGTTACTACAGCCCTGTGCATCACCCTTATTCCTGAAAACTGGCACCAGTACACTTCGTCTCCACTCCTCAGGCATCTTCTCACTTTCCAAGATTGTGTTAAACAATCTGATCAGAAACTCAACTGCCATCTCCCCTAAACACCTTCATGCTTCCAGTGGTTTGTCATACAGTCCAACAGCCTTTCTATTCTTCATCCTCTTCATTACTGCCCTTACTTCCATTTTGGTTATTTGCTGCACTTCCTGGTTCACTCTCCTCACATCATCCAATCTTGTCTCTCTCTCATTTTCTTTATTCATCAGCCCCACAAAGTACTCCTTCCATCTGCTCAACACGCTCTGTTCACCTGTGAGTACATTTCCATATCTTTAATCGCCCTGACCTGCTGCACATCTTTCCCAGCTCTGTCTCTCTGTCTAGCCAATCGGTATAGGCCCTTTTCTCCCTCCTTTCTGTCCAACCTCTCATACAATTCACCAAACGCCTCATCTTTGGCCTTCGCCACTGCTTTCTTCACCCTGTGGTTCATCTCCTTGTACACCTGTCTACTTTCTTCATCTCTCTGACTGTTCCACTTTTTCTTTGCCTCCTTCTTCTTCTGCATACAATCCTGCACTTCTCGGTTCCTCCACCAGGTTTCCTTATCCTCCTTCTTCCTTCCAGATATCACACCAGATATCACACCACAATCACGCCTTATCGCTTCTGTAGTAGTTTCCCAGCAATCCGGTAGCTCTTCAACACCTCCCAGTGCCCATGTTAACTGCCTGAATTTCACCTTGCAGTCCTCCTTCTTCAGCTTCCACCACTTGATCATCGACTCTGCCATCAGTTTTCTCCTCTTCTTGACCTCCAAGGTCATCCTACAGACCAACATCCTATGCTGTTTAGCTACATTCGCCCCTGTCAATACTTTGCAGTCTCCAATCTCCTTCAGACTGACCCTCCTGCAAAGGATATAATCCACCTGTGTGCAACTTCCTCCACTCTTATACATCACCCTGTGCTCCTCCCTCTTCTTAAAATACATATTAACTACAGCCATTTCCATCCTTTTTGCAAAATCTACAACATCTGACCTTCAGCATTCCTCTCCTTGACATCATATCTACCCATCACCTCCTCATCACCTCTGTTCCCTTCACCAACATGTCCATTAAAATCTGCACCATTCTCCACTCTCTCTCCCCTGGGTAGACTCTCTATCACTTCATCTAACTCACTCCAGAATTCTTCTTTCATTCCACATACTCTTCCTTCAGAATAACACCCACCCCATTCCTCCTTCCATCCCCACCATGGTAAAACAATTTAAACCCTCCTCCAATACACCTGGCCTTACTACCCATCCATTTAGTCTCTTGCCTCCACCTTCCTTCTCTCCATCATATCAGCTAATTCTCTCCCTTTCCCAGTCATGCTGCCAACATTCAAAGTCCCTACCCTCACTTCCACTCTCCTCCACTTCTTTCTCTCTTCCTCCCTCTGGACATGCCTTTCTCCCCTTCTTCTTCTCCTTTGGCCAACAGTCCAATTTTCACCAGCACCCTGTAGGCTAACAGCACTGGTGGCGTTCATTGTTAACCCAGGCCTCGACCGATCCAGTATGGATGTCTGTTTCATTGTCCGCATATTGATTTGGCAAGTTTTACACTTCCTGACATAACCCTCCTCATTTTTCCAGGCTTGGGACCGGCACGAAGAAACACACTGGCTTGTGCATCCCTAGTGGTTGGGTTTTGCGGGTATCTGTAACATACAATCTATTATTTTGTTTCTTCATCGATTACGCACGTTGGCTTCCACAACTTTTCACAATGTTTACAAGAATTCTTTTCTCCCTTTCTCAATTCAAGGACTGCATTCTTCAAAGTTTGCATCAGAAAGCCAATTGTGTAACAGAGCCACAACTAGGCTATCCCATTTCTAAGACTCTTTCTGCAGCCTGTGCCACTGGCTGTAACACATCCACACAACTCAATAGATCCACCTACGGGCTTAAAACTCACCGGTGTTCTTTTATTTAAAATACTATATATAAAGTAGAATAACATACCTTTTAACCACAGCATCACTGTGTTACATACTTAAAACAAGGCTGCCTTCTGATGACTCATCTAGATGTTTGTGCAACAACAATGCTCATTAGGCCAGTCCGCCGCTATTCCATACCATAAGTCTTCCAGGCTTACTCTTCCAGATTTTATGCCAACGTCAATAAGTCTTGTTAATTTCCAATACTTTCTTGACATTTTGAGCAGAAAAGTTTCAAGATGTCTTTATAGTCTTCATTGTGAGTCAATAATATTTATTTATAGACCCTCAGTCAGCTTCTTAGATGAGCATCCTAAGAACTCCTTGTCTCTTGCTGCAATAAGACCATTCATTGTTCTGAAAAAAGTATTATCTTCCTGTGTGCAAATAAGACAGCGTTTAACTCCCATGCAGTTGCATGCTTAAGCTTCTTTGGTTCCAGACACTGGCATGAGCCACTGGAGTTCCTGCTTTTGGCTTTAATTTCCTTTTTGCTCAGAGGAAGTCAGATCAGATCAGATCAGAGGAACGTAAACTTTGGCCCAATTGTTTGTTATCTGAGTCCATCTTGAAACTTGTAGTGTCATTGTAATGAAAAAAACCGTAAATGAGTCAAACCGCAGTTTCTGACCACACAAAGAGACAGTATGATCTTGTCTTGAACTTCATACTTTTGGGCAGTTTGGTTAACAGATTTGCAAGCAGTGTTTTATGGTCAAACCATTAAGCAAAAATGTATAAATATGTATTTGGGCTGGTCAGTGATGCACAGTAATTCTTAATTATAAAACTGTCACAGGAACATTTACTATATACTGCAGAAATTAAACATCTTTTTGATTTACAAAGTTATGTATTGAAAATGGTTTCATCAGGTGAATTGAAGTTTCATGAACTGGAGACACTCGTAAAGGGCTAACAAGCAAGAATACTCTAGCAGCTGTAATGATAAGTAATTTCACAAACTAATGCTAGAGAAGATTTTAGCTGGTTGAAACCTCAGAATAGTTGAACAAAGGCCTGATTTGCAGCCTATACTGGCAGTTGTTACTCAGACTCAGAGACTGCATCCAAATAGTTAAATGGATATTCCCTTCCAATCTGTTTTCCCTGATTTTGCCTGATCTCTATACCATGCCTGATCTCTATACCATGCTCTCCAGGCTGATGTAGACTTTATTTAAGTCCTTTGATTCTTTCCTACAAGACAAATAAATCCATCAAAATCACGTGAAAAATAAAAGATTCCTTGAAGAAAACAATCCTGATTTGTAGTTAAAGAGTTGATCCTGAACACCAGCTGAATTACTGACTGTTTTGGAGATGACTCTACCTTTGAAACTAATTAGCATTTTTAAGTCTTGTTTCAGTTTATGTTTTGCTTCATCATGTGAAAGTTGATGCTAGAAAACTGACTTTATTGTCAGTGTTTATTTTTTATCAGAAATCTACTGTGAAATAATTCATTTTAAATGGAAATAAAAAACCAAAAAAAGCAATGGTATATTGATGATGATCTAGTTGTTAGGGTCTAGCCCCCAGGATCCAAAGGTCGTGGGCTTGAATCCATGACCAGTAGGTTCCCCTGAGGTACCCTTGAACAAGGGACCGTCCCCATCACTGTTCCCCGGGTGCTAGATATGGCTGCCCCTGCTGCACAGTGTGTATAGGTTAAATGCAGAGGATGCAATTCGTGTTTCACAATGACACATTTCACTTGTATATTGCTGTCATTTCTTTTTCTTTTAAAAACTTAAGGAAATCAGGATTAGTTATACACCCACAGCCATATTTTATTGAGATTCTGCATTTTCTTTCCTCTTCCAGTGCAGGCTATTTTCAAGCTTCCTGTTTCATATTTGTGGTTATGTTACTTTACAGTAGGGGAAACACATAGCCAATGTAATAAAATAAACTGATTATGATGTTTTGTGACTCTGTGAAGCATTTGAGTATCAAATATTTTTTTAATACCAATTCAATGATCATCCATCTTATTTAAACCACCTGCCTAATTTGTCTTTCTCTCATCGCTAAAACAGATTTGACTTGTTAAGGCATGAACTGAGCATGTACTGTTGTATCAGGCATCAAGATGCTGGCAGATCTTTTAAGTCCAGTAAGTTGTGAGGTGGGACTTCCTTCAATTGGATTAGTTTACCTGCCACAGTTTGCCACAGAATTTGATTGCTGAAATCATGGGTTTCTGATGTTTCTCAACTCATCCCTGAACAATTTCTGTAGTAGGGCAAGATGCCTTATCCCTCTGAAAGAGTCTGCTGCCATTTGAGGACACTTTTACCTTTAAGGGTTGAACTTCAGCAAGTTTGGTCTTCCCCATGATGTGAAAGATTCACATTTATCAAACCAGGCAACCTTCTTCCATTTCTCCATGCTCCAGTTATAATGCCCACATGGCCATTGTAGTACTTTTTGGTCAACATAAGTACTCTGACAGGTCTGTGGCAAAGTCACCACATATGCAAAATGTGATACACTGTGTGCTCTTAAACCTTTAATGCTAGTTGAAGGTTAGCAGTTTGTACAACAGAAACTATTCTGCAGGTTTGGACCAGATAGGCTGCACATGTGTGTTAATGTGGGTTTCCACGATCTTGTCACCTTGTCTTTAATGAGACAGTGAGAAGTTGTCAGTGTAAGTACTCAGCACAACACCCAATGAAATGCAGCCTCACAGCGATTTAAAGCGCCCATGGAGCAGTGATAAGGACGGTTCCTTACTCAAGGGTTCCTTAGGGCAACCTACTGGTCTGGGATTCTAACCCACAACCTTCTGATCCTGGGGCCAATTCCCTACTAGGCCACCACTGCCCCAGTCAAGCCGTCACAATTTGGCCCTTGTCATAGTTGCTCAGTTGACTTCAAAAATCAAACTAAACATGTCATTTGACCCAGAGTATATGAATTCTTCACCCTCACAGATCTGCATTATGAACAGTTTACTTTCCTTGGATGGCACATCATGAAGCACTGAAGCTTCTTTTCAGTATAAATAAGTCTACATCTCAAAAACGTACATTTTATTGAGAGGTTCTAATGAAACATTGAGTCAGTGATGTGCATTTTAGGCCAGTAATTTAACCTGCTGTATGCAAATTAGGGCACCAGAGGAAAAAAAATGTAAACATGGTACAAAGTAGGCAACATAAAGCATCATAAATAGAAGATTCAATCAGTTTTTGATCAATTCAAGTGATTTTCCACCATATATGACAGCCCAACAACTATATTTACAGCAACTAATGTGGAAAAAATACTCAATTTTGACAGTATGAGAAAACATGCCAACAATAATATATTAGAAAGCAAAGATATTTTTTCAGACAGTAATACACATATTTCACACCTATACCTCTTCTTTGGTTGCTGGTTTATAAATAACATTTTGTCTGGAGTCTTTTTTAATTCTGTGAAAAAGATAAGGAGAGAGAGGTGTGTTATTAATGCTGCTCAGATGTGATTTGTAATGTTGCTTAGCACAAGCAGATTATTCTTGACTTTATGTTGTTAGTTCAAAGCATAAGATAATTGAAGAACAAATACACTTTCTCGATAACAGAACGATGAAGGTCAAGTATTCAAGCAAACATGAGCATAAAAATGTTTTTGCGAACATGACACATAACCCTTTGCTTTTGTTGAATCCATACCAAAAATATCAATATTTCACAGAAATGTACTCTACATGCAATTTTGATCTTCGTCATGTGATGCATATGAAACGTAGGCCATTAATGTTGTCACAACAAAACTTTCTAAGAAAACCGAAACTGAGAAAAGAAGAGAGTAATTTGAGGATTCATTTGAATCTGGAACAAATTCAGTGCTATCAGTCAATCCAGAATGTTAATGTTAACCCTGAAACCTGAACGTTTTACAAAGGAAATGTGAGTGTGAACATTCTCATGGGGTATGTGTGTGCGCACAATTATTAGGCAACTATTAGCGTGCAGAATAGTCCATATATATATATATATATAGATTATTATTAATATTATAGTTGTTGTTGTTTGTACTTCTGTATTGACAGTCATCATCGAAAACATAACTGGTCGTAGAAAAACATATAAAAACATTTGATACTCACTTTGAATATTTTTTTCTTTGTTGATAAGCATACATGGAGAAAATCAGCAAAGTCGCAGCAAATAAGACTCCAAAGGCAATAGCTAGCATTTCCCCTGTGGATAAAGTGTTTCATTTAGAGAAGAGGAACAAACAGGATATTAAAATCTTCAGCTAAAACCAGTAGGATTAGGACATACCTCTGGAAAGTCCACCTACAGGTAGAAAAGAGGAACAGGATGTTTAATCAACCAGCAGATAGTAATATGCAAAGTTTCTCTGAAGTTTATTTGATGTACTCTACAAATGTATGCTTCCTAGCAAACTCAGTATTAAAGTCTGGATTTGTGGAATTGCAATGATGAATTGTATTGATAATTGTGTGGCTCCCAGAATGACCTGAGTGTTTAAAATGTTTAAAATGTGTTGTTTGGGACTCCTCGATCCTTTTTTGACTCTTCACTTTGTGCTCGCCTGTCATGCCCTACGTGGCAGGGCTGAAAGGACTGGAAAACCTGTTAAAGTTATGACACCGTACTTTCTCTCTATCATGTGAACTTTACATGTTTCTGTGATGTCACTAATGGGTAACTGGGTCAGTGTTGGGTAATCCTGGACCTCTAAAATTTGTGAGACCTGCCTCAGATAACAACAACAACAACAACAACAACAATAATAATAATATACTTGAAGACTAAAACATTCTAGGGTTTTTAATTAATCTATGCATTCCACAGTCATAGAGTTAGGGCTACACACTGCTGTCTATTTTAACAGATGCTTACCAAGTGCACGATTTCTTTCAGATGTTGGGAAAGGTTCTTGTGAAGCATCAACACTGCGACCTGTAAAATGCAGTTATTAATGCCAAATCTATATAAGTAAACATTTTATACTCCCTTAACATGTTTAAAAGGAACCCTGACTTTTTCAGAAAGTTCGTAAAACAAGCCTATGGAGTTGTCACTGAACGCTGTGAAGTACACAACGTACTTGTTTGTTTACAGAGATAAGCAGTTTACTTTGGATCAAGAGGATACCGCTGACTGTTTAGTCAACGTCATTTTAAATGGACTAAAAGAACTACTCTAATGCCAGTGACAGAAATGCATTTGCTTAATGAAAGCCAAGAGAAGGCTTTTTAAAGTTGTTGCTTACAATTTGAGATTGAGAATTAAGATTATTAAATTATGAGAGGATAATCACTCCAATTAAAAAACTATATCCAAATTAGTGGAATAATCTGATTTAGTAGAAATAACTAAATAATGACAGAGATTATGATCATGCACTCACTGTCTATGCTGGACGAAGCACTGAAAGAGGAAAGGACATTTCTCCCGTAAAGAAGCTGTGGAGCTCTGAAGTTTTTGGATAAGAGCTCATTCTGTCCTGCTTTGAGTGTGTCCTCCAGAGCCGCTAGCTGAAAGAAGAGAGTGGCATGATACATTTCTGTGATGCACCATTTTTATAAAAATATAAAACCTGCAAACCTTTATGCACTGCTCTTTCCTTGACTGTACTCATTTCTGCTAGTGGCCAAAGGGGATTCCAGTGCTATATTAGCACATAGCTATTGATATTACACAGGAATATTTTTGCCATTCTTGATTAAACACAAACATCTGAAGATTCCATATTTTATATGCAGCTTATTAAGGTCTGGTCTCAAGAAACCCACTGTTCACATCTGGCTTTGGCCTATGGCGATGTTTTCACTGACTTTGTTCCACTCGTTATGAAACATAATGTGACTAGTTGCTTTTCTTTGTCAGTTCCTAAATATATTGGCTCTGATAATTAGGCCAACATTACAGCAGAAAGGTCCAAATGCTTGTATTCTATTAAACATCTGCGGGAGAAGCAAGAACAGAAAATGCTTTCATGGTACACACAAAAAGAGGTTCCTTCAGGTAATAGAATGTTATGGAACAAACCTGTTTTCTTGAAACCGTGATTGTCTCATTGAACATTGTCCAGTTCACAGTCTGGAAGCACGGTGGAGTGGTCAGTGACCCTCTGTACCTGTAAAACTTCCCCAGATTATTTGGCAGAAGGTGACGGACATTAAATCCTGGGATCTCGGTGTTAGACTCTAAAAAGAGAACAATAGATTCAGACAAATTTACCCTATTTGAAAGGAGTACACTCCAGGCCTGCACCAAACACAAACATTTGGAATGAGAAGAGACCTTGGGCTTTTATATGTTGGTCAATGTAAGTTTTCTGAATATTTACCTTCTATACTGACATCAGTCAGTGCTGACAGAATTTTCTCATAATTTTCATTCTCGTGAAGACCAATCTATAGAGGGGAGTTCACAGATATTAGGTAGAAAGTAAAATTATAATAAAGTTTCTTTACTTGCATATCATTCTTTATCAAATATGATTTGATTTAACATTATCAAGCATGTTTCAGGTAGGAGTTCTTTTTAGAAATCACACAGCGTACCCCAATAAAGCCACCTAATACAGCGAGTCCATCTGCTTTGCTTGCGGCCTCTGACATGCTGGCATATTTTGAGTTATAATGAACCACATGAATCTAAAAAGAAAAGTTGTTAATGACATTAGTGTCTTTACTTTGGTATATCACATTAAATAGTGCAGTCAGTTTTAACATGGCTTAAATGAGTATAAATCAATAAAGATGTTTTTTCATCAAACGAGTGGTGCGGCAGATTTTCTCACCTCAGCAGGAAAGTGAACTTTATCTATGGTATGTTCTGAGCCAGGGACCTCTATAGTCCCCCAGTGGAAGTGAAGCTGGGCAGCCAGATAGACTTCATCAAATCCACTCACTATGCGCATGGTGTTGGGCAAAGTCAACTGCACTAAAGGAATAAACCAGAGACCATGATCATAATTTACTGTGGATGACACACGGTTGATTTACAGTGTGTTTATTGAGTGTCATAACCTTCAATAAAATTTGATGGTTAGGAAATGCAATGTAAATAAATAAGCATTAGGAAAACATTAATGACTTCAAGTAATACAGAACAACTTTGTCACATGCTTCGAAGATATTTTAAAACTCAATGAAAATCAGTACTGATACCATGTTTCCATTTACACAGTGTAGAGTTAACACTAACCTACAGCAATTAAAAGTCACTCTGTTTAGTTGTGACTTAATTTGATCTTGATCGATGTTTTAATTTTACAGGCTTCGCATATTTTTAGCTTACAATTTGTCAAAATAATCCTTAAAAATAATCTGGCCACACTTCTAGGTATTTTCTCTCAAAAGGTATCCAGTAAGCAGCAACAATGTATTAATAGTCAGCTGCTCATGCCAGCCTATAGCACCATTGTAGCCTCATACTGAAATCAACCTACACAGATAGTATGTAATGTAAATTTTTTATTTATATTTCATTTTTATTGCAATTAATGTGTGGTAACAGAAGTAACAACAGCAATCGTATTTTCCTTCGTATCAACAGCCAAAACTCAAACAGCATACAGGTTTGAGTCTCTTTTACCAAATATTATTAATTAAGTCTCATATACATTTCGCTGTATTTATCCAACTTTTTAACATAAATTTAAGCACATGTAAACTGTAAACTGTAACCGTCAAGTTCTGAGCTTACACGTGTGTCCGTTGTTTTGCAGGGTTAGAGCTGAATGGTCTGTCAGGTCATAGCCTTCTAGTTCTATCGTAGGCAGGCTGGCATCATAGATGGCCTTGCTGGTCTCAATGTCAATTGGTGACTGAGATTTTCCACTACAGTCTTGGAAAGTGGATAGCCATGCTTCTTGATCTGAGAGACAAGATGGAAATTATTGACATAGTACTTGACCTTCTAGTTTATTATAAAACATCAGCATTAAGCACAAAGTTCACTCATGCCTAAAGCCTTACCCAAAGTGTCAAATGTCAAATAGGGCAAGTTATTTAGTAAATTATAAATAAGCTCATGCAAATTCAAGCCTTTTGCAGCCATAACTAATGCTGGCTATGCTTATCTTCTTTTTATGTAATGACTTGTACTGTACACTGCAAATTTAGATTACCAAGCTACTATCATTACTTAAAACTATTCTGTTATCAAGACAGGAATACTATCAAATATAATGCTATCTAATTTATTTAATGCATAATGGAAAACTACTTTCATGGCAAATCCTATCTGTGACTTTGAGCTTTGATGTGTATTAACCAGAACAGACGTCAAGGGCCCCTTGTTCTGCTTTTGAATGAAGATCAACAAATAGCCTAACACCTCCGTAAAGTCTTATCTCTGGACCAAATACAATGTGGATCAAATGATGTCCCAATCCTGCAACCTTGAAGGATGGGTTAATAAGTCAGCAGACTTCACTGAGGGAAGGGCCTAGAATAGGTGATCATTGAGTCATGAGGTTGCAGGTGTTCTAGTAGTTCTAGTCTGAACTTTTGTCCTGCAGAGGAACCAAATCCTGTTTCTGAGAAACACCAATGAATGGAGAGAAACCACAGTCCACATTCTATTCCAGTTTCTACCACACATGGGGATTATTTCACAAAGCAGGATTTCTTAGTTGGCCAGGTAACTTAAGCCTAAACTCAAGCCAGTCCAATAAATTCTACATCGGGTAGATTTTCTATTGAACAATCCTTCCTCTGGCCTTATTTTGAGCACGAGTGAGAAATCCTAGTTTTGTGAAATCTACCAACAACTGCAAATCTACCTATAATTTGTCAGACGGCATGACCCATGGGTTGCTGCTTCAAAGATTGGTCTACATTACAGCAAGCTGTTTAACAGGACTATGGTCAAGAGATGTCTACAGAAAAGGGACTCTTGACCCAGGACTGAGTTAAGAATCCCTTTTCTGTAGACATCTGCATTACAAACTACAAGTACATTAAAACTGCTTGGGCATGTTTAATATTTTGGCAGGAAATATCTTTTTTACTCACCATGATAGCCCCAGTGATGTCCATGAGAGGACCCTGTGAAATAAGATGAAAAAGACTTGATCAGGCTTATAAGAATGACCTTACAGAGATTTTTTTTTTTTAATCTCTGAAAGGTGTAATTACATTTTTAATAATGCCACCTTCTTAAAAGTTGTTCATTTGCTTAGGTAGGTTATGCTAGTGAAGGTGTATGGTTTGGGCAGTTGCATCTAAAAGCCAGTCCAGCGAGCAGTTCATTGTCTTCCACAGCTTTGTCATCTATGATTCATAACCGGAGATGGGTTAACCCATACTCAGTTAGGCATATTGAGTAGGAGTAAAAAAGACCCAGAAGACTTCGCAATCATAGAGTTCCAATGTACAAAAAAATCCCAGCATGTTAAAATTCAGAAAGTATACACCTATTGTCCATTAAATATCTGCAAGATATTCTTAATTTACCTTATTTTAACTGCACTGCTAAAGGCCCATGTATAAAGCATTGGATAAAAACCTCTGCAATGGTGTGAATTTAGTGCCAGGTAGGCTATTAAGTATCAGCTCAAATGAGAGCTCTTCTCAGTGCAGGTTTGTGGGGTCAAGGGGTCCCAGGATTTCAGCATGAGGCAGGTACGGATGCTCAGGGGAATCATTTTCTCTGTTCTCTCACTTCAGCACACTAACACAATCCCTCCTTCATCCGGCTGGGTGAATGCAGGCATTATACTTCTAAAGCTAAGCCCCATACAGAGCCTCTGCTAGGAAGGCTTGGCAACTTTCTGATGGCCACTTTACTCAAGACTCTGTATCATTGTTAACCTCCATGGTTGCTGCTACTAAAGTTACAGAACCAGCCATTTAGCCTGATACTTATGAATCACAAGGGGGTGGGGGTTGATTGTGCCATGCTGCAAAAATGCTTCCTTCCCTGTCTGTCCATTTGATGAGGGCTATGGACTACAGTCTATAATAACTTAAATTTCCTTTTTCAGATTAGAGTCTAATTTACTGTACTGAGCTCTAAATTCTAAAGTTTAGGCTCTGGACAAATTGGAGACAAGTTAAATTGCGCTTGCTTCTTTGCTAGGCTTTTCCTAATATGCTTTCACACAGGTCAACAGCTCAGTTCAGGCACATTTAACCTCTTGAACCCTATGCAGTTTTAAACCTAAAGACTTATTCATTAACTACTATGAATTATTCAGTCATTTTTATGAAATGAATTAACTTTATGGAGTCAGAGGTTAAATAGTGTGTGAAAGTGTGAAAGCCTTAAAAGGTTCTCTGAAAGTATGTGCTTTAGAAAGGACTGAAAATATACAAGTAGAAGTATTTTCAAGGTCAGTATTTTTAGTTTTCTTAGTCTACAGTAATATGAAAACTGACTTTGTTCACTAAAAGTGGCAAAATTCCTACACTTCCTAAAAAGCTTTGAGGAGATGGGTTCAGTAGGTTAATGCCATTCATAAGACTGCACATTTATAATGAAGCGTATTGGCCGATGGTTAATGAGACTATTGAGACATATATGACTCCTTCTAATTATTGTAAAATTGACACATTAAACAGACATCCACAGGCTAATGTTGACTGAACTCATTGCACAGCTTTAAAAGGTTAACCAGTCTGGGTTTCCCACAAAAAACTGAGGGAGATTATTTTATATGGTACTTGCTCCACCTTTAAACAGTGTTTTTTGTTAAGATGCTTTTGGGAGGCATCCTGGCATGTAACATTGTACATGTTTGGGGTTATTGGTTAGTTTTATTGAGCATCAAGATTAAACCTAATGATTGTCCTACTCAAGTAGCATAGGTAAACCCAAGGGAGTTGTCCCTTATTTAGTTGCACAATTCTGTTCAGGAAGGTCACTTTAGATTAGTCAGTGGTTTATTTTCCCCATTTCAAACCCAGCCCAGCAACTGGGCTAAGAGAAGATTTCAGAGATCCAGACTATGAGATGGAAAGTTAGATGTACCTACTTGTATACACTTTGGAAAATTAGAATTTCTTTGTACTCAGTGTACTTTGTAAGTTCCATTACTGTCCTCTTCTTCACTTCTTTACAAATCATTGCGATCTGCTGGGTCAGCTTCTGAACTTCTGGCTCTGACAATGTGGCTTTAACTTAATCATTTAATTTAAGGCGAAACACACCATTAAGAAGAGCATAGAGACTAAAAAGCTTCACTTCCTCCTAAGAGATGCTAGATGACGTCACTAAAAAAGTTCTCTTAAATTTCACGAGAGAACCCACTACTTGAATTTTAAAATTATACTATCAAACTCACTCCAGCAGTTTTTTATATAATTTTTTATTGAACAGTCCTTTTACCTGAGCATGCGTTAAGGCAAAACTACCCCCTACATTGGTGATATTTTTGTGGTGAAGCTTGTAATGTTTTATATGTAAGAAGTGACTACGTTCATGTTTGGCTGTCATTAATGCTTTCACAGACTACGCTCCATTTTGCACGTACAGGCACATCTGCAGTGGAAAGAACTCTCGAGTACGTGAGTGTGGCCAGAATTTCTGATGCAGTTGCCACGACTGCCAGGTCCAGGAAAAAAAGTGCCAAGTCACAAAATAGTGTGGATGCAATCACTGAGAAGGAAGTCTAGTTCCGTCATTAAAATTCTTCAAAACTGTGACTAAGTAAGGAATTGCGTATGTATTACCGTTCAGATGACTAACAATAAGGACTTATTGTAAGCCCTTATTTGATACTGTACTGCTAGATGAACTGTGCACAATTTCAGGTTTCTACGGATTACTCAAACAGGCTAACAGAGATTTGTATTCAGAAAAGCTGCATGTGAGCTATTAGCAAATGGGCTGTTTTAACCTCTTTCAGCCCATAGTATAACTAATTGTGCATTGTAGCAAAACATTTGTATTTAATATTTGATGCCTCTGTAGATGTTTTCAGTATATAGAGCCCTTAAATCTCTCTTTTCTAGCAAAAACTGTAGAGGTTCTCTGCTGGGGCCTCAGGGACCGACCCAATGGCCAACATGTTTGTTCTAATCCTGTGTATTCAGAATGGGCTTTAAGCAAAATGTGGACTATCCGGGTGTCCCTGAGGACCAGTTTGAGAACCACTGGCCTAAAGAACCATACACAGAAAGGTTCTTTGGGAGAAAACAAAGCATTGCTCCAAAAACCCTTTTTAACACCATTATTTTGAAAGTTTTAGACTCTGTGGACAATTCAAACAAAAAACAGTAGGCCCATGTGATCAGATGTTTGATCTAGTTCTTAATGGATTAATTCAGAGCAAAACTGGCAGTTATGAAGTAAACGTTTGTTTGTTTGTTGGGCAACATTCAAGGGTGACTGTCAAAACCTCTCAGTTTAAAATAGCAAAAGAAATCAGTGTTCTCTGCTTATTTTTTTTCGTAACCTTGATGCAAAGTAGCATTTTACATGCATCACACACTTGTTGTGTATTTAGAATTACTTCATTTGCTTAATTGCAAGTGTCTTTAGGACACCAAAAATGGTTCTTTTATGCACAGATCCCATTCTGGCACCTTTACTTTAAAGTGTAGCTGAGATTTTACACCAGTTCCTATAAACACCAATAATATATATATTTGTAAGAACTTCATATTTAATATTCATAAAAGTGTTGTGGCTGCTTATACCAAACTAGTAGGAATATGTTACTTTCATTATATTAAAAAGCAGCCGAAAAATCTTTACGATGACATTAACGGCACGCAAGAGCAACCAAAAAACTAATATAAGCACTTAACAAGAGCAGAAATGCAATACATGGGATACAGTGTTTGAAAAATGTAGGATTTGTTCCCATGAATGGAAAATTGTCTGGCTCTCAAATAAAAATATATCAATAGTTGAAACATCCCTTTCCTCAAAGATGTCCTCTTTCTCTTTTTACACTCAACAAATGGTGTGTGTGTGTGTGTGTGTGTGTGTGTGATGTGAAAGCTGAGAAGTTTCCTTTTATGGTGCCACACAACCAGCTGTAGGAATAAGCTTAACTTTTAAAGAAAAAAAGTCAAAGTAGTCTCGGGTCAGTTTAAAAGAACATCATCTGCCAGCGAAAGATGGCACAATGCTTTTCCTGTGGGCTTTCCTGTGAACAGTTACTCATCCTGATGAGTTGCCACCGTACCTCCAGAGCAGCACGTAGACCAAAAGTTTAGCAAATGAAAACCCCAACAGCCACTGCCATCACTAGATTTTTCCTGGATGAGCCCACTCAGTCAGAAGGCATCTGCCTTACAGACAAAAAACCTGGCACAGCTTGAATGGAGCAGTGCTGACACACGAATACCAAATTCTGGGGAGCAGCATAAAGGTTTCTTGAAACGTTTAGGTGGGATGAGCCTCTTAAACATTCCTCCTATACTTCCTAAAGAGAACACACGGAAGACCTGATACTCTGGGTTCAGATGATGAGTCTGTTTGTTCATAAACAAAATACATTACATCAGTGCAGAAATGAAATCAAGTAAACTGAAAAGAACAAAAGGTGCTCCTGCTATATATGCTAATCATATAGTTTGTTCACATGGAAACTAAGACATTTCCATCACTTGTATCATGACTGGCTCAGTAAAACAGTGGGAAAGATAAGAATGCGATTGTTAAACATTTCCCAACTTTCTCTTCCTCAGTTCAGTTTTTTGTAGAGATGAAGACTTTGGAGGACACTCACAACCCCCACATCACCCCCCACGCTTCACAGTCTTGGTAAATGAACTGGTAGACCACTCAAACAGAAGCCAACCTTTTTTCCTCTGACTAATTGCCCCACACAGCAATAAAACAAGTTATTGATGTTTAAAGTGTTCCCCAACATTTTCCTTACCCAACCTGCCCAACTGGTGCCTTCTGATGAACATTTACTGGAACTTAAGCAGGTCTCACAGGCCAATTAGAGTAAAACAGACCACGAAAAGTGTTTAGGCCATAGATGATGGTTTCAACACAATCATACTCACTTTTCTCATGCTCCTCATCATCTTGCTCACTGCTGCCGTCTTCCTCAGAGGAAGATGAAGGAGATTCATCAGCCAATGCCTGATTTTGGATGAGGAACAGGATGATGAAGAGTTTGAGCAGCATACTGACCTCTCGCATCTAACAGCCAGCATAAGTGTTCATACCCACACAGTTGCGCAAACACACTTTCTCACACAACCCACAAACACACAGATATATATATACACACCTCCACTAAGCTTTGGCCCTACTTACTCACAGGCTTGTTAAAGGGGGTGTGGCTTTAAACCCTGAGAAAGAGCACCAATCAGGAGTACATCTCTTCTCTCCCTCAACCTCTCTCTCTCTCTCTCTCTCTCTCTCTCTCTCTCTCTCCCTCAACCTCTCTCTCTCTCTCTCTCTATCTCTCTCTCTCTCTCTCTCTCTCTCTCTCTCTCATTTTTCTTACTTTTTCCCTCTCTCATTCTTCATTCTCTTACTTTTTCCTTCTCCTCTCTCTTCCTTCTCTCTCTCAGTCTCCCTGTTTCTTTCTTTCTCACTTCTTTTTCTTCTTTTCCTTTCTCCTTTTCAGTCCGTATTCTCTCTTTCTCTCTCTCTACTATCTGGAGTTGCACTTCTGTATGAAGACGTGAATGAAAAATAATCTAATCTCTTAGTCTCTTAAGCACACATGCGCACACACACACACACACACGCACACACACACACACACACACACACACACACACACACACACACTCACACACACACACCCACACACACACACACACACACTCACACACACACACCCACACACACACACACAGACACACACACACACACACACACACACGCACACACACACACAGAGCCTTGAGCGAAGTCCAGTGCAGCACTATAAGCTGGGAGGGAGTGAAGGCTCTGTTTGTTGTCTCTGTGTCCTGATGTCTCATGCGTAACACAAACACTGGGACACAATCAGGGACTGAATCACTGACTGGCATTTAATTTAAAATGTAGCAGAAGCTTGATGTAACTAAAAGTTTATAGATTTAGAAAGAATCTATTCTTTTAGATTCTGTACGGATCAAGAAATCAGATTTGGACAAAAGACACTTTTCGCCCCTTCGGGGAAGGGGGTGATGAGATTATCAGTTAACTGTTCCCTCACATTGATTTCTATTGCCTCAAAGTAATTTTTATTGTATTATGTGGGGCGCTTTTGCTGTTTGTCCCTAAACTCAGTACAGAATATTTTCGGGACCTGAAGAATAAGTTCTATTTCTGGTTTGCAATTCATGTTTGTATTCTCAGATTCTCCTCTTTCTCTTTGTCCATTCAGAAATGATCTAAGAACAATATACTAATGAGAGGTTTTCTGACCAAAATAGCCATCTCTTTACCAATCACTCACGTCCTCACAAAGCTTCGCATAAGCACCGTAAAATCTCTTCTGTCAAACAATGTAACTTGTAATCAAGTGAGTAAATTCTTTCTGGCAAGGAACAGTTAAAGCTGTGCAGGGCGGTCAGTCCAGGAGGACTTACACACTGGACATTTGTGTTTTTTTTAAAGTATCTGTGTTAACTGTTTTGAAAAACTATCTGAAAAAGAATTAAAATAGTGAGATGTAAGGTGAGTAGTGCTAAGTTACAGTTAAAAGCTATAAAATCTGATATTTGCTAACTTTCACACTGAACAATCACTAGATATCACAGATCGGCCGTGTCCTGATTAGAACTTTTTCAGAAATGTGAAAAGAATTTATCTATTGCTTTGTCACAGATGTTGCAAGTACGCCAAAGTTTTCTCCAGAAGCAGCACAATATAGCTTATGAACATCAGCTCTGCTCCTGACTTCAATGCTGTCAAAGTAACTTTGATTAAAATTTGGATGTGGGTGATGAAAAAAGAGTAGCAACATTTGGAGAACATTGATGTCAGCCAATAGACCCTATACTGGGGAGTATCAAGCTGATGATCAGGGGAGGGAGGGCCATCAATTATTACTTACTGATGGAGTTTTTTCTGTCCTGAATGCGGGATGTTTAGCTTCTGCTTGATTTTTCTCAGCACTTGGCTGTCTTGACTGTTTAAGGTTTGGTGTGCAAAATCAACACACTGTGCTAATGTGAGATGATGATTTTAGTAAATGTATCGCAAAATTATTATATTTGCATTAATTGAAATGTTCAAATGGGACTGTAATGACTATGATAGATAAGGCCTGTCCCTATATGACAATTCATTAACCCAGCTCATGTGTAGGAAGATGCAGGAAGTTTGGTGCAGATCACACTCATTCCTGGAAGAGCAAGTGGCTAAAAGCACCAACAACAGGTTTTTTCAAGAAAACAGAGAGCGCCTAGTGTTTTTATACAGGTCTAGGTCAATACAAGATCATGTTAAGGAGTGTGATGTAACTGGACATGTTTTGTGCAGAATATTCTATTATAAGAAAGTATGAATTGCCATTTGGCAGCATCTTTATTTTCAGCTCTTCAGAAATGAAAAAAATGGCAAGATTATCAAAGGAAAACATTTGGCACTAAAGATTTATTACATGGTGAACTGTAACACATTGAGTCTACTTGGAAATGCTGGGAAACAAGTTGCTTCGCTTTAAATAGGAATATCAATACATTTTTTTTACGCCAAAGATTTTATTAATGATGTGAGTAAAATATCATATTGTGCTCAGAAAGAATAACTTGTTGAAAACCACTTCTTCTGTTAACAGTAGAATTAATCAGTATACAGTATAAGCTAATTTACTTTTTCTAATTTACTTTTTCTAAGGGTATTTTTTTCTGTTTATTTAAACTCCATTAAAACTCTATTTTTAAGTTTTCAAAAAAAGCTTCCTTTTAAGACATTGTGTCCTAAAGGCATTTCCTTGTGCACCATGTCTACATTCTTTAAAAAACATCTCAGATGGTAAGTAAAAAGGTTTCCTTTTCCTCCAATACCAACTCCACAGTAGAAAGAAGAGAATGTTCTTATCCTTAAAAGTACCTTCATTTAAAACTATCCTTTTCACTTTCATTTTGAATTATGTCTGCTGGTTTGTTCATTTTTAAATGGTCATTTCAAATCAAAACATGAAGTAATGTACATGGTCCATGATCTTGATATGACGGCAGGGATATTCTGTGTATATGTGGATGTGAAATTGACCATGAGCCTTAATCTACCTTTATAATCCCTAATTTAATGCATGCTCTACTGGGAGCAATTTTAATGAGTAGCCCGTCATTTCCATTACACACGGATCGAGACACATTCCAGTTGACTGAGCTGCTCAGAAACATTCACTTGGCAGTTTAATGTCCTGCAGGGGCTGCTGCTAATAGAGCTGCTGGTGAGCAAAAGGCTTTATTAAGCAAGATTGTATATTCCAGGTCAAATAAAACTATTACTCAGGGATTTAAAAAATCTTCAGAGGAAGCAGACAAAACAACTGGAAGTGAAGCGGTAGAAAGGAACTATTCAGAAATTCCTGGGACAACACATCTATTACACACTGAATCAACCAGTGAAGAATTTGTATTTCTCCAACCAAAAGAAATGGAAACGTCTAACATTTTGGCACAGTGAGAGGACATTGTGGTCATATATGGAAGTGGGGATAGATCTATTTTACTGATCTCTGTAGGCAGTGGGTAAGTTTTCACAGCTGAAGTGAGATATCTTACCTTATGTTTGTTCCAGCCATCTTAGCAGTGAATGCGTGACTCTGTACTACTATGGAGCAACATTAAAATTTCATTTAAACCAACAATTCATTTTACCATTTTACATCAACACACTGATTCCAATCATGTTTTCCTCAAAGCCAAAAGTTTTTAAAGGACACTTTAAATGACACCCTACTTGAGATCTCACTAATCCTGCTTTTCCTGAAGCTCCTGCTTCTAGTTTCTCCAGAGATGCATTCACAATTTGTCTGTTTCCAAAACAGTGTCACCTCTTTTTATAGCATTTTCATAAATTTAACAAGAACTGGGCCAGGGTCAAAGTCAGTTTCGACAAAACAGGCAGAACAAAACTGGTAAGATGGTAAAAAAAAGTTGAAATTTTAGATCATGTAACTGATTAAAAAGCACTTTCTAGGACTTCACCAAGATGGCAGTGGTGGCCTAGTGGTTAGGGAGTTGCCCCTGCATCGGAAGATTGTGGGTTCACCAGTAGGTTGCCCTGAGGTACCCTTGAGCAAGGTACTGTCCCTGTCACTGCTCCCCAGGCTACTTTCAATAGCTGCCCACTGCTTGCATGGGTTAAATGCAGAGGTTCAAGTTTGTTGTGGTTCACGGTGTGCTGTGCTGTGCTGTGCTCTCGCAATGACAAGAAGTCACTTTCACTTTTTCAATTTCAAGATCTCACTGTCCCATCTGTGGACAATAAGCAGTCCTCCGGGAGAACATATCGTTCTATCACGGAAAAACAAAATGCATTTTAATGTGCTATGCAGTTTGGCTTCCTTGAAAGAAAAACAAAACTGTTCTCTAAATAAAGTCAGGAAGAACCTGTCATTACTGTCCAAGAAAACAGTATCTTTATTTAAAAAACATACATACAGGGAGAAAATGACCACCAGATTAACATGCAGAGTGTAAATTCTTTTGCATTAATGTGAAGGGATTTCCAGAATGCAATTCACTTCGGGAGAAAACAAAGTCAGTGCCACTTTCACAGTAACAAAAAACAGACTGAAAAGCAAAAGGGGGCATGAATCGTTATCTTGTGGACTCAAATGTAAAACTCCAGAAGCAGCATTTTCAGCATGATTAAAAATACAGATGCCTCTTAAATAATAAAAACAAAGAAAAAAAAAGTCCATAAAAAGCTAAAACAGAATGACTTAAAGGCTGTGTTGAAGGGTGAAATAGTGGTTGATCATTCAGCAGACAATACAGCCATCAGGAAGTCTGATCATCTAAGAGCATTTGAAAATGCCTATGTGAAAGGTTATGACAGGCAGCTCACAAAACGGTGTGTGTCCTTGTTGATGAAGGGCAGCGCACAGATTTAGCATTGACCAAATCCACAGTTCTAGTCCTCTGCGGCTCATTAAGTGTTGACTCTGAGAAACAATGCTAAAGTGCCTTTGAGAACTTAAAACATGACCTTTCTAATGTACTCTGAAGACAAGCAAATATCCCCCTTTAGCAGATCTGACAGAACTACATAGTCCAGAATATTAGTTGTCACATGTCAGAAGGTAGGATGTCTGGAGTATCCAGCATGGTTAAAAAAAAAATTTAAATAAGATTAATTTGGACCCAATTTGCTTTCCAGGCTATAAACAAGTTCACTTATATGTTTTTTTTTTTTTTTTTTTTTTAATTTGAGGTGTTTATTGTTTCAGAACCAAAAGGGCAGCATGAAACATGCAGCACTTCCTGGTTTGTACTTTATTAGACCCAACAAACAACCCAATGTATTTAAAACTGTAAAAGAATTGCGGGTGGGGGCAAAGATTTAAAAAAAAAAAAAAAAAAAAAAAAAAAAAAAAAAAAATTTCTAACATATTCCAAATCTAAAATGATCCAAGGCACTCAGCATTTCAAAGCCATGTACACAAAACTGTAAAAAGAAATTAAATGTACCTCACTTTATTTGTTACATTGGTCCAACATCCATTCTATGACCCACCTTGCATCAAAGAACAGGGAAAAGGGTTATGACGGAGAGTTTGCCTAATGTGCAACGGATCATGTCTTTAAAAAATGGGAAACTGAAATAAGCAGTCAGTTGCTTCAGGATTCAAAGCATGACTTCATGATTGCCTCCCGATCGAACTTGAAGCTGAGGAAGGACTTTGAGGAGAGAATCTGCTCGTATTCACCATAGGAAGAATCGGACTGTCCATTCGAGCCATGCACGTCACTCATTGCATCTGCATTGGAAAAAAAGTTCAGTATTTAAAGTAGAAATAAAACACATTATTATAAGACTCAGACAAGAGCTGATGTAAACATCTGAGTAAATAAAATGATGTAGAAGAGTTTTGCTATGTGCCATGATGGTCTGTTTAAAAAAAAAAAAAAAAAAAAAAAAAAAAAAAAACCCAACTCACAAGTTCACACATTTGTGGTTTAGAAAATCAGGCGGAATCCGCCTGCTTGGGCTAGCAAATACCAGTTTAATTCACATTTACATATTTGCTCTCAATCTTCCCATTTATCAGGCTGAACTCCATGACACAGACTTTATCTGAGGAATCTTAACTGCTACCTAGCCTTTGATGACACATATATATATATATATATATATATATATAAATAAAAAAGAAAGAAAAAGAAAGAAAGAGATAGATAAAGAATGGCCCTTATACCTGCATCAAAGTTGTCCTGCAGTCTTCTGGGATGAAGCTTCTTCTCATCTTTCTACAGGAAAATGAAAAGTGACCCATATAAATTAAGTTGGAGAGCTACAACTTTGCTTGCTGATCATAATCTAATCAGGAAGACATACCTGTTGATTACTGATCTCATTTGTCCTTTTCTTCATGTTAGGTGAATCCTGGTGCTTCTTCCCATTGGCTTTCACATTGTGGTTCTGCTGAAACAGCACAGTGAGATGTTTATTACAGTTTCTACTCTATGGTGACATCTCCAAGGAGATGTAGCACGCTTCACAAACTTCCCACAAATGGGACAGTACAACACTGCCCCCTTCTGGTATGTATTTTACACAGACATTGGTAGTTGAATGTAAAATAGATTAATTTATTCTAGAAATAAAACTTCAAGTAAAATTATGAAATTATATATAAATAAATATGTAAATACTTACCTTGATTTTAAGAAAGTCAGCAAGCTCACATTGACCAGGTTGTCCAAAAGCTTTCTGTTGTTTTTGCTTCATCCAGCTTTCTACTGGAGATAACTCCAATGACATCTGTGTGCGTCTGGGTTTGGAGCTTAGGTGAACCAAGTGAGGAGAAGCCATTAATTGCTAGCAACTTGGCTAGTTTAACCAAACTATAATAATATAATTAAGAATTTCTCTCTTCCAGCAACTAATTTCCTTAAGTCTGTTGGAAAAGCACTTAGCCTGTAAAAAAAAAATAGCAAAAATACTGACTTGCTGAATAAAAAGAGACATGCCTGATTGCCTAAAACACACAATTACAGAATGTAGTCCATCTGCAGCGCTTTAACCCTTCATAAATGAACTGAAAGTGAAGTGAAGGTGACTGTCACCGTTTCCCATTTTCATCACCAGTCTAGTGAAAGAGGAAATAAAGTGGCTGCATGTTTCACACATAACGTGAAGGTATCATAATGTAGACTGCAAAAGGAATCACTTTAAAAGTTATTGTACAGCTCTATTTGAGGAAATGTGCTTTAAAAGGTCAAACCAAGAAAACAGTGTATATACGTATAGAACTTTCCTGTAAACTCTGAATGACAGCACTGAGGACACATTAAGCATTCACATTATGCTTTTCTTACCGAAAAAGTTTGCTTGGAGTGCTACCATTGGATAAAAAATCATCATCACTGCTAGTTGACTCTCTTTTATGCTTGGCAATCCATTCTCTGAGTTGTCTGTGAAAAAAAAAAAAAGGTACTCAAAATGTCACTTCATACCAAAATATAAGCATGAAAAACATTTTCCATATCACTGGGAAATAACAGAAAACAATGCAACATAACATACCTCATAAAGGGAATTGCCATGAAAAACTTGTTGGGAGCCAGACCAAGCTTGGACTTAGGAGTCATGTCATTTCTGTGACAGGGCAGTTTGTCAACAGGAAACCATTCAATGTTCTATTAAAAGTCAAAAGAAAAAACATGAATTTAAATCAGCTAATGTTTTCTTGTGTCCTGAAATAACAGATAGCAAATTATTGGGATCTGAAGGGCCAGAAATACTGTACCCTTATCTCTTTTCTGGTTTTGGGGTTAAACTTTGTGTCCTTTGGAACCCCAGGTATTATGTACAGTCGAGCCAGCTGATCTGTTATTTTTTGCTCAATGAATGTGTCTTTACAGATGCGATTTCTGATATCAAAACCAGTCTCCTCCAAAACCTGTAGAAGACCAATATTAACACGATCAGTGCATTTGCTGCAGCATTTACAACAAATTCCAAGACTAATGACCATCACTTATTCAAAAATAATGCAAAGCAAGGACCCTTAATGAGCATACTTACCTCTCGTACAGCGCAGTCGTGTGGTGCTTCATCTTCGTTGACTTTTCCTTTAGGAAAACCCCACCCTGACTTTGCTAGATATCCCTGCACCAGTAATACCTACACAAAAGTTTTACATGGGACAGTAAGCAACATCATTTTTTCATGACGTTAAGGTGCCCAATTTTACCAGGCTTAAGCAAGAAACGTTTTCAAACAAATGAAATACCAACTTTGCTTGTCTCTAAATTAAAACACTTTTTAATTGCATTTTATTTGACCTGTAACACTCACATTGTCAAGGGTTTCATCGAGGATAATTGCACCATATGTAGGAACTCCCATCTTATACTCTTTCCACTGCTCTAAAACTTTCTGAACATCCTCACCATGGGGAAGCAGGAATGGACAGTGATTAAAAAGTGAGATTAAAGTCAAGGAAAACAAACAATGGGAACATACAAAAGATACACCAGCGGATAACACGGTAACAGTAACTAAGCCTCTGAAGATGATTACACAGAACACATTTCTAGTGATGCTAAACACAAGAGGATATCAGCCTTGGCAAAGTCTCTTATCCCACACTGAGGTAATCCTGGTATATTCTGCATGTAGAAGTCCAGGTAAAACCAATGGGCAAGCTCAATCTGGAAGCAAACTCGGATGGCATTGTCCCTTTCTTCACTGGGGATGTGGAGGATGAAGCGACTGTGGAAAGGCAAAAGGTCAAAACATTTAAATGAGTGATGAGCATCCCTTTCAAAACACCAGCAACACTGCAAAGCTTAATGTGGTCAGTATTTCATATAAAATCACCAAAGTCAGCAGAGACGCCGGCCAGGGTGAGGTGCTGTGTGAAAGGTCCAGACATTAATAGACGCTTGGCTTACCTAATGTATGACTTCAGTGTAGTTTTGAGAGATATATTTCTTTTTTTTTCTTTCAAATGAGAAAACTCAAATGTGGTACACATTTCCTGGGTTACACTGTAATCAAATCGTTTCTAAATGTATTCTGCATTGATGGTTTAGCAATTGGACTGTTTCTTGCTCATCATTAGAGTGAAACCATGTCAAATTGAGAACTGGGCCCAACAACCATCAGCTGCTAATGTAATACTGTAATCGCTTTTAACTGCACTTCTTTTCCTAGAACTAGTTTTTGGACCTGATAGCTTTGAATTCACTGGCATTTTTTGGTAGCCACCAATACTTTAAAATAACAGCTTATACTCCAGGATGTCAGAAGGGGTTCATAAGGCTTAACCCTTAGTCAAGAAGATTCAAGGAAAAGGAGTCGATTCTGTTTCTGGTCTGCATTTTAAAAGTGAAAGCCAGTTTCAGAATCATCAGGGGTTGTTTTACTGACTTTATAAAGGTAATGTAAGCCAAATCAGTGAGAGAAATAGCCAGGTGTTTTGTAAAAGCTTTGCCTTGTCACTACCTACGAACCTGAGCTAGTTTGATTGACTTTAAGGAGGCGACAGCAGTTGGTCGTTTTTGGAGCTGTAAACACTGAGCTAACTAGTTACGAGGTGATGGAGATATTCGTGGCTAACACGAGAATTTAAAACACTGGAAAACGAAACTAAAGATGCACTTTAGCATGAACACAGCCCGTTGGTTTTCAGGTGTTAGTAGTGAATTTCAGACTTGGGACAACCTTAACCGAGTTAGTAAACGAGTCTCTTTAACTTGGCCATACCTACACAGGTCGTCCAGTACGCCGTTGGGAATCTCCCCTCGTTTTGTCTCCATGTTAGAGGCAAAAACATCCCGAACTAACAAAACTAGTTCGACGAAAACTAAACAGCGCAAAGCTACCACGCTCGCTCAACTCGCACTGAAATCTGGTGAGAAAGAGCCATCGCCACCCCCCCGAGCATCAGCTTTTCCGCAAAACACCGCGGCTCGGCTAACTAGCTTTAGCGGCACTTTATGAAAACACTCCCGAGGAAGGCGGGACTTATGAAGACTTGACCAATAACGTCTCACGAATCGCTAGACGAAAGCGCATTCAGCCAATCCGCTTCCTTTTACTGTAAATGACACGGAGCAGCAGCCCATCACATTTGGTGGACCAGACTTCCTAGGTCAACATAATGCCGGAGCACAAAGGGAAACAAAGATGGATGATGTATTTGAGACGAGATGAAGCGTCATGACTACTGAGGAGAACCCCGTGATTTCATTAAGCATGAATAATAAAAGTGCTGAATGTTTAACAATGTAATGAATATGTACGTATACCTTGAAAATCGTCCTAGATAAATATAAATATTGACAAAACTAATAAAATACTGCATCACATGCAGATGCAGTTATTCAAATACATCCGGCGGTGAAACGTATCCCTTAAGAAAAAGGAAGAAAGAAAACGTAAGAAAAAGGTAAGGACTGTTAGAAAAAAGATCAAATAGAAATAAAATAACATAAAATAATAAAGACCTAGATAGAAAAGCTGTATAATACAAAGATATACGTGAATATAGAAAGTTCAGTGAGTGTTACTGAGCAGTGACGTTAATGGAATTATATTGGTATAGAAATAGAAATGAATAATTGTTCAATGTGTTAAATGTATTGGATGTCATCGTACTGGTATAAAATAGAAATTAGTAATTGCTCAACGTGTCAAATGTATTTGATGTAATTATTTCGGTTTGTGGGGTGAATTAAGAGTGTTTGAGTGTGTGGTGTCTGTGTGATCGGTGATGTTGAGGTAGTTGTGTTGTGAATGTGATATTGTCGGTAAATAGAAGGTTTATGGGGTGAATTAAGAGTGTTTTTGTGCGCCGGGTGTGGCCGGGCCCCGAGGACCGTTGCTGTGACGTCAGTCTGAGCGACCGTGTGTCCGCAGCGCCGCAGCGGGAGGAGAGCGCGCAGCTCATGAAGTTCACTTCACCGCCCAACCAGCAGCACACATCCGATCAAACATGGCTCTGGCGATAAGAGACAAATTCGAGAAGTTTCTCAACGAGAAGAATGTGATATCCGACGTTTTGGGGAAGATCGAGGCTAAAACCGGAGTGAAGCGGGCTTACATCGCCTACGGTGAGAGGAGTTCCTGTTTTAATCGGGCGGGTTGGTTTCTGGATGAAACCCCATCTTGATGGTCATGGTTCCTTTGGGAGGATGGGAGAGAGCAGGCTGGAGGGACAGCCGGGTGAAGGGTTGAGGGCTGGGGTGCTGTGCTGGGATGCTAACGGCTCTGTTGTGTTGCAGTGGTCATCGGCCTGTTGGCTATTTACCTCGTGGTGGGTTACGGCGCTTCCCTGCTCTGCAACCTCATCGGCTTCGTCTACCCCGCCTATACGTCGTGAGTTGTCATCTTTTCTTCCCTCTTTTCTGCTCGATAAACATACGGCCTCGCTGAAACCTGAGCTGGTCCCCCAGGCTGGTCCAGAGCGCCAGGCCTGGCTGAGCTCTTCTCTGGGCCAGACCTGCTCCGGGCTGAGCTGGGTGTGACCCTTCAGATCGGGTGTTCCCAGGTTCCGGGATGCATTTATGTTGTGTAACCCGCAGGAGATCAGATCACTGATCAGCTCTGACAATGTCAACAGAGCAGTGTAGCCTTCAGATTGCACAATCATCACTGAAACACCAACAGCAGCATCTCCAAATTCACAAGCATCTCCAAATTCACCAGCATCTCCATGTTTTTGTGCAACATGTATCTTATAAACTAAAGCTGATGGATGTATTCGTATTCTCTTATGTTTGTGTGAATAAAAAGGGAGTTTAAAAGAGCAAAATAATTTGGCTGTGTTTGTCAAGTGTAATTATTGCATATGAAATAAATGTAGGTTCAAGGGTTTGTTGAGGACTAATAAAAGAATTTTAAAAACTCCCTATATGTGCAATATAGATGTTGGAAAACCTGGACCCATGTTGTGAGTTCATTTCCCTACAGTGTGCGTCACCTCTGACTTTCTAGGATAATGAGACAGCAGGTACAGTGATTTCATTGTAGCAACATGTGCAGACATGCATGGAAATACAGCCTATAACACAATCAGAGCGTGTAGAATTAAACTAAGCTTTAAAGTCAATATTTGTTTATACAACTACAGCCAGTCACCATAAACGCTCATAGGTGAACTTTCTCGCCTTTTCGTTTCGCTGTGCTCTCTGTTGTGCTTCTCCCTCTGAAACTGGTCGGGTACAGGGGCAGACTGAAAATGAAAACCAACAACTTTTGAAATAAATTCAGAAAATCTGGAGAACTGTACCTCAACAGAATGTTACAAATATTCAGAAAGTCTGGCTCTTTGAAAGAAAACCTTGGAGAAAACCAAGACTTTTGCACAGCAGTCTATGTAAAACAGCACGATGGCTCAGGCTGTTGAGGGATTCAGTAATATTTTTTTGTAATTTGTAGGTAGGATTGCTTGCACACTGCAAGGTGTTAGCATTCAGTCAAGCTGAGTGAAAATGCAGATTTGCGTCATCATATTTCTTCGTCATGGAAGCAGACAGGAGAGCCGACTGCTTCCATGGGAAGGAGGATGCAAATCTCATCTGTTTTGCATGGTACGAAACGAGTGCCTGTCCCAGTCTAGGTTAGCAGTTGTGGCTTAAAATTTGCTGAACGTTATCACATATAGTACAGACTTCTTTAAATGACAAAGAAGCATTTAAAGCTGTTTACTCTATCGCTTAGCAACCTTGAGCTGTGTGTTTTCCGTGAAATGTAGTTTTGCGAATGCCAAACCACAGAAGAACCTCGTGACTCATCAGTGTTTGAAATGGCTGCAACCAGACCAGTTGACTCCCAATGTGGCACACAGTCGAAGCTGTTACTTACTGTGCCCACATACTGGATTTCTTTGTACACCATTCATGCCTTTACTTGCCCTTTATTTCACACACCAAGCTGAATCACACAATGCAAATAAGCCTGAAGATTAATATCTGCATGTTTGCATAATTGAAGCTCAAAATGCAGTTTTTGTAATGTTGTTCTAAGCAGTAGTAGTAAGTAAAAGACCACATATCTGTAATTGCATCGTCACCTTAATCTAACACACTAACCCACACTTTATTTGCAGAATCAAAGCAATTGAAAGCCCTGATAAAGATGACGACACAAAATGGCTCATGTACTGGGTGGTGTACGGTGTGTTCAGCGTGGCTGAGTTTTTTGCCGACATTTTCCTGTCCTGGTTCCCGTTCTACTACATAGGAAAGGTAAGAGCTTGTGAGGTTGGGCAATTTTATGGCAATTACACAATACACAGGGCATAACGCAATATTTAAGTTTACTCACACGCACAAGTATCAAATAGTGACGTCCTAAAGTCTCTAAACTGTTTTCAAATGTTCATTATTTCAGTTTAAGTACATTGGTGATGTTGACATTAACTCCTTTGCATTAACACCTTTGCATACATTTGTTTTTCATCATATTTCTACTTGCTTAAGTTTTTCCTCCTAATATTATAAATGTGCAACATCTTTCACGATGTATGAAAATCGAATGAGAAATGGACCAATAGAGATCGAACATTAACTTCCTTTTAAAGACTTTCCTTCTTCCTGTGAAGCTGTGAAGCTGTGAAGTTACTATTTTGGGTTTTGACAGTGATGAGATGCAGATATTAGCTGCTTCTATATACTGCTCTCTGGAAGACCAGGACATAGTCTATATTATAACAGGTTACTCTTTTCTAATCCAGTTTTAAAATGAAAAGGTAATGTCTTTTTAATGTAGCGGATGTCTGATGAACAAAGCTTGTCCTTTTAAAACCAGCTTAAGATTTCTACTTGAGTGATCACATGGTAAACTGTACCCTTCCATCAGCAGCACATCTGATTTAACTTATTGAAACAATGATCAGCCAAACCAAGCAGGAACCACCAGTTTTTCTACTGAATTTCCTGAGATTTAATAACATGTTCAAATGTATCAAATTGTTGCTTGCTTTAGCGGCGGCCTTGTGTTTAGGGAATAGACCCCGGTATCAGAGGGCAGGGGTTTGAATCCCACAACAGTAGGTTGCCCTGAGGTGCACTTGTGCAAGGTACCGTCCCGTCGGTGCTCCTGTCTTTTTTTTTTTTTCTTCAGTTGACTAAAATTTTCAAAAGTAAATGAAATTTCAGATATTAACATCGGCCTGCAAATTCGGTGTCGGTGCATCCTGGATGTTTGTATTGTACGGGCAGGGACTGTGATGTGCTGAGTAAAGCGTGACCTTTTGTCACCATTCCTAAGTGTTCAGAGTCTCAGTCTGTTTTGGCTTGGCGTGTCTGTTAAGGAATGCCGACCTGTCAGATTAATGTTTGCCTGTGCCGAGGTCTTCTGCTTTGAAAGGTTTCTGTCAATAGTAAGGCAGGTCTGTTTGCTAAAGCAGGAGTAAAGGTTAGAAAGATAGAGTTGGATTGGGCTCAGCCATTACAATAACTGTTGTTTTTGTCCTGAAAAGTCAACATCAGAGCAATTGATCGCAGTGGTTGAATGTGGGAGTTTGTGGAATGGGGTTGCTGAAGAAAACGAAACTAGATCCTTTAATTCATGCAAGTAATTTAACCCTGTCATAGAAACGTCCTTCAGCTCAATGCGGTTCTACGGTGCAATTGTTCAAATCCACATTGCTCTAAAGGATCCTTTGGATCCTTACTCCTTGAATAAGTTAATTATATTCAACCCCACTTAAAATCTTAATTATTTTTAGCAAAAGCATTGTTTTTAAATTAAATACCCCAAAACCCCTAATTTAAACATGCCTTTTGCACTTCTGTATTCGAGTGACTTTTGTTTCATAATCATATGAGCTAGTCCAGGTGCTGATGGTGTGTGTTTTTTGTCTTTAGTGTGCTTTCCTGATTTGGTGCATGATCCCAGGTCCCTCCAATGGCTCCAACCTGATCTACATGCGCATCATTCGCCCTTTCTTCCTGAGGAATGAGGGCAAGATTGATGATGTAGTGAAGGACATCAAAGACAAAGCGTCAGAGACTGCAGACAAGTTTAAAGAAGAGGGTAAAGAAGACACTTTTCTAAAGAGGGCTTGATTCTCTTTGGCTTCTTTGCTGTGGCTTCAAAATCGAATTGATAGCACAGACCAGGAAGTGATCTTATTTGTCATCAGGGTTTTAGTTTTGCCTGCTGGCTTTTTTTTTTTGTGTAATATAAACACTCATTACACTAGCTTAACTGGAAGGCACTTTCTGTCACTTGATTCACTTCTTAAATGAAATCTGTGCCCCTTTCAGTACATTACTGTGCAAATAAATATATATAAGAATTTATGGTTCCAGAAAATTGTTTCCTGTGGATACAGATTTTGCCATGCGGGTGTTTAATCTTTCAGGCAAAACTGGATTTTCCACCTGGAACTGCCCATGTTGGCCTTTGGAAGGGGTTTAGCTCAGGACTTTGACAAAACTATGCTAAAATATGACTCATCCCTATAATTAGAGTTAGTTTACTAGAGGGATCATTTATTTCACCCTTTGAAGATGTCATGTTTTTAAATGACTTTACACAGTAAGTAAATGAAAGAGCCACATTTTTATTCTTACTGGGGAATTCTATCGATTTCTCAAACATTGCACAGTTTAGTCTTCAAAAAGTTAAGTTAAAGTCAGTTTTGTTCTGAGACGCCAGGCTGTTTAATTGATCCTGTGAATGTGTCTCCTGTGATGCTGTTAATGGTAAAATAGTGGAAAAGCTGGGAAAATGTAATTTCTTTCATCTGGGAACAAACAGAACAATGTCTTAGACATCAGATTCGCCGTACTGTAACTGAAGCAGATTATAAAGTCAGGAAAAACCTCAGGCGTATGGTTCCTGTCATCACTTATGTTTCTCTGCAAATGAGCATTTTTCACCACATTATTCAGGATTGTGCATAAACTTTAACCACTAAATATTATAGACTTAAACAATGAACCAAAGGCCTGCTGTGCAAAGATTTAGAGTTCAATTTACTCTCATTTATTTTTTAAGTTATTTGTCTTAAAGTGTTTTGTGTTGGTGACTCAGTTACTTGCCTTCACTAAAGGGCTTTCTTTCTTTCTTTCCTTCCTTCCTTCCAGCCAAGAAAGCCACAGCAAACCTCATATTTGAGGAGAAGAAGAGCTCGTAAGAATCTCTGGGACAGCAACTACTCCAGCTCCTGTGTCTCCCATACAACCTTCACAAACTGAACTATATGTTGCCTTTGGTTTTGTGTGTGCAAACTGGAAAACCACTCCTGGTATTGTCCGTAAAACTGGCAGCGCTGCCAGTATAACAGTCATGTTAAAGTATGTATCACATAGTAGTGCATGCCAGAGGTGAAGACCCACCGCGCTTCAGTCTCAATAAAGTGCCGTTAGTGCTCAGCCGCTTCTGTGCTGAATTCATTTCACTATCTCAGATTTCTCTGAAATAGTAGGAATAGTCATTTCTTAATAATACTCACCACTTATTTGTTAACAACTGTAGAGTTAGAGAAACCCCACTTCCTTCACCCGAATTTCACCACTTCCCTTTGGCCGTTGCTAGATGTGGAGGTTTTACGGCTTTTTTCTTTACATGTATCCACTCAGCAGTTCAGCTGTGTAATTAGTAACACAAAACAGTGCTTCAGTTTAAAAGAGACTTAGTTTTACTGTGTGCTGGTGTATTTTGTACTAAAGGGCATCTCATAATGGTGAGAAAGTACTGCATAACCCAGTAACTCCAAAAATTAAAAATGAATGTTTCACCTGAGTGTTGCAGGTTTACAAGGTTGAATATGAAAGTGGAAAGAAGTGAAAGTGACAACCCTTGTCATTGCGAGGTCACAGCACAGCACACAGTGAACCACAACGAAATTGGACCTCTGCATTTAACCCATGCACACTCAAACACCGTGCAGCAGTGGGCAGTTATTGAAAGCGCCCGGGAGCAGTGATGGGGACAGCGCCTTGCTCAAGGGTACCTCAGGGCAACCTATTGGGAAGGGGTTTGAACCCCCAATCCTCTGATCATGTGCCAACACCCTAACCACTAGGCCACCGATGCAGTCTTTTTTTTAAAAAAAAAAAAAAAAAAAAAAAAAAGAGTTAAGAGCATTTGAGCTGTACCGGTCAGGAAAGGGCACCAGCCACACTGTGCTTACATTCAGGAACTTTTTAAATTTGCTTTAGAAACAATCTGGCTGACTCTTATGTTCATGAACATTAATGAACAACAAGCTACACAAGCAGGAGTAAATAATATGGACTGGGCTAAAGTTAGTCTCAACCACAGTTGTGTCCACAGGGAGAAGTGAGGCTTGCGAGACATGGCTAAAGTTGCCTTTGGGTATGCAAGTCATTAAGATGACATTAGATGCAGCATAAAGTGAAAAAAGTGAAAGTGACAACCCTTGTCATTGCGAGGTCACGGCCCAGCACACATGAACCACAACGAAATTGGACCTCTGCATTTAACCCATGCACACTCAAACCCGTGCAGCAGTGGGCAGCTATTGAAAGCGCCCGGGGAGCAGTGATGGGGACGGTACCTTGCTCAAGGGTACCTCAGGGCAACCTATTGGGAAGGGGTTTGAACCCCCGATCCTCCGATCATGCGGCTAACGCCCTAACCGCTAGGCCACCGCTGCCCCAGCAAAACTAGATACATACACACACACACACACACACACAAAAAAAAAGTGTTAGAACTCACTCAGACATCAGATTTAAACAAAAGCCAGGTTACAGGTGAAAACAGTGATTTGAGTTTAATGACTTTATAAACAATTATATAAAACAATTATTTTTAAAAATCCATGCATTCAGTGTAAATTTAAATTTGAAATATAGAGGAGATCTATATACAGTGTGTACTGTAACAGCATTTTTGACTTGATCGGGCCGTTCACCAGAAATACACTTGGGCTGCATAGACGATTCTGTTATTGCCTACATTTATATATATATAAAAAAAAAAGTAAATTCCATTACAAAAAAACAAAACTAATTCAAGTCAAATAAGTGCCTCCAGCTATGACCAACCCTCACGCTGTTCTTTTTATAACATGATGCAGCAAGTTGGTGAGGCTTTTAGCTAAATGTACACAAGAAAAACCAAATTAACCAAAAGGAGAGACAATTTGGAGTCCCTCTACAGGAGTACACAAATGGAAGTTTCCCCCCACTGCCCAAGTTACATTCTAAATAGCATTTAGATAAACTGCTATACAGAAACCTGTTAAAATCAACACAACTGACAAAAAGCCTGAGTTGATGGGGAAAGGGAACATTTAGTTCAAAGAAAAATAAAGCCTGAGAAGAAAAAAAGCCCATTTGATTTACTTTTATACAATAATTTACAGTAGTACAATTTGCGAAAGGGACATTTTCATATGCTTGCAAAACAGAATCCAGATTATTTTACAGCTGAGAGAATTAAATAATTCAAGCATGATGGAAAGAAACAAAAACACATACAGAAAAAGTCGGCAAGGTGGTCACATGAAAACATTGTAAACGAGGTACTTTGGAAGGTGAACCCAACTCCTTCAGACTGCTTCAAAGAGAGACCCTTTAATCCACTCACATGATATCAAGAGATTACATGATCCTAGTTTCTTCTGTCCAAACAGTTTTCTCTTAAATAAGTCAAGAGCTGCAGTACGTTACAGATGTGGTACATCAATGCCAGGATCCAGTGTTGCAGGTGGAGGTGGATTCTTTATTTTTCAAAATAAAAAAGGAAAAGAAAGGAGAAAAAAAAAAGTAGTCAATTTATAAAAAAAAAAAAAAAAACATTACACTGTTGCACCTATGAAATGGTGCAACGAGACTCTTAAATACAAAAATATGCAATTTTTGTTTATTCCCCAGTAATTCAATGTCATCCTGGAGAAGAGAGCAGAGGAAAGAGCACTGGGCCTTGAAAAAAGCTCGGTGCGCAGTACAGCGGCCAATAGTCCAATAAGGCATTTTCTGCGTTTGTGTTGAGTCTATGGCTAAATGGGGACAAGCCGAACAGTGGATGCTATGTTTTACGACTGCTCCAGACCTGCTCAGGGGTGCTCTTGTGGTCAGATGAAGATTCAAAAGGTGAGCGATGACCCATGGGTGAACGTGATTCATAAGGTGATCGTTGGTCTCTGGGAGAACGGGGCCCACTGCCTGATGCCCGGTGCTCCATTTGCCAGTCTGAGTGGTAGCGATAGTCCCTTGAGGGCTTGTGGTGGCTGTATTCAGAGCTGGAACGATGCTCTGAGTGCGAGCGTTGATCTGGGTGGGATCGATGCTCCGAGTGTAGGCGGTCTTTGGAGCTGCTGTCTGACCAGTGGTCTCGACTGGAGCGATGATCATCTAGCTTCCTATGCTTGCTGTCACTGTAGTATCTGTAGACAAGCATATGGACAAAATATGGATAAAACAAATGTTACACTTCTGCATGCTGTAACGTTCAAGCACATTTGAGCACAGGGCTGATATTCTAACCTGCTGTCCTGACGTTCTCTGTAGTGGTCTCGCTCTCTCTCGCGATGGTCTTTCCCGTTGCTGAAGGAGGGGTACGCCCTCTTCCTGCCGTCTGAGCCTTTCCTGTACGAGTCACTAGGCTGACGCTCTTTGCTCTGTTCATGGCTACGTGAAGTTGAGTGGTGCCGCTCTGAACTATAGCTGTCTCTGCTGCTCTCATCA
The DNA here is from genome assembly GCA_017165825.1 of Hepsetus odoe. Classification (NCBI taxonomy): domain Eukaryota; kingdom Metazoa; phylum Chordata; class Actinopteri; order Characiformes; family Hepsetidae; genus Hepsetus; species Hepsetus odoe. Next base: position 17,986,542 of record CM029383.1, read on the forward strand.
TGCTGAGAGTCTTTTAATCTCTCAATGTCTGGGGATGGAAAAAAAAAAAAAAATCATCATGACTTAAAATGGTTGTATCTAAACTCTTAAGTTGTACCAGGTCAAGCCTGGTTCTTGTAGCGTACATAGCTTCCCAGGTACCATTTAAACAACAACTAAATATTTGGAAATACTGCAGCAACAAAAAGAACATACCTGTGTGTTTCAATGATTGCGTATTTACAGTGCTAGTGTTCTGGTCCGCTGTCTGAAAAGAAAAATACTATTATATTACACCATGGGGAAACAAGTGGTTCTCTTTCACAACTAACACGGTGACGTGCAATTTTTAAAAATGAAGATGTAATTATTAAATTATTGCACCATTTACACACCTGAGCATTTTCTTGTCTTTTCTTGATTGCATGCTTATATAGTTTATGCAATTTTCTTGCATCAAATTCTGTGAATTTGGAAACAAATATCCAAAGATTCCTGTAACAGGTGGGAGACAGAAAAAAAAAATTAGGTTTACAAGAGCCAATTTACACTTTGTGCAATCTCAAAATCGCCAAGCAAATTGTTAAACTGCTGTGAAATTAAGGCCCATACTTTCTCCACTGCTTGATCTGTTCGGGGTTTGTGTACTCTTTTAGGCAGTCTGTGATGTGGTCTCCAATTTTGATGAGACACTGGCGAGTATGCTCCAACTGTTCGCGCTCTGAAAGACCTTTCTCAGGACGGTCCAGCTGCTTCAAGGCTGCCTTCACTGGCCGCATCCGCTCCTTACACTGTAAGACACGAAGGACAGGTTCTCAAATTAAACAAAACACAAAAGAGCATTCTAATGTCCTACCATCTTCAGTTATTAATATTTTTTTCAACTTAAGTACTTTCCATGAGTCAGATGTGATCTCCAAACAAGTCTAATGAACAAATCAAGGCCATTTGTGTTCAAAGTGTGCAGACCTGAGGCCTTATCTCCCATCTCAATATAAGCAGGTTTACATGTACAGCGTAATGGGGTAAGCCTATTTTGTTCCAGTAATGCACATGATAAAAACTGGTTTCCAATTTCTGTAGGTAAACTAACCACACTGAAAGTCTTCTGATCAAGCTCCTCAGATTCCTCAGAGATTGGAACAGTCTCTCCCCCAGCAGTGATATGGACCGGAGTGTCAGCCTTCTTAATCTTCTCCCGGACTTCTTCTTTCAACTCAAGAGCCTGATGGATAGGTATTGATATAATAAATATATGTAATAAAAATAAAAAGACCAGTTAACAAAATTACCTAAACTTGGCTCAACAGAAAACCTTCATAGCGTTATAATACCGCCTTCTGTTAATAATAATTTTAAACGGTCGTGATGAGTACTTTAGTTTCCTCCTTACCTTCTCTGTAATAGACTCTTCGGGCTCCACAGGCTTGGTCTCCTTTTTCTCCTTTTTCTCTTTGCTTTCACGGCCTTCCTCCTTCTTCTCCTTTTTGATATCTTTCTTCACCTCCCGCTCTTTTATCTCCTTCTCCTCTGGTTCCTTGACATGGGCTTCTGGCTCCAGTTCTTCCTCTTCCTCCTCCTTCACCACACGATCAGAGCCTCGTCCCCTTCTGGCAACCCCTGGCTTTGCAGGTGACATTTCCTGTGGATAAAGAGTGTAAAGAGGGGAAGAGAGTGTTTGCTTAGTGCGTAATATTTCCTACCCCTAGACAGGCACCACTGTGATAAGACTTGTTTACTCCACCTGTCAGTGTTTTTTGTCATAGCTAATCAGTGTACAGATTATTGTACTTAGTGGGCACAGATAATTCTACAGAACCGAAAGCAAAGAAGACACAAAGGGAAAGAAATTGGTCAAAGCAGCCTGCAACCAGACAAAGCCTTTCAGCCACACAAACCTTTTCTTCTTCCTTTTCATCTTCATCCTCCGAACTCTTATCTGATGGAGGAGCAGAGGACAGACTGTTGGCCACCTCATCCACCTTCGGTTTCACAGCTTTGTTCTTCTTTCCTCGTGGTTTCCTCTTTCGTGAATTTGCCTACAGAAAAAAAAAAAAGGAGACAAGCAAAAAACTCAAAAGTTGCATGCAAGTTATCATTCACGTACATGTTATTTCTCAATATGTTTGGACTCTAAATAGGTCTTTTAATGGATTTGATTTGTGCATTGAAAGTAACCTGGAATGTAGTTTCCATTGTGCTCAAGTATTGTGGTGGCAGTTTTCTGATTAGGAAATGAAATTCCATGGATCTTTAGTATGATAATACTATGTCATTATCAATCATTTTACTGTCTGTATTATGACTTACTAGCTGCTAATAGTCAATACATTACATACAGCATATTTAAATGCAATCGAAAACTAAAACAATGTGTGCATGTTGAGTAACTAAAAATATAACCCGACAACTCTGGTCCTGCGAATAATGTACATAAGCTTACAGTGGTACTATTGGCTTAGTGCTATTCATATTGTTTAGTGCAAAGATAACAAATGATTGTGAAATTGAACCTTATGGGGAAAAAATTAAATCATCTTAAATAAGGAAAGGACCTAATAATTGTGACATGCCTAACAACAAAATAGCCAATTGGGAATAAAAAGCTATATATATTTTAAAAAATATATAAAAAAATAAGGAAATATATAAAAAAAAAAAAGGAAAAAAACAAAATGCAGGGCCACACTTGTCAGAAGGCTCAGGTTATAGAAACAACAAAAGCTGATACCATGAATTACTGGGATGCTTAGGTGCCTGTAGAATAATTAAAGGGGATTCTTACCAGGCCTGTTTGCCTTTGAGCTTCCTTCTTGGCAAGGTCCTTACTGAGTAATTTGATGAGGTAGTCGGCTCGTGTCTGCAGCTGTTTGGCCTGTGGCTTCTTATCAGGATCGTCCGGTAACAGCTGGCAAAACCAGAAAAAGGAAATCCTCCCATGATATTCCATGATCCATGACAGAACACTAAAGCTTTAAAGTAAACCTGAACATTTTTAAACCCACTCATTACAGTCTAATGTCACCCATGTCATACCTTATGGGTAAGGTTGAGGTCTGGGTCCATCTTAATCATTTCCCAGCTGCCATAGCCATATTCATAAATCCCAATAAGCAGGCTGGAATCATCCTCTTTGCCCCACTCAATGTCAAAATGAGCTGCCTTTGCATGACAAGGAAGTGTATACCTGAACAAACGGAATCCAATTTATTATCAGTTTGATTCAAACAGAACAGCTTTCAAATGTTATTTTAAGCATAAAACAAAGCAAACATTTAACAAGGTTTGGTTAGAAAAGGTATAGAACAGAGCAGAACCTCTTCCTCTCCTCTGGATCTGCAGGAATGGCCTTGTGCAGTGGTGCCAATTCCTCTTCATGTGAGATAACAAGCTTAGCATTGACCTGTACCCCTGAGATCCTGAAAGTGGGTCCTTTTACCTTCCCTCTTCTGCCCCCTACAGACAAAGCACAAATGTGACTTAAACCACTAGATAAATACTTTTGTATATTCTATAATTCCTATGCAAAACTGGAAAAATAACATTATATCATTACACAGCATATAAACAAAATTATACAAGCTACATGCCTGAGGTCTTTTCTGGTCCACAGGGGTTTTCCCTCAGGGTTTTTAGGCAGCCATTGTGCACAGTCTCCGCTAGTCGCCTCAAGTCATGCTCCGATTTATCCACCAGTTCAGCATCCCGTGCAATAGCATCCAGCCTTTTAGACACAGTGAGTGAAATGAAGGGAAATGTCACCAGCATGAAAATACTTGAAAATGGAGTATATTAATATTAAAATTAAATAAACAGAACACACACACACTTACCTTTCCAAAGGGCCACCAAACTTCTTGTAGCTCTTAATAAATCTGTTTATAAAGATGAAAGTAAAGACTTAAACAATTTATCTAATGAATGGTTATGATTTTTTTTTGCAATTTTGAACACATTTTAGTTTCTTACTGGAGATCTATGTATTAGGGACACAGACAAATTACCTTCGTATTTCAGCATCACTGAAGCCTTTGATATTTTCTCTCGGTATAGTTCGAGGTCTGCCTCGCTTCTTAGGTCGCTTTCGGTCTGATGCAGAGTCGCTGTCTGACCCAGAGTATCTTCTGTTTCGACTTCGTCTCCCCTCACTTCCATTGAAGCTTATCTAAAAGCATGATCACAAGCTAAGTTTTGTATTTTGCTTAACACTTTCAATGTGTCAAAATACAAAAGTGAAAGCAATCTAACTCTAAATGCAATCTAATTCTAAATAAATTGGCCAAATTTAAACCACGACCCCCCCTCCCCCCCAATTCTAATGAAATAACAGGATCTAGAGCACTGCCTAGGATGTTAGCTCACCTTTCAGGATGTTATGTAAAGCTGACAACCATGACCACTTTCTAAAGGTAATTGGATTTGCCACTTTAAATGAAGCAGCAATAGTATGTGACTGCCCTCTCACCTGTTTGGCACAGTTCCTCATGCGGGGAAGCAGGTAGATCTCCGCTAATTCCTTTTGCCTTTCCTCTTCCTCCATTCTTCGGCGCTGCTCTTCTGGGATAATATCATCCCAGTTCTTCTGGTTGCTATCTGTGTCCATGTCAATCTCTTCCTCTTCCATCATAGAAAAGTTTGCCACCTGGTGGAGAAAAAAGAAACTGAATATTGGACAGCAACCATGACACCTTAACAACTGCCATACACAGACTCATACCATTTTGTGAAACAGTTTGTCACAACAGATAACAGCAAATAAATTTTTGGATACAAAAACAATTCTTAAAGAAGGGTCAAAAGCCAGGAATTTATAAAACTGAAATATAGTTCAAACTTGGCACAATATACCTTGAACTGTGAAAGAAGTTCTTCTCCTACAGTAGATGGGCCAGGATCATTTTCTCTGGTTTCGGCTCTCTTGAGAATTTCATCAATATCCATCTCCTGTACAAAAAGAATTTAAACACTTGATATAGATTGACATCTTTTCTGTGCGGACACAGACAAATCATTTTGAAGCGTGGGTCATGAACATCTTTATAAACAGACACCAAGACGCAAACACCACACCTGAGGTTCTTGCTCCTCTCCTTCCAGCTCCTTAAAGAGCTCTTCAGCACCAAACTTCAGAATAGCAGACAGTTCTTCCTTATTGAAAGGAGTCGAACTACTTTTAAGACCAAAGACAGACCATTAAAATCTTGAAGATAACACTTCACTGTAGTTAACGCTACATTTCACTCGGTCAGAAAAAGTTGAAATTTAACAAGTCAATGAAGGTGCAAAGGTACCTGGAGGGGGCAGCACCCTTATGGAGCACAGTTTTTCCTGTGGTGTCCATCCTCTGAATGACCAGGTGATCCAGCACCATCTTCTTCTTGGCTCTCTCAATGATATCTTCCTCCACAGACCCCTTGGTCACCAGACGGTATATATTTACCTACAAATATAATACAAGGGCAAAATTGATAACGTTGAAAACACATCCATGAGGGTAACTTTAAAGTACTTTGTTGAACACTTCACCAAAAAAGAAAGCATGGAACCATTGGCGTCATGCAAAATTAGTTTTTTTATATTAAAGTTAATTTTACAACTATTAGTTATATATATCAGTAATTATAATGAATTTTCATTAGTAATTATAGCAATAAAATCTTAGTGTTTTTGTTTTTGGTAAACTATCAAAAAATGTTATTGTTTACCTGTCGTTTCTGCCCAATCCTGTGAGCTCTGGCCTGAGCCTGCAGGTCATTCTGGGGGTTCCAGTCTGAGTCAAAGATGACCACGGTATCTGCAGAGGCCAAGTTAATGCCCAAACCACCCGCTCGTGTTGACAAAAGAAAACAAAAGTCCTGAAAAGCAAAAGATTCATCTCAAAGGGTCGGTTTTATAAGGCTATGCTTTATAAAGTAGGCTAAAGTCAATTTCCGCACTTACCTCAGAGCCGTCTGCATTAAAATGGTCTAATGCTTGCTTCCTCATCTCACCCTTAATAGAACCATCCAATCTCTGCACAGACAACAAACTAATCAGCCTAGTCTCCAAATCTTTCACTTATCCTTAAATCACAAATGTTGCAACAATTACAGAAAGAAGTTCCCATCACCTGAAAAAGGAACTGACGGCTCTTCAGGTACTCAGCCAGGATGTCCAGCATCCGGACCATCTGGGAAAAGATGAGCACACGGTGGCCACGTTCCTTCAATCGTACCAGGAGTTTATCCAGTAGAACCAGCTTCCCACTGCTTCGTATCAGATGCTGCAAGAAGGTGCAGATTACATCAGTATTCAGCTACCAACCTACAGTTATACGCTTCAGTGATAACCGAAACAGTCACTGTAACCAGAGATTTGGTTTATAACACATAGCAGTATTCCAAAAAAGGTATAATAAAGCATTAAAATCTTTACTTTATCCCTACTTAATCCTTACAGCACTATTGCTTTTGATTATATTAATCCGACAGATTAAATTCAGACCTGTAAGGCCTCTGCTTTGTTGTAGAACTCATTGTCCTCTGGTGGTTTGATGAGGTAGCAGTGGTTACAGCACTTCTTAAGCTCCATCATGATGTTGAGGAACCCAGATGTGCTACCTTTTGTGCCTTTACTTAGGGCCTTGTAGTTTCTTGTCAGGATCCACCTGAAAGAATATTAAGCGCAGTGTTTACAACACATTCAGGATCTGACCAAATAGTAAACTGATGTTGACACAATCCATGTCAACAATATATGTAGTTCTCTAAAAAACACACATACAGTGTACAGTGATCATGTTTCCTTACTTGTAGTACTGCTTCTGCATGGCACTCATTTCCACCCTAAGAATCTGTTCAACCTTGGCAGGCAAAGACTTCTCCACATCCTTCTTCACCCTGCGTAGCAGGAAGGGCTCCAGCTCCTTGTGCAGACTAGTGTAGCCAGAGTCTCTGCCTTTACCATGCTCTTCCTCAAACAGCTCCCATGAGTGAAATCTGACAACACACCAAAAGGTATCAATACAATAATTATATCTCTTGACATCTTAAGACCAAAATTGCTCAAACTACAATTAATTAACAAAAAAAATGGCTGGGCCTGGGAGCCCAAAAATACTAAACACTTTCCCCTAAGCAAAAAAGGGAGGGGAAAAATAATTTGTCAAAAGCAACTTTAAAGCTGTAGAGTCATACTTCTCTGGCATGATGAAGTGAAGGAGAGACCACAACTCTTTAAGTGAGTTCTGGAGAGGCGTTCCTGTGATTAGGAGCCGGTGGTTGGACCTGAAGTCAATCATTGTCTTATACAGAAGTGAATCATCATTCTTCAGCCTGTGTGCCTCATCAACACCAATGAAAGCCCAGCTGACATTCCCCAGAAATGACTGAAGAGAAAGATGTGGGAGAAATTTAAAACATTAAGGTTCTTCAAAATTAGTTCATATTACTAAGGTTAACTATTATTAAGGTTCTTCAAAATTAGTTCATATCTGTAAGCAAAATCTGAAAGTGTGGCAATTTAGACCCAAAAGATAAAATAAACTGAAGTTAACACAATGGACCACATAAGGGTTTCCTTGTTAAAATAATTTGTTTCATTTCCTTTCAAAATCAATAGAAAATGGAAAGTAAAATATAATCAGAAACCAACATTGTCAAACAAACAACAAGAAATTCTAAGCTAAATTAATCTTTCAGACCCATACCATACCTTATCTTTTAAGAGAATCTCATAAGTAGTGAGGAGGATGTTGAACTTTAATCGCTTGGTCTGTGGGTGCATCCACTCATGTGTTCTGATCTAAATGTAAACAAAACATACACAGCCTCAATTGCTTTGACAATGATAACACACAGCAGTGAGAAAACTGGTCTGGCAGATTAATTGCAAAATGTTTTTTAAAGAACATAATCAGCAGTCATGTAATTTGACCATACCTACACTAATCCCACAACAAGGAAAGCTTAAATTTTCATACCATTGTCCTACTGTTGATGTCTCCAAGGTACACTACCACGTTCATCAGTGGAGCCCAGAGGTGGATCTCCCTCTGCCAGGAGGTTAGGGTGGATAAGGGCACTACTAGTAGGAATGGTCCATAGAGTTGGTGATCGTGGAACAAGTAGTTCAGAAAAGAGATAGTCTGAATAGTCTTCCCCAGGCCCATCTCATCTGCTAGAATACAACTGTTGCCCCTGGAAAGAGTGTAATAAACCGAAAAAGCTAATTTAGGACTCTTAAAATGTTGTAACATATACATATATATATAATTTCAAAGAATGTTTCTTGCCTAGGCTGGGGTAGTTGCTCATTCTCTTTAAAATAATTTAACAAGTTTATGACAAAGATTTAGGAATGAATCAGTGCCTACACCTTGTTTAGATACAGTTAGATTTGATTTTGTTCACTGTGTGTATTCTCTACAGTGAGACTGTAGATGAAGTGCAATTCAATGCAACACTTTAAATCTACTGAATCAAAGACCAAGACTGCTAGCTGCATCAATATAATAATTACATTTGATGAAACCTCTGTAATAAATTCTCAATACAGAGCAGCCTTTGCTTAGAGCTTATTGAAAAGGGACTCAACATACTTGCACCAGGAATGGGCCATCCAGTTTAAGCTGTCCAGCTGGTAGTCCCTAAGCTCAAGTCCATCTCCCCCAATATAATGTGGCTGTTTCTTCATAGGCATAAACCGTGGCCTCTGCTTTAAAACCTGAAAAAATAATTCATTCTTTCACTGTATGAAGCCATTAAATGTGAATACAATACACACAGACATGGTCAATTTACAGCAGGGCTGTTCAAGAGCATGCAGTCCCTTCAGGCCTCTTACCTTGCAGTCTCTTGAGGGGATTGTTTTGGACTGGTTCCGGCACATATAGTCATCTATGCATTTTTGGAACTTTCTAGCAATGAGTGCCCCGTCCTCCCAGCTGCATTCTGAATAGGGAAGCCCTTGCCATTTGCACAAGTAGTCTGGGTAGCCTGCTGCTGACTTCTGATTTGAATGACCTAGCAGAAATCATTGCAACAAAGGCATGAATACACAATCAAGACTTTAATTAAAAACATGCAAACATCAGTGAGTCATGTTAAAGTATCCCTTTACCTATAATTCTTTCCACAAGTTGATACTGAGAATGTAAGTCATCCATGAGTTCCTGCTGGCAGTTGAAATATTCCACATCCTCTGGTGAGGCAGCTTTGAGCCTGCATTCATAATAATAATAATAATAATAATTAAAAAAAAAAGCTGGAAACTGGAAATCAAGATTGGAAATATTTTATATATATATATATATATATATATAGGAAGAATATATGGTGGACACTCGCAAAGGTGTCATAATATTTTGCAGTTTTGTTCATATCTATAAAAACTAAATTGTCTGCCTGCTACATCAGGTAATAATTCAAAAGACATTTATTAATTACACCGGCCTTGATTTTAATAATACTTTCCAGCACTGGCAGTACACAACAAGCCCAAAAGAACATTCAAACTGTAGTCTTACCACTTCTTCTTTTCCTGCTCTTTCTTTTTGAAATTATCCAGTTTCTTCATGCCCTTGACATTCTGCAGCTTCAGTGTCTCCTCTGTCTCCCATGTATTGTGAATGTGTGACCATCCCTTCCATTTGATCAGGTACTGCACATCTCCTGGCTGCTTGTTTGGGTTAAAGTTGGCATTGGGGTCCCCGTCAGCTTCAACAGCATAGACAGTGGTTGTGGCCCCAGTAGCTATGTGCCACAAACAGAAACTTTTTAGAACATGTATGAGTAATCAGTACACTGCAAAAATATAGCTTCATCTGAATTTCTAATCATGCCGAATAATTGTTTCAGCTCTACATCTGTCGAAGTAAATAAATACATAACTGTGGAATTCAAATTACAATCTCATTTGACAGCACAAACCGTTTCTGCAAAATTCAATTAAATGCATTTACCTCCTTTACGCCCTATCCTCATGGCCATTACTTTCTCCAGTGTCTCAAACTCATCCTCCTCGGGTGGGGGCACATCCTCGCCACATACTTCCATCAGATCATCTGAGTCAGTCTTCAGCTCTTCAGCCTCTTTATAGCTCACATTGACTGTAGCCTGTCGTCGAGGACCTGCCAGAGCCTTCTTATAATCATCTTCATCTTCTGATGAAGAACATGAGGGCTTCTTTTTTGGAGCCTTGCTCTTTTTCCCATTTCGGGCATTGTTCCTGAAGGGCAAAACAAAACAATTATGGAGAGGGACCACAAAATATTCTTTCTTAAGTAATTAACTTCATTAACTTCAGAATAGAAAGCATATTCTCTTACTTGTTAGGTGGTTTTCTGCTTTTTACTTTGTGGCTGGGCTCATAGTCTGAAACTGACTCTTCACTATTCTCCTCCTCTTCCTCAGCAGAAGAATCGGAAGAGTCACTCCCAGAGCCAGAACCAGACCCTGACCCCGAATCAGAGTCAGAAGACCTGTATTTACACAAGTACACAGACAAAACATTTTTTATTTGAGCACTGAATAAAGAATAAGTCACCTGGAATCTGGTAATTGTGTTAATACTCACCCTTTACTCTTTTTCTTCCTGGACGAGTCATCATCTGAGTCATCACTGCTGGAGGACTCCTTGGTGACAGACCATACAGGCATACAATAAGTGTAATTCACACATAATCAAGTTCAGTCTTCTGGCATTTCTTGTGAATTAATTAAGCTCTCTTTAAGCAGATGTAATTGTAAAAGAACCATTAACACCAGTTCAGCAGGACTAATGTGGCATTTGAGACCAAGACAAGAATATGCAATAAAAAGCAAATCTGATAAAAATAGTACTTTCAAAAATATATTTAACAATGCACTACCTCATCTGAGTCACTGTTTGAAGAGCTGTGTTGCTGTTGTTGCTGCTGTTGGAGATGCTGCTTCCTGAGCATAGCTGACCTCTGCACTGCCAGGATACTGGGGTTAGACTTCCAAAACTGCAATAAAGAAAATAATAACACCACCAGCAATCAGAATTCATTATATTAATTTCACAGCTGATGGTTTAAACAATATTAAAGTGACCATTTGACAAAATGGTCAAAATGCTTCTTCTGCATGTCACATTCACCAAGTGAAACAGTGGGCAGCCAAACATACACTGTGCGAGAAGCAGTGCTGGCGACGATACCTAGCTCAAGGGTACCTCATAATACCCTACTGGTCTGGGACAGCTCATGTGGTCAAATAACTAACCACTAGGTGCAACTGCCCCCTTGTGTACCATTCCCTCACTCAAACCTACACCCTTACTAAAGATTTTACAGGGATGCATACTTTTGCAGTTGAGATGAATGTTTCATTAAACTGAACATTATTTCTGACTTTCCCAAAACAAGATTTTCATTTACAAGCAATGATGTGTATGGCTTGCCTAAAGTGGTTTATCACTACAACCATACAAATGTACTCCTGTAATATTTTTCCCCTTCGCAAAACTGAAAGCTTGACTGTGTAAATAGATGTCTTTAAATTACTTGATCTGTCTGGCAGCATTGACTTCTGTCCACAAATATACCCCCCAAACTAACCAATTGGTGCTAATGCCAATTGACTGCCATGACAGCCTTCATGCACACTCAAACATCTGGTAGAGTCCAAACTTCATTCTTTCTATTTTTATTACAGTTCAATTACCTACACACACACACACACGTTCAGTTGGATGTAGGAATTTCAGTTTCAGGAATTTATTATTATAATGAAATCATTTACATAATCCCACTGGAGAGTTATTCAAATGCAGTAGCTCTTAACAAAACGTTTCTCCATTCCCTTTTCTTTTGATCCAACTTTACTATAAGCCACCTCTTAGTTTTTTCATTATTAGTGTAACAAGCAAGGCCTTACTTCTGATGTATCAATCTTGGCAGGATTATTGTCCTTATCATTCTTCCCCTTGGATTTCTCAGAGTCAGAATCAGACTGGCTGCCTGAGTCTGAGCCGCTTCCTGAGTCGCTACTCCCCGACTGGCTGCTGCTGGAGCTACTGCTGCTTGAACTTGAGCCAGAGCCTGAGCCCGATCTTGACCCAGATCCAGATTCATCATCAGAGTTACTAACAAACCAACAAACAAACAAACATATGTTTGTTGGATGTTAAAGGCAAACAGTGTTGTCTTTGACATTCATTTTCACTTTCATTTTAGTCATTCAATAAAACAGGTTTAGTGCTCAAATTACTGCAGTTAGAAGTCTTTAACAACTGGCTACAGTGCTGACCGTCATAAAATAACTGACAAAAAGAATTGTAAGAGTTAAAGTGTAGATTTATATATCTAAAATCAGGGCTCTGCATCAACAAAAACATGCTCATAACATTAATAACTAGGATGGAAAGACAAGAACGTATCAGCAAACCATCAGTGCTGGTTTATAAAAAGGCTATGACAAACTGTACAATATTTCTTTACATCTTGTGTAATGTTTTTACTAAATCTAAACAAGATCAATAATGCTCTTTTATTATGGACATAAACAGTGTTCTTTAAAAATACACAGGATATCCACTTCACTCTAGCCTGGTAAAGCTCATGGCTGGTCAACAGTTGACAGTGTTTTACATGATGTTTCCAAAAATGTTCTATATGATGTCTCTAATCCTTCCACAGGATGCGTCTATGGTACCATTACTTCAGTCACAGCGCACATGCCTGCACTACAGAGCTGCACTTGGTATGCCCTTAGGAGTGCCTCTGAGGCAAACATATCAAATTTGCACAATATGGAGATTACACTCTCTCCAAACATTCAAACTCACAGCACTACTTTGCATAAAAGGTAATGTTCATTAATTTGCAATACTAATCATTTATAACATCAACCAAATGTCATTACCTGGACTCTCCACTGCTGTTGCTCACACTTTCATCTTCACTGCGGCCAGCCATGTCTGTGGCGCAAATGCTCGGGCCTCCAAAACAACCAATGTCTGCTGCTGTGCTTGTTTATGTCCTCCAGTCGTGGCCAGTGATGTTCACCTGAGAAAATTCAAACAAGACGATTAGTACTTTAGGTCAGTCATTCAAACTTAAAAAGACACTGTTACATACAGCAAACTCACTTGTAGCTTGACCTGTTGGTTTTCATCCAACAAAACTAGAACTAGACATTAGCATTTCTGTTTCCCATCATCACCTTGGTAAAAGACTCTCAGCTTGGATCTTCAACCAACTTCATCTACATCTGAAAAGTCATGAGTAAACTTTGGAAAAGCCCCTTTAAATTGTATTGCTGTTCCAGATCATCCCAAAAACACAAACTGTCAACACAAACACAGAAAGCTGAAACAGATCCCAAGCACTGGGATTAAACACTAACAGTGCAAAAGGTGAAATAGATAAAGGTGTTTTCTTGTCTTATTACACTTCTTGTTTGAATATCCAGCCTTGTTAAATCCAAGAGGACGCGATTCCATTTGGACAAACCAGCATCTCTAAATGAATGAAGTCCCACAGAAGACCCTCACAGGGAGAATCCCGTCGTGTTCAAATAACACGCTTCAGTTAAGAGGTCATGTGTTCGTACAGGCAACGAAGTGACTAGCAAATGTTATTGAAAGTTGTTAAATGCACGTAATGTGGTGTCTGCAAGCCGTCTGGGCCTGGTGTTAGGCCTGAGCGGCGTGAGGTTCCAGTTCAGGCGGACTCTCCTGGACAATGACCCCGGACAGAGCGGCTTCCACAGCGGCCACACAACCCCGGCAACCCGCGCGCCGCCAGCCAACACAAACAGAGCCGCACGCCGTTATCTCAACTGATAAAACCCCAACGTTACACACGAGCGTGTCCGAGTTAGAAAAATTAGACACAGAGGTGCTCCCCAAAACAGCACATTTTCGCGGCACATTTCAAACACTACTCTTGAGGTGCTGCGGGCTAACTTTAGCATGCTAGCGGCACGGCTAAAGCTAACGGCTTCTCTCCGGCAGCGTGTTAGCCGTTCCGTCTAGCCAAAATATGCAAAACAGGGGCGTGAGTTCGGTCTTTGGTTAAAGCGACATGCAAACACCTCAAGCGGGTCCACCATGTGCGCCTTTACCCTCAAAAAACAAACGTAAGGCTATATTTATGTAGCCATCTGGCTAACTGTTTTAGCAAAGCACGCTATGCTAGCTATCCGAGCTAAACCGTCAGATTTAGTACACGAGAAACATCTCAGCCGCACGCCCAGCCGACATACACTCCAAATTGGCCGAGCAAGAGTTTATCAGGCCGCTGGATAGCCCACGGTTCCCTCACTAATCTGAGGCGGGGTGTGCGGAGCGAGGTATCCGAGTCCAAGCGCTGGTTCTTGCTGCGCATTGGAGCCGGGAGCCGCTCCGCGTCGCTCTGAGCTTCACTAGAAAAAACAACGAGGCGCCTTTCATCTATTCACGTACACCGACAATGTTAGGAGCCTTCGGAGAGAATATCCCCGGGCCTGAGTCCCGTTTTGAGTTGTTACCTGGCTCCGGCGCGCTTCCAGCGCCCCTCTTTCTCTCCTCCACTCGGCTAACTCGCGTTAGCCCTCGTTAGCTCGCTCGCTCTCAGTTGAGAGCAGCCCGTTAAGAGTCCAACTTTAGGCTTAAGTTTCCGCTCTCCTTTCTCCTCTAATCCTCCAGCTTCTGGAAGGTAAATCACTTCTTCGTATTCCGCGAACAGAAAACAAAGAAAAGGCAGGCATTTCAGCCGCAGGTCCAACAACAGCCGGCCTCCGCCATGACGCCGTCTCTCTCTCTCTCGCTCTCGCTCTCTCGCGCTAACTCTCTCTCTCTCTCTCGCGCTCTCGCTCTCTCTCGGTGTCTCTCGCCCCTCTCTGTCTCTCGAACGGATGGAAACCCCGGGCAGTGACGTAACGATCCTGGCCACCGTAGTAAGATTACAAAACAAACCTCCCGGTGTTGATTCGACCAAACGGTGGTCTCGGTGATCATCGAAGATGCAAATAATCAACATTAACAATAACGAAGCTCAAATTACTGCTTTACCTCAAGTCTCAGACAAACCGCTCCTCCAGACTCACGGGCTTCATCACTTCAGTGGAAGAGAAGCTCCCAGCTGTTCCAGCTGTTTTCCTTCCTCCAATACAATCGGATCAGTTTGAACCCTGTCTGTGCATCAATCACGTCTTTTTTTATTTTTATTTTATTTTTTTAAATAGGTCCACTTTTTACTTTTAAACATAAAACTACTTAAGCAGAACTTTAACAAACTTTAACAAGAAAATGGAACTTTTAAAGCCCCTTTTTCTAAATAAGCGTTCTTTATTTTAAATAGAATGTTTAAAATAAAAAAAAATCATAAAAATTCTTCAAGACTGATAGATGTAAATGAACTCCATTCTGATTGGCTGTCCTGTAGTCGTCTGTTGATGGAGATTTGACTTTTTAAAGACTATGAAAGCCCTTCTGAAGATCTTGAAGGAGGGAAGCGCTTTTGAAAAACAGAGCTGCAATGAGTTTGATATCCTTAGTTTTAAATGTATTCTTGACGAGTTGTAGAATGCATAAGGAAGGCCGAGAGCCAATGAAGAGTGTTTTATTGTTCAGTGATAATACAAATTCAGGGTAACACTAATTTGATAGTGTTTATTATTTCTCACTGGCTTTGCTGGTAAGATTCCTCTAAGATTCCCATTGGCTTAGTGGTTTAAAGTGAAAGTGACTATTCTTGTCATTGTGAAACACAGCACGGCACAACGAAATTCAACCTCTGTGTTTCACCCATACGCACACGTGCAGCAGGGGGCAGCTATTTAAAGCGCCTGGGGAGCAGTGATGGGGACGATACCTTGCTCAAGGGTACCTCAGGGCAATCTAACGGTCTGGGAAACAAACCCACAACCTTCTGATCCTGGGGCCTTTTGTGTGGTCTTTAAAACTTTAATCCCCATTTCTCTTACTCTTGTAGAATGAATAGCAGAGCACACAGTGCTCAAAACCAGACAGTACTCAAAAACCTTAACTTTTCCTTTTCACCGTTGTTTCACATGTAAAAGTGGTGCGACGCCTTCATTTTAAAAAGCAACAGATAATTCTAATAATTTCTTTCTGCTATCATGAAAATAATCAGTTTTTAAGATGTGTCTTCATGTGATGATTTAAACTTTTAATTCAAGTGAAGTAGTACATATATTCCAACGTTCACATTCCAAAGGAAATATTTCGTAATGTTAACAAAAAACATTTACATATTTTGGGGCAGCGGTGGCCTAGTGGTTAGAGCGTTGGTCGGCGGATCGGAGGATCGAACCCCTTCCCAGTGGGTTGCCCTGAGGTACGCTTGAGCAAGGTGCCGTCCCCGTCTCGCTTCTCCCAGGCTGGCGACCTGTCCAGGGTGTGTCCCCATCCTTCGCCCTGTGTGAGCTGGGTTGGACTCCAGCACCCCCCCCGCAACCCTGTTTGGGACAAGCGGCAGAAAATGACTGATTTACGTATTTTCAGATCGCATTCATTGATCAAGTAAAAAACTAAAACTTGCTTTGCATGCAGCTTAACTTCTGCAGTGTGGGATTTACTGACATTCAGTATTGTTTTCAGTCATAATGTAACGTGATATCACATTAAAGTGATAATGTCGCCGACTAATTTCAATTAAAAAAATCTGCTTTGTCTTTCTGAAGAGCTCAGTTGCAGATTTTCAAGTCAAACTAAGCATCTGTTTGTAACTCAGAGTGAAGATGGAAGGTAACATTAAAGATTGATTAGGAGAATGTTTGGTTTGGGAGAATTGTTTGTTTTTAGGTAATACAGGTTTTTACTCGCACTTTATTCACATGAATAAAGTTTAATCCTGCTGTCAAGTGAGACACGGCGAATGCCTTCTGAGTCAAAAAAGACTCCCGTCCTGCCTGTCAACCTTTGTTATAAAAACCGATTTAAAGGAAAATGCGGGAGCAGACAAAGATGATCATCTGTGGGACACGTTTTCTTGGGGCCTCTGAGGACTATTGTCATTTAAGTGGGTCACGTGATATGACCTACATTTTAGAAGTGCTTTATCTCTGGCTGTGTGTTTCAGTAGCTTTTTTTGTGCACTGCTGTCTTGTGGGAGGCTTTGGGAAGTGTGTGACAAACCAAATGAACACATATACATGTTTAAAATAAAAAGACATTTACTGGGCTGTTTTTATCAGCTTTTGCTCAACAAGAAAATAAGATCTAAGGCCAAAATGAAAAGATGAGATTTTTGCGTTGTTTTGAAGCAGCAGAAAAAATTTTGAGGGGGATTATTATATTTAATGCCGACACCGTTTCAACAAGCAAATCCTCACATATCATTTGTCAGTAGATATGAAAAGCCATGAGAAGACAGTAATGAATATTTTTCTTTTTATTGTGGTATGAATTCCTCATGCAACGATGGTAATGCAGGCATTATATCTGATGTTTTTTCACTCTACTGACTGCAATTCAATTGGTTAAGAATTCCTCTCAAGGAATGGGCAGTGTATTGGTTTTCATTGTCATAGTCCCAAATTGTATCAAATCTCAATTTACAATTACTCTTTATTTGGATGGCCTACTGTAGATGCTTAACTTACTATCTGTCACTGCAACTAAAATTTAATATGATGTAAAATGTAAACCTACCCTAATGCTTTACCCTTGACCCAAAATGTAAACCTAATCCTAATCCTGACATCCTAATGCTGCTGCTGTTGTTATTATGTTCTTGTTCTAAGGAACGTTGTCTGGCAATGCCCTCATACAGTCCAGAATGTTCTCTTTATTGGTTCCCTGATGTTGGAACGAGCTACCAAACAGAATCAGAACAACAGAACATCTAATGGCTCTAATGATCTAACACACCTGACTTGCACGATTCACTTAATGATCACGTATCCTGCCCTGCGTGTGCGCGGCCCTTTTAAACGTTTTAATGCTTTTTTCATTTTAAGTGGCGTTTAATATTACTGTACTATAGTTTAAATGCTTGTAAGTCCTAAAGCATTTTAAAGCACGTCTGCTAAAGGAGGAAATGTACATGAAAATATATGTGTAGAACAATGAATTAAAGTGTGCCTGCATATATCTTTACAAAGAGAAGGCATTTAGACCCGTTTAACTGAATTTAGTGCAGTGCCCCAAACACGGAATAATAAAATAATCGATCTGGCAGGTCTTGGAGTTCTTTGACTTCTTTGGATATTCTATGCAGATGTCATACCATAATTGTTTATATCAGTTAGCTTTCATTTCAGAGCCACTGAGAGTTCATTGATTGATTTATTTAGCATGCAGAACAGTGACTAGTGTTTGTATAATTCAGCTTTGAAATCATCCCCTTTACAGCTTTAAAAATCCATGTATTACTTTCAGTCAAAAATTCCAAATAACATTGTTTTAAACATTTCAATGAAAAGTTCTATACAATTCTATATAATTTGATAAGAATCTCCTGACATGAAATATATTCAAACAATTACTCAGAATCAAATTTGATATAATAAAGCCATCTATATATAAAAAAGAGGACATATTTATGAAAACAGTACACCTCGATATAGACCGTTCATGTTAAACACTGCTATCAAATCTAGAACATTTTCATCTGAACTCTCTTCAAACTTGTCACACTGCCGTATCTCTTGCTCCTGGAGCCCACATGGCTCTCCTCCTACTGAATCTGCAGTCCATAGGTGAAAACAAAAGACAGCCAGAAAGGGTCTCCAAGCAGCCGAAACGCGATAGTGTACCACTCCAGGGGCCTCAGCATGTGCCCTAATGCCCCTATCTCCACCTGCAGTAATGTGACCAGAATCACCAGAGCCACATCAAACAGCACCAGCCCCACAGCCATGCCCAGGATGATCCGCACCCGCTGGTGCCACACGCCCATCAGCAAGACCAGGACTAGGACCAGAGTGAGGCTCTCCAGTGTGAGTAGGGAGTAGAAATACAAAAGACTGACCCAAGGTATGGGAGGATTGTTCATGGTGACATTGCTTATGGAGTTGATGAGAGCAAGTCCAGTGTTGTACTCTGTAACCATGCGAAAATGACCCATTTCAAACACAAACTGCATGATGCCAACCATAATGAAATACAGGCCACCCACTATGGAGCCCTGACGAGGACTCATTCCACACAAGCCATTTGCAAGTAACAGCTTCATATTCATGGAGGGAGAAAGGGCAATGTCCCAAATCTGTTTTGATGAAAGGAAAATTAAACCAGCTGGGACTCAGAAAAAAAGTGAAAAGTAATGCAGAATGCAGTAATCTGAGAAAATCCAGAAAACCAACAGGCAAGCAGCTCTTGTCTGAGTGATCCACTCCAATCCACGATGCCTGGAATTGAATGAGAAATGTTTTAAAATGTTAGGACAGTAAAGTTGCTCTTTGATTACATAACATGATCTGAAAATTAGCAAGTTCTCTATGCTTTCCTGTACATATATGTTTCATTGAAATTTTCAGATTGATCAAGCTAACTTTTCAAAACTTTTAGATCTACTGATTTTAACAGCGACTCTGGGAACCAACTTTGAATAAGTTTGAAGATTACACAGGATCTATTTGAACTTTGTTTAAAGGAAAAGACCGGTCATGTGAATTTCTTGATGTATGCTGTTGGATATGAATTGGTTAAACTGAGCAATAAAGTGTCTGAAGAAACTTTCATTCCAGTTATGTTAGTGTTTAGTCAGTGTTTTTAGTTGTATACAGAGTTCACTTCACTGAAAAATACAGAAGCGGTTTAAAACAGACTCAGAGCACATTTAGATCTTAACTAAAGCGGCCCGGACTCGTCAATATGGTCAGTCTGACTTATTTTAAGCTGCAAAAACAAAAATCACCAGGTAGTTTAAGGCTGCTGGCAGCAGATTTTAGAATACAAGGTATTTTTGTATCACAAACTGATCTAGAAACAGTTTTTTTTGCTTGTTTGTTTGACATTAACCATCATAATCATGGAGGAATCTGATCCCAGATAAGTCCTGCTTTATTCACACCAGTACAGCTGCTGGGCGAAATATAGTGGTGAGGTTTTATTCAGATCTAAAACTTAAAGTAAGTCACTTTGAAAGTGAAATAAAAACTGAAAAGTGAACATTTTTTTGTCATTGTGAAACACGACCAAATTCAGCTTCTGCATTTCACCCATACACACCGTACAGCAGGGGACAGCTATTTAAAGCACCCAGGGAGCAGTGATGGGGACGGTACCTCGCTCAAGGGTACCTCAGGCTAACCTACTGCTCTGGGATTTGAACCTAATCCCTAAACATCAGGCCACCGCTGCCCCATGAACCAGACCAACTGCTCTGGCACCGTATTAAAGACCTGGATAGAGTTTGAGGAGACTGAAACATGAATAGTGACTTCTAGAGCTTATTAGCAACTTTTTTCCAGCCGCCAGTGCTAAATAAGCAAACCAAATATCCTTTGACTGATCGATTGAATCTGAGGTGTATTAAATTAATTTTTTTCCATTAATGACTAAAACTTACTGCATTAGCAAGTAAGGGCTAACAAAATGTGTGTAAATTCACCTCAGATTAATAATAATAATAAAAAACTATTATATTTTACACACACACACAGCTAATCAGGGACAGTAACCCAGGTTGACCCAGTTAGCTGGTCAGTCACTTTAGTCAGATCCCCTCAGACTACACTCAGTCCTGCCCTGCACTCACTGTACACCGTGTTTTATGACTTACAAGTCTGATGACATCCACACGTAACTGAGATGAGGTTTAATTTGAATGATTTCTGAGCAATTTTTGGGGAACAGAGCCAATGGCGCAATGGCGTCTCCATGGATACCGTTGCTATGCACGAGAAAGGGTAGCGACATGCCATTTATTTTATTTAGGCGTTGTTATATTTATTTTATTATTTATTAAAATTTTATATATAATATAATTTAAAGATAACCTAATGATAACAACAACAACAACAATAATAATAAAATGAAAGACAATAACAATTCGTTTCGTCACGGATTTCTGTTCCAGCCAATCCCAGCACAGACGAGGGACACTCTTGACCAATCGTCCCGCGGCTTTTGCAATATGGGCGGAGAAACAAAGCCTTACCGGCAGTACAGTAGACCAGTAGAGGGCGCCAGATATCCAATTTATACAAGCAGAGCAAAAGAAAAACACATTACACTGCACACTGCCTGGCCAAATTGTAACAGAAAAAATCTGACCAAATCAGTTTATACAAAATCAACAGTAGAACTCAAGGACATGTTTTCTAGTTCACTTCCACCATCACAATGTTAAGAGAACTTGGGACTAAACAGCACAGTCTTAAGACTGCAAAACTCATCAGTGAGGCTTATTGGTGAAAAGGCTTCAGTTTGGGAACATAAGATTAGAGGAATGGAATATGGTGCTGTGGTCTGATGTGTCCAGATCTACCCTGTTCAAGAAGACTTGATGCAGATGATGTGATGGACCGATTTTTTGAAGTGCGTATCAGTATATCTGAGGTTCTTTCAGTCGGTCAATACTTCAGTAGCATTATGTGCCTAAAAAACAAGGACAGCTGTCTACCTGAGTGTAGGCAGGTTTTTCTATCAAAGAACCTTTGAGGGGACAGGCATTTTTTCCAGATGATTATGCCAGATCAGGCTCAAACTGTGAAAGAGTGGTTCAGAGAGCACGAGACATAATTTTCGCACATGAACTGGCCATCAGAGTCCAGACCTAAACCCACTGAATCTTAAGGATGTGCTTTGAGAAGACTGCACTGGAGTCTGACTCTACCATCATCCATACAAGAACTTATAGAAAGAAATGTAATGCAGCTCTGGAAGGAAATAAATGTTGTGGCATTGCATAATCCTATTAAAACAATAACACATTTGAAAAGCATGTGTTAATCAAAGCTTAAAGTGCTCCAATTAAAGATTACATTAGCACACTTTTTTTTGGCCGGTCAGTGTATTAGTGAGCAGGGAATTTCCATTGCATTCTGTTTGCTGTAGCTGCACCATGTTTATCCACCCTCATATGAACCCAAATGGATGGAAAAAACACAACCATGCACACTGAGAGTGGGGCATCAACAGCAAATTTATTTTCTCCTGTCTAAAATTTCTACAAACATATAAATTTGCTTTTGGAAAAAAAGTGAACTCAGTTTTGAAGCTGCAACAGCTTAGCAAAAGAATAAGTATCAAATTCTCTAAAAACAATCCAAGGCGTATCACATTTGACATCTTGGTTGATTTGATTCAAAGTACAAAAAAATTCAATATAAATTACAGACAAGGCAAACATACAAAATGAAAACCCTGAAATAAAAAATAAGTTGTTTCCTGTAACAATACAGAGCGTAATGCTTGGCCCACTTAATCTTTAACAATGTTATGCATTGACTTGATTAACAGAACGAGAGGCATGTTATGAAATTTGTTTAACCATGGTTGAGCGAGGGACTGTAATTGTCTGGAGAAGGACAAGAAAACAAGCCTGTAACTGACTAGCTCCAGCTGTTCAGTGCATGAGATATATTACAATATTCACTCAGTGTCAAGTAAGTTTCTGCCACGAAACCCTCTTTACATTCTTACATATTTACAGTGCTACAGACAGCAAAAAGTCATTTCAACTTCTGAATGAGGAACTGGAGAAGCACCGAAGGCCTGGACACACCAAACACAACACAACCACATTTGACATTTATTTTAGATTTGAAATGTTTAGATATTATAGAGGATCTTGAAGACACCATAACTGCTTTTTCATTTCCTGTGTGGGATGGCGATGATGTTTCCCTAAAATGAACCTTTGATCTGAAAAAGAGGCAGTTCAGTACATCCAGGCCTTGAAAATACAGAAGAAGAAAAAAAAATGGGCACGGCTCAAAACTGGCCCACACAAATAGTCTCAACATCCACAGGTACAATAAATATGCAGTACATTCCAGAAGTATCATCACCAGTCTATCCTTCTATAAAAAAGATGACCTTTTACCAATCCCACCAGTCGTAATAACCAATATACATTCAGACGTACAGCCTGTAACATCGTCTAAAAAAATCAAACAGTGTACACATTAGTGTGATATCTTGACTCTTAAGAACAGCCAATTTAAAAAAAAGGTATGTATTGTATGCTCTAGACTGATATAAAAATAATTTGCACAAAGGCCTCTAAATCCTAAAAAGTACAGCAAAGAAGAACAATACAATCTCTCAAAGAAACATTAGCTAGAATGTCAGGCTCTTTGGGATCATTAAGACATCTTACAGTAGTAACAGAGTTACTCATATTAAGGTGGTATCACTGAGAACAGCCACACTGCAATCAGTCATAAAACAACTAACAAGGCAGACGATCTCCTAAGCCAGATTTTAGCAAGGTCTCCGTAAAAGTGGC
Organism: Hepsetus odoe; assembly: GCA_017165825.1. NCBI lineage: Eukaryota > Metazoa > Chordata > Actinopteri > Characiformes > Hepsetidae > Hepsetus > Hepsetus odoe. The sequence goes on from CM029383.1 coordinate 18,009,871, forward strand.
ATGCTTATGGATCAGAGCTCAGTTCATCGATGGGGATTTTGTATGAGAAATACAATTTACCAGAATATTTTAACCACTGTTTGATACTTATCTCCACCCACTGTGCAAACCGTGCCTTTAAAATGTCCAACCGAAGGCACACTCAGACCCCGAAGCTTTAAACAGTTCAGACGCTTTGATAGTCAAGAAAATGTCCCAAGACTAATTCTGCTGTCTTTTTGATTGAAAGTGGCACAGAGTGGCATAATGATGACAATATTGAGCCCATCATGCTTCTCCACATTTAGATGTTGTCAGCTTCAGGGCTCCTTTGTTGTGTAACGTTTTCAACGTCTTGAACTCAAGTGGCATCCGATGAGGGCCAACGTTGGAGAAGTACCGGTACTTGAGGGTGTCGTAGTAATGATACTTGACAGGATTTCCACGACCGTCTTTAGGGAATGGCCAAAATCCATACAGGTGAATCTCATCACAGAAGCGTGTGGCCATGGTGTACATCAGAAGTCCGGTGCTGGGACGCTTGATATTCACCTTGTTCGTGAGCCAGTACCTGATAAAGAAATTAAAGCGACGTTATTTAATTGCTTTTTAAAATGCAACTTTTTTGTGTTTTCTTGAAAAAAGAGTCTGATATAGTGTGTGGACACTGGCTGTGACCGAAAGGACTCCTAGTTGCATTTTAGGGCACTTCTGAGTGCACTGTTATCAATTTTTCTCTTTTATCATCCAAAACTGTGAAGTGGCAGAGTGATTTTGAAGGCATTATGATCTCCGACAATGCATATGTTTCTTATGGGGAACTTCTTAGATCAATACTTTAGCTGACCAGCATGCAAACCTTTTTACTAATCAACCAGACAGAGAAACATTACATCATTAAACCACTGAAAACTAAACCTCCTTCTAATGTCTGGAGAGACTGTAGATTCTCCGTTTTGGTCCCCTGCTCTTTGCTTATGGTGTGAAAAGATTACTTCAATCTCACAAGCTCTTAATATTAATATTGGTTTATTTGCATGAATGTGAGCAGCAATGCAGACTAATCAGCCAGTTTCCAGTGTAGCTATTTTATCATTTTGCAACTATATGTATACGGTAAACTAAACAGTCCCCCCATACAGTGCTTCACGGAAAAAAAAGGTCTAGATTCATTTAGATCACAGCCAGTGTAAAAGTTCCAAAACCAATCTTTTTTTCAGTCCAGATTTTCAAAATCTGATCAAATATTAATAGTTGTTGTGATGATTTTCATATCACCACTAGCTTAGCATTGAACAGTTTTGCACACCCATTTAAACTGAAGAGATGAGAGTGTTTCAGCTCAGGCTACTGTTGAATGAGTAACAACAAAGGGTAACCAATCAGAATAGACCTTACAAAAAATATTCTCTTTAAAATAAGTGCCACAAATGTTTCTCTGGAGTGATGACAAAGCATAACCACCTTTGTTTCCCTTAAACAGCCATGAAAAATGAGTAACTGTGTGTACAGTCTGTGTTGACCTTCCCATAATGTAAACCAGTTTAGGGGATTTTCCTTAAACCTTTATGTTACATTTAGGTGCTTTAAACTTGTAAAAGGTTCTTCATTCTCAATAACTGGTTACCCAGAGATACATTTCTTTCGCATTCTGCAAAGAACCTGCTTTGGCACCTTTATTTAAATGTATATGAGGAGGTTTATAAAAAGAGGTGCTAAATACTGACAAACACTTTGCACCATTCTGGGTGGCCAATTTCACAGGCCATGCAAATGAATAAAGGTGCCAATTTCTTTATTTACATGAGAGCAGCACAACAAAATCTCAATGGCTCAGATCTTTTCTCCCAAGGAAGTCCTTCAATTCTGTTTCAAATTGAGACTCATTTGCTCAAAATCATTATTTTGACTAATTTTTCCAGGATTTGACTCCTTAATTCAAAACAAGTGAAAGTGACTATTCTTGTCACTGTGAAACACACACACATGCAGCAGGGGGCAGCGATTGAAAGCACCTGGGGAGCAGTAACAGGGACGGTACCTTGCTCAAGGATACCTCAGGGCAACCTACTGGTCTGGGAATCAAATCCACAATCTTCCAATCCAGGGCCGACGCCCTAACCACTAGGCCACCACTGCCCTACAACAATGATGAAACAACAATGGCAGAAATGCAAATGTAGACTCCAGCAAACCCCGCAACCCTAATCAGGACAAGCAGCTATGAAAATGAGTGAGAGTGAATGAGTGGACCAAGATACACTAAAAATGGATGATATGAGACCCAACAGTCTACACTGGCATATATAAAACTCATCACCTCCAGGCTGCCACTGCAAAGATTGGATTGCAGCAGTGCATTATCATATATGACTGTGTGTAATTAACTAAGAATATAATTAGCCTATGCAAAATGCAGCAGCTGAGTAGCTGCCATTCTCAAACATACTCATAAAAGTCTAGTCTAACTAGATCATGCAAGATGTAATTCTGGTGGGTCTGTAATTGAATGACAAATTAGGCCATAATTTGCCTGTCTTAATGATGTATTGGTCTAGTGGGTTTGTGCTGGGAGCACCGTCCTGCATAGCCAAGCTGTGCTCTGCTAGACATGCTAGTTTCAGTGAAAATGCAGGAATGCTCCTTGCATATTAAAAAGGCACCACTTAATGAGCTATTAATTTTCATGGAATTAATTGAATGATAGCTGGGAGAGGCATTATCACACAAAATGCAGCACCGTGAACCAGAAGGTTATTTGAACACGTGAACAGGGTTAATTTGCTTATTTGCATTTATCAATAATTCAGCAAGTATGCGCTTTAAAGAAACATCCCAATATTTTTCCCAGAAATGTGCAGCAGCTGAACAGTACTGCTACACTTAAATAATCGTCTAAATCTAAAAGCATGCTAGTTCTTCTGCTGATCCAGTATCTAAACCCTGTTCATTCACAACATTAAAACCTTGGATTATTATTGTGCTTAGATTGTTACACTTGCCCAAGAACTGAGTGTTCAGTTTCTGCCTAAAATATCTCATCCTTAGAAAGGTGCCACTGTAAAGAGTATTAAGTGAATCAATATTATTCAATTATTCACATAATTTTGTGGCCGATTGGTGTACATTTTGAATTTAAATTGCAGATAATAATTACTGAAACTGCTCATTGAATTAAGCAGTTCTGTCAAAAACACACATGTGCTCAATGCTGCATTCATGTCCATAAATAAAAAAATAAAAGGGGATTTTAAAAAAAATATGAATTGGACAGAGATGTGTTATGTGTAATGTTTAAGTTAAATTTTTGCAGAATCAACATTCTTCAGATTTTGTTTTTTGGCAATGTCTAGACATAGAAGCTGATAATATTATATCTGTTTGCAGAATATGAAAGTGAAGGGTACTGATGTATTTACATTTAAATTGTTTAGTAGTAAGAAGTAAGAAATACATCTGGAATTTAAAAACATGTCTCGTGTGGTTTATATCAACGCTGGTTTTAATTAAGGAGGGGTTCGATAGTCCTTTAAGTGTTCGATCCAATCTAGCACTAAGTGGCACGTCCAGGGTTAGACGCCCTGACTGAGCACCGCTTCACCCTTCGGAGGCCTATATTTAGCACCAAAGCGGGCCGGTCTGAAGGTGTCATTGAAAAGAGAAAGGTGCTTGGCTGCCATGGTAACTCACAAGAACATCTGATGTGCCCACAGGATTGCATGGCCAGGATGAAAGATCGACTGAAACCTTAACTGACCAATAGCTGGGGAACTGTACTGAAGATGATATATTTTGAATTCTCATGTATTTTCTCTATTTGATGTAACTTCAAAGAAAATCACAAACCCCTCCAGGAGAGTGTTCATGCTTAAAAGATCACTAGATGTAAAGACTCCAGCAGGGAAGCATAATAGACACATTTCCAAGACTGGCTATTTGAACGGAAACTAATTTAACAGATCTGAATATGTTCTCCTTGTTCGTTATTCAAGAACTGGCCTGAAAGACCGAATTACGAGTCCCTCCCTCACAGCAGACTTTTAAATGAAAATATGATTTTTTTTGTCATATCAAGACCTCAAAATCTTATCCTTTTTTGGCACTAGCTCTAAATGGTAGCAGCTCTGCAAATTGTGTGCACATTCCAGGATGAATGAATCAAGAGAAATGCTACTAAAACTGCCATAGTAACATGTGTTAAAGCAAAGGAGATTTTTTTAATCTCTCAACGGAAAGTTACCATTCAGGAGATGCACTGTGCACAATTATTAAGCAACTGAGTAATTTGACCATATCATCATCTTTATGCATTTATTCCAACTCCAAGAAACTTGAATACTAATTGGATGTAAGCAGATCAGGTATATTTGTGTAATGAGGGTGGGTGTGGCTTAAAGTGAAAGTGACCAGTCTCATCACTGTGAGTACACAGCAGAGCCCACAGTGAGCCACAACAAAATTACACCTCTGCATTTAACCCATGCACACAATCAAACAATACATATATATATATATATATATATACACACACACACACTAATCATATACAATATATATATATATATATATATATATATATATATATATATTATATATATATATATATATAGCTATTAACTATCTATCTATATATACAGTATCTCTCAAGAGTGAGTATACCCCTCACATTTTTGTAAATATTTTATTATATCTTTTCTTAGGAAGAAACACACTGAAGATGTGACCTTTGATACAATGTAAAGTAGTCCGTGTGTACAGCTTGTATAACAGTGTAAATTTGCTGTCCCCTCAAAATAACTCAACACACAACCATTAATGTCTAAACCACTGGCAGCAAAGTGAGTACATCTCTGAGTGAAAAACATCCACATTGTGCCTAATTAGCCATTTTCCCTCCCAGGTGTCATGTGGCTCGTTGGTATTTACAGGTCTCCAGGTGTAGAATGGGGCAGGTGTATTTAGAATTTGAGTGTTATTGCTCTCACCTCCTACAGTCACTGGTAGTTCAACATGGCACCTCATGGCAAAGAACTCTCTCAGGATCTGAAAAAAATATTTGTTGCTCTAAAGATGTCCTAGGGTATAAGAAGACAAGTGTGTCTTGCCTGCAGTCAAACGTGGGTAGAATTTCATGGTTTGGGGCTGCACATGAGTGCACCCGACACTGGGAGCTGCAGTTCATTGAGGGAACCATGAATGCCAACATGTACTGTGACATACTGAAGCAGAGCATGATCCCTCCCTTCAGAAACTGGGCCACAGGGCGACATTTAACATGATAATGACCACAAGCGTCTCAAGGCCAGTCACATGCTAAAAGAGCTGAGGGTAAAAGGTGCTGGACTGGCCAGGCATGTCCTCCAGACCTAAGCGGCTATTGAGCATCTGTGGGACATCCTCAAGCAGAGGTGAAATCCTCTAACATCCCCCAGCTCCATGATGTCTTCATGGAGGGAAGTGGAAGAGGATTCAGTGGCAACCTGTGAAGCTCTAGTGAACTCCATGTCCAAGAGAGTTAAGGCAGTGCTGGAAAATAATGGGTGGCCACACAAGCATTGACGCTTTGGGCTTAGTGTGGACATTTCACTGAGGGTGTACTCACTTTTGTTGCCCAGAAGTTTAGACATTAATGGCTGTGTGTTGAGTTATTTTGAGGGGACAGCAAATTTACTGGCGGGGTGCCGGTAGGGTACTTGCCTATGGACCTATGGCTCCAGGGTCTACCAAGGTTCAAATCACCTCTACTTTACCACTGAATTCCTAGGCAAGACCCTTAACCCTGAGGTTGCTCAGGGGGACTGTCCCTGTAATTAGGATATGGAAGCTGCTCTGGATAAGAGCGTCTGCTAAATGCCATAAATGTAAATTTACACTGTTATACAAGCTGTACTACTTTACATTTGTCATTCCTTAATATCTTCAGTGTTGTCCCATGAAAGATATAATACTTATTTACAAATATAGATACGTATATATTTCCTCCTCAAAATGGGCCAAAAAGAGGTAGAACTGTCTTTTATATTTGGGGCGTGATCACAGGACTATCAAATTTTTTTGCAATAATCAACAGGGTCATAAGAAATATGTTGAGGAAAAAAGATGCAAATTTACTAAGATTTGAGAAGATTCAAGTGTGAAGCTGGGAAGCATGATCCTCCAAGTATGTCATATTCAGAACTGAACCTACCTGGAGTGTCAGAAGTACAAGATGTTCAGTGCTCAGAGACTTGCCCAAAGTAGAGGAGGGCTGAAACCCCACCACTACTGAACAAGACACATAGGCTAAAATGACTGGGTCAAGAAGACCATGATTTATTTTGTAATATTTATTTTAATTCTGCACACTAATAGTTGACTAATAACAATATAATAAAAATAACACAAATACCCCCTGAGAATGTTCACACTCACATTTCCTTTGTAAAACAGTCAGGTTACAGGGTTTTTAAACATTCTGGATTAACTGACAGCACTGGATTTGTTCCAGATTGAAATAAATTCTCAAAATACATTTACATTAACAGCATTTAGCAGACGCTCTTATCCAAAGCGAATTCCGTATCTTATCTACAGAGACTGACCCCCTGGAGCAACTTGGGGTTATGGGTTTTGCTCAGGAACCCAAAGGCAGTAGTGTAAAAGGTGGGATTTGAAACTGCGACCTCTTGGTCTGTAGGCAAGTGTCCAACAGCTAGACCACCGGCACCCCAAAATACTCACTTACCTTATAACTGTGCACACAGTGCATGAGCTTGTGTTATCATAGAGACGATTTAAAACATTACGGCCTGAAGTGTGATGATTAAGAGCACTTTCAGGGCTATATCCTGACTGAAGTGAGGGTTTGTAATCACTGGCTTCTCTTTAAGCCTGCTGAGTGCTGCCTGGCTCCACAGGTGGCTACCTGCAGGCTGGCTTTGATCTCAGGAGATGACAATCAGAGGGCAGAAGCTGAGGGCTCCCCACCAGCGAACGCTGCCAGACCTGGACTTTACATGCCAATTTATGTTGATCGATGCTCTCATTTTGCCACCAGACAAGCTTTAGTTGCGAGGTTCATATTTTTGATACTCCAGATTGGATCGAGAATGAAAGTGTGCTGCAAGCTAAAAAGGAAACATGGCAGGAATGTCTGATGTGCATCTCAAAGGCACACATGGGAAAACGGGGTAAAAATACAACGGCCAGAGTTTACCACCAATCTCAAGGAGGGTGACCCCTGCACTGATCTTTCCTTTTCTACCAAAGGCAGAGCTGTCATGTTCCTACTGGACTGACAACAGTTCTGCTGGACTAGCTTCAGATCGCAAATTCCCTTCTCCACTGAAGCGTTACCAACTGCTGCAGGCTTTGAGCACATTTTTTTGAGACTTAATAGTGTTGTTCTGAAGTTCTGAACAAATTATGTAGTGTTTGCCACACCAATGAACCAGAAAGAGCTCAAGAAAAAAGAATAATGAAATAAAGCAGTTAAAAAAATATTACTAAATAAAGCAGGTTTGTGCACAGCATGATGCTTAATCTTAAACGGCTCATAGCAGCTGCAGGCCTTGAGATGCACAATATGGAGTCTTTCACAGTGGCCTGTTTCATAATCTAATGAGAACATGAATCTCACTGAGATTATCATATTATTGAACATTTAAATGAATGTTAGATTATTAAAACTGTTTGACCCACTGTAATAACTCACAATGGACCATTACATTTCACATTACATTTGCCTTCTTTTCGAATACTCTCCTATTACCCTCTGTTCTGATCAGTTTAGATATATATACAGTACTGTGCAAAAGTTTTAGGCAGGTGTGAAAAAATGCTGTAAAAGAACGCTTTCAGAAATGGAAGTGTTAATCATTTATTTTCATCAATCAGCAAAATGCAGTGAATGAACAAAAGAGAATCTAAATCAAATCAATATTTGGTGTGACCACCCTTTGCCTTCAAAACAGCATCAATTCTTCTAGGTACACTTAGACACAGTTTTTGAAGGAACTCGGCTGACAGGTTGCTCCAAACATGACTGTGTTTCAACCTCCGAGTGACACTGATGATCATCAGCACCTGTTTGGTAAAACTGATCACACACCGACTATAATCCTACAGAATCCCTGACTTTGTGCAAGTGTACCTAGAAGAACTGATGCTGGTTTGAAGGCAAAAGGTAGTAACACCAAATATTGATTTAATTTAGATTTTTCTTTTGTTCGCTCACTTTGCATTTTGTAAATTGATAAAAATAAACAATCATTATTTATATTTCTGAAAGCATTCCTTGTTTACAGCATTTTTTCACACCTGCCTAAAACTTTTGCACAGCCAAATGGCTCTATACCCAACCCTGTGACTGAAAGCAATTACCTTATGAATTCAGAGAGTGATATAGCAAATAATGCCCTGACAAAGACGAGGCCGTTATTAGACCTTGTTAAAGAAAATCCTCCTCCACTGATTATTCATTCCCATCCATTACACAACATGTGCTTTTATCACTTAGTGCGTTATTCTGCTTATTCTCATTTCTGTCATATCTTGTATTTTTGCTTCTCCCCCATGGCTCCATTTAAGACATTAATGTGAGTTTATGTACCAAAGTCATTTTAAACGAATTTACATCATCATTTAAGCAACTTTGGTTGTAACCAAAATGACAAATTTGGATGATTTTATTAAGTGAAAGGAAGTAAATATGTTTATCTATGGCTTATTTCTGCACACTGAATGCATAACTCTTAAATTTACCATCCTTGAAAATATCCTAAAATGAAAACTGAAAAAATGAAAATGAAAATGGAAAAATGTGGCATGTAAATACATTTGGACATAATTTCAAGTCAGAACTTTTCTGCAAGCCTGCTAATCTCTTTCTTGTCTGGATTTAGGGCTTTTCTCCCCTATTTCTGAATATACTCTTAGGCTTTCATGCACACACATAAGATCATACTGCTGCTCACTAATCATCAGCTCTTTTCATCTAGTTTCCACTACCTTTTCCCATAACTTCACACTGTGGCAACTTTATCCCTCTATAGTTACTACAGCTTTGTGCATCATTATTCTTCAAGGCTTCAAGTGTGTAACTGGGCTGGTTTTCATCATCATAGAAACCATGAAACCCAGTCGAATGATTGCAGCTCCCTTTCCATTTTTAGTCCAGACTGTGGAGATAATGGTATACTTTGAAGGTTTAACAACAATTACTGATTTTACAAATAAATATATCTGAACTTTTGATTTTAAACCCATTTCAAAGAACTCTAGTCTTCCATGATATAAGCGCTTTAAGTGTTTCGGTGACTCACCCTCTGACAGCATGAACCAGGCGGAGTGAGGGGTAGGCCATGCGCACTGGAAGCTTTCGTTTAAGGATGAGCTCATTGACGCCCTCCACGTGCTTCTCTCCACCTTTCACCATGAAGGCAGGAATCCACAGGACACTGTCGTTCAGCATGCGCAGACGATCCACAAAGCGCTCCCGCACCGTCTCGTTCCGCAAACCGCCGTACACCCGCTGGATCACAGATGGATTCATGGTGGTGAAGTCCGACTTCAGGCCCACGTCCTCCGCAAACTCATCCAGGGGAGCCAAGTTACATCTGAACCAGAGCCGCAGGAAAAGACAAGCATTAGAGCCAGAAAGAAAGACCCTCAGGCTGCCTGTGGGACATTAGTTATATGAAATAAAGAGGTGCAGAACAGAATGAAAATGCCTGTTTCAGTGGATGGAAACTACATCCTTGTTCATGTGTCATACCTAGAGAATGGATCCAGACTAGTTATCATTAGTTTTAATAGCTAATAGATCAGTTCTTTCAAGACTGGAAATTCAAATAGACCATATGGATATTTCTAAGCCAAATAACTAAGGGGCAGCGGTGGCCTAGTGGTTAGGGAGTTGGTCACAGAATCAGAAGATTGTGGGTTTAAACCCCTTACCAGAAGGTTGCCCTGAGCTACCCCTGAGCATGGTACTGTCTCCATCACTGCTCCCTGGTTTCATTGCTTCCCCCTGCTGCATGGTGTTGGTGTGCATGGGTTAAATGCAGAGGTCCAATTTCGTTATGGTTCACTGTGTGCTGTGCTGTGACCTCGCATTGACAAAAATAGTCACTTTCACTTTAACTAATAACTAACATTCTAGACCAAAAACGATATTGATTATGCTATCAATAAATCCACTCTATAATCCATTTATCTTCTCTATTGTTAGGTTCTAAGGAGGAATTTTAATGAATTAAATACATTTTACAAAGACAACTAAAGCATGCAGGCCATTCTCTACAATAGGTCAATACAAGAGTCTGGTCCAACCACTTTCACTGATAAAGCAGTTTGTGTGTGAACAAACTCTTCCCACCTTCCCATCTACTAGTTACTCATGCATGATTGCACATGAACGGTAAACATCAGACACTCGATTTCATCAGAATTCCAGTATTGGACCAACATTATTAAGTCAGTTTCCGCTTTTACAACTTATATGATCTGCGTTTAATATATCTTATACCCCTTAGCCTGCAGGCTAAGAGGTAAGACTTATTGGCACCTGATTACTCAGAGATAAGAAGTAATACATTTTCATAATTATCCGTCAGAAATTTGAATTAAAGATGATAATTGGGGCTGATTACTTACCGGCCTCATTTTGCTTGCCTATTCAATGACATGTGGCGGGGGGGCTCAAACTTACTTAATAAAAACCTAATGAAACACTATCATTTAATCATCTAAATTCATTATTCTGGTGATCTGTGTAGCCTGAGAATATGAGGCACCTTTCATGAGCAGTTAGGGTCTTTGGAGATTCAGAGAGGAGTTATCATGAGAATTTGTTTAAAAAGAAAAAAAGAAAGTATCAGAAGGACACTGGCATAGTGTATAGCAGAAATTTAAATAACATGTTTGTAGCGAAGAAATGATGAACGTGGTTGAAAAATTATCCACCTCTTTACAGTGACGGTGAAAGGACGACAGCAGCACAAACGGAATCTAAAAGTCTCCTGTGGTTCATTTGTGAAGCTGATGAATATCACTTATCCACCTAAATATGTTCAAAAATATGTATGAGACCAAAACCTTCACTAACTTCAAACAGGGTCTCAGGCATCAGGCAATGCGTTGATAACAATCTTATGTAACTTCCTGTAAGAAAGGTTTCAGACCTTTATTCACTTTTCAGAATGTATAGTTGTGATTACCACCACTGTGTGCGGTTATGATTTTCTCTCATTTTCTCTAGAATTAGGGATTTGGCATCAGGTCATTGTGAGGCACTCTCTGTAAATTTGTGGAAATTGTGGAAGTGGAATTTACATTTACGGCATTTAGCAGATTGGAATCCCCCTTACGGCATGTACGGCACTGGAATCCCCTTTAACAAGTGGATTTTCTAACACTGGGCTCATTGCATAATTTATAGAAGGAAAGGTCACCAGCAATGAACAACATTGTCAGATTTAATCTGAAACTCTGCTTGGATCTCTCTGACAAATCTCTGGCTTCCAGCCATGTTCCTGCAGACTGGATGAAAGGGGATTCATTTGATTACCTTGGCTAAAGCTGCCATAAATTAACGACTCAGCAGAGATAGGTTACAAGATGGGTAAAACAATCTGCACCGACAGACTGGGAGGCAGATTATAAAACAGGCTTTTACCAGCCACCGCTTTCCACTCTCATGCCCCGTTCACTGCTAAGAGAACTCAATACCTAACGGCAGGCCATAAGTGAACAATAGCAAGAGGAAAATTACCGTATAACGAAATCATGACTGTCTATCTCCTTTCCACATCCGCTCTTAAGGAGGACCCCAGAGTTGCCCACCACGGCGCAGGTCTTGAACCGCTTATTCTTTAACGGGGAGACTTCTGGCAGCAGGCTATGCAGATTGTGGGACACATTCAGCGTCCTGCGTCTATCCAGAATGTAGTGGATGGTGTCTCCAGGCTTAAAGCTACTTTTGACAACAGACACGTCCCTCTCGGCGTCCAAGAAGCGGAGAATGTCCTTCCTTTGAATTGAGTACAAAGTACATTAGGAGAAGTTAGGTCAGGACAATACAGTAAAGTGATGGTCTGCTCGAAATGAGATATACAGAGATAACATACACTACAGAGAGGCTCAGAAGCAACACAGATGTAGACGGAATATTAAACTAACATTCTTAATAAGAAGCTGCAGTTCAGTTCTCATGGGTGTGTGTGGTTGTGTCTTTGATGCATGTCCATGATAATATGCAGTAATGTATTATATTGGATTTTAAATTCATCGCTTTTTATTATCTGAATCTTATATTCTCATAGGACCTGTGTTGTAAATATTAAAACAATACAATACAACATAAGATCATTTTTTCGGTGCATATTGCACCTATTGTTGCTAATGCAGAAACATCATAACATTTCCAAACTGCATTACCCAGACTGACACTTAAAAAAAAAACATGTATTTCTAAAAGGTCTTGCAAAAATGCATGCAATAAATTTGCAAATCCCTCCATACAACCTTTAAGGGTGCTTTAAACTTCCCAAAGTGATCCACAGTAAACACAGGCCACTAAAGACCTTTAAGAATAAAGCCTGTTCTGCACACAAGGGCAGAACCTAATCCTGATGCTAGTATAGAGGTTCCAAGGTGCAGTTTGCTTGCAAATTGCCTTATGAAATATTTTTAAACTTAAAAAACCTTGGCTTACTTCAGCGTACCCTCTGATTCTCTCACTCTTCTATGTCCAGCATATTTCTGAATGCGATCTAGTCTCAGCCATGAGTCACAGTGAGAAAAACTGCAACCTCCTACATGACTGATAAATGAGACAGTATGTGCGAGATGTTACAAGCGACTAATGAGGAAGTGTTTTTGACACACGTCCTAGGTGTCTGCAGTGTCAACAAAGCGTGACATTTCCCCAACGCAAGACAGATAACAACCACTTGGTAATTACAATCTTCTAGTTCCCCCTCATCACTCTGAAGAAAAGAAAATAAGATCTGGTGTCTAGAGTTTATTGATAGCATACAAACGTCAGCAGAAACGTTTGTTAGTCGTGGGACTGTTGGTGGTAGAGTGTCACTTTAGGATGATTTGTCCCCCTTATGGGCGTAATCAGTACCAAAGATTAAAAAGCAAAACTGCTGCAGAAGCAGCATTTCTATTTCAAGACACTCAGATACAGGTAAAAACAGCCTCTAAGAATTTGGAGATTTTTAATGACTATGAGACAAATCCATCTAGAATTTTTCATTCTTTTCTTTAGGAAACCGGGCAGCGGTGGCCTAGTGGTTAGGGCGTTGGCCACATGATCAGAGGATCGGGGATTCAAACCCCTTCCCAATGGGTTGCCCTGAGGTACCCTTGAGCAAGCTGCCGTCCCCATCACTGCTCCCCGGGCGCTTTCAATAGCTGCCCACTACTGCACGGTGTTGAGTTTGCATGGGTTAAATGCAGAGGTCCAATTTCGTTGTGGTTCACTGTCTGCTGTGCTTTGACCTCGCAATGACAAGGGTTGTCACTTTCACTTTTATAACTATGTGAAGTGAAAATTCTTGTTATTGTGAGTACACACAGCACAGCACACCGTGAACCACAACAAAACTGGATCTCTGCATTTAACCCTTGCACAAACACACACCATGCAGCAGGGGACAGCTATGAAAGAGCCCGGGGAACAGTGATGGGGACAGTACCTTGCTTAAGGGTACCTCAGGGCAACCTCTGGTAAGGGGTTTGAACCCACAATCTTCCAATTCTGTGGCCAACTCCCTAACCACTAGGCCACCGCTGCCCCATGCATATAGTGCTCATCAATTAGTATCAATTAGTTGTAGTTACTGAATAGTAAGACATAAGGTTGATAACTGAATGATAAGCATAACATATAGCATAAAGCATAACGCTACCTAAGCCTTTCTGGGTTTCTACTGTGTGTTTAAATTAACTGCATTAAATTATGGTCTGCTGTAAATGAAACCATGCTCCAGACACAGCAGACAGAGTGTTTGTTTGTGCTGGTCATAACAGTTCCTCTTTTAGGTCCACAGTCCTATCAAGAAAAACAATAAAGAATATAAAAAGAGGAATTAGACTAATGACTGCATGTGCTGTCACTGCGATTCTGTACATGCAGGGCCACGCAAAGCATTATAGAAAAACAGCCTCCTGTGCGTAGCTAAACACTGCTGTGATGCAAGTAATCAAACCCTAATCTTAGCTTCAGGAACAGAAAGTAAATCAAAGTTCCTGTGCCTTTCAGATGAAAGAAAATGTTATATGCTGTGTTGAAAGCAATAAATTACCCATTTCGTGAAAAAATGAATGTCACTTCAATACATAAAAAATTAGATGCATATAAACTCTATTAAAATGGCAAAACATTGCCCGAAAAAATTAAGCAGCCCATTTTTATACTGTAATATACAAATGATTACAGTATAAATGTCAGAATGTATTCTCAAGGACTTTTATGTAAGATGTGCCCATTGGGTCAGTAAAAGACACAGGATTACATAAAGATAAAAAATGAATCTAAATGCAAAAAAAAAAAAAAAAAAAAAAAAAAAAACAGTACTACTGTCCTAGTTGAACCTCTGAGAAAGAAAATGTAGGACATGGGCTTTTCAGGCATGTATGGTTATGCAAAGTAGCATAAGAAGAACAGTATGTACACATTGCTGCTTGGGCAACTTTAAGCCCAGTCTGTGCTGTGTGTCTCAGCAGTCCTGGTTTAACTATTCCCTCTGTGGGAATCTGCACTATTCTTGGCTCAAAGAGACGTGCAGCACACACCTAGACACTCTTGTAGTTGGGACAGATTAATTATGCATAAAACACACTGGAGTTATGCATGAGATATACCAAATAATCAAATTAGTTCTTTGCAACTATTGTTTAAAAAACTATTGATCTCAACCTTATGGGTTACATTTAATGGCTACCAAGACATGGCACTGGTCTATATACTTACATATATCAGCAGAGAGTGCAATATGATCCAGTTCTGTAACAAATCTAGCCAGAAATATCAGAGAATGCTTAGTGGATCACCATAATTTGCTCTTTTTTTGATCAAAACTCCTTCTTTTAGGTTAGTAGAGCAGTCTGGGTAGCTAAAGGGAAGAACCTCTATTAAAAATAGCTTATCTAAAGCTTGACTGGCATGGGATTGAGCAAAGACCTAAGGCTTTAGTAGCAATATCGGAAAAGAAAAAGTAGTATCATGTCCTCACTACAACTGCCTCACTCTCAAACAACATGATGTTGACGTTCAGTTCACTTTGGGAGCAAGGGCAAAGTTTAGTGCTCACAACACCAGCGCTCTGCTAAATGAGGTAAGTGACCTTGATTTTTTCCAGGGAAGCCTTGCCATCCGCTCATGAAGGCAGTGACACAGATAATGCTTAATGGCAGCTTTCCGTAAGAGCCAGCTCTCTCCTCACTCACCTTATCATGGCGACTAGAGTAGCATTGACCTTCCATCCTTCTTCTGTAGACTGCAAATAGGCAGGGAGGCTCTTGCCAAGGGCTTTCTCGCTGCTATTGACCATTAGTCTGGAAGTTCTCAAATGGCCCCTACTGTAAAAACAGCAAAAAGAACATTTTAGTGACTTTTTTCTCAATTTTCCCAACCAGATACTCAAAGGAAAGGCACGGAAATGCTACTAGCTCCTTTAATAGGATGTAAATCAGCCATGAAACTCTCATTAATACACTGTCCTGCTCTGCTGAACTTTTGTCTAGTTGCTGAATGGAGAAAAGCAGGTGAGGTGGTTGTCGGACCCCATTTAGATTTTTCCTAACACAAAATCAGTGAAGTCTTTAATTCTACCTGCTCCAAATCTACAGCTAGGCTTTTATGTTTTAGTGCCCCAGGATGGTGCAGTGTGCATTAACCATTTTAGAAGCAAGCTGCTCCAACGTTTCCTCTGATATAAAGGGCATAAACATTGCACGTTTGTCCCCAGGTTTTTGCAAAATTGAGAAATAATTGGATCAAATTTACACAATTTTCTGTAGGAGTCGAGCGGTCGATTGAAATGATCAATGATCGGAATATCTGATTTTGAATCTTTAGGTTCAAATCAGAGGTATAACGCAAATGTTGCTGACGAACACTAGAAGTGAATATCTAAAGAAACATTTCCCATCACAACCTCTCAGAACCCACTCAAAATCATCGTTAAGCTGGTGGGGACCACTCAGAGTGGTATGACTTACTGGCAGCTTTAAAAACAGACAAAACTTTACTGTGTGGCCAAAACACCAACAGGGCCACTTTTCACAAACCGCTTCTGAAGAAGGCGGTCTGTTTTTGTGACACCGACCTGATTAAAGCTCAGTCTTCATGACTGCATTTTGAAAATCAGCGCTGGTGTCGTAGGAAATATCTGCCTGAAGTAGTGAAGTTATAGTTCATTTTAAAGCTCAGGGTGAGTCACACTGCGTCTTAAACCATGTCCACAAGCCTGCGCCTGCCTCTAGAAAAGCAGGATGAAAGTCTTTTTAGAGAGATTATGTATTTTTAGGTGAATGATTTGGTATTTGAATTCCACGGTCAGCACCAGTAACCTCGTCAGTTTTGTCCTCATTAGAGAGAGAATAATGTTATTTATGTTGCAACTAATAGAAAACACTTTAAATGCGCCCGAGGGCTTCATGAGTGCGTTTAGCCAACAGAGTGGGTTAAAAGCTTCAGTCGCCAGGCAGATTGACAGCGAAGAAATAAAAAATGGACCTAGAAATTCACAAAAATGTAAAAAATCTATGTAACCTTGCTTTTGATGACAAGAACTAATAACACTTCTCGGCTTTTCTCGGCAACCTCTTTGCCCAGCATGTTAAAACATTGTTTGCTGAAAATACTTTTTCCCCCAAGAACACGTTTTCACTTCATGTCCAGTGGGCCTCACACGGTGACATTTATGTCCTTTGAACACTGGTGTTTAATGGACTCACACCTGGCGCTTTGTGGGGTAGATGTTGAGGCTAATCCACATCCTGTTTCAGAGTTCACTCTTGATACACTGAGAGTCCCCTTTTTTTCTAACTTCTTCACAATGTTCAAATATGCAGGTATTTTGTGCACCAACATTATACAACCAGCACTAATGCAGGACATCTAACCAGGTGTCCTCCAGCTTTATAAAAATGTACGTACAGTGAAAGTACCGCTGGCCTCATAGGAGACAACAACTGACCCCTGAGGCAACCACTCTCTCTTAGGATGCAGGAAATAGCTGTTAAATAGGGGAGGAACTACTGGACTCATACTTCTTCTCATATGCACGGCACAGGAAGTTATCTAATGACTTCAGCAGATTTGTAAAGGGAGAGGGTGCAGATGGAAGCATTTTAACACATTTCCATTCTCTATGATTTCAATATTTGTCATTAAATATGTGGAATAAGTTAATTTATCCTTGTAGGCAGCTGCTTACATCACGCCAGTCCAAAATTCTTGCAAATAGAAACTTTAATATTTGACATGATGAATATGTGAAGTCGTAAGCTGAACCCCTAAGACATGTTATGTCCATTGAGGAGGCTCTTTCATGAGAAAACTATGAAAGGTGCAAACGAACAGGCCCCTACACGTCTACTGTAGATCCGCAAAGGAAAAAAATGAACTCTCATTCTCTTTGACTCTCACCTTTGCAACTCTAATAAGCCTCTTAGACAATCACACAAAAACCATTTGGAGACCAACTGCAAAAAATTGGATAGAAAAACACGCAAGAGGCTACTAAGGGTGTGTTCCGGTTCTGAACTTTGATGTTGTAATAATTAAAAAAACATGCAAGAGTCAAGAAGGAAACCACATGTTTTGAACTGTCTGCCGTACCCAATTTCCCCCGGCTAACACAGTCATACACAGACGGCACATATACACACACAACACCACACACTAGCCTGAAAACCTTTGCTCAAGGACTGCGTAAATCACCCCGTGACATACGTTTACTTGCAAAACTTTCACAAACATCAAATTAAGGAAGGAATAGTAGGGAACATCCAAATGACACCACAATGTCAAAGTTCCCACGTTTCCAATCATCTATAATGCACAGAACATGCATGAAATATAAGGCCCGCACACACACCCACACACAGAGAAGACCACAAGCCGATTGCCTCAGCATGACTGTCTACCTGAAGCAAGAGAAGCTGTTTCCTCAGTTCACTTTGCAATAAATGGAACAAAAATGCAACCAGCACTAAGATTTAAGAAGGGTACTTCTACACGCTCCGTCGGGGTTACCCTCAGTCACTGGCTTTGTATGAACTTCCGAACGAATGATGATCAGAACAAGCAGAAACTTGCCAGGTTTCACTTGTTTCGTTCCAGGAACCCTCTTGAAGGCTCTTCTCGCAGGGCCTCTCACCATATCCAGCCCAAACTTTCAGATCAGCCAAACCTGCACAACCTGTACAGTTTAGAATCTACAGTTTAGATCTGCACCTAAACTCATCAGCTCTGGATCTCACAGACACTCTAGCTTGAATCTAAATAAGAACGGCAGGTCATCTCATCCTAAAATTTCATCATCGTCCCACATCAGCAAGGAGCAGAAGAAGTGCTCCGGGTCAGCAGATCTGCTCAGTAGCAGACCCAGACTAATTCTATATGCCTTGTCTCCAGAGGGCACCTCACACAAAACGTGTTTGAAGGACAAAAGGAGGCTTGAAAAGAAATAAAGGCACCCTAGCCAAAGCCCCCAATGATGGAATGATCATGAGTCCAGACAAAGGAAAATGTGCCTTCATTCACCCCATCCCAGATATAGAGGCAGGAGGGAAAGTGGAGGATCCAGGACATTGCATGGCACAGCCCAGCACAAAGTTCACATGAGCAAAGCAAAAAGCAGGTGCTTGCTGATTTGGAGACAAAGGCAGCCACACTTTCCCCCCCTTTTCACCCTCCATCGGCTGCATCAATGGCCACTGCAATGGGCTCCAGTGGCACAGGAGCGCGCCTCTGCCCGCTTTACCTCCTGAGTTGGGCTTCCTGATGTTCATCACTCCTAGCCCTTTCCGTCGTCTTGTAGAAAATCAGGAGAACGCTGATGGTGCAGATGGTCCAGTGTTTCCTGGCGAGCCGCATTTCGCACATGGATCCGGCTGCCTCTGCTCAGATATGGCCACTTTGTTACCGAGGCGAGCGCCGGGAGCTCCAGACAGGCGCCCTCCGCTCCCCATCACTCAGCCAGCGGCTACTCGCCCTCTCCACACTCGCCGAGCTGTGCTCAGGGATTGGAAGTCGCATCAGCCAATCCCCCTCCGATATGCAAATATGTGACCAATAAGCATTGAGGGGGGGCGTGTCGAAGGTGAGCTGCGAAGAGGACAATGTGAAACAGAGAGGAAAGTCCCACAGCTGCCTGCGCTAATTTTAAGATCAGCTCTACTTTTCTCGCTGATTTTTACTTCTGGTTTTCATTTATCCATTTTGTAGGTCCGTGGGAGCCGTTTTAAGCGCGGGGTAAGAGAGGAATTGGGCAATTTCTCATCAGCACTCCTCAGAGTCATTGCCTTTGGCCTGATTTTAATATTCAGGATTGATTGTCACGCGTGCAGTTCTTACCTGAGTGTCTTCTAACCAATCCTGCAGCAGTGCGAAACACAAAAGAAAGAAAAACATCAGTGCATGCATTTACAAAGTGCACAATTTCCTAAAAACATGTAATGCAAAAGTGAAAAAATAAATATACATATTGTGGAACAGAGAAATAAAAAAAAGTGTACATAGTGCAACAGTGCAACAACTGCAAAAAGAAAAAAAAAAGAAAGAGAAAAAAAACATGTCATGCCATAGTGGAAAAAAACACATATTGTGGAACAGAGCAAAAAAGAAAAAAAAAAAAACAACAGTGCACAGTGCAAAAATAATCTATAAATAGTGCCACATTGCAATCAAAACTACATATAGTGCAACAGAGCAAAAAGTCAATTGACATGGTTTAACAGAGCAAAAATGGCACAATTTACAAAGTACAACAGTGCAAAAACACAATCTACATATACTGTAAAATATAAAAATACTTCAAAAATATATGTTGCACAATAAATACAAACTATTAAGTAAGTGATATAGTAGGTGTGAGAATATCATGTAAATGAGTCAGTCAAGCGTCACAGTGAAAAACTGCATGAACAGATGCATGTAACGTGATCATGTGGAAAAGCAGTTGTATATGCATTACGAATGAAGTGACCACAGTAGATCTGTAACGGTAAAGTGACAGTTACAATAAAGTGTCTGTTAAGACCACATAGAAACCATGTTTCCCATCTAGGACAAGTGTGGACTCCAGACGATATCTATTGCTTGTAAATGAGGTCAAGTGAATAACTGTTGAATATTTTTACATAGATTCTTTGGCTTTATTTACTGAAAATCCCAATAAATTGAAATGAAAGCACTATTTGTCAAACATTCATCACAATTTTTACTCTGATATGTACTCTGTTTTAAGTGTTTCCATTCAGCTCCCCTTTATATATCAAGTGTGTTATTTAAGAACACATGATTAACCTGAAAACCTGAAAATAACTTGCATGTGTATGGCCTTTAGGAATGAGTTTTTTATGCTTGTTTATGCAGTATCTCACTCTTCCTGGACCTCAAAGTTTGGGATTGTGTCTTTTCATTTTGTGGAAAATTTGACAAGAAGCTGGCCACGCCTTTGAATCAGATATACACTGATCTGAATGATTAGTTTAAAACAATTCTAGCCCTCAACCACTGAAACAAAGCCTCTCAATTTCAGGCAAATAAGCTTCAAAAGCATCACTTTTGACAATTTTTGAAATGGAGAAGGCCTCTGTAATCAACCATGACACTGTGCTTTTTGTGAAAAAAGCTTTGCTGAGAAAAGCTTTGAAGCAGTTTAACGTGAAGAATTCTTCTCCTCTAATGTCTGCATTGTCCTCGGTTACTAGTTTCTCATTAAACATTGGTCACACTAGTGTGGAAACTCAGTGTTGCATTTATTCTCTGTAGGCTGGACTTTATAACTCATGTTACCATTTTGTGGTGAGGTGCAGAGGTAAGGCATGATACCAGGTCTGTGCACAGACAGACCAGAAAAATATTTCCTGCACAACTATCTTTCTTTATGATCATCTCAGATCATCTCTGCTGTGTGCAAATGGCATAGAGCGATAAATGTACTTCTGAAACAATGCATGCAGAAAATTTTTTTTTTACATTTTTTTTTATTAACAGTAAAAATTTAAATAACCTTCACTTAGGGCTTAGTTAGAGCATCTTTGGCACATATTTCAGTCTCAGGTTATTTTAGAAATGATCCTACAAGCTACCTTTCTTCCATTCTTCTTGGTAGAATCACAGAAGCTCAACCATGTAGGATGGGTAGCAGTAGTGCACAGCCATTTTCAGGTCTCTCCTGAAATGTTAATTTGGGTTAAGGTCAAAATTCTAGGAGTTGTCCTATATCACTCTGTTGTTTGGATTGAATGCTTCTGGTGGTTGTCTTGTTCAAATGTAAGCCTTTGCCCCAGCCTTAAATATATATTTTCTACATTTGTCCTTTGCTGAGAAGTTTCATGGTCATTGGTGCAGAAAAACATCCCCACAGCATGACGCTGCCATTTGACTCCAGGGATGTTGATGCTCAGGACCTGCTTCTCTTCATGAATGCCTTTTGGAGATGTGGCCAAATAGTTTCATCTTTGATTCATTAGAGCAGAAGAACTTGCTGCTCATGGGCATTTCATTCGGTGTCTTTTGGCAAACTCCCACTGGGTGGTTGTTGTGTGCACCTGCACTGGGAAAAGAGGAAGACACCTGAGCAGGATCGCAGGACTGTTTAGTCTGCCTCCAGCTGAGAGAAAACACAGCTCAGACAGACCATGAATATGAACAAAAATATAACACTTTATTTGTGAGACACCCAAACACCACAGCCTTAAAGGTTACTACACTGCTCACACATTAGGGCAAAGGGAAACAAACACAGAGACATCCCAACACCACAGCTTTGCATGAACACAGAGACATCCAGACATGGTACATGGTACAGTAGTAAGTAGAGGAACTCCAGAAAGCACCGCATGAGGAACCAAAACACCAACGCACCTGCTAAACATTGTAACGTTCTATATATTCCCTCTTGCTGGTGAGGTTCCACCAATGGTTCTACTTTGGTGATAATTACAGCAAGAGGGCCTTCAGGTGTGTTGGCTCACAACAGTCGTCATATATCTTTTTGTGAGAAATAGCTTTCACCTGGCTACTCTACCATAAAGACCTGATTGTTAGAGAACTGCGCAGATGTTTTTCTTTTCTTCTGTAAGTCCCATAACAAAATTAAGAAAAACTGAAAATGTCCATGGTCAACTTAGAACGAAGTAGAAGTTTGTCAAATGTTTCTATGGTAACTGACGTGCAATTACAAGCATTTCATGGGGATTCATCAAAGTAAAGGACTTTACCCCATTCATCAGCAATGCAATCCCCATACCTTTTGCAAACAGTCTGTTCCTGATGTTTTTATTGGAGAGAAGTGGCTTCTTTCATGCCCTTCTTGACACCAGGCCATCTTCCAAAAGTCTTACTCTGCATGCAAATGCACTCACACCTGCCTGCTGCCATTCTTGAGCAAGCTCTGCACTAAGGCACTAATACACTCAATCCCTGCCTTGTCCTCCTCAACACTCTCACCTGTGTTAGGATCACTGAAATGATGTCAGCAGGTCCTTTTGTAGCTGAAATTTAGTGGAAATGTTTTTTGGGGATTAAGTTCATTTTCATGGCAAAGAGGGACTTTCCAAATAACTGCAATTCATCTGATAACACTTCATAACATTCTGGAGTTTATGCAAATTGCTATTCTAAAAACTGAGGTAGCAATCTTTACTATAGTCAGTAATAGTAACAGTAACAGTTACAGTAATTTAAAGACATTTCCTTGAGCTTACAACAAAAACGAGGGGCAAATTTTACTTAAAACAAAAAGCCAAAGGGCATGATACTGTGTTGAAATGATTGCTAGTCCTTTATAGATATGACAGCCAGAGATTAAACTGAAAAATGCAAAAGTACTACTTTGAGGCTGCATGTCATTTTCATCTATTTCATCAGCATGGTCAAATGCCAGATGCATTACTAAACTGTCGTAAAGGCCTGGCTTCAGAGTGCCAGTCATGTTTGTACCCCCAGCGACTGAAGGCATATGTGAAATTGTACATTTAATTCAAGCTAAAGCCATATCTATCATTACTGTGTGTTACATATGATATTTTGCTTTTTGGCCGGAGGAGTATTTGTAGGCCTTTGTTTGAAGTGTTTGAGATTCATCAAGGCCGAGCTTTAGCGAAGAAGTGCATCTCTGAAATCATACAATCGATGAACCCAACGACCCTCAAATCAAAGCAGATCTGTCCAAAATAGGATGTGCAATGAAATAATGTGAACTATCATCCTTGTAGGAAGGAACCTAAAAGCTGGACTAAAAAGCACCATACAGGCATTCATAAATGCCATAAGAGCCAGACAGAAACAGATGTTACCCTTGAGAGATGGGCTTCACAAAATAAGAATGAGAGCATCCAAATAGAAAGCTGTTCAATAAGCATTTTAGATGAAACAGGAGAGAGCACGTACAGAACAATGACTCACTGCATCCACCACTCTGTCCTGCAATAATCTGATTGTCTGGGAGGGGAGGAGAGGTAAATAAGCCTGGGTCAAGGAATGCATTATCTAAAGGAAGATGGTAAAAGCCAGATTTGACAGATGCCTGACTGCCAAAAGATGAATTAAAATCAAAAAGCAAAGAAGGGTATAATAATACACATCAGATGTACCTAAGAAGGCTACTTGGTGTAATTAAATGGAAGAGTGAAGATGGTGATAGTGGTTATTGTTCTGAATGAGAGAGAGAATCTCTGTGGGTGGGTGGTATAATATGATAAAAAGACAATACAGTTCTGTCCCCTTTGATTATAGCTGTCTAAACACAAATTCAAAGAAGTTATTGGTTTAAGGCACACTCTGATATCCAGCAGAAAGAAATATTGCCCCTTCTGTGTTTGCAGCACCATTAATTTTAATAGATAATAATGTCATCACTAAACACTCTTACAATGGAAGCCTATGGGCAATGGGTAAGCAAGCAGAGATTATGCTGAGTAATGGTGACACTTTCTCAATAGGATTTTTACTAGACATTCACCACAGGCCAGTTTTGTCAAACTCAGCTTAACAGTATTAAAAAAATCTACTTTTGGAGGCCACATTAGTCCATGCACAGTCACAAAATCACCAGGGATGCCTCAGAGTCATCCATATCCAAGAGAGCATAATAGGACTCTCTCGTCCCTCGTCCGCCAGTGTGATGCTATGTGGCAGGATCCGTCAGACAGAGGGTGAAATAAACGAGGGAGAGGGCACAGCTAAATTCACTCAATACACAGCTGGCACTGGCTCAGCACAAATGTCGTTTATTTGGCTGTAGATATGCCTCATGTGGAAGCTAACCTAAATCATTCAACACACACACACACACGCACAGTAATGAGCTGTAAAAAAGCATTGAGGCAACATGACAAGTGATTAAAGAAGACAAGTTAGCACACACTTTTAGGGGAGCTCCCTCTTTTCAAGATTCTGTTTGGTTCTTGGTCTCTGAGACACAGTTCAGCTTTGAACCCTTTCTCAAAATTCTAGCTAATCATGATAATTATGCATTATTAGTTCCAACAGGATGTCCTCACCTTCTGTGATTAAAGCTCACGTACCCCCATAAGGATTTCCAAGGTGCACATTTGAAAGCAAATTTTAACTTACAATTTGAAAAGGTCACATACGTAGCTGTGTACCAGAGGAGCAGGGCTTTCACTCTGTTGGACATTAAAATCTGTGGTCCCTAATACATAAACCGAGAGCTTTTCAGTTTCATCTTTACTGTTCATTTCAATTAAATATTTACTACGTAATGAGATGTGTTTACCAGTAAAATGTGTTCACCTACACACTTCTGTAGGATATTATCTTAACGGCTGTAGGATTCTAGCCAAACTATGTGTTTTTCCTTTCAGTACTGGTGAGGTATCTATTAGCTGACGTAACACTTATTCTTCTTCAAGCTTCATTTTACACTTTAAGCTTGTAATAATTGTATAATGTAGTTACTAGTAGGTTGGAATGACTATGCTGGGGAGAAAACTGGGTTGACTGCTGTTACTCATAACTTTCATTAACAGTAATTGTGAATTTCAGCTGCTTTTATGTCTTAAAGGCCTGTTTCTTACTATTACATTACATTTGGCAGTATTAGTGAATGAATAATTCATAGAGGTTCCTTATACATGACATAATAAGTGAGTAATAAGCCTGCTGAGGGGTCAATTCATTGCACTGACACTGCAAAGATCCTTCCTTTTTTGGGAGTGGACAAAAGGATAAATGTCTGTCTGGCAGGGCCTCAGCAGGATCGATGACTCATCAGATAAACCAAGTGGCCCTGTGTATTTGTATAGCCAACAAATTCCAGCGACTGAATCAAACAAGGAGGACAGATAGAGAAGTGGCTCCTGGACATAGATCAAAGATAAGCAGTAGAAGGGCTCTGCACAATCAAAAGGCGGCAGGGGTGAAGGAGGGGGTGTTTGATCCAACGAGAAGTGACACGGGCCATAAGTCAGTCAGCCAGAGTAGGACGAGCGCTCCAGCTATAGAAGGAAGAGAAACTGCAGAGAAAAAGAAACTCACAAACAGTAGCAGTCCAGACAAAAGAAAAAATAAATTCATTTTGTGTATCGTAAAAAGAAATAACAAAAAAGCTGTTGTTCAGATTCTTTACTGATGTTCCTTTTAGCAGATATTTAATATTTTATTTTAAGTAATTGGCCAATATCTCTTTATTACTTCAGTATTCATTTCCCTTTTAATTATTTTAAATGAGAGCTTATTTTAAATAAGCTCTCAAAATAGCGGGCAGCAGGCAGCGGAGGCCTAGTGGTTAGGGAGTTGCCCCGCATCGGAAGATTGTGGGTTTGATTCCCCACCAGTGATTCCCTGAGGTACCCTTGAGCAAGGTACTGTCCCTGTCACTGCTCCCCAGGTGCTTTCAATAGCTGCCCACTGCTGTACGGTGTTTGTGTGCATGGGTTAAAAGCAGAGGTCCAATTTCGTTGTGGTTCACTGTGTGCTGTGCTGTGACCTTGCAAAGACAAGGGTTGTCACTTTCAAATGAAAGTTTCTCAAATGAGCGTCTGCAGATCAAACCCTGTTGTATTCGTTAAAAACTGCTGTTTTAACTTTGCCTCAGCTTTGTTCCCTCCATTTTGCACAATAAGCATGCTGACTATGTTCTTCGAGAAATGTAAGATTTCACCACAGGGCTTGCTTATTCAAGTTTTTTTGAGTTTTCATTGGATCTGAGATTTCTTTACACACACATATATATATATATATATATATATATATATATATATATATATATATATATAATATATATATATATATATATATATGTATATATATATATGTGTGTGTGTGTGTGTGTGTGTGCGTGTGTGTGTGTGTGTGTGTATGTATATGTTGTTGTGACATGCATGAAATTATTTAAATTTGTGCTGAAGTCTATCACAATAATTAGATTATTTCATTATATTGCCCATCCTCTCATAGAGTGTATTTAGTCCAAGTTAATGAGCCTATTCAGCAACATGGTAGAGTTAATGAACTGTGAATACTCCAACTTTAGGCACATCTGAAGAATTGTCACTTCCAATTTAAAGGCAAAGACAATGAGAAGGGCAGGTGGTAAACCCAGACCAATTACCCCATCGAGGATTCTGTTCTCCTTTTAAGTCCTTATTTCTTTTTTCCTAATGAGTCAGTGACCCATTGGTAAGGTCACTGAACACAAAAAACCCCACTTAAGACGTCAATAGGTAGGCAGGCCTGTCAAATTCTTTTCCTCAGGTTATCCATAGAATTAGCATGTTTTATTGCTTTTACGTAATAAAAGTCAACAAAAGAGCCAATATTAAAGTTATAAGGTTGTCATTTAAAGCTGATACTGATAAACCTCTGAAATGAATTTGCGAAGATAAACATAGACTTCCTGTACATACATTTCCTGTATGCGTTTGTGGTTTGGTTTCTGCACTTCTTGCTGTTGACAATAGAAGCATTGAAGTGGCTGAGCAAAATGCAAAGAAAAATCTAATCTCTGTGTATCCAGCCTTGAATCTGTATCATTTATTAAAGCTCTATCTGCACGAAACAGGTTAGATTGTCCTATGAAGCTGGTGTTCAGCCTATCATCCGTGTCAAATGTAAAAAAAAAAAAAAGGAAATTTAGGGGAACTTAGTCAATGTTTGCAAACTATTCACCCCTACACTTTTTACAGCTCAGAGTATGGTGCAAAGTATGGTGCAAAAATCCACCCGTTTACAGTGTTTGTGATTTCACACCCATTCACATTGTCAGCCAGTCAGAAAAGAACTCATTTACATTAGAAGGGATGAGGAATCGTGTTTAAACTGTGATTATTAAACTGTCATTAGTGGATGTCAAGCACGGTGGGTGCAGCCCTCTCTGGTTGGGTAGGATGATCTCCTCTCCACCATCACTCACCAACTCATGATTGCCACCACAGACTGATGTTGTTCAGTGCTTTTGCCCATCCAGGGCATAATAAAGCATAGTTCAGGTGGAGGGGTTTAGCTGATGTACTTCAGTTGGAGTTCTCCAAGATTAAGGTGTTCATATTTTGTTAGTGGGAGTTTGAAAAGATGCAGTAGTGCCCCCATCAACCCCCAGTGTTGGGGGTATTGAGTGATAGAGTTTTAGCTACTGGGAGGAAACTCCTAAAATTGGTGATAGTATAAAAGGAGCCGGTCGTGGTCTATAATCACATCAGGCTGTTTTTATTGGTGTTGAGTAGTATGAGAAATATTCCCAGATGAAAGCTAAGCTATTTCCTATTTAGCCAGTGAGCAAAATTTCCCAGACAGCACAGTCATACTAGCACCTATCCATCCGTCTCACTCTTTTTTATGCACACTTTCTTTCATAATCTTATTTCTTTTACTTTTACTTTCTCTCTCTCTCTCTCTCTCTCTCTCTCTCTCTCTCTCTCCTGCTTGCTCTCCCTTTCTCTCTCTCAGCTTTGCTTACGCCCTCTCTCTTTCCATTCCTCCACTCTCTGGATCTTTATTTCTTTTTTCTCTCTCTTTGTTCTTCCTCTTCCTTCCTTTCTAAAGCTTGTTCATTACATCTCTTTCAGCCTTTGTTCATTGTTTCTCACTCTCACTTGGACATGCCTTCAGATCTCTTGATCCATTTCAGTTCCCCCCTCCGTTTTCCTCCACACCCCCTGCATTGGAAGGGTAAAAGTACAGAACATCATATTTCTCTCAGTCAAGCATGTATGTCCAGTCTTACAGATTATCTGATCATCGCATCAGCCTTCTGATATCTCATATTTCCTCCCTTGTTCTGTGTAATAATGCCATGAGGGGGTTTCCAGAATGATTACGTTTGCATTTCTTAGACATGGCCCTGGCATTTAGAAGCTTACAAGGAGAACTAGAGCTGAGTAAACAGCCAAGCTAAAAATCAAAGCATAGATGGCAAAGTTATACAGAGATTTTTTAGTTTTCTTAATTATTCATGTTTGAGGCCTTTTCTTTTTCTAATAATTTCATTTATACCCCAGGTCATGGTATACGTTAGAGTGAAAGCTAAGCCACGAGGTTGAGAGATTTGTCTATAGACCTGCAAGACAGGAGTGTGGGGAAAGGTGCAATGACATTTCTGCAGCACTGAAAACAGTAGCCTCCATCTTTCTCCAGCTGAAGTGATCTGGAACCACCAACAGTCTTCCTAGATTTGGCCGTCCACACAAACTGAGTGTTCAGGGATTAAGGTAACTTGTTCACGTAGGTAATTAAAAACACAGCTGTCATAAAAAATCAGATGCAGTGTTGCGTTTGTGAAGATGGGAGAACCTTTCAAAAGGTCAACCATCAGTACTTAACAGGCTTTTACAATAAATCGGC
Source organism: Hepsetus odoe (assembly GCA_017165825.1). Lineage (NCBI taxonomy): Eukaryota > Metazoa > Chordata > Actinopteri > Characiformes > Hepsetidae > Hepsetus > Hepsetus odoe. The sequence goes on from CM029383.1 coordinate 18,038,882, forward strand.
CATTCTTCACGATCATACTGTGGGGATGTTTTTCTGTTACTGAGACTCAGAAACTAGTCAGGAGTGATAAATATAGAGCAATCCTAAGTAAAAGAACCTTTGGCACATAACATTTCAATAAGACCTTAAAGTATAGCTCCAAATGAAAGGGTGGCTTTAGGGAAACTCTGAGAGAGTGCTTGAGTGGCTGAACCCATTAGAGTCTCTATGGAGAGACCTGAAAATGGCTGAAAATGACTGATGCTCCCATCTAACCTGGTTGAGCATGTACTTTCAAAAACTTTCAAAAAGAGTGCTTTTAGGATCATCTCACGAGACTCAAGGCTGTAATTGATACCAAATGTAGTTTAACCATGTATATAATATTTTCTTCATCAATCTACACACAATGCTCCATAATGAAAAAACAAAATGTGTATTTATGAAGTGTTTTGTTGCTTTAATAAAAACGTATAATATCCTGTGTACAAAAGTACACATGTTACACTTAAAATGATAGCAGTGTTAGTTATAGTAATAAAATGTTTTTTTATACATATTTAAATCAAGACTTAAAACAAGATTTGAAATCAAGGACCTGTTTAACAACCATTATTTTGGACTGATGTGTAGAGAAGATAAGAAAAACTGCACTGAAAGGCCAGGAGATCAAACTGAGTCTTTTTACATTTTGCAGTGGTACATCTGAGGTCATGCTGCAGTAAAATCATGGAGCTAGATCTTTTTTCATGGGTGAGTGTAGAACAATATTGCACCAAATTCATGCCAGTAATATCTGCCCTAAATCCAAAAGCCATAGCTGCTTTCACAGCTCCTTGATTTATGCTTGAAATTATTTTAACTTCACATTTTTTTTCACATTTATTATTACTAATAGCACTAATGCTTCAGTTGGGCAGCCTGAATATTAAATACGAATGAGTTCTCTCCTAAAACTGTGCTTACTTTACATTACAACCCTTTGCGAGTGTCATCTTTACCAATTTCAGTGTGAAAATTAAACTTTCCCTATATTTTTTATCAGACTCCATCCAGTATGAGACCTGAGAACCTAGCTGCAACAATAGCACGAGTGAAGACCCCACAAATCACATTTTTATGGATTTATTTGAAATCTCAAATCTCTAATGAGCTTGTCACAAAAAACATTCCTTCTGCAGAGCAATCAATTGTACTAGCATGATGAACCTGGGTGTTTTATGGAATTTAATCCTCTGAACTTAAAGTATGTTAAGCATTCATTTGGAATATTAGTAAGCAATTAATAAATGAATCCAATTAATAAAGGGATACTAAGCAAAGCATCAATATTATTTAATGATTTATTTGCTGGGTGAGACTTTGTTATGCTGTAAGAACGGCATAAGGATGTGAGAAGAAAACTCCATGCCTTGGCGAGCTGGAGAATGTATCTGAATTCAATCAGACTTATGTCTGAGAGATTTGTTTGTTGTGTTGCTGGTGGCAGCGGTTAATATATGTGCAAATGGACTCTCATTCCGCCACGGCTGCATTTCCATAACGCATGACTGATTGGTGGTGACAGTCTAATTTTTCCAATCCTGCAATCAGACAGAGTGAAATCTGACGTCCTTTGCTAAACTAGGAGAATGTCGATCATACCTGTTTCCCCCAGCTGAGCTGAGATGAGCTGACATAGAGATGGTCCACTTTCAGCAGCAGTCAGGCAGTCCTCCGGCAGAGCAGATACTGTTTGTCTCTTGTGCCTGCATGCTTTTTTTGAGGGATTGAAGAAAAATACTTTGACAGTTGAGGCCTGTCTTTGCATTTCTCTGTCTTAAGCAATAGTTGGGCAAAAAGTTACATCTACAGAATTTTCCTCTTTCCCTGTAGTCAAACTGCCAAGGTGTGTTTTGCTTCTGAAGGTTTGTACAACTACAAGGAAAATGTACAGAAGTTTGGCAGCCCTGTCACCGTGCAAATCGCAAGGCTAATCCAGAGTGGCCAAAGTGACACGGGCTGAAGCACAGGTGGTCTTAGGGCAAAAAATGAAGAATAAGGAATATTCACAACTAAAGTTGGTACACAGATAAATCACACTGATAAAACAGATAAAACACACGGTTCAGTTGCATATTCCTGGAAAAAATGAATAGAGTAAAATGTAAAGTTAAACCTCTATCATTCCTAGTTCTACTATAAAGTTTACAGTATCACAATGAACATCAGCCTAAAGACTGTGATCTTTTGTTTTACTGTGAGGTTCATGCTCACCTTTTCTAGTGTTTAATAATTTTGATTGTCTACACAAAACTGTTCATTTCATAGCAGAACCATGAAAAATGCTAAGCTGTGGAAATTAATAATATACTAATATATAATTCATTAATAACATACTTACTTTTAGTAGAGGATGGTTTCTATCCATTGACCTCTGGGTTATGGGCCCAGCATGCTTCCGCTGCACCACTCTGCTATTAAACCACCCCTGATGGGACTTGAACCCACAATCCCTGGCTTAGGAGGCCAGTGCCTTATCCATTAGGCCACTGGAGTTTGAGAAATGCTGCTCTGCCTTTTGGCTAAGATCAAGTGTAGTATCTGTTCTTATCAGTTTGATACGTCCTCTATATGAGGACTTCATATTAAATAGATTTTTAGAACAGGTAGACAGTAAAGGAGCTTGCTCCGTCCGCTCCATGCATCGACCTGGTATTGCAGTATTTCCGGGAACGGTGCAGGGGGCCTAGTGGTCAGGGCATTGGCTGCATGATCAGAGGATCAGGGGTTCGAACCCCTTCCCAATAGGTTTCCCTGAGGTACCCTTGAGCAAGGTGCCGTCCCCATCATGCTCCTCCCTGCGATGGGCTGGCGACCTGTCCAGGGTGCGTCTCCCATCTTTCGCCCTGTGTGAGCTGGGATGGACTCCAGCACCCACTTGGGACAAGCAGCAGAAAATAACTGACATACTTACTATAAAATCCTACTGTGCATTTCCCCTGGATTATTAGATATGCAGCAGAACTTTAGCTAAATGCAAGGCAAGCATCTACAAAACATCTACATCTAAAATTCACCAACTCTTAAATATGGCATCCTTAAATATGGTTTAAGGATTTTGGAGGTCCTTGAGAAATTCTGAACTTTTATAGTGTAATAATGTATGATTTATTCACAACATGGTTTAAATAGCCATGAAAAAAACTACAAAAACCTGTTTTTTAGTTTTGGATTCCATCACTAGACTACTTCAGTTCTCTAAGGTAATGTCACTCATGTCGCTGTAGTTCTTGTTTTTGGCAGTCTGGAGATCCATGCCCTTTAAAAGCTCCACCCGTCTTTACATACAGAAGTGTAGTACCGGTGGTAACCTAGCATCCAGCTGTTGTAAAAGCCTGCTGTGCGCTAAATGTTGAATTTTGCTCCACTAGAACACTGTGTATTTGAATCTGCCATAAACAAATGTAAACCTTGACTTAAGTGAGATTTGCATGAACATTCGAGCAAACCTCAAAATCAGTTGCATACAGCTCATTGCATAAACAAACCACACAAGTCATCATACTTTGAATCTACTAAACTGCAGTATGTGAAATGAGCAATGGATGTTGAGTTTTGTTCAGAATGATTCAATTTTGTTTTTATTATGTATTACTTTGAATTTGTGTATTGCTATTATTATAGAATTTAAGGTGAATTTAAGAAAATGTTCCATTATAATACAATACCATCATCACACAATATGAACCACATGAATTAAATTAATCTCAGATAGATCTTGTTATGTGGCTTCTGACACCATACGGCACACTGTAATCTATTCAACTAAATTACTAAATCAGTGACTGCCTAACTTACAGAACTGTGCAAAAGTTTTAGGCAGGTGTGAAAAAATGCTGTAAACAAAGAATGCTTTCAGAAATGGAAGTGTTAATCATTTATTTTCATCAATCAACAAAATGCAGTGAATGAACAAAAGAGAAATCTAAACCAAATCAATATTTGGTGTGACCACCCTTTGCCTTCAAAACAGCATCAACTCTTCTAGGTACACCTGCACACAGTTTTTGAAGGAACTCGGCTGGTTGGTTGTTCCAAACATGACTGTGTTTCAACCTCCGTGTGACATTGATGATCATCAGCACCTGTTTGGTAAAATTGGTCGATTGCACACCTGCCTAAAACTTTTGCACAGTACTGTACATTTTACTTCTATGTACGTTTTACTTACATTTTATTTCTAAGTTACATTTTTGGCCTTTACCTGAGTCTCTTATCCAGAACAATTTCCATTTCCACTATACAGGGGAGGTCTCCCTGGAGCAACTTTGAATTAAGGATCTTGCTCAGGAACCCAATGGTGGTGGGACTGGAGGTACGAGCCTGCAACCTCTTGTTCCGAAGGCAGGTACTTTACCACTAGATCACCACCAACTTGTGGGACAGTTTGCAGTTTGAAGAAAATGTGTGGTGATTTGGATACAGTTTACTTAAAGCTACTCTGTGGTTGGTCTTTTAGCTTCACAACAAAAGCAAGGTTGCATATTTGCAGATCGACTATAGACAGTCTGAGGGGGAAAATGTGTTTTTGTTACACAATATTATTTTTCCAGTTTTTTTGCCCAGTTTAGTCAACCTCAACCCACCACCAATGCAGGGAGGGTGAGGAATGAGATGTGGTTCCTCATGGTCATGTGAAGCACTAGCATGTCTTTAACGCAATGTCACTGCATAGATAATTGTGGTTAGAGGAGAAAACTAACTACCAATTCTGTTTTGCCTGCCTATATATATGTCATATCTGTTTTTTAGGTATCCTTTCACTGTCAGCTCATTTGTTCTGCCTTGACAGCATATGAGCGGCTTTCCTCAGACACTTCATTATTATCACACAGCAGATGCTGTGATGCCATTAGTCGCCCAAAACGCGGAGGAAACAAATGTGTCCTGTTCATTTCCTGTACAAATATTGGCCACAATGTAAATTTGAGCAACGTGTTGTGTAACTGGTTTTTCCAATGAGACATAAACCAGCTGTGCTTTTGGAGTAAGACTGGTTAACATAGAGAAACGGTATGTACATGTGTGTACATGTATGTGTGCCTACACATGACAAAGTCATTGATCAGCCAGAGCTGCAGAGCTTTGTGTCCATTCCCCAGTCTGGCCTTCTGGATCACACAGATGACAGGCAGTAATGAAAACAGAGGGCCTGCTGCTGTAGACAAAGAGGCCCGCAGAGCAGCTGGGGCAAAAACACACTCTCAAAACAGGAGCAGAGAGATGAAGATGATGGGAAGAAAAAAAAAACATTTTCTTCAGTGAAACAGACCCATTTTTGAGGCATTGAAAAACATGCATTAAGAACAGTGCATGTCAGTGCAGGAGTAGCTGGTAATGGAGTGGGGTTTTGTAGAGGTCTGGCACTGAGACTGGCTTGGTGTCTTAAAGAATGACTGATGAAACATGTGAGCCATTATGCATTTCTTAATTTCTTAACTTCTATTGGAGGATACAACATTTCCTTTCATTTCCTAAACATGATGCATTAAATATACTTACCTAAAATATGTTTTAAAATTCTGCATAATTCAATGGTTGAGATATGGACAAAGTCATTCTGATGTGAATCATATGTGAAATTATGTTTTTAGAGGCAATAAACCCTTTAGACATCTGGTAAATATTAACATCACAGTTTTGGCTCAAGTTTCTCTAGAATGGAAAATGTAACCACTACAAATGACTTTACAACAAAACAATTTATTTCTGCTCCTCTTTTTATATAATCCTCTTTCCTTCTAACATGCTCATCTTTAACAGCAACACAATAATATCTTCCAGCTGACTTACTGTAATACCTATGCTAGTTTGATAAATTTAGTTTATGTGGGAAGAATGTACTTCAGTCAAGGAAATTTAATCCCTCTGTTTTTCTGTGTATGAAGAACCTGACTCAGATTTGGAAGATTTATGTTTAACCCCTTAATTGCCTGGTCTCCCAAATTTTGTTCTTAGTGGTCTTTAAATTGAGAGAGGTCAAGTGGTTTGGGACTAGGCCTCAGCATCAGAAGGTCATGGGTTCAAATCCCAGACCAGTAGATTATCCTGAGGTACCCTTCAGCAAGGTACCATCCCCAGCACTGCTCCCCACTGGCTAAATGTAGAGAATAACATTTTGCTGTTCACTGAGTGCTGTACTATGTGCTTATTTGTCTTAAGACAAATAATCACTTTCACTAAGCTGTAACAATGGAATTTATATAATGCTCCAGGCCCATGCACAGAAATTTTGAAGACCAGAGGCTCATAAGAGAAAAAGGCATAAGAGAAAAAGGCAAAATTGAATCTGACTGGCAGCATACTGCAGATGCTTTATAACTCAAAATAGCCTTATCATCTTTCAGTGGAAATCAAATGTAGTGATAAGTGTATTCCCAAGGCAGCTTTAGATATTAGTATTACTGCCTCATTAGGGACCTGGACCCTTACATTTAGCAGACAAGGTTGTAGAGTTACCCACTATGCTATTTTACTACTCTGGTGTGGCACTCTATTTAAGAGCTCCACAGAGCAAAAATGCAAGTTTTGGTTTAAAAATGATCTTGGTTTAACAAGCAGTAAGCATCCCTTACTGATAAGATTACATTTCCAGGAGATTGGATTTCCAGCTCTGTTGTGATGCGTGCAGGTGTGTGCAGGCTGTGCAGGTCAGAGTTACTGAGGTGTAGTCTCCCCTGGCGACCGGTAGGCCAACTGCACCGGAAGGGGCGACCAAGAGTAATGAAGCATGTGGGACCTGAAATGACCCGTAAGCTCTGTCCCAGAGCCCTCTGTGAATCAGAACTTGAAGTAAGGATTCATAAAATGCAATTAAAATGGTAATATCCGATTCAATGGCTATGACATCTAAAGTCCGATATCTAAATAAATCTGATATTACAAAAAAATACGAATGGATACAATTTGATCCCATAGCTGTTTTTTTCTCTGTTGGGTAGAAGTGTGTTCAAATGATGTTTGCTGATGATATTGTGATATGTAGTGGGAGTAGGGAGCAGCTTGAGGAGACCCTGGAGAGATGGAGATATGCTCTAGAGAGGAGAGGAATGAAAGTGAGTAGGACAAAGGCAGAATACATGAGTGTGAATGAAAATGGAAGTAAATGGAGTGGTTAGGATGCAAGGAGTAGACGTGCCAAATGTAAAGGAACTGAAATACTTGGGATCAGCAGTTCAGAGTAATGAAGAGTGTGCAAGAGAGGTGAAGAGAAGGAAGAGATTGCAGGCAGGTTTGAATGGGTAGAGAAGAGTGGTAGGAGTGATGTCGGCTCAGACAGAATGAAAGGAAAGGTTTGTAGGACGATTGTGAGATCAGCTATGCTATACAGGTTGGAGACAGTGGCGCTGACAAAAAGACAGGCAGCAGAGCTGGAAGTATCAGAGTCAAAGATATTGAGATTTTCATTGGGATTGATGAAGATGGACAGGTCAGAAATTAGAGGGACAGCTCAGGTTAGACGTTTTGAAGACAAAGTTAGAGTAGCACGATTGCGTTGGTTTGGACATGTCTTTAGGAGAGATGAGGATTATATCGGGAGGAGGAATTTGAAGATTGTTGCATTGTCTTAGGTCTGAGAGGCTTAAACCCCCCGGGTCCTGTGCACATCTCCTTCTCTAAGAGAAAACCTAAACCAGATGGACTCATTATTTAGTAGATGATGGGAATTGGTAAAAGAATTCTCCAGAATTTTTCAATATAATATCTAACATCTGCAGCATATGCTTGGTTGTGAAGCACTTGCCCATTGCCATGTACTGTAATTGTGTTTTGAGCGGATGGGTTCTCTATTCCATTTTAAGTTTAGGGAAATTGCTTTCCATGGTTGCTGCAGATATATTCTTATATATTCTTTTAGCAGCATTCTTACTTTTCATCCTCAGTCATATGTTCTGACCTGTCCTTTTCGACCCCCTCCTTACTAAATGAGAACTCTCTAATTCGTTTATCCATTTTAGTGACACTTTTGAACCATTTTTTCATTTTCCGCAGATTTAATGTCATCTAGTTTATATTTTCAGGTTCTCAGTCTGGATGTAACTCATTTAAGGAAAGCAAAAAAAAGTGCATGAAAATGTCAAAGGAGTAATAGGGATGCCTACACAGCAGAGAGGGTTTATTAATCAGACCATTGGTAGTACTATATTGCTCTGGAGAAGATTTGCTGAGGGATACCATGAAGTCCCCATAAAGCATAAAAATCTTCTACGATCTCGTTGCAGTAAATAGAGGAAGGGAAATCATTAAGTTCTTCTGCAGAGGTAATTCTGAAGGGAACACAGGACCTTTACGCTGTCTCTGCGGCAATGATGTTGGGGACTGCAGCAGGGGGCTGAGTAGAGATGCTGTTAAAGGTGAAACATGTGGGAGTAAAAGCGTGGGAGGGATGGGTCCCTCAGGACTTGGTTATGGATTTGCTTGGCCTTTAGAGTAGAAATGCTCTGCTTTTCCATAGCCAATCAAAAAACACAGGCTTAAATGAGAACTAAAGGTTTAAAAAAGGGGTGGAAAAAAATATATATTTATACAGTCCATTTGCATTGTTGACCTGAAATGTACTTGATCATTATTGAGAAAGTCTGAAGTGTACTTCTTAATTTTTGCACTGGCGCAATGAAACTACTGTGGCTACGCAACTATCACCTCACAAATTAGCACTGTGCGAACTGCCTCATCCTACGCTCGCCCCAAACTGCATCAAGTTGTTATGCCATCTGAAGCAGACTTGCTAGGTGCTTTCTGACACTGCATATCATATCATTAACTAAAAACATGCTCTAAAGCTTTCGGATGTATGCTATTACTGCTTTCAGCTCTGTGTTGGATTTTAGGCCATCTTTATAGACCTACAGAGTCAAAACCACAGAAACAAATCTGTTTTAAATTATGTAACATTTCAAAATGCCATGAAGCAAGTTAGTGAAAATTTCACTGTGAGGTCTGTATACTGCTAACTAGTGATATAGAAGTTTTCATTTCCATACTACACTAAGCCGTGTTGTAAATTTGTCAGATAAATGCAGATGAGTAACAGCATCATATAATTTATTCATGTGCAGCCTACAGACACATTTCAAAGACCAATTTAAAACACATCCAGTATTAATCATCAGCAGATAGCTGTATATTTGTTTTTAGGTATGTGATTTGCTACTTATTGTTAGGTATAAGATTCCATTGCATGAGCCTTATAGTTGCAGGAGTGTGTGTGTGTGTGTGTGTGTGTATGTTGGTATGTGTGCGTATGTGTATGTGTGATTGCATGTGTGTGTGTGTGTGTGTGTGTGTGTGTGTGTGTGTGTGTGTGTGTGTGTGTGTATGCATGTATGTGTTTGCCCTGTAATAGACTTGCAACCTGTCTCCACTTTTCCATGCTCTAGGATAGGCTCTTAAACCCTAGTTAGTATAAGTGATTAAGATGGATGGATAAAAGGATTGATATTGTTTGAAGACTCACCTGTTGTTTACAGTGAGCTTTGCAAGGGTGCTTTGAAACCTGTAAAACTTGAATCACAATTTCCCATTCCCAAGGCCTTCCTCCAGGACTATGTGGCTTAGAAATATTGTAGTTCTGAAGACATGCTGCCCCGCCTTATCAGGCTGCTGACGATTAGCCCATCGCACTGTAGCCATGTAACGATAACTGCAACAAAACATATTTTACACAAAATCAATGCTCAGTGGCGCTTGAAAAGAGGTCTGTCTGAAATCTGACTAATAACATGTACAAAAGCATCATTACAGTGCATGGATTGATGCACTTGTCTAATCTTATTATTTACAGCAAAGCCATTGAACATGACTGCCAGTGTAATTACTGTTAATGCCTAGGCTTGACTATGTGTCCTCGTTGTAACTCAATGTTTGAAAATCAATATTGATTCTGTAGCTTGCACCACTCACATACCCCAACATAGTCAACATGTCTACACCATGGCAGGTTGTTAATAAGGTGAAAGTAGATGTTTCTCCAAACTTATTGTCACCACTGTTCACTATTCGCTTAGAATATTCATCTTAGAGTGCTATGAAGTTATGATCAGCTCATGGTTTCGCACACATACTTATTAAAATTAAATTTTCCTACTGTACTTCTTGGCGAAGCTCTGGAGATAAGGATGCAAACACTAGTCTGGGCAAGTCAGTTATATGGCATTTGTCACACAAGTGTCTGTAACAGAGGAAATAATATAAGATGTGTGTTGATTGCCTGTATAGGGTGTTTTGTTGATTGTTACCTTTTTAAAGGTTCAATTACTCCTCTGTATTTTGGCAGGTAAATCTTATCATTGGAATATGCCTGTAGCATACTGGCCCAGTGGGACATCACCTCATAGCCAGAAGGTTCTGGGATTGATTTCTAGTCTGAGCAGCCTGGATCCTCTCTATGTGCAGTTTACATGCTTCCACAGTCCAAAGCCACATCAAATGAGTTGGAGAGGCTAAACTGACCCCTGGGTGCGACTGTGAGTGTGTTTGTCTGCCCTGCAGTGGACTGGAAGGATCAGTGGCTCAGATAATGAGAGATGTCTTTAATTTCCTAGGATACAATGCAAGATATTCTGATAGTGTCCTTGAAACCAGCAGGACGGATTACATCACCCCCACTGCACCTGAGTCTGTCTGACCTTAAAGTGCAGAAGTCTGTGAAATATACAAATGTGGAAAAATAATGGCAGTAAACACAAGAGCCAAGGCTCCAAACCTGCCCTGCTCTTTCACTTTACTGGAACTGCTCTGCTGGCTCCCTCTGCTGAGAAGACATTTATAAACTCTACATCCTGTGTCATAAAGGAGGAGTCATTGAACAGGACAAAGCCTTTCAATGTGAAAGTGTTGAAGCATAAATTGCAGGAGTTGGACGTCATATAAAAATACACATTAAGGGCACACAAACAACATAATATTTAATAATCCATCCATAATTAAGTGTCCCACTTATTTGATGCCTTTGCCACACGATGGCGCACCTGTCCCACTCTTTATCATTATAATGACGCAGGAAATTATAACGATTGGTCCAGTAAAGTCACTTTTATTGAGAAGAAATTTTGATCAAAACGTTCAGTAATAAGATTTATGACACAAAGTAAAAATACAAATTAAAATGTTTAATTTAATATATAATCAATTAAGCACAAAAAGGCATTTAAAGGCAAAATTAAAGATGGCACTATGAAAAGTGAGCAGTGACTTTGTACTCTACATCTAAACCATCCAAACACAGAGGTAGTGTAGTCTTGAGCAGGGTACCGTCCCCATTACTGCTGCCCAAGTGCTGGATTTGGCTGCCCACTTCTGCATGGTATGTGTGGGTTAAATGCAGAGCAGGAAATTCAAGGGTACCTCAGGGCAATCCACTGGTCTGGGACTGAAACCCACAACCTTCTGATCATAGGACCTGCACCCTAACCACTAGAATAGCACTGGCCCTCAAAATATATAGATCAATGTTATAGATCTGAAAGATCTACAGCATGAAGTGATACGAAAAGAATATGAAGAAATATCATATTAAATCACTTTGGGGCCTGAACTAAAAAGTCATAATCACCATTAGAGCCCAGATAAGACTTTTAGCTTCTAATACTATTATGAACTACTGTTTAGCTACATGTCAGGTAGACTATTGTCAAGAAATATATCACTATCATGGAAAAGATAGGGAGGGGTTGCAAAGTGAACAGAGCACACTCTCTTTTTCACTCTCTCTCTCATTCTCTATATGAGTGTTCATGTGTGTGTGTGTGTGTGTGTGTGTGTGTGTGAGGGAAAGAGAAATAAAGAATGTGTGTGCATGTGCTCTTGAATGTAAGCCTTACCATGATCTCCCAGTAAAGCTTGAGACGCATTACTGTTCGGGGCTTTGGGAGATATAGCCAATTGAGTTTAATTAACAACTGATAGCTTAGTCTTCCCTGTTATGAATAACTAATTTCCTCAGGCCTCCTGAGACAGTCTGCTCAAGCCTAATGAATAATTTGTCAATGTAGGCAGAACCAAACCTGAAAACTTAATGAAGGCCATAGCCTCTATAATGTTTGAATTGCAGTTTCTGATACTAACAGTTTCATTTTTCTGCCTTTTTTTGTCTTTGAACTGTTCAGGTGGATGCCTAAATAGCATTAAAACCACCTGTCTAACATTGTGGGTTTCCCCCTAAAACTGACAAAAATAATCCAATGAGGCTCATTGATGGTATCTGCACCAATATCTTAACATCAAATCATTTAAGTCCTGTTAGTTGTGAGGTGTTGCCTCCATGGATTTGACCAGTTTAGTTTGTATGGGAAAGAGTAGTGGAAGCTAGGTTAAGAAAAGAGGTGAGGATTAGTGAACAGCAGTATGGTTTCCTGCTGAGAAAGAGCACCACGGATGCAATGTTTTCTCTGAGGGTGTTGATGGAGAAGTACAGTACTGTGCAAAAGTTTTAGGCAGGTGTGAAAAAGTGCTGTAAACAAAGAATGCTTTCAGAAGTATAAATAATGATTGTTTATTTTTATCAATTTACAAAATGCAAAGTGAGCGAATAAAAGAAAAATCTAAATCAAATCAATATTTGGTGTTACTACCTTTCGCCTTCAAACCAGCATCACTTCTTCTGGCCCCCACAGAGCCCTGATCTCAACATCATCCAGTGTGTCTGGATTACATGAAGAGACAGAAGGATGTGAGGAAGCTACATCCACAGAAGATCTGTGGTTAGTTCTCCAAGAACAACCTACCAGCCGAGTTCCTTCAAAGACTGTGTGCAAGTGTACCTAGAAAAATTGATGCTGTTTTGAAGGCAATGGGTGGTCACACCAAATATTGATTTGATTTAGGTTTCTCTTTTGTTCATTCATTGCATTTTGTTGATTGATGAAAATAAATGATTAACACTTCCATTTCTGAAAGCATTCTTTGTTTACAGCATTTTTTCCACACCTGCCTAAAACTTTTGCACAGTACTGTACATAGAAGGTCAGAAGGAGTTACATTGTAGTGTACTTGGAGAAAGCATATGACAGGGTATCTAGAGAGGAGTTGTGGTTTTGTATGAGGAAGTCAGGTGTTGCAGAGATGTATGTGAGAGTAGTTAAGGATATGTATGAGGGCAGTGTGACAGTGGTGAGATCTGCAGTAGGAGTGATGGATACATTTAAGGAAGACATTGGATTACTTCAAGGATCAGTGTTGAGCCCATTCTTGTTTGCAATAGTAATGAACAGGTTGACGGATGAGGTTAGACATGAGTCTCCTTAGACGATGATGTTTGCTGATGATATTGTGATCTGCAGTGAGAGTAGGGAGCAGCTTGAGGAGAACCTGTAGAGATGGAGATATGCACTAGAGAGGAGAGGAAGGAAAGTGAGTAGGTCAGAGACAGAATACATGAGTGTGAATGAAAGGGAGGAAAGTTGAGTGGTTAGGATAGAGGGAGTAGAGGTGACGAAGGTGGAGGAGTTTAAATTCTTGGGATCAAATTCTTGGAATGGGTAGAGAAGAGTAAAGGGAAGGTTTACAGGACAGTAGTGAGATCAGCTATGTTGTATGGGTTGGAGACGGTGGCACTGATGAAAAGACAGGAGTAGGAGCTGGAGGTGTCAGAGTTAAAGATACTGAGATTTTTGTTGGATCTGACGAGGATGGACAGGATTAGAAATAAATATATTAGAGGAACAGCTCAGGTTAGCCGGTTTAGGGACAGATTTAGAGAGGCAAAGTTGCATTGGTTTAGACATGTTCAGAGGAGAGATAAGGATTATATTGGAAGGAGGATGTTGAAGATGGAGCTGCCAGGAAAGAGGAAAAGGGGAAGACCAAAGAGGAGGTTTATGGATGTGTGAAAGAGGACATGCAGGTTGTCAGTTTGAAGGAGGAAGATGCAGATGACTGGAAGAAATGGATATGGATGATCCGCTGTGGCGAACCTTAAACGGGAGCAGCTGAAAGAAAAGAAGTTTGTCCAGCATATCCCAAAGGTGCCCCATCAGATTAAGACCAGATTGAGATTCTTCAACCCAAATAACAGTCTCTTCAGAAAAGTTTAGGACGAGTTTACACGTCAGCGTTGTCAGCAGAACTTCACACCATCTTTGCTAGTTTGCTTGTATTACATAGTGCATCCTGGTGACTTTTTTATGTCAGACACACAAACAATCCACATGATGTAACAGGAAACATGATTGATCACAAAAGGTCTTCTTCCAATGCTCCATTGTTCAGATATGATAATCACATGCCCTTTATTGGCCCTTTAGTCAGCAGGGGCAAACTTACTGGCCTCCAGCGACACAGCGGTGGAGAACTGCACGGCACCTTCCTGTTCCACCAGTTATCCTTCCTTGTACCAGTTTAATTTAATAAGGGTGGCGGTGGTCTAGTGGTAGGGCACTTGCCTACAGACCTCTGGATCAAGAGGTCCCCAGTTCAAATCCCACCTCCAGCACTACCACCACTGGGTCCCTGAGCAAGAGCCTTAACCCTGAGTTGCTCCAGGGGGGACTGTCCCTGTAATTAGGAACCGGAAGTTGCTCTGGATAAGGGTGTCTGCTAAATGCCGTAAATGTAATAAGCACTGCATTCCACATGACATTTTGGTGCACTCGCATTGGGCAGTAGTGGTCTAGACTGAAGGTCATGGGTTTGAATCCCAGACCAGTAGGTTGCCCTGAGGTACCCTTGTGCAAGGCACTGGCCCCATCACTGCTCCCCAGGTGCTGGATATGGCTACCCACTGCTACACATGTGAATGGGTTAAAAGTGGAGATTGTGTCGTTGTGGTTCACAGCGTGAATGTGCTGTTTCACAGGGACAAATAGCCACTTTCACTTCATCTAGCCAACTTGTCCCTGTTTAATTCGGCACTGGAGATTGCAATTTAGCAATTAGCACTGGCACTAATAGCACATAACTGGTGTTCACTGTATGTTTATCGGACATTTGACACTGGGTGTAAAATAAGCCCTTCTTATGATTCATCCTGATTCTGCAATTGTGATCGCGCTTAAGGTGTGTCTGACATCCTGACGAGTTCACATGGTTGTGCTCGTTATAGTTTTATTAACACTGTTCAACAGATACGTGCTTTTAATCATGTGTCTCCCGGCGCCCTCCATCGATGACTCTGGGCTCGATTAGCTCGGTCTGTTAGGAAAGCCTTTGGGGACTGAGCGGAGCGAAAGAGAGAAAGTCTTTGGACGGCGAAAAAACGGCAAAAGGTGGACTTTTACTGCTTTAAATCTCACCGTATGTTAATTGTTTATTTGGCGTACTATTGTCCTACACGGTTATAGTCACAGAAGTGGTCAGAGAAGTGAACTGTGAGCGAGAAACCAGGTTATTTATCGTTACTCCCCTCACTTTCTCTTTCCCTTCACTTCTCTTGCCAAGTTCACTCAACTTTACCCACTTCAGTTAGCTCGCTGCTAACATTAGCGCCAACTCGACACTGGTGGTCTTTAAATGTGTACACGAAGGTAATGTATATTTATAAACTAGCTGTCCATGCTTTTTGGGACTTTCTCTCACATTCTTGTTTACTGTGAACAGCTGCTTTCTGTGTTGACGTTCGTGCTGTTGTTAGCTTTTAGCCTCATGTTTGGACTTTTCAGGATTTTGAATTGTGCATTCTGGCTTTGGGGTTTTCCTTCATGTTCCTGATGTCGTTTAACATCCACTAAAGTTGACATCAGCTCGGTGTTGTATGTTTATGCAGTGTTTTGTGCTGTATGGTCTCAGAAGATGCTCTCAGGATGTCTGAGGAACTGCAGATGTTCCTGACTGATGTTGAGGAGTCAGTCCATGAAGATTCTTCTGTTAAAGTCACTTCTTAAACAGTGCAGCAGTGCCTTCACAACCCGACTAAATCTCACAGATCAATACCACACCAACAGACTGCAGACAGATCAAAGATCCCGGAGAACTTTCTCATTTCTGCTCACAGAAATGAAGTTTGGAGTTTGGTAGGGCTGCTCAGTTAATTGAATATTAATGGATTTCTTTTTGGCATTGAGCGATTATTAAACATAAAATTATTTGCAGAAAACCATTAGCAGTGGAAAACATGCGTGTCGGAGAGGTTCTTAGACACAGGAGGAGAAACTCATCTTCATGAGCTCGTCTCGGAAACCAGACGGTGATATTACTAAAGAGATTCCTATAGTTGCTTTATGGTCTTATTTCATAAAGTCCATCTCATTTATTTTGAGTAAATCTGTGTTATATAATTCATTTAAATCTTATTTGTGTAAATCGGAATAATATTTAGTATGTGTTTCTTCTTGTTTGAATTTAAATGTAATGTTTAATAAAAAAATAACTTAAACGCTCTCAAAAAGGCAAGTGTAAAGATGTTCCAAAAATATGTCATGTTTGAAAGTCAGCAAGTAATCATGTTTAATCATCAAGATCTCAGTTGTGACCAAATTCAACAACAGAATTTTTCATTTTGCCGTGATCACACTGCCCTACTTATTAGTCTCTGCTATGCCTTGCCTTTTGGTTTTTAAGAAAGAAAATACTTTGAACGTCAGAAATGGAATCAGTCACAGTAGAGAGTGTAACAGAATGAAATGAAATCCCTCAAAAAAGAAATCGTCTGAAAGTAGTGCTTAGTGAAACACCGGCTTGTCTCTCCAACCTTAAGCCTTGCTATAATTAGAGTGTGAGAGCTACTGAAGCAGTCAAAGCTCTCCAACGTCTTGCGTGGGTGTAATGTGATAAAACTGTTGTTGTTTGAAATCAGCGACGCACAATGACAGAATTGTGAGTTTGAAAACTAAACAGACCACTTGAGTTATTAATAACATGGCCAATAAACCACCACCTCTTGGTTTTTGCCCTGCATCACTGCCTCGGGAATAATAACTTACACTTTTTTCATGTATTCGTATCTTCATATATGTATTCATTTTGTCATAATTCTTTTCATAATGCTTTTCATATTTTATAAAATGAGTAAGACTGCCAAATATGTGGTGTCCTTCCAGGAACTTTGCAGTCCAACCCCCGTTTCCTGTTGGTAGTGCTTCTTTCACAAGCTGCACTGTCAAATGGCACCAGTTCTGTTTGTCTGAGAAGCGATGAGCTCATTGTACAATTAGTTCTCACTCATGAAACAAGCAGGGGAACTTCTGTTGTGGAATGTGTATTGTAAGCAAAAGACAAATTCTTTAAGAGAATTGTGGCCTGAAGCTGTTATGATTTTCACAAACATATCAATAGATGCTTATGTTACACACATCTTTATTAAATATATTTGGACTGGCAAAATATAACATTTATTTGATATTTAATTAGCATGGCAAATACAGTAAATGAATAAAATTAGGAACGTTAACAGCATTTAAATGTTGTTGCCAGCTGGTGCCTATTTAACTGCTCCTCTGTTGTACATAAATAAGTAATTGAGTGTAAATTTGAAATACCCAATAAATATGAGCAATAATGATGCAGTTTTTTAAAATATTATCTGTCCATTCTAATGTAAATATCGTAGGGCACTGCTTTACTGATACCTTTTAAATTTGGTGAAAAACTATTGTGAAATGTGTGGTGTTTTTCAGAATGAAGAGAATCATTCTCATTAAAAAAATGTAAACAGAAAGAAGACTGGAACTGGAACTGAATTCCCGACAGGTACAATAATGAAAACAAATAACTGTGTTTAGAGATTTGTTTGTAAAAGTGGTAAAATCTTGGAATTTATTTTTAATTGTGGTTTAGCCATCATTCAGGATAGTAGTCAAATGCAGGTCCTTCAGCTCTGAGTAATGAAGACAGCAGTGCTTTCCTTTTAAACAGGAATGTGTCTTAAAGGACTCGTGTCCTACTTTGATGTGGCTGATGGATGTTTTTCCCTTGAGGTTCATTTATGATGTTTGTGTGGTTTTGTGGACGAAGAACTGCCATAAATCTTTTTTGTACTGTCCAGCCTCTGTCTTTTAATCCTTTAGGATTAAATCTGCAGTTTTGATGCTGCAGTGTAAGATTAATTACATTGTAATAATAAACAACACCTTCTCTGGTGACAACATATAGTGTAAAGAACAGACAGACTGCTGGGAGGTTCCTGGTTAAAGACCATTCATGTTACATACTAACCACAACTGCTATGTTGCGCAGTGCAAACAGTGCAGTGATCTGAAGATTTAGTGAGGCATAAGGCATAAGGTGAACGAGGTGGACTCATTGACTTCTCTGTTTGTTTTTTTTTCATCATAGCACCCGTCCTCCTTCCCAAATAGTCCAATGTTTATGTCATCTATGCGGTCATGTTATCTGATATATATGTTAATGACCTGTTTTCATTGGGTTCCTTGTGTTGTACGTCACTCCAACATGAAAGGTGTAATTTATCACCAAAATTATTATTTTTTCTGTTTATAAACTGAATGAACAGAAGAGTGAAGAGCTGTGTTTATGCTTCAGGAGACTTTTTTTATTTGTTCAAAAACGAGGCAAATTTGTTCTTTAATAATAAGACTTTTTATGCTCCTCCTTTTCTGCTAACTGATTAGGGTTTTTTCCCCTCCCATTGTAAAGCGTCCTTGGGATGGAGAAAAGGCGCTATTTAACATGTTATTATGTTATTATGTTGTTATTTTAATGACAAATTCTTTTTCATCCTGAGACAGACAACAAAAACTGTGTTATAAGGACACGGAGATACCCTGTCTTTTTACGCCTGTCCAATTGCAGGAGCTCAAGCTCCATTGTTGCTTGCATATGTTCACAAGGTGCCTGACTGTTGGAGGGCACATGCAGCTGTTACCATAGTTTCCTCCTGGTCGATTCCTGTGTATGATGATGATGTCAGCGAGCATGCTGAGCTGAGCCACCTCTTTCTCTCTTTCTCTCTCTCTCTTTCTCTCTCTCTCTCTCTCTCTCTCTCTCTCTCTCTCTCTCTTTCTCTCTCTCTCTCCCTCCCTCTTTCCCCCTCTCTCAGTCTCGCTCTCCCCAGTGACTCATTGGCAGCAGAGAAGCAGCTGTCCTCTCTCCTCTCCTTGGCTTTCTCTCCTTCGCTGTGCTTTAGAACCCGATGTGACAAGCAGGTAGGCAAGCTGATCTGTGGGGGTTGCTGCTCTGTGGACAAATTTTAAGCACTTCACTCCAGCTTTTGTTCCATGGTGGCAGCTCCTGTCTGTTGCAGTGACTATTGGTGCTGAAGCTGAAATGAAATGTTGCTGAAGATGTAGATTGTGCTTTGTGATTAAGATGGGTACCATGTTCCTTTTAATTATGAACAGGAAAACATGTTGAACAGGTTACGGTCTCTTCTAGTTGTGTCTGAGTGACTTGTGTTAGCTCTGGTACTTGGAGTTGGAGAGGAGTAAAAGAGCTAGTCTATTCTAGACTAAGAGCAGTCTGAAGAAACTCTCATTGGTGTGGCTGATTGATGTTTGCAGTTATCAGTGGAGCATGTTGCTGCAGATGCTGCAGGAATCGATAGAAATTGTTTCTGTGAGTTTTAAAGTGCTTTTATATGTGTTTATATGTGTTTTTTTCTGTTCCATCTTCTGATAACGGTTTCTGACTTAACCTGTCTGTCCACAACCATTAAAATCAAACTAGGTGTTTCATACTGGACTGAGGTATTATCTCAGCAAGCTGTATAAATTGAATGGCTATTTGATCAGTCAGCTAGTGACATCTGCCAAGTCTGTATACCTTGGTAATGTTTGTATTTTTTGTGCTGGAAACATAATGCTTAACTTCCTCGTATGACTACACTGAGCCATACTGGTACTGATATGTTTAGCCCCAGTAGATTTCTAGACAATCTCGTGGCATCTGTGAATGGATTGGTTTACAGTTATTGTTTTGTGTTACAGCATACTTTGGGATATTTTTTAAGACCTTTGAGCCTTCTTGTTTAAACTGATATCCTTTCGGTAAGGAAATAGCTTTTGCCTTTGGCCTCTGTTTAATCACACAGTCTCACCTATTATGCCTTTGACAAGACCTACTCAGATGTGGAAATATTGCCTTTGGGAAAGGATTAGGCTTTAGACAGCTTTGTTTTACAGTATTTTTGTAAGGTATTGTGACTTTGAAGAAGGGAGAATTCTTTATCAGAAGTAGCTTTTTGGAATACCTAAAATGATTAGTTTCTGATACTGTATGGTGTCTTCGTTCTGACATTTCTTTATAATTTTAATCCTTTAACGTGCCATTGGAAAGAGCATTAATAAAGTCAGTGTGTGGCTTTGCAAAATTAAGGCTGTTTTTTTTTTGTTTTTTTTTTTGATTGGTCTACTGGGATAAATAAAGTGGATTAGGTCTCCATCAAGGGTCGTTCTATATGTAGTAAATGTGTCGTGTGCTATTTTTCTCATTTATGAATGCAGTTTCTTGCAGTTTTTCCTATAACAATAAATAAGCCTTTGCTGTCCCATAATGGCAGTTTTTCAGTATGCAATTTCAGAAAACGCATATCTGGATTTATTTAACATGAAGAGTGATGTGGATTACCACTTTTTGCTTAAATGGTTCCTCTGGGTGCCTTTTCACTCTCGTTCGCTGTTTAATAATCTTAACTTTTATTTGGCCTGGATTTCATTTCAGATTGGACAGTGTCTTTTTTGAAAAATGCAGTCCAGTGTGCATTGTTTGCTAAATCTGTCTTTAGGTTGCTCTGTTTGCTTATATTTTTCCTCTGATTGCACATTGGCTAGTTTAACGCAGCCCTGATAATACAAAGCTGAACTGTCAGTATCTCATAAAGTACATAATGGCAGTGCTTTTTTGTTGACTCACTGGCTTCCTGGTTGTGAAAGAGCAAGGCCGGTGCCACTTTGGCATATGGACACTGCCTGCTGTTGAGCCAGCCTCTCCACCCCAGAACTTGGCAACCTGGAGGGTTCTGTGTCCCCTCATCTCTCCCTCTCTTTGCCTCTCTGCCTCCTCCCTGCCCAGACTTTGCCGCATGGCATGGTTCCATGCTTTCTGCTCTTCCGCATCTGTACTTCTGGCTCACTGGAGCTGCATTGGTGCAATGGGACAGAATGATTAGAATGATTTTCTCTTTGGTGCAGATAGATCCCTTTATTTAGATGACTATCTGTGGTGAGGAAGCGCTCATCTGTTGCTGGTTCTACACTGGAGCAGACATGTTCAGCCTGAATTAGTCTTAAATTGACTCATCTCTGCTTTCTCTGCAGAACCTGTTCTCTCATAGCAACCACTGTGAGGAATAGGATGAGCTTTAACGGACCCTGGCACTCGTCCTGATCAACTTAAAGAGAAATCGTATCAAACTTTATTTGACTCACAGGGTAATGTTTGCTTTTGGAGTGAAAAAGATTTGCTAGTGAGCTGGAGCTATGTTGTTGTAGCTAATCAAATCAGATGGCTTTGTATCATTGACAAGAAGTAGGCCACCGTGACATTAGCTTAATTACACAACCAAAAAAATATCACAGTCTAGCTATGAATTTTGATTAATGATTAAATTAACCTTTAATGAATGGATTAAAATGTACATTTCTGATCAGTCAACTCGGTGATTATTTTGTAAGTAAATGTTGTAGCTGAATGGGTGTGTGTTATTTTTTTATATATAATGTAAAATAAAAATGTACTATAATTAATAATTATATTAAATGCATTTTGTTAGTTGATCATTTAGCTGATCGATTAGTTGATCAGTTGCTCAGTAAGTTTTGTGGTAATTTTCCCTCCGTTCTGTAAAGTTTGCCTGGTTTCCAAGCAGTTCCTTTAAAAGCAAGCATTAGTGGGCGGAGCTAGGATAGGCCAATTACAGAACAGGTTTAACTCATTCAGTTGCTTCAGTTGTGGAGTTTAGTGAGACAAATGCCAGTTATTAAGCTTCTATATACACACCGCTGTAAGAGCCTCTCTGAATGAAGAGTGCGTGGGAATACCCTCGTCACAGTGAGCCGGGTGGGCTGATGTGTTACTGGATGATGGATTGATGTTATAGGGAAAAGTCCTTATTTACATAATGGTGGGCACGTAGGCCAGTGCGCTGTCAGTCTGCCGGATGTCAGCAACGACTGGAATGTGGCAGAGGAGCCAGACAGAGACCAAATGAAACCACAGTCGTGTCTACAAGACTCAGTCAAGCACTAAATGAAGAAAGTGCTCAAGCTGCTGCACTTGACAAATGTTTGATTTAGCTACAGTGCTGCGGTGTCAATTTGGGAAAGATAAATTGCAGATGGTTTTATGGAGAGTGAAGTCCTGCTTGCAGATTCTTACGAGTGTTTTTAAGGGTTTACTCTGTTTTGGTTATAGCTGTTCATTTGGACTGAAGAAAAGTTAAGTTTCATATTATTATGTTTCGTATTATTATTAATATATATTATGCTATAGTATTATTTAAGGCAGGGCTTATGTTAAAATATAAGTACAGTATAGTATTGTGCAAAAGTTTTAGGCAGGTGTGGAAAAAATGCTGTAAACAAAGAATGCTTTCAGAAATATAAATAATGATTGTTTATTTTTATCAATTTACAAAATGCAAAGTGAGCGAACAAAAGAAAAATCTAAATCAAATCAATATTTGGTGTTACTACCTTTTGCCTTCAAACCAGCATCAGTTCTTCTGGCCCCACAGAGCCCTGATCTCAACATCCTCCAGTGTGTCTGGATTACATGAAGAGACAGAAGGATGTGAGGAAGCTACATCCACAGAAGGTCTGTGGTTTGTTCTCCAAGATGTTTGGAACAACCTACCAGCAGAGTTCCTTCAAAAACTGTGTGCAAGTGTACCTAGAAGAACTGATGCTGTTTTGAAGGCAAAGGGTGGTCACACCAAATATTGATTTGATTTAGATTCTCTTTTGTTCATTCACTGCATTTTGTTGATGGATGAAAATAAATGATTAACACTTCCATTTCTGAAAGCGTTCTTTGTTTACAGCATTTTTTCCACACCTGCCTAAAACTTTTGCACAGTACTGTATGTTATTAATTATTTAATAAAATGCTTAGTTTCTGGGTTGACTTTGATATCTAAATGTGAAAGAATGACAATGTGTCAAAAAAAAATCATATTTACATAATCTTACTTTAGATGTCCATATCTTGCAGCACAAAACCATCTTCAACGGCCCTGATCCCATTCGTGAACACACTCATTCCATTGCAGGAATAATAGCTAGCTCTGATTTTTTCCCTTTTTTATGTTGTCCATCAGACAAAATATATTTGGAGTCTGATTTTTGCTTTTTTGCTCAAGAACTAGAGCTGGGAGACTAATATTGAACATCAAACAGTGTTCAACCAAATGTTTTCTGTAAATACATCCCCAAAACTCTTCACAGTTCATTCAAATGATATCTAGCTCCACATTAAGCTAGTGATGTTGTGGTAATCTTTGAAGGCTTGGTGTGTATGACTTCTTTACTGAAGTCATTTTGGATAACACAAGTACAGCAGATGACTACTCCATATTGGTGACGGTTGTTGCCACAAAAAATTATTCAATTCAATAAGCAAGTAAAACTAAAGAATGATCTTCTACCTACAAACACAAATGTGGTACAGATTCAAAGAAACCCCTTTGGATTTACACAGAATTTTGTTTATCTCTTTTTCAGTTACAAGAAATAATTAATGCTGAATTAAACCATGCTTTTCATGGCTGCAAAAATGTGACTACGGGTTAATACTATGCCCTGGTTATTTAGGAACCTGATATCTTTTACGTCACGCAGCCTTGAAGAGGAGTATGTGGACGAGGCAGCTTGCTGTCATTCCGTTAATTTACGTCAACGAATGTGAAGAGGATTACTGTGCAGTGAAGTCCGTGGCATAAGGAGGATAAGCCCATTTCTGAGGATCTGCCAGTCTGATTCCTCTCTATACTTTCTCACCAAACGGATTGTTTTCTTAGCCATTTGTTTGTCTTAATTCTGCGACCCCCCCCCCCCCTTCATTTGCTCAGTGGTACAGGCTATTGGGCATCTGCTATTGTGAAAGAGACATGCTTTGTTATGTTCTCACGACTAGAGTACTAGCATCTGCTTTCACATGCAGTTAATTTCACTGAGGCTGTTGTCTGCTGTTGTTGAGCTGAATGTAGATACATCGTAGGGATTCACAGTATATCATCCCTTAAATGTATCTTAATTATTAGCGATATACTTGATTTTAACCTTACAAAACTGCTAGGCAAGCTGCATTATTCATTCTGCACACCGTTTGTAGGGAGGATTGTCAGTTGAGAGGCGGATCAGTGCGGAAATATGATGAGAATAGCTCTTCTAGGGTCAGAGTTGAATGTGACATTATCATCATTATTATTATTATTATTATTATTATTATTTCTATTGTCAGGGTAAGATTTACAATCTGATGCACTGCATCTTGTGGAAACATTGTATTGATTTCTGGACCTTGAACATCTAATGTTCTGACCCGGTGCAGAATTTGCTGGGCTGCCACATTGCCTACACTTATGAAAAGGTAGAATAAAATATTATGGGGAAATTATCATTTAATCAGCCTTTACTAATCAGATACTTTATCTGAGCAGTCACAATTTTGGGAGCATCCTAAACATTCAAGGTGTTGGTACGCATATGTGTAGCCTAATGTTGGGAATTTTTTTTGCACTCCATTTTTATAGTCCAACTTATACTGTTAAAACATTAAATATTACAGTTTTGCTCCAATATCGGTCAGCCGTAATATGTAGTAATGATGTTGTTAGAATGAGCCTGCAGCACATTAAAATCCATGCAGTAATGTCTATTGATGTCTGCCTGGAACAATGTATAAATTATAATTGATGTAGCTGATCAGTTTGCAGTGAGAGGAAATTGAGACGATGGGTGTTTTAGGAAAATATTTTCTCTTTGTTTTTAGCTTTTTTTTTCAATTTAATTGAAAATAAATTCAATTAAATTGAATTTAATTGCTTAGTGTTGTGTACCTGGTGGTGAATGGCACATTGAGCATCTCTCTTTCTGTATGTCTCTTCTTTTCACTCAGAATAGAGGCCTAATGTCTCTACGTGCTTGTAGTGTCTCCAGACTCTGGTGAACAACAACTGGATAGTGGTTTTAATGGCATCCTTTTTTTGCTGTTGGGAGCTGAGATTGGATTAGTGGATTCTGACAGAGACTTGGCCTCTCTCTCTCTCTAAGTCTGTCTGTCTGTCTCTCTCTCTCTCTCGCCCCTTTTTTTTTTTTTTTTTTGGATTGCTGGGTTCCTGCAGACAGCACTTATGCCCTCTGTATGCATTTTTCATGAAGGACAAGCAGCAGGACAGAAGATTCATCTGCTCATAGAGATTTTGGGGCAGTGGCCCCTTTCTTCTAATTGCATTGGGCTAAATAAATACACCACTGTTCCAAAGTTTGGAATTGTTTATTAATTAAAAGAAATACATTTTTTAATAGGTTTTTAAAATGATCACATTTAAATGTTGATTTAAGTTTCATGAAACAGAGATATATAGGAGATATGTAATCCCCTTCTCCTTTTCTCTTTCTGTTGTTTGTATCTCTGCAGGTTATGACAGAAATCCTGATGAGTTTTATGATATGAGCCATCTAACCTAAGGAGGAGTGAGAAGCTGCACGTTCTCTTGCCACTCCCTCTCTCCTCCACCTCTTCCTCTTCTTTCTCAGGCTCTCAGTGTTTTCCTCAGTATCTCTCTCTCCCTCTCCCCTTTCTCTCCCTTCTCGTTTTTTGTTCCCCTCGAGGTGAGAGAAAGCTGTGGCCCAGCTGTCACCGTGCATCTGGGCAGCCCTTTGGCTTGACTTTCAGACACGGCTGGTGTGACTGGCACTTGTGAGTGAGTGAGAGAAGGGAGGGGGAGAGAGAGAACCTGAGGGCAATCCCACCTCATTTTGCATTCAAGGAGGGATTTCAGAGCTGAAGAAGTGGAGGTGAAATAGAAGGAACTTCTGAGTGCCTAGCTGAAGAAAGCAGTGGCTGTTTAGTGTGCTGTATGGAGCAAGGGCAAGATTGATGCTGTAAGAGGTGCACCAGGCTCAGCTAATCAACCATTCCACTGGCCATCAGCCAAGTACCCAGGACCTAACCAGCCACCTGAGAGGAATTCAGAGGAGAAATGGGTGTCCTGATGTGTAGCATGCTTGTGCTGGCTCTTATTGGTCAAAGCCATAGCTACAGTTTCAGAAGCCCACTGGACAGGTTCAAAAGGTAGGTTTGCTAAAGCAAGCAAAAACTGGTTAGTTATTTTATTTCCAACTCTATAATGTAGAGCTTTATACCTGAGCAAATTTTAAGTCAAGCTCTTACTTTACTTTCCTTTTATGTTTTACGAATCATTTACTGAATATGTAATACTGACTAGAAGAGCCTAACTGAATAAGTCAATTACAACTGTTTATTAATGAACCTACAGAGCATTCAGATTAAATCACTTTTTAAAAGCTGTACATTTTATAGTTTTCGCAGCAAACATGATGCATCACAGGCCAATGATGGTAAAAACATGATGTTAAAAAAGCTTTAGTGTAGAAAATGATGTATTATGTATTTTGATAGCTTTTGATGTTACTTTGCCACATGTTTGAGTTTGCATTACTGTCTCTATGCTGTTCAGATTTCAGGAGGCAGCATGGTCTGACCCAAATGACTGCTCCCAGACCAGGCAGCCTTTTGTCCTGTCCAACCCCTATAACTTCTCCCTGGACATCCGCATGCCTGGGGTCATCCCAACAATGGTAAGGATCTTCTATAGTAATTTATATGTACATAAACCAGTGTTCATTAGAGTGGGAGTACAATCAGTAGAATCCATGCATAATTAACAGCTCCTGGGGAAAAGTTAACGTCTCCTTTATATTTAATATCTTGCCAAAAGCTTTAGATGGAAGATTCTGTTTTAGTCACGACACTGGCACTGGCATGTGTAGAGCTGGGTTGATGTGTTAACAAAAAAAAAAACAAAAAAAAAAACTTGTTCACCTCAGGGAGAGTGCAGCAGGGCCTGGGTTGGATCTCCTGCAGTGTTTGTATACTCCTTATTGATCCAACTGTAATGTAGTCATTAAAGCTTGACTCACTGCTGCAGATGAAAGCTAATTGGTGCTCCTGGCTGGCTTTCCAAATGCTTACATTGTTTCCACAGCCCAACTAAACCTTGTATCTACACCCCACCCCCACCGCATCTCTGTTCTGTGAGGGGGAAAAAGGAAGCAGTCATAGGTGAATGTGGGAAGCATCTATGCAAGCCCCTGGCTTCATTGACTGAGCACTAGCATGTAAAAGTTTGTAGGGCTGGGAAGGGGCCATTGCTATTATTATTCTCCAAGCAGGTCTATGAGTCATCGACGAGTGATTCATTGCAGGCTCTCAGTGAAAACTCTGCTGGGAGGAGGAGGAAAGGGGGATGTGGATGTAATATTACTGAGGAAACAAGACTTTAGCCCTAGTGACTGGTTTCATCTATTTTTGACTATTGATCCACTGGGAATGACCTTTGCCTTTATCAGACAGTGTAATTGAAGTCATTTTTGCCTACTGATGCTTCGCTACCATCTTGCTTTTTGCTCTGGTCTACGGTTGCTAGGACTGAGTTAGATGCTGATGGCAGATGGGCTCTTGACTATTTCTGTGTTCTGGCCATGGTTAGGGCTTAAAAATATTATGTTAGCCGGTATCAGGATAAGGGCCTTTATTTTAGTGATATTTTTGAAGACTGCATACAAATGAGCTTTGTAACCAATCACAGTGTTTTTACTAATCACTATTCCAATAGTTCTGTGGATATTCAGAATTGGTGTTAATTCTCATTTCTGAATGAGCTCTTCAATAGAGCGGCTTTTGGCTAAACATGTAAATAAACTACATTTTTGATAATCGTCCATTTAATTAGACAGTTTTCACCATATTTGTTAGAGGAGTCAAGCAGGAGTTGAACAGTTATTGAATGAAATCTTAGTGTAGTTGGAAAAGAGCAAACCTAGTGGTCTTGTAAAAATAACCACATGATTACATTTACAGATTACTACATCAAATAATTTCTTTATTTCTGTAAGGTTTACTCCAGTCAATATATTGCAGCATGTATTGCAGTCTCATCATATACAGCAGTGTAATCTTAATGCCGATGTTTCTCCATATCACGTAGCCTGACCTGAGACCTGAGTCGTCCCTGGTTGCATCTCCCCAGCAGTGTTTGCTGGAAGATTTCCCCTGTTGGTCTGGCAAAAATAAGCATTCCTTTGCTCCTGCCAGACTACACTTAGCAAGCTGGCCCGCATTAGTGCATAAGTTCACTTCATTCAATCATGTTCTCATGCAGCAGGAAGTCAAAGGAAGAGCCACAAGCTGTCAGGCATAACCAAGCAATTACACTGTTTCACTGAAAATGTCTTGCTGTAATGTTGAATATGGGGTTGAACAGCTGTTTTAGTGAACTTTTCTCACTCCGACACGTTCACATTTGCAACCACCTCTGTATTCTGTCAGTAGCGTCATCCCCGGTGTGAAGCTGATGGTTATTTTGAGAACTGTGTTTTGACTCGTTGAAGCTGGCTAGTGATAAAGAGGTCAGAGAGAGAAAGAGCAAAAGGGAGAGAGAGAGAAAGACAAAGAGTAAGAAATATAGAATAAGAGAGACATAAAGACAGAGTTAAAGAGCAAAAGAAAGACAGATAGCGACAGAGTGGGAGCACTGGGGGGCAAAAGGGAGAGTGTGATGAAGGAAAAGAGGCATTTGGAGAGAGAAAAGAGAGGCAGAAAAAGATGTAGAAAAACAAATAAGAGATTAGATAAGAGAAAGATGTTGATATTAAGAGAGAAAGAAATAGAGAAAGAGAATGAAACAGAGGGTTGAAGCAAAGCCTGGATGGAATGAGAGAGAAAGAAGGACATAGATGCTCTACAAAGAGAGAAAGAGAGACAGCATGAAATCCCTTGAGTTTGGGCAGGGCCCATCCTGTCATCTCCATTATTGGATTAAGTGCATTGTCTTGGCCTTCTGCTGAAATACAGTCTGGTTGTGGCATGTTATGCAAGGTCTGTCTGAAGGTGTGTGGAGCAGTGTGTTAGAACAGAGCAGTGGGACAGGTTCTCCTTGCAGCTGACGTGCCACTCATCCACTGCCCGTCTAAATCATGTCACCAGCTTGGTCTCATTTCTGTGGCTGGCTTTTGAATTAAAGATGATTTCAGTAGTTTAGAGACAGCGGCTGGCTGCTGCCTGCCCTACTTAGTGAGTCATAAAAACAAGTTTAATTTAGAAGTGAAATGGTGAGTAGGGATAGGTGAAGTGACCTTAACATCTTACCGCTTGCACATCACAATTAAACAGCATAATGTTTTGACAGGAAAGTACTGACTAGGACATTAATACAGTGTATTTAAAAAGCCAATATGAACATAATTTTAAAATGTATAACACATTTTCCCTAAATGGGTAAGCATGTGAAAAATTCTGCAAAGTAAATCCATTTTAAATTAATATTTTTTTGCAGCGAAATCCAAACCCACGTTTAGCTCCATGACAGGTGAAACTTATTATGGGAGGAGGAGGAAAGGGGGGATATATTATTATTATTAAAGGGGGATATATTATTATTAATTATATTATTAATCAGCATTTCTTGAGGATTTGTGTTTTTCAGACAGTATTTTGAAATCATTTTACCATATCAAGTATCGATGCATACATAGGGCCTTGAAAGCCCCATTGCACACGATGTAGCTCCATCGAAAACATGTTCAAATAACGTCTGTATTTTTGCTCTTTTGTCGTACTACGTAAAATTCTAGAAAACAAAAACAGACATAGAAAAGTCTTAATTTACTCGCCATGCAGCGCTATTGTTTTGCACTAATAACCAAACTTTTTTCTTGTTCATTTTTATGTACAAAATAAACTCCTTTGATGTTTTTTTAATGCAAGCTCGAAAAAACTGTTGTAATAAAAAGGTTTGTCTTTCACAGTAAAGCATTAATTACTGTTCACACTATCACTGACTGATTATTTAGTAGAAATCACACCAGGGGTCTGGGAGTCTGGCATGTTTGAAATAAACTATAAGTTTAATCACCCATTCATCTTGTAGTAGTTTTGTATGATGAGGTTAAAATGAGTGTTTTGGCCCTGAATGAGCAATAACAGGGTGAACCTGTCAAAACAGAAAACAACATAGAAGCTTTATGTGACCCTCAGGGGAAGACATGAAGAAAAATGTAGGATATGGGCTTTTTATGTTCTGTATCATCACAGTCTAAAAAGCAGCATGACATGCTGCTATCGTACTGTGATGAAACAGCTTACAACTATTTTAGGTGCTTGGAAAGTTTTCTTGCTTAGGGAAATGCTCTTCTAAAATTATAATATAGATTCGTTTTTTTTTTTTGCAGTCTGATTCCTACTACTGTTTGGCTGTTCCTGTCCCAACAACATGGGAGGCCTATATAGGTGAGTGTCATCTACATAATATTTTAGATAAAAATAAATTGTTTGAAATTGCTTGTGGTGGATTTATGTTTTTTTTGTTTTTTTTTTGATGAATCCTGAACTTAAGTCTTCCTAAACCATTTCTATTCTATTTATGACATTTAAAATGGCAGTCGATAACTGACAACAATAACAAACAAAAAAAAGACATTTTGTTAAGGTTGGTCTGACAGCAACAATATATTAGTTTTTTCTATCAGGTTATCAGAGCTCTCTCTTGATCGAAATATCATGGCCCACATTAAAAACACTGTGTTTTATCCCAGAACATTTAATCTCGTTGGACAAATCACTGTAGAATAGTCTTGGAAAAACTAAAACCAATCTCATCTTCATATATTGCGTTTTGAACCGAAAATCCTGTTACTAATGGCAATGCTTACTTCAATATATCAGCTTGTGTCGTGACGGTGTAGATCATTGCATGGTTCACCAAGGCCAGGAAAATCCCATAACACTGAATTGACCTATAACCGTGCGAGTGGCTGCTGCTTCATACTGACACATAAACCCAAGCTCACTAAGTGTGTTTGTCCAGTCCCGGCAGAATGAGATTACCACCCAGCCAAGCACATTCTTCCCACACCCTCACTCACAGTACAATAAAGAGAGTCTGTCTCCAGCCCTGTTAAAATATATTGGACAGGCACTTGTACAAAAGCAAAGGGAATCACATCTAGGTTCTTCCCAGCTGCAGCCAGAGCCCTAACCGACCTCACCTACTTTTCATTATTGCTTGCTTGCATCAGTTCTGCTTGTTTGAAAGAAGATGGCTGAGTCAAACACTTTTTATGTAGCAATGTTTTAACTAAATTGTTTGCATAAAATGTAGTACTTAATGTAGTACTTGTAAACTTTCAGAAGGAACTTTGTAAGCTCTCTGTTGCATGAACTAATGATTCAGCAACTAATGGAGTAGATAACAGTTAGCAAAACAGAGCAGCCAACTGTACATTTAATTTTGTTGCTCTAAATGGGAGGACCCATGAAAAAGGGCAGTAATTCCTAAGTGGTTTATCTGATATGAATTTAAGTGGTCTTTAATTAAAGCTGAAAGCCTCACTTAAGCTTCATAGTTGTTAGTCAGGAGTCAAAACTTCATAATCCAAGTTGTCACGCTCCACTTATTGCATTTTACCTCATATGTAGGAAAACAGTTCTAAGTCTTTAAATTTATAAAGAGCATAAATCTTTAAACTGCAATTTTGGATGTTTCTAAGTAATGTGACGTTTTCTTGTTTTGAAATGAACTGGAATTCCTTGTGCTGGCACTCACACACTGCCAACTATAAGCAGTGAATTTTTTTCTCTGCATATAAACCTCCAAAACACAACAGAAGTGAAAACGCGCAACAAGGGCAGTGGGCTGTAATGCTGGGCTGTAATGCCAGCGCCTGATGAGCAGTCTTGTGGCACGGTACCTTGCTAAGAGGCACCTCAGGGCTACCTACTGGCCAAGGACTCAAAACCAAGAACCCTCTTATCATGGGGCCTAGCCACTAACTACTAGGCTACCACTGCCCCTAATGAGGGTGCCAGAAGTGATTCTTTAATGTTATGTGTAAGGGATTTCACAGACTCATTGACATGGAATAAAGTATCTGTGTAATTTGCCATGTTTAACACAGAAAGCCTGTGGATCAGAGAAAGCCTGGACTAAAAAGTGAATGTGACTGCACAACAAAATACTTTCTTTTCAAGGCCCTAACCACTGGACCACTGGGCCACATGCATGACCAACACTTCTGAAATGTGTACCAGCACCTGCTGTTTCCAAGAATCCTCTCACCACATCAGTAAACCTCCTCTTTGGCCTTCCACTTCTTCTCTTGCCTGGCAGCTCCATCCTTAACCTGGCAGCTGATGCCAATCTGTCACAGATAACTCCTGCAACTTCCCATTCCAACCTACCTGCACTCTCTTCTTCATCTCTGTTTGACATTTACCATTACTTTGACCTGTTGGCCCCAAGTGTTTAAACTACTCCACCTTTGCCCTCTCTGCTCCCTGTATCCTAACCATTCTGCTGTCCTCACTTCTATTCACACTCATTTTTTCTGTTTTATTTCATTCCTCTCCAGTCTAGAGCATATTTTCTCCCCCCAGGGTCATCTGCAGTTGCTCTCTACTCTCTGAAAATCTACAAACATCTTAGTTCATGGGGACTCCTATCGTATATTGTTTGTCAACATGTTCATCGCTACTGCAAATAAAAAAGGGCTCAGTGCTGATCCTTGATATAATCCCATCCCTTCTTTAACACATCTATCACTCCTACTGCAGATCTCACCACTCACTACCCCCCTGTGCCCATATTAACTCCTGCCTGAATTCCAACTTAGTCTTCAAATTCTACCATTTTATTCTTGACCATTGCCTTGCTTCCTTCCTCTTCATGACATACATTCTTTTACTTTGTTTGCATATATGAAATTACAAACCACAAACATCAGTGAGATCCTGCCGGTGTGGGGTTCCTTACCTTTAATGACACAGAGAAAAGGAGTAATAACATTGCCCCCTTTTATTTACTGGAATCTAATGGACAAGGCTTTATAAAGCCCTGTAGATTATTTGTTGATTATTCAACTCGCAATGTAATTACTAGGATGATTTATCAAGGGCATACATTTTTATTTTCTAATTAAGTATTTGTTTTTAATAATGTAATCATGACAGCCATACTATACATATCCTATTGCACTGTTATTCATGTCTGCTTAGCTCTGCTCAGAAATGCTTTAGCATATTGCCTGGGCTGCATCATGAAGAGTCAGCTGTCTGTTTGTATAATGGGCTCAGATGTCTTTAAGGGCATTTGGTAGGCGGTCAAAGCAGCTTCCTATGGACAGATTCAAGTGAAATGCACTATTATGCACTATCTGAGATTTGCATTATGCTTAGCTTTGACTAAAATCTCTGTAACTCACTGATGTGTGTTTTTGCTATGGAAGCAGAACTTTGTTTCTCTCTTTCATAAAACAATTACACCAACCCACTGAGAGAGAGAGAGAGAGAGAGAGGGAGTGAATGCTAAGCAACTTTTTTATTTGGAAGGGGGCATATTGTGATTACCTTAAGCAAAGTACTTACAAGGGAATTATTTTGGCTCTCACAGTGGGCTGTTTATATTTGGTGCAGCTCGAATAAATTTGGTTGTATTTTTGCCAATACTGTGACTTAGCATGCTTTCAGGTCAATGATGCATGGCTATATGACATTTACATCCTCATAAAGGATATGTTTGGCTACAAATCTAAGGATAATTTACCATAGGAACCTTAACTTCTTCCATTCAATGGACCCTCAAAAACATGCACATTATTAATGTTTTCTGGCCGAGGCACTGGCTTAGATTTTCTGGGTTAGATGCTCTTGTAGCAGCATTACGAGCCCTTTTGAGGGTTAAAAGCATGAAGGTAATTCACACCAAGTGCCTCACCAGCACACTGCATGAAGTACACAAAAACTGAAAGATATATGCAGTGCATTTCATATTTATATGCCTTTCAAAACAGATGCTTCCTGGTAGCTGTCAGTTTTAGGTTTATTAATTTCTTATATTCAAGCATAGGTTTTGCCCAAACAGTTACTTGGCAGTTCTCTTTTTTGGACTGTTATTAAAAGTTGAGACAGATATCTTAAAATGGTTAAAACTGTAATCTTTTTTTGGGACAAACTTGACCAAGAAAAAATGTGAAAATGTAAAACATGTTAAGGTGAATATATCAAGCAAAGAAGTGTTACACACAAATGGCTTTCATGCAGATGTTCTGCTGAAGCAGAGTTCCTGGGCATGTGCCATGTTATGGCCTTCATCATCCTAATCAAAATGGAGTTGCTGGCTGCTGTATTAGTTTTGGCTGCAGGGTAGATTACAGAATGATGACAGCGATGCTGTGATGCAGAAAGCCAATCAGTGGCTCTTCACAGCTACATAAGCCTGCTCTAATGTTGCTCAGTGAGGCGACTAAAGAGAGTATTGATATTAGCCAGTAGAGGCACCTAGCCATGTGGATGGCTGTGGTCTGCTTTCTGTCGTGTGTGTGTGTGTGTGTGTGTGTGTGTGTGTGTGTGTGTGTGTGTGAGAGAGAGTGCAAGAGCTGGGTTTTTTGACAAGTGATGGCTCTATCCCCTCTCAACCTTCAGCAGTCTTCCAGGCAGGGACCATGAACCTGCTGCTGAGATTTGATTGATGCCAAAGCATTTTGCTACCTCATTAGAAAGACTAACCACTCACCAAAAGACTTGAGTGTCCATGTGATGCTGAAAGTGTGTGTGCGTGCGTGTGTGTGTAAGAATGACTACCCACTGTGCGCAGATCCCCATCCAGACGGACAAGATTTGACCTCGGTCAGAGGGAGATTTGGAAAGAGATGGCTAATCTGGGACTGACGCCATCTTAAATATCTGAAAGATCTCTCCATATTTCTTTTTAGAGAAACGTTGAACACGGATACTTTTCTTTTCTTTGGGAGTGATTTTCTCTGCTGATTAGCAGTAGAAGCTTAAATAAGAGCACCACCTCCAGGGGGACATAGTCTAATCCTTGGCCAGTTAATGGTCTAAAACCTCTAACAGAGTGGGAGCAGAGGGTCAACTGACTGAATGAGAGTCAACAGAGAAAAAGTACCTGAGTGCTATCAACATATTTTTTTGATAAAGGTTTTGTTTTTATCAAATATCCATTTTGTAATAATGAAAAATGTTTTTGTGAGATCAATAACCCTAAAGAACTTTGCTACAATTTGGATTATTTATGAAATGGTACTTTTTTATTTTTGCAAAGAAACGGGCCTTGCCAGTTTATTGCAAAAAAGATAAGTTTAGCCTTTTCCAAGATTATAGCCTAATACTTATGTTGATTAGAATGATCCAAGTTTAGTCAAGTCAAAAAGGTATATATTAGCTAGCTAACCAATTGAACCAACATGAATGATGGCAATTTAAATTGTTTTTTTTTTTTTTTTTTTTTTTTTTTATAAAAAGAGCTGGTGCTCTTATTTACTGTGACTGGTGAGCTACTACACTCGTTTTACTGCTTATTTAATTTTTATTTTACAGTCTTTGATACATGATGCATGTCATGGGTAACAATACACAACAGTGTGTAGTAACATGCAGTAACCTAGTAAGGGTCTCTTAAAAGTGGCTTTTAAAAATAGCATTAGTACAAACATTTCACTGTTATTCACCTATAATGAAAGGTTGTAGTATGTAATCGTCAGCATTTCAATCTTTTATAATTAAGATCTGTTAGGAATAAAAAGGATTAATTTTCATGTTTCTAAGATCAGTGTGTTTTCAAACATTGCTGAGAACTCTTATAAATCATTGAAGAGCTTCATTTTTTCATCTGGAAGGAATAATCAACAGTTTCACCTAGTTTGATATGACTGACTAATGTTGGAGTTACATGCTTTTCCAATGCCAAATAGCAGAGGACTTCCGCCTAACATTCTGTTGGAAATGTCTTCTTATGTCAACCAAATTAGCCTAGTGTTAACTGCATGCTAATGCCATCACTAACATGATCTTTAACCATATTGTGTTGTTCATTAGTCTGAAACAGGCTAACTGATAGTCTGACACTGTATAACACAACTATAGATCACAGTGGATCCTGTTTTAACATCTTTAACATCATTTTTCTGGACACTAAACCTTTCTTGAATAATCAACTACATTTCTATTAAATATTGTAAAGATAAAAGTTTGATGAAATAATAATAATGGATCATTGTTTGAAAAGAAGCCATTCCTGGACCTCACAGCAGGAGATGGTAGAAGGCTGAAGTGTGTTCATTTCTGTTCCTGTCTCAGACATCCTAGCTTTTTGCTTGATCCATTCAGCCCTGGTCATCCATCAGACAAGCCTATTGATTATTCATAACTCGATTAAGTGTGCCAAGGGAGAAAGGCTGGTGCTGGGCGTGCCAATCAACATCATCTGGGAAGTCTATTGATTTTCTGTCCTTTATGATGCTCTCCTGGATCCTGTACTGCTGATTTTGCGGCCATGCTAAGATAAACTCTTAGAGCTCAAACGGAGAGCGGTGGGCTTGCATATCAAAATCTTTCAGTCTGAAACTCTAAAATAATAGCAGTGTCAGTAGCCATTTCTTACTGGAGGTTTTAAGGAAGGGTCCCTTAATTTGACAACATATAAATTATAATCATTTTATTTCATTTATATTGTGTCCCCTTTAAGGTCTGTCAATAGCTAACAGTTTTTCTGAGAACTAACTTTTTAGCAAATGTATGTGCAGCACTAACTTTATGCTGTCTCTTTCTTCAGTGGACTTTGTGCCCCATGCCTCCATGGACACCGCCCATCACATGCTGTTGTATGGCTGCAGAACCCCCTACTCTACAAAAGGCTACTGGTATGTGCTTAACTAGGCCTAATCGCTCCCCTTTAATTGTGGATAGATGCCTTTATGGATACATTTTCTCTTTATCATGGAAATATTTTTATCTGCATTGGTTTAACCATCTATCTATTCTATATGCGTTTGTCTTAATTCATCTTATCGTGAAGGAACAAATTGTCTTGTTGACCATAATTTATAAACTCTCTGAAGGAGAAGGGGGGGGGGGGGGGGTGGTTGAATCAGGAAAGCGTGTACAAAATTGGGTAAACAAATTGAGCAAAGATATCATTACACGCTGCAGGCGAGCATAAATTGATTGTATTTAGGCTTTTGCACTAAGTACTAGAGTTGTGTCATTAACAAAGCCAAGCAGTCCACTTTGACTTCGTTGCGCCATGTTACTGAGGCAGCTAATGCGTGGGATGACTGCTGCGTCCCCAGAGAGAGAGAGCGAGAGAGAGAAAGCAAGCATGAGACACTCTCTAATAAACGCGCCTGTTACCATGGTAACCACAGCCACCTTGACAACAGTGATTCTTAAAGCTGACCCGTGGGGTTGGGAGCGAGGAGGGGGATTCTTTTTTCATCTCTGCCCCCTCAGTCCCAGCCCTCCACCCCTCACACTCTTCTCTTTGGGCTGTGTGATAAGAAACACAAAGAGAACATTACTCAAATCAAGACTGTTTCAAGCCAAAACATCACACAGAACGTCAAGCAACCCTGCAAAGACAAAACCCGGCCTCGTTTCCAATCGGCTAATGAGATTGTACCGCAGTGCCTGTGGGATTTATGCGCTGGTTTTGTCATTGAAATGCACAGTGGTGAATACAAGTGTGCTTTATTTCTGAATTGTGAGAATGAAATGTATAATTTTAAGTCCAAGCATTTACTTAGTTGCTATTATTTCCACTTTGGTTTCATCACAGATGAATCGCTACCATGGCAGGCCCTTCACAGCCAAGTATTTTTTGTAATCTGCCTCTGCTCTTGTTAATGTAGCCCTGCTTTTTATCAAAAATTCATGTCCCAAGATTCCACCAGAGCTCCTCTCCTTCCCTCCAGAACAGCATCAAAAGCTACCCATTCAGTGTCAAACATGGGGAGAGGCTGTGAACTGCCTGTGAGGCTCCTGAAAATCAAAGAGGCTCCAGAGGATCAGCAGGGGGGTGCGTGGAAAAATAGGCCAGACCATGTGACTCACTATCACTTCCAACACCAGCATATCCATAGTGAGCCAGGAAAGCTTTGAAAGACAGCAAAAGACTTTCCTAGCCTAGACTGTTTTATCCAGAGGAATGACAGCAATGCAGCTAATGTGTTGAAATGAAGCTTCATTAGCCCTTGAAAAATAAACTGTGTCTTCTACAAATGACATTTTCCTATTGAGTCTGGACTTCCGTTCATTAACGTGGGGGAAAAAGTTGTACTTAACAGTAACATTTCTTCAACTTTAAATCATAAATATCTCCTCTACATACAAAAACGCAGATTCTTAGCTTGAAAAACTGAGGATTGATGTTATGAAGGATCCATCATGGACAGCTTTTCTGTATAACGGAGTAGCAGTCTCTCTCTCTCTGGGAATTCCTCCACCGGCACACTTTAGAATTTTAATTGTTTTCTCACAATCATTCTTAGTAATGCTGTCTTATGTCACTCCAATTTTTATATTGTAATCCTTCATTATCTCCATCCCCTAATGTTACACTTTTTACGCATGTCATCAGTGTATTTATTAACACTGCCATTAGTGCTGTGTGTGTGTGCAGTTGATAGTGGGGTTGAATAATGAAGCACAGATGCTGCTGCTTTTACTGATTGGGTTGCATGGATGTGTGTGTGTGTGTGTGTGTGTGTGTGTGTGTGTAGGGATTGTGGAAAAGAGCAGGGGACCTGTAGGGATGAGGCCAAGATCATGTATGCATGGGCCAGGAATGCTCCACCCACTAAGCTACCTAAAGGTACTCATCTCTTCACATCTTTGTTATTTCTGCTTTGAGTTGTATTGTGAGATATGTTCATCAATAGAATGTTCAGACACTTCTGAAAGCTAGATTTATATTTTTTACTGAAACCGGCCTCTTTTTTCTGTATAATAAAAATCTGACAAATATTTTCACCAGTGCTGCTAAAAATGCAGCTTGTCAATGTTGACCACTGTTATCGGCCAATCAGTGAATCGATCAGGCTCTAATATGTGTCTCACTTGAAATTTAATCCTCGGTGTGAAAGAATTGCTATACTCACCCTATCTATGACCCCAGACTACCAAGATCATTCTTAATCAGAGGATTTACCCTGGGCTAATGTAATTGCTCACTAGTGAGTGACTATCAACTTATCTGCAAAGAAAAGGCAGCCGCAGGGCCAGTAATTGGTTCCTTGTCTATAATACTCTACTCTCTCTTTTCTAGTCTCCTTCTACAT
This sequence comes from Hepsetus odoe, assembly GCA_017165825.1. NCBI lineage: Eukaryota > Metazoa > Chordata > Actinopteri > Characiformes > Hepsetidae > Hepsetus > Hepsetus odoe. Next base: position 18,078,103 of record CM029383.1, read on the forward strand.
GTCTTTTTTCACATGCTTAATTACCCTTTCTCCCATCTTTAACTTGTTCTATTGTTAACCCCCGCCACCCTGTCTCTTCTTTCTTTCTAGACGTTGGCTTTAAAGTTGGAGGAGATACCAGAATTACCTACTTTGTGCTGCAAATTCACTATGGTGATGTCAATAGCTTTAGAGGTAAGTTTATTGTTCCCAACAACAGCCTGGAGCTCAGTCAGCATACTGATTCAGAGAATCTCTTTCTGAATTCTGGCACTGCTGTGCTTATTTTGAGCCAAGTAATAATGAGAAAACACAGCGAGGGAGGTTGGGTGAAACTAGTTTTTCTGCTATCGTATTTTCATTTCTTTATTTTGACTAGATCGTTCTGAATATTAAATTTTTTTTTTAATTGCAATCTGTGTGGTGTGCAAAAACATTAGAGTTTGTGTTCTATTCAAAATGATTGCTTGAATGCTTTGAATGCGGATCAAGAAGTTGCTTTCTCATTGTCACATATGAGGTGTTTCTGGCATGTGTGAGGTGTTTTGGGCACGCTAGAGGGCGCTCTGTTCTGACTGAGCACACCTGAGCTCATGAAGGCACAGGTGTGCCTCATTGGGGCTGAATATTTAAGCCCCGATGAGTGAGAACAGAGCGTGGCTCATTCGTTAGGCTTAGCCTACGTGCAATGGTGGTTTTGGTTTTGGTTTTGGTTTTGGTTTTGGTTTTGGTGTTGGTTTTGGTGTTGGTGTTGGTGTTGGTTGTGGTTGTGGTTGTGGTTGTGGTTGTGGTTGTGGTTGTGGTTTTAGTATTTGGTAATCTGGTAATCTGGTAACTTGGTTTAGACTGCAGTTCCTTGGTTCTTGGTTTTTGATTAGAACTGCAGTCCTTGCTTCTTGTAACTATGGATAATAAAACTATGTTCCGAACTCCTGGCTCTGCATTGGCGTCCTCCCTGCTCCCCGCCACCGTTACACTCATTCAGTAGTAAGATTAATTATGAGAATATTAAGTGGCATATTGTTGCTGTCATAACAATTATTTTTTTCTGTTAAAAAATAACAATTATGTTTTTCTGTTTCAATGAATGCTAGACGAAACTTGCGGGTTGCAGAAAATTCCTGAAACAACATTATAACTGTTTTAAACACAGCATTGAGACAAATGGTGTTTACTAAACAGTAGGCAAAGACTGTAATATATCATAGAGGTAAACAGAGAGTTAGTTGGCTGCAAACTAGATATGAATAAATTTAAACCCAGCCTGAGATCCTGAAGACTCTGGAAAAGCTTTTCACTCTGATTGGTACATGCCTTTGTGCTACATTTGATCAAGACATCAACCCACAGCATGCTGCCAAGAAAACACTAGTTGCCTCTAGAAGACTCTGGAGTGGCCCAGCTGAATCTAAATTAGAACATCTTTCATACCTGCAGCTGATATGATTTTACCAAGAAAAATGGGATAAATGTCTGAAAGAAAGGTTTACCAAGCTTGTAGGATCAAGCCTGAGAGGACTTGATGCTTTCTTTCCTGCCAAAACTGCTGTAGCCTAGTACTAATTGAAGGACATACATATACAAACATATGTTATAGAAAAAATATTTGATTTTTATTTTTAATACATTTGCCAAACACTTTAAAAACTTACGTTTGCTTAATCATTGTGGAGTTTTGTGTGTAAGTTAATGACATAATGCCATTCGGGAAACCCAAAAGATATTTAGAGAGGTAAATATTTCAACATTTCCTAAAAGTGTAATGTGAGAAAAGAGAAACCCAGTTGTGGCTGCCTATCAGTGCATTGACAAACTACAAACTATGAGGCAAGGGTGGAAACTCAGGGGAGGAGTACAATATCAACAAGCCTAGCCTGAAACAGCAGTTCCACGGTCTGCTTAGACCCAACCAATGGAGCAAAATTTGACAGGGGCACCAAGGCCTTTTTCAGCTCTCTGTAACATAATGAAGTCGAGAAGGGAAGAGATAGAAAATGAGCAAATTCTTGCTTACTTCCAGCGGGCATCCATTTATGAAGAAAGAAATGACCTATCTTGTGCTTGGCATTGTATTCCCCTCAGGATTAGAGTTAGGGCCTTGGTGTGTTTTCATGAGAAAACATAGTTTGTCATGTGATGCGTACAGACTCAATCTGTCTATTTACCTGACATGGCATATTTAGGACATCTGTTGGAAAAATGGATATATAAATGTTGTTAAAATTTGAATGAAAATAAAGCTTCTTTAAATTATGGTTAATTATGGAGTATAAATATTACAGATTTTAAAGAAAGCACATATTCAAACACCTGTTGGGTAAAAAAAGAAAGAATTTGTTGTCTTAAAAACTCAGCTATGATGCTAAACTCGTATGTTGTGATAGGACATCATGCTGGGCCTTTATACAGTGCAAATAATGATCCTAAAATCATAAGATCTCAGTGCACAGCAACTGATTCACCCCATCAGCATTCAGAAGCAGCAGTTCAGTGACCACTAATAAATTAAACGTATTAAACTATTTAATAAGCAGTTAAATAAGAGAAGATATAGGTTCCTGAATTTTCTGGCACTGCTCAACTATTCGGAGTATCTCACCCACTATTTTACTTGACTTCCTATGTAATTTAGGGACATTTACTAAACTAGGGCTAAACTATTGACCTGTTCATTATTTTCTGCACTGGCCTGCCTGCATCTCATTTTGAATGAGAGAATTGTGGTTTTTTTGGGTTTTTTTTTTAGCCAGCTTGTGGGATTCACCAGCTCTTTGTTATTTTATTACTTAGATTCAAGGAAAAAATGATGATAAGAATAAGGTGAAAGGGTTGCTGCCTTTTCAACTGGACCGTGAAATGCCTTACGTTGTCTTTTCTTGGCTCTAGATCACCACAGAGACTGCTCAGGACTAACTCTAAGAATGACTTCCAAACCGTAAGTATTTTATCACCCTGTTCTTCTTATGAACTATTGATTCTTTGCCTGCTTATCCCCTTTGGGTTTGCAGACCTTTTTACTTTAATAATTAGTGTATTTAACTGTACAATCGTAGCTCATTTAACTTTTCAGTTTGGTTTGTTGAAGCAGTTGTTTACATTGTCACTTGAAGCATTTTAAGAATCACATCGATAACCTTAAGACAGCTTTATCCAGAATCATGTTTAACCATAACTCTTGTGCCCATTGGTAGTGTTGCTCCAAATATTCTCAGTTTAATATAGATTTTTTTTATACTTTATATTTAAAACAACAAAAACGACTTGTTTTCCCAAATTATGATTACAGTCACCTGTTGACATCACCTGCTTGAAATCACACCATTGCTTAAAACATGTAATATCTTGGGATCATATTTCTGCAATGAAATAAAGGTCAAAGTAAATGTGAGCATTTCCATACTGTCCTACCTCTTTTTGCAATATCAATACTGTCCCAACTTTGTCTAATTTGGAAGTTTGAAATGGACCTTTGTATTGTATTGTATTTGTATTGCACATCTACAATTACAGAAAACCAATGTGTGAACTATATTCCTATTAATTTGTTGCTTGCTTGCTTGAAAAGCTACTTGGATATTAGGAGGTTTAAGAAGCATTTAGATTCCAGTAGCAGTCAACCAAAACACCCTGTATATTCTGTATGACTACCCATTGTGCACAGTCTTATAGAGGTTGTAGAAATCAACCTGATAGTAAAAGATTTAGCAAAGCTGAACAAATCCATGTGACTCCATGTGGAAAACCATCATAGTCTTGTAAACCAAAGATCTGAGTGTTTAGATTAATGAAATGAACAGATTATTAAAATGAAGCAGGAGCACCAGAAGCAGGATCTGATGTCATTTTTTAATTTCTGTTGCAGACAGCCCTTTATTGCTGGCATGTATCTGATGATGTCCGTGGACACCATCATCCCTCCAGGAAAGACAGGTAAGGAGCTGCTGCCCGATCTAACAGTGTATAGCTCAGAGGGAGAAACTGTGAAAACTTCATAATCTTATCTGACTAATTCAGAGAGGAGCATTTTGTTCATTGATGACAACCTCTAAGTCTACAGCTCAGTGATTGTTCAGCCTTTAGTGCATGATATCCTGTGGCCAGAGTCTAGGAGATTACTAAGGTAGATTTAAGAGGAACATTCTGGAACAAGGTTTTCATTCTGTTGTGTATGCTTAAACCCTTACTGTAATCTTAATATTTGAAAATAACCATTTTTCAAATGGTTAAACATTATAACAGTATTTACCCTGACATTGTTGCTTGTTTCTTTACAGTTACCAATGCTGACATTGCCTGCTCTTACCTCTCATATCCAATGTACCCTTTTGCCTTCAGGACCCACACACACCGCCTTGGTGAGTCATATTTATAGGGAAAAGATGTTTCATTATTATCTTTACTCATTCAATGAAATTGGCTCGAAATGAACTTATTTTGCTAAATTTCTACATATATAACTAACTATAATAATTATTTAATGTTTGTTCTTCAGGTAAAGTTGTTAGTGGTTACAGAATTCGAAATGGACAGTGGACATTGATTGGTCGCCAGTCCCCACAGTTACCACAGGTACTCTTTGATATACTCCCTCACCATATCAAAATAAATGTGTTAAAAACATCACTTGGTGTGGCTTAGGACAAGATGTTTGGTTATTTATTTATTTATTTATTTTTCTTTTTTTCTGTATGTTCAGATCAGCACAGAGTGCACTGAAGCTTGCTCTGTACAGCAATGTGTAGCCACAGGCCTGTCAGGCTGTCCATGCTTACTAATGTTCACTACAAAAATGAAATGAAGTGAAAGTGACTATTTGTCATTGTGAAACACAGCACAGCACTGCATTTCACCCATGCACACACCGTGCAGCAGGAGGCAGCTATTTAAAGCTCCTGGCAATGGTACGTTACTCAAGGGTACCTCAGGGCAATCTACTGCTCTGGGATGCAAACCCACGGTCTTCTGATCCTGGGGCCTTTTCCCTAACCACTAGGCCAACGTTGCCTCTAATGCCTGGACTTTAGCATTAGAACTAGATCTAGGTGCAGAGGTGTTCTTTTACGTCTTTTGCAAGCTCCACATACAGAAATCAAATGGTTAGCTGCTAATGTCTTGGTGCCAGATATTACAACACACCTTCAGAGGTCTTTTATAGACAGTCCATGTCGCCATGAGTCAGAGTTGTTTTGGCAGCACAAAAGGGACCAACACAGTGCTATGCCACGACATTTAAAACCACTTGCCTATGTTTTGGCCTAAATGCACATTGACATATTAAATTATATAAAGGCAGTGCACTTTACCTCAGCTTATTAACATTTTTTCATCAGATTTATCTTAAGTCTGAGGATTTCTGTTTTGATTTTCCACAGTGTTTCTCCCCAAATCCCAGACGTTCTTCTCTCTGCATCAAGTGATATAACCATGCTGAGGGCTAACACATTTCTTCATCTTTGTAAAAATGCACCGATGCAACATTTTTGATATTTTATAAGCACAAAAAGAGCACCACCAGACAGTTGTCCAAGTCTGACTAAATATAGGATTAAAATATTGCTAACACAAAATGTGTTATTAGTATGATTATTTTTGAGAACGTGTTTCTTCCATACATCAACGCAGTCACTTTCTGAAGAATCTATCAAGGGGCTCCACTTGATCTGGCATATTCAGGCAGTTCCCACAGTTGGCTCAGTCAGTGGCAGATGGCATGTCTCTCTGAGCAAAAGGTCAGGGTTAAATGTCACATGCAGGCCGTGCTGTGACAGCAGTGCTTCTTCTCATGCAGCACCGCAGCTCGGCCTCGGTAGGAAGCAGCAGAGCCGGACCCTAAGCACATAAGACCATTAAACAGATTAGAAACACAAAGAGGCCCTTTTGTCTCGCATCACTCACACTTATAGCTCATACTGCAGTTCACTGATGCAGGAAATGATATTGCAAGTGCACGTATGCAACCTTTTTTTCCCCTCCTTGATGACCTGAATTGTAGCATAATGTGACTGTGTGGTTGAGCAGTTACTGTCTGTTGGATGCAAGAGAGTACACTGCACCTCGATCCTCTTTTTAATTTGTCAGATAAATGCAAGCATCTGCATTTGTATATGTATGCATGGGAATTTAGTTATGATCATCTCCACAACACAATCCAACATGAAAAACACTAGTACAGTTTCATTAATAATGGATGTTTGTTGTGTACTATTCAGCGCACGTTTCTTTTTTTATGCCCTGCAGATTTAGCAGTCCCTTTCAGTTATGGAACAAAATGTCAGAGTTCAAGGATTCTGTACTCACAATGTGAGAGAGTTAATAAACTTTTCAGTACTTTAAAAGGATGATACTTGGGAATTATATTTTGCCCTGTTGACGACTCCAGTATCATTAATGAATTGTTCATTTTATTCATATGGGCACAGACAAACTCCTTGGTAGAAAGGCGGCCAGTCCCTGTGCTTCCACAACTGAATATCATCAAATTCATCCATTTTAGAGTTGTTTTAAGCATTGCATAGTGTGATGCTTTTTGTCTCACTGTAATTCCGGCCTGTAGAACATCTTGAATCTGTTCATGCTGAAGAAATGTAGTTATTTGATTTAACAGGAAGTGTCTTGTATTAAGTAAAAATGATATTGAATGGTCAAGTAGTGGAATGCAAGGTTGTTAAGTGTCCATGCACATTGGTTGTAATATAATTTACATATTGTGCATTGTGGTTCAGTACCTGTTATCAGTATCAAAGTATTAATAAGTCAGTAAGGATCAATAAGTCAATAATTCATTTATTGAAATGCTGTTGGCTGTCGACAAAAAGTGCATCTGTGCATATTTCTCTTCTTTATTATTGTGACATGTGAGCACTTGAATGTTAGTACAGTGTCAGACCTGTGGTTTAAAAGGTGGGGCTAGTATGTTGTAACAATGTTAACTCCTCTAACTGCTAGCGAGAAACATGGAGATGAAAAGAGATATTTCTCTGTTACTATGGCATGCTAACATGTTTCACTGACATGTTGGAATTTCATCCACTATGTTGAAAACAAATCTTGTGTAGAAAACATCTGTCTACACTACACACTTTGCCATGGTGTTAAGGTCATGAGCTCACCTGAAGGGCAAACCTCAATATCTTATGCATGATGACCAAGAACAGATTTGGCTGTTTTGAATACTAAGACAGGTTTTTATGCGTAAACCTCACCTGCTAGAACCATTTTACTGCGTTTGTGCATGACATTTACTGTCCACCATACAGCTTGTTTTTTGTGCCCCAAATATCAAAGAAGATCATCTGAATGCACAGTCCTAATCGAGTCTAGTTCATATCAGGTTTTGTTCAATTTAATGGTAATTCTTCATTCTTTCATTGTAACTTACATTGAGGTTGTCGTAGTCTTTAAATGGCTATAAATATAAGGATATATATATTACACTTTTCTTGAATATTAATGTTAATCCCTTCAGCACTGACTTTGTAGTGGAATAAGGAACTTGCTTAACGCCAGGCACAGCTACAGATTAATCCATTAAAAGCTTCCACAAATAGGCTTTAAAGTTTTAATGTAATCAACTCTTTTTGCGATATCATGTTTAAAATTCATTTTTCGCTTGTGTGTGCCACGTTGTTCATTCTTGTTATATTTGATCATCAAATCAAAGGAAAAGAGGCCAAGAGTGGGTGAAGTGAGACAAAGGCTGGGATTAAAATAGCACTTTTTCCATGCCCTAGAGACAGTAGGCATTCTGATAGCAGCTCTCCACCGCCAGACTTCTGCACAAAATGACCTCACTCTCTGCCCTGCTCATGGATCCTACTGAAAAGACTCAAATGCAACACAATGCTATAATTGCATTGTAATGCACTTTATTGCTTTGTGAATACATTGTTAGATTTGTATATTTAGAAGCGTTGAATGGTTTCTTCTTAATACCAAAGCATTAGCGCTCATAGCCGCAATGTTGCGGAGATAAATATTGGGCACTACAGACTCCAAAAGCAGTAATTTTACAGCATTACTCAGGTTGTAGACCAATTATTATCCCCGCTGAGTCATTTCCTCACAATGTGGTGGCTACAGAACAAACAACAACTTTTTAATTTGTCCTTAATCTAGGCTGAAATGTGTGAGGCAAGCATCTAACTGTGAATTTTAACTATTAAAGGGTGAGTAACCAATAACAGATCTCTAAAAGTAGCTCATCAAAGTTTATGTGTGGTCCTGATGCTGATCTTTTCAAGTCCATTGCTTTGGCCTGGCTTTTGGCCAAACATGGCAACTCCATCTCCAGCAATTCAGGATGTTTCTTTTTATTCTGTTAGGGATTTGGTGCAGGTGGCAGGGAATATAGAATCAGCTGTTACTGACCCAGTCACTGTAACCAATAAAACAGGAGTTTAATATGTGATCGAATCAAATTGATCCAGAAAAGGATTCAATCTTAAGAAATCTTCAAAACATCTGATGTTCAAGTAAGTCATTGATAAAAAATATTTAATGAAATAAACAGCGGGACACTCTTGTTGTTTGCATAAATATTTGATCATTTTAGTGTGTGTGTGGGTTGGTTTATTGTATGATTTATATGGGTGGATGTTTTATTTTAAATTGGCAGAAATAATCTTCGAGTAAGATATTGGTCAGCTCTTAAAAGTTGCCATTATTGCTCCCAGTACCAAAAACATTGTGCTATTTGATACTATTTTATAACTGAAACCAGCAGAGAAATTCTGTTCAAACTGATTCTAAACTTTCAGTCAATATCATGTGTATGGAAATTGATGTTTTTATAATCATTTAAATGTAATAAGTTATAGCTGTGGGTCTTTGTTTGAAGAGGTTTGTAAATTTTTTAATAATATAAATAATAAAAGCCTGAAGAACAGACTTCAGTACCAAGTAACTCAAATTTAATGTGAATCTATATATATTTCTATAGTTAACTATTAAAATTGTTAATAATTGTGCAGATGTGCAATGATGTTAATATAGTATGGCAAATCAATAATTCACTTGCATTAATTTTACAAGATAAAAAAGCAGTCACTTATCTGAACTGTTTTTCAGTAAATTGGGGTTAGATGTCTTGAGATGGACAATAGCTGAGGGGGTAACCTGTATCACTGGTGTGTGAGCCAGTTTAAAAACTTGAGACATTATTTATACCTAAATAATCATATACATATACCAACTTTGAAAAGTAATTTTCTGCTGCCAGGCTGAACTTTGTGTCAAGCCACACCTCGTGTGTTTTCAAACAGGATGCAAAAGTATTTTTAGCAGTATACTGCACACTGGTGCTTATTTTCTCCTGTCCCTATACTTTCTGTGGGCAGTGGGCCATCCAAGTCATCTTTTTACAGCGCTCTGGCTCCAACAATGCGAAAAGAGCTCTTGATTTGTTCACTAGGTCCCTAAATTAACCTCACCTCAACCATGAAATTGCCTTTACCTTCACAGAAGATTTGTTTTTCAAGTTTAGTTTGGACAAACCTTATCTCAGAATTTTATCATACATCTCTGAATGAATCAGGGATTCATATTTACATCAGATTCAGTTTTTTTTTTTTAAGCTGTTTATGTGTTCAGTCTTCTCCTTGTTTGTAGGTCATAATGGTCAGACTTTAATAACGGCCAAGCCGGACTATGTGAACTGAATAAAGCTGGCCCACACTTGGGTCCTGGTTTTATTCTTTTGCTTTTGAGCTCTTCATTTTTCACTGAAGTGAGCAGAAGCTGTGTGTTTGTCCTAGGCCTTTTATCCAGCCAGCAATACCATTGACGTGAAATATGGAGACACGCTTGCTGCCCGCTGTGTTTTCACAGGAGAGGGAAGGACCACTAAAACGCGAATCGGGTAAGTTTAAGCCCCAGCCGGTAATTCATGCATTCGTCTCTCTTTCCAGTCTTCGGAGTTCTGCTGCTCCATTATTTGAAGTAATAGAACCACAGTTAACACCATAATTGTGATGTCAAATCTAAGATGGATTAGTTAGTGGCCCACTCTGCCTGGTGAAGTGATTAACGCTGTTTGTTTCACCAGCTCTCCCTGTTGAGTGAATGAGATTGTGAGTAGGGTTATTGTTTGGAGAGTGATGGCTGTGTGTAGTGTGGGCATGCAGTGGTGGTTTGCTGAATGGGTGGGCCATATGATGATCTTTTATTATCATGGTACATCATATCAAACTGGTGACTTATTTTAGCCCTGCAGCCCAGTGTTGCTTGTATTGTGCAACCTCTGTGATTATTGCAATTATAATTTTTTTTTCATATTAGTTATTACAATTTTGATATTAGTTATTAGTCTTATTTAAACCATCATAATTTTTTGCCCAGTTCCAAAATTTCCCAAATTTTTGACATATTTTTATTAGCCTTTTTAATCCCAGGCTCACCCTATGTGTGCCAAATGAACATGTTGAAAACACTAGCACACTGACAATGGCTTGCATTAGGCAAGGTTGCAACATTGCTCTTTAAAGGGCCGACCAAGCTTTTTTCATACTCATACATGAAAAATCATTTGCCTTTGTGAAATGACATTAGTTCAAAAATACTCCTTTGAGATCAACCGATAGCTGGCTATTTAGCATAACAAGTCATGCAGATCCAGCTGTATGAAACACAGCCTAAGTGCATTTAGCTGCCTTATTTTATTTACCTTATTCGATTACTGCACAGATCAGCCAAAATCATTTTTATAAATGGGCTCTTTGGCACTTACTATCTTCGAGCATAAAAATCTGCCAATTCTGATCTTGGCTGAATCCAGTCCTCTACCTCATACTAAAATGAATATGCACCAGTTCTGGAGTTTTTCTGACACAATTCTGTATACAGATGTGTACAATTATATATTTGAAAACAAATACATTAATGCCTCCCTTTTTTCATTTATAGCAATATTGTCCACCCCTACTTTGCACACGTCTCTTTTTCACTTTTATGCATGCTGTTGCATTCCTGTTCTGACATGCTCATCAGCCAAGTGTGTGACAGGCGGTCATCAGTGCTGCTGGCTGTCTGACCCAGGGTGTCCGTCTGTCACAGCTCCTCCTTGGTTACTGTGTGTTTTCTTTCTTTCTGTGTTTGTGTGTGTGTGTGTGTATGTGTGTGCTTGAGTTGGGTTTTCTTTGCTCTGTGGTGTTTGAAGAATTGTCAAGCACGGAAGAAAAGGTCTGGTCTTCTGTTGTCTCGAGAGGAGCCTGCATTTTTCATGAATTTCTTTTTCAGGCGTGTGGGTGTGGATGTGTGTGTGTGTGTTATGTGTGTCTGCTTCGTCATTCTTGTTGCCATGGTGATTAGGGGAGTGCACAATGGTGATGGTAGTGCGTGCATTGACGCATCTCCAGGGAAGTGGCTGTCCCAGTACACACAAGAATGCGCACACACGCAGAGCCACGCACTTCCTTCATCTCTAGGCAAAGATGTGATTTGTTTAAATGACTGCAAGGAAATGGTAGAAAGCAGTGCAGTTGTGCACAACAGAAGGCTCTGCTGGCTGTCCCTAAGCTTGATTTTGTTTAAGAACCCATAATATAAAAAGACTTTTTAAATAAAAGGGCTTTATGCAATATGTAAACATTTGTAAAGGTTTAAAATGTGCAAACATCAGCCCTTTCTGGAAGTTAAGCTGCCTTTTTGATTTTTTGTGAAATCAAAGTATGTACTAATAACTGCTTTATAGCCAGCTGCAGTTTAGCAGTTAACAGTTTTTTATTTATATATATATATATATATATATATATATATATATATTATATATATATATATATATATATATATATATATATATATATAATCTTTAACTTTATCCTTTACTTAATATGAGTGTGTGATGGCCTTTCACACTTGTCTTAGTGGCACCTCCAATGATGAGATGTGTAACTTCTACATCATGTACTACATGGACAACAAGCACTCCGTGCCTTACATGGACTGCATGGAGCATGGCAGCAGCAGCCAGTTCAGGAACATCCCGAAAGAAGCTAATGTCCCTATTCCCGTCAGCCCTGACCACTTGATGTCCATGATGCATGGTGCAGCTCATAAAGGTATACATCTAATCATCTTTCTTGTATTTTGAAGATTTTCTTGCAATAATGTATTGAAAAGTACTTCGGGCAAGTTAGAAACCACCTATTACCTACCATTATTTTTCATAATTATATTAAAAAGCAAGCTGACTACATTATAACTGCAGGAACTATATGTGGGCAACAGTGGAATATAAACAGTAAAACAGTAGACAGTCTTTTGGATAATTCATTTTATTACAAATTATTTGGCATAAAATGCATACATCGTTTATAGAATACCATGATAATCTATTAAAACCAATTTAAACTTTTTAAAATCTGCCAACTGTAAACTGCCTCTTCCAGATCACAGCATAAGTAATGCTGCTGCAGAGAAGCTCACTCAACCAGGTTGATTTAGAATCTCCCTGTATTTGTTCCACTGGTTCTAAGGAAATCCATGTAGAGGAGCACATATGATTCAAGTTTCACTCAAATCCAAAAATGCCGTTCTTGCCGCTCCCTCAGTTATCATCAATGAATCATTCCTACTCAGATTTAAGTCAAGCAAGGCTAGTTTCATAGACATTTGATGCTTCTTTTTGTTCGTTTTTAAAGATGGTGAGGACGACTCGACACTCCAACAGCCAAAAAGGGAGGAGGAGGAGGTTCTAGATCAGGGTGAGTCGGCTTTCAGAGTGATAGCAGATTACTGAGCTAACGAGGAGCTGAGCCTTTTTCTCGACTGATGGAGGCAGACTGCACTGGAACACATCATCATATCCTGTATTCAGAATACCACTGATACCTTATGCAATACATTTTTTAAGACTATACGTTTTCAGTCCAGCATTTCAGAAAGAAGTAAAGAGTTATAATTTACACAATTTATTCGCCGCATGTTAAAGGTTATTCACCTTTTACACAGCCTTTCATTGGACTCTGGTTACTCAGAGGTTTTCCTTTGTGCCCATATGTTGTTGATGACAGAGTGTAAACAGAGTTTATGTCACTGGAGATATCACGTCCTGAGGTCCAAGGTTGATGTTTGAAGTGGCGTTGCCATGGTTACCATTATCAGCCTGCCTTCTGCAAGAAGGTGCCGGAAGAACCCCTACCTAAGGAGGCTTTTTGATTTATTGTTCTTTTTCTCTGGGGTGAATTGTGACACATTTGTGTCAAATTGATCGTTCAGTCTCCAGAATCCTGACTGTGGTGTCAGGATTGTATTACCCACAGCATCAGTGACCTTTTACAGAGCAAGGCAAAGCCATGGATGACAAAAGGGCAAAACATACCTCTTTATTGCTGCCTTTTCTTTCTCATCTCTTTCTCATCGTTCTCTCTTGCTCCCCCCCCTTCCTTTCTCTGTGTCTGTTGCCACTTTGTTTTCATACTCCCTTTCCTTTCCTCCACTCATTCATCTATTCACCTCACTATGTCTCTCATCTCTCTCTCTCTCTCTCTCTCTCTCTCTCTCTCTCTCTCTCTCTCTGATGAGCTGGAAATAAGATTGGAAATGAATGCAGATTGGGGCAATGTGCTTTGATGTTGTGCAACTGGCGTCTGCATTGTGCAGTGCTTTATTAGAGATGGTTTTAGGACATGGGCCTTTAATCCTTGCACACCTGCTGAGATCTCACAGCAGGCAGAAAACACAGTGCCATCATCATAGCACTAATCAGCATAACAGAGAAGAGTTTCTGCTGCTTGTTTCTAATGCGGTAAAAACCCAAGGACTCAAGGACGACACCACTGTATCAGCCCCAACTGAACGTGGGAGAAAGTTGCATTATTAATGCCATTTTTACAGCAACGCCAAATGCTTGTGTAATAACAACAATAATGAAAAGTATTATTACTATTATTATTGTTATTATTAAGACTCATTAATCAATACATATCAGATTCCAGAGGAGAGAAGTAACAATAAAAACAGAATAATGCATCCATTGGAAAAACAAGGTACATTTACAAGTCCAAACAAATAAATATCACATGAATGGACCTGAATTGTTGAATTGCTTCTAAGACTGAATAGCAGTATGCGAAACAGGCGTGATTTTTAATCCAAATGATGTTATGCATTAGTACCCCTTAGTGTGATTTTAATAGTATCCTCAATTTTAAATCCATTACACATAGGGATTAGAGGAGCATCCTGACTCTCTTCGCTTTTTAGCTGATCTGTGGCAAATGGCGTGTTGTAAACTGGCACCAGCTGACTCGTGAGTGGAGTTATCACTAAAGGAGCATGTGTCGGCCCACTGAGGAAAGGGAACATGCTGGCAAATACAGTTATGAAGTGAGCTGGAACAGAGTGTGGATCAGTGGCCTGGCGCCAGGCTGTGGGATATTTAAGCGACCAGATTGCACCAACAGTGATCCTGAGGTCCAGCCTCCATTTACGTGGCATGCTTTTTCCTGTGGAACGCTCCATTTCCTAACTACACAGCCACAGGCCTGCCCAGTCTTGACACTGACATTATAAGGAAGACAGAACAGAAGGAATGAAGATGTTTCTTTTAGGGCTGCACAATACGTACAAAATTCTAGTATTGCAATTATGATGCTGCATGTTGCTTTAAAATGGGAACACTGGTGATATAATAACGATATGATGTGATTAAAGATTAACCTGCACAATTAAACAATTAATTTTCCATTAAAAACTTTTACCTGAACTCTTATGTCAAAACATTCACAGAATGACATCAGTAACTGTAACACAGTGTCCCACAATCATTTCTAGAAAGTCTTTTTTCGTGTTAGGTAGGGGAGGCAACATTCCAAAGAATAAAACTGCTGATATAAGCCCCACTGACATGATGGACTTTCACGGTCTTTTTGTTTTAAAGAACAGTCCCTTAGTTATTATATTGGACAGGAGCTTCAGGGTGTTGGGGAGGTGCATGATCGTGCACTGCAAATCTAACTAGCTGATCTGCTGGAACATTTCATGTGCAGTGTTTGAAATAGATGGGCCGTGTGCGACCTTAATGAACCCATGTAAGCAGTGCAGGCAACAAAAAAAGAGTTGCCAAATACACAGTGGAAAGCTAAAAAGTGACTTGTGTTGTTCAAGGGATCAAAGTCCAAAAAGCTGTTGTCTTTTAGTTAACACTCTGCACTGTTCTACAGCCACACACCCACTGTCTTTGTGCTGGGGACCTGTTTTTGCCCACACGGTCACATTCTGAGTCATAGTTTGCTGAAGGACTTCAGCCACAGTGGGCAGCAAAATGTTACTGTTTCTTGGACTGCATAAGAGACCTAACCCACTCAGTCTTTTGTACATGGTTCAGTGTTTTTACTGGAAGTCATTATAAAATGTTGAGAGTTTTTTCTCTTCGTAGGGTTGAGTTTCTGTCCATTTCTGAGCATGGAGGAAAGCTTTCTTGCAGTTTCATCGCACTGTTTAAACAGGCAGTACTGTAAGCAAACACACTAAGCCATTCAGCCTCTGCAAATCCATAAGTCAGCCTGGACTAATCTACTTATTTGGCTGTTGATACAGAGGATCAGGGTTTAGATGATATGGTGAAATGTTAAGGTGTGCTTGGCTGAATTGTAAGATTACGTCATAATGGATTATTATCTGAAATGAAACATTGCAGTGCATGTAGTGACACTTATATAAATATAAAATGAGGAAGCATTTCCTTTAAAAATATGTATTTTTTTTCAACATTAAAATTTTAAACTTGCTATATTTTTAAGGGGATCATTATTCTAGTTAGTTTTTGTGATGCTTTGGAAATCAAGAGCTGTAAGTTAAGGATTGACAGAGTGTAAAGTATTAGCAAAGACTTTGTTGGTCAAGGTCTTTCAACGTAATTTTCCATAGCAAACAGATTCACTCTGTTGCCATGGTTCCTCAGACCTTTAAAATGACAGTCAATGAGTCTGGCAACCTCATTGGTTCAAAAATTTTGTCTCTCAGCAAAGATGCTTTTGTTTCACTGTTTCCATTAGATTTTCTCCCCTCGAACCCCCACTTACAGATTCTGCCTGCTGTGACACACTTTGAATGTCCTTTGAAGAGGCTTCATGAGAATATCAATGAAAAGACTGAGGATAGCACTCGAATGTTCTTCAGTCACACTTTTCAATTAACATAACTCACACCATAGATTTTATTCTCTTGTCCAAACTAAGATTAAAAGGAATTTTTAAGACTGCATTTTATTTAATCTGACTGAACCTAAGAGCCAGCATTTGGGCCCAATCTTCATTTTTTCACTTTTATAACCACTTAATTTAAATGCTAGCTTTATAGATGTTAATAAAGCTGGAAAAGGCCATGTCATGGGAACTGAATTATTCATGCTTTGTTGAAATTTGAGTTTGATGCAATGAATAAAGTCTGAGTGTCACTCCTCAGACCACACTGTTCATAGTTCATATTTATTTTTGTTTGTGTGATGTCACAGAAGTCAGTAGGATGAAGACAGAATGCATGAGTATGAACAAAATGCAGTACAGCAGCGTGGTTAGGATGCAGGGAGCGGAGGTGTGGAAGGTGGAGGAGTTGAAACACTTGGGGTTAACTCTTAAAGAGATTGCAGATAGATTGGAATGGGTGGGGAAGAGCGCATAAGTGATCTTTGAACGACAGCAAGAGTGAAAGGGAAGGGTTACAAGATGGCAGTGAAGCCAGCTATGTTATACCGGATGGAGAAATTGGCCCTGACAAGGAGGTGGTTGGCAGAGCTGGAGGTGGCAGAGTTAAAGATGTGAGATTGCAGTGGTCTGGTAATCTGCAGAGGAGAGACAAGGAGTAAGTTGGGAGAAGGATGTTGTGGATGGCGCTGCCAGGCAAGAGGAGAAGAGAAAGAACTAAGAGATTTATGGATGTGGGACATGCAGGTGGTCGGAGTGAAAGTGGATGATGCAGAGGACCAGAAGATATTGAGACGGATAATCCGCTGTAGCGATCCCTAAATGGAGCAGCCAATCACAGAGTCAGCATGTTTATATGTATCTCCTACTGTTAGATCTACAGCTGTTTAACTCTGCCTGTTCACATAAAAAGGATGAGATCTTTCCCCCTGTACTGGATTTTGAATTGGGCAGAACAAAGAATAACCTATCACAGCGTAGTTCATCACAGTTCATTGGTTAGCCTGTTAAACTCACAGGCTAACCAATGAGGTAAATTGAGGTAGGAAGTGTAAAAATGAATTGGTAATAAAACCTACACATATGTGGATTTTAATAAAGTGCATTATGCATGTAGGTTATGACCCTGAACAAACTGCACTGAAAAAGCAGTGCTTTGAAAGTACTTCCTTTACTTGATGTTGCCTATTATTCACAAAAGACACGGGCATTAATGTTCACATTTAATTCAGATAAATCATGAGCTGTTTCTGACCATAAACTCTGCTTATAAAGACCGGTGCCAGTCAGCTTCTTTCTCACAGTGTTCTGAGTAAATTAAAGGCTGCACTTGCACTCAACCAACAGCCACTGCTGATGAATCAAAAACGTGAAGCTATGATACTGTCACAAGCACTGCGGATTAAAATAGATGTGACCGCCATAAGCCCCTCACTCCTCATTACCCTTTTGCAGAACAAGATTACTGAATTACTCATATAGCTTGCATCATGCAGTATTAAACCGCTGGCTGTAACATTAATTTAGGAGCAAGAGTTAAGTGATAAAAATCCACGGCCAACTGGGAATCTGTTTGGAAGAATGTGCATTCAGCTATAGAGGGTAATGTATTAGTGAGCGTTCTTCGACTTCTTGTAAGCCAAATCAAAGAAACTTTTTTGTGTATGTTCTCAGTGTCGCTGGATGGCTTTTATTTACCTTTAACATTTGCCCTTGGATTTGATTGAAAGTCCTGTGTTACTTCACTGAAAGAACTCTCAGGTTCATGTCTGAAGGAAAAGAGAATTTTACAAGGTGTCCCAGCTGTATTGGTTTACAGTGCATAACGTGGATTTAATTGCTAGTGATATAAAGTCAAAATGAAGTCGCCTCTGTTTATTAGCTTTATGGATAAGTCTTCAAGCACAGATTTCTTTCTTCCATTGAGCACAAATTAGAACAAGACTTTTATACTTATACAATTTATTCAGTATTACTGCAATGAATTCAAGGCACATTAGTACACATTCCAGTCATAGAGTTCCACATGCAAGCTATGGTGCGCTCAGGAACACAAACTGCACTGTTGTAGGGCTGTGTTATATGAAATATACCATAATATAATGGTAAGGCTCTCATTGCTGAGTGGAATTAGTGATGCTCTTAAGTGTTTTCCTGAGGAATAGAAAGGATATCATCAATATGTGAAGTGCAATTCAGAGCGAGCCAGTCGCTTTTGTTTGTTTTAAGCAGCAATGAAACAAACCCTTTTTTAAAATACAAACATAAATAGTTACTCAGTTACAATCTGGGGAAAATATTTAATTGCATTTGTTATAATCCACTATTTTGACGAGGCTATAAATGCAGTTATTTTCTTTAAATCAATCTTTTTCTTTTCAACCTGGCCATTAGTTTTTTTTCACACTTGGGGACTAAGAGAAATGTACCAGACGGCTAAGCTTTGTGTAATTACATTGAATTGTATGAGGGATGCTGTTTGTAATTGAAATGGTTTCTCTTGCGATTTGAAAATTGCACTCATTTAGATTGTAATTTCAATATGTTGTTTAGACTTTGTGGATACAGCATTTTAAATATTTTTAGCTGAACACCATAAACTATAGCTTTATATAGAAATGACTTTGAAATTTACATCCCAAGTATATAAAAACTTTAAATGTGATGTGTGATATACTATGACCCACTGTTCTCAATAACATCATAAAAATTCCTTCCCGAAGACTGAATTTTGGGAGTTTTTTAAAGCATTAATCCCTTGTTTCTTCTTTAATTTAGTGCGGTAAAGCTTGATGCTGGGTTTTGAATATAGAGCTTCAGGCCTGAGCTAGGCTGCAGAAGTCTCTGTGTGAAAGCCTGCTGTTAATGACAGTAGTAGTTAAAGCAGTGGATTAGAATAGGGATGATGGCACGTCCGAGTGTGAGTGTGATTCTGTCTCCACGGCAGCTGGCTAGAGCTGAAGCACTCATTATTGCAGGCCTCTCCAGCTCACAGCCGGACACCTAGATAAATCACTCTCTATATTTGCCTTTGCGGTTATTAGGACACAAATCCAGGAGTGTCAGTCAGAGCCCTTCGGTTTGTCTCTGTGTTTGCTGGCTGGCTGATGGATGGCATCAATAAACAAGAAGTGCCCCTCACTCATATATCATGAGGAGGTGGAGCTTTGGATGGCCATGTGTGCAGAAGAGTCGGTCAGGAAGCAAAGTATAAACAGAACAGTGTATATATATCTTTGAGAAACCGTGGAGTGTTACTTTAACGTACTGGAAATGGAGATGCTAGTTTTTAATTTTTGCTTCTTTCAATTGAATCTGTTCAGTGATCGCAAATGATATTAGTGCAGAAGCCGATTTTTCCTGGCTGACGTGACGTGAGGTTCACTTTAAATGCAGTGGAGGAGGCGCAGTAGTCATGGAGCTTTCACAGGGCTTTGATGAAACATATTTGAACCAGAGGCAGTGCTTTCTAATGAGGAGCTGACCTTTTCCAGCCAAATGACCTGTCATTCCTAGCCTGAATACAAAGTAGGCATTCTGGAAGCTTGTGCAGATCCTTCATTTTCTATGGGACATTTTCGGATCGCACCATCAGTGATTAAGAAAGTTTGGTCTAGTAATTCAAGGTATTAATCTCTAACCAAAGATTCAGCTTCTTTATGAACTGGTTCAGGGCTTCAGGATCCAGGTCTTGCTCAGGAACCCAGTGGTGGTAGTGCTGGAGGTGGGATTCGAACCTGGGGCCTCTTGATCCATAGGTCTGTAGGCAAGTACCCTACCACTAGACCACCGCCACCCATGATGTAATGAATTCTAGCGTTGTAAAATCAATGCAGTAACATCATTGACTTCCAAACAAAGCATCACTATTTACCCATGCTTTTTTACACTCCTGTTAGTAGCTACAGGTCATATCATGCTTGTTGTAAAGGTTAAGAATGATGCTTAAGTATACCAGTGGGGCGGCTCTCTCCGATATTCAGTAGGAGGTCCATTTGTTGTGTACAAAACAGAGACTTGTGAGTTACTGCACAGACTGTCCTTAGCAGCTCTAAAGCACTCTCACAACTACAGAGATAAATTCTTGCTTTTTCTCCATCCCGCCATGTCTTCTGTCTGTAGTGCTATAAAACTGTTATCTTCTATCAGACAGGCTGCTTCCAATTCACTGAATCTCCTGCTTTTACCTTACAGCTCTGTTCACACGGCCCATTCTTCTTCTTCTTTCTCTTTCTTCTTCTTTTCTCTTTCTTTCCTTTGGTCTTTCCTGTTTTTCCCTGTGCAGGTGACTTCTATTCCCTTCTCTCCAAACTCCTAGGGGAGAGGGAGGATGTTGTCCATGTGCATAAGTATAACCCTGCAGAGGCAGCCAAGGCCCAGGCGGATCTGGTGGCTGAAATTGATAGCATAATGCAAAAGAAAGACCTGGGTTGGCCCGGGCCCAGGCTAGGCTACAAACAGAGGGAAGATGCAGTTCTGGTGAGGGACAGAGTGCACAAGTTTCACCAGTTAGAGTCTACTGTCAGGCCTCCGGGGACCAAGACTTTACCCGCCAGACAGCCGAGCACAGGGGTGGCAAAGGCCAAAAACCAAGGTGGGTCTGGCGCCGATTCGCAAAAAGAACAGAATCACCTTTGCCCTGGTATAATTCAAGGCTTGGTGTTGTCCATGTGAATGCTTTCTTTTGAAGCCCATGCCTGCCCATCTCATTCCGATCATTAATCTTTTGATTTTGAGGCGAATGAGCTCACGGTGTAAGTTTACTTAGCCATATTAGTGGAGGACAGAAGAGCTGGCTGAGAGAAAGAAAAGATTTTTGTTTAGATGATTTTCTGCATGCACTGCTCTCATTGTGTTACAGACATTAATCTCGGTGGGAAGATGCCAAGATGGTGAGAGTGATAGGAAAGATCTGGGACATCTCTATAGGCCTTTTGCCTTTTTCACTGCTGGTTTTATTTTTTCAGTGGAGAAGTAAACAGAAAAGACAGACATTAATGTGTGATAAAATAGCAACAGTTTTAGTGACATGTTTTTTGATGAAGCCTTCTTTACTACCTTTCTTTCGTTAGACTCACTTGGGCAAAAGGTTGCAACCAAATCTCATAATTGATACATTTTCAGAGGAAAAACTTGCATGTTAATCCACAACAATGTAATCAGAAACTCTCTATTGGTGTGGAATTTTCACAGCTCTAACACAAGTAGAGTTTTGACATTAACAATACATGTGCAATTTGCAAAAGTCTGCATCAACACTATTTTCTGGCTGTCTTAGTAGTATGTACTACTGTTATACAGCCTGGACTTTGCATTGTACAAACTGTAGATTATTTCTTTATAGCTCCATTGCTTGTTTCATTGCTGCAATAGATGTTGTCTGATTTGTACCCAACAAAGTGGTTTTGCAGCTTTTACATCAATATGTGGCATTCATTACCAACTGAATTGCTTCTTTTGTTTTGCATTAATTGCCTGCTGGTATGGTTCATGACCCATTGGCATCCGGAGGCCCCAAGACACGCCAAATTTCATGCAGCATCAATACACATCTATTGGATCGCTGTCTCATTGTTATTGATTAGCCACTGGGATCTAATTACAGATCCAGGAGCGGACAAAGAAATGAAATTTAATGCTGTGAGGTGGTACGAATAGCCTGGTTTGTTCACTACCATTCTGCTCCCTGTAATTGCCGTTCCTGTTCACATCCTGCCAGGAATAATTCATGAAACCAGGTTGGTGCTGGGCTATGCAGCCATGGCCTTGAGTCCAGTACAGTGTTTGGAGTAGCTGGCACGAATGCATTAAAAAAACAGAAAGAGACAGAGAGAGATAGAGACTGTTTTTGGATAGCCTGGTGTCTGCTTTGTACACATTGGCTTAGTGTGGACATGTGCTTTGCTCAGGTATTAACCCAGAGGCGAATCGTACACCGATATGGGTGTTAGTAGACAGGGTTTTTAAAATGTGCTCGCTTCCACAGTGGGGGTGCATCATCCAAATCATACATATTTTATTTGTCTTCATCCATAAGAGCACTGCATCCCCCCCACCCCCTCCACCTCAAACTGCTTTTCTTTTCAGGCTACTTCAATCAATAACGCATTTCACACAGCCTGAGAGTTTATGTTTGCATGAAGGAGAGAAGTCAGTAGTCACTTGGTTTACTCGTTAACTGTTGTAAATTTTTCTATTGCCTGCCAAGATGAGAGAACTCGTCTGAACCGTCGACGAGACACGCGATTCTGATGAATATCCTTATTTTGTCCAGTGTGTGTGGCGGAGATCTTATTCATTAATCATGGTGCTGGCGCTTGGAATAGGCATGGTTATTGTTTGTTGTTTACTGTAATTTCATGCTCCATTACTAATGCATGTGATTCATAGTACTCCACAGGCGTTTCACTACAGTGTAGAGAAGCACTGGCCCTAAATATTTCTTGCCTCTTGAACTGAAACTATTTCATCAAAGAGATGCGGTCTATATCTCATTTGAAGTCCTTTGGTGTACTGCAGAGGTGAAACCACTGGGGTGTGAGACAATGTTTATCTAATTATTTTTGTAGTACATGGCTGTATGATAGCAATATGCCCAGAAACAAAATGCTGATTTTACATTCTACCTAAAATGAGTCTTAAAATGGTCTTTAAGTTTAATATCAAACCTTTATAGATAATATTCCTTCTGCTTGCCTTGGCACAGACATTCGTTGAGAGGTCTTATCCCTCTGTACTGGCTTCCT
This sequence comes from Hepsetus odoe, assembly GCA_017165825.1. Lineage (NCBI taxonomy): Eukaryota > Metazoa > Chordata > Actinopteri > Characiformes > Hepsetidae > Hepsetus > Hepsetus odoe. Next base: position 18,100,967 of record CM029383.1, read on the forward strand.
CTTCTGAAGCTCCCTTTAGTTATTTTGCATTTGATTTAGTTACAGTTTTATTTTTGGTAGCAAGATGAATTCACCAAGATTTGGCCTTCAGTTAAACCTTAGTTAAACTGTCACATTTTCCCATTGTCGAGCCAAGATACTAATCCCCTATCACTCACTTCAGTATAGGAGTGTAAAGAATCAACATTAGTAGCTAATCCCCCAACAGACCTGAGCACGACTGTGCTGAAACCTCACAAAGATGTTTACACACATGGCTCCATTAACCACACTTTTCTGCCTTCATTTGATTTGGATGCCTCATATTTCTCCGGCCCTGATGACTGCCTGCCAGCAGCTCACACACGGCTGTCTAGCAACCGCTTCCGTCCTGGGAACGGCAAAACGGCACACTGCAATTGCTTTGATTTCAGACGTGGGGAATCATGCCCAAGTTAGCAGATTGCCGGATAGCATTACAGTGTTAAATGAAGCTTGAGATCAAGCAACACAGCTTTGTGTTTGAATCAGGCAGTCAGCAGGTTTTCACTTCTGTTATGTTACTCCATCGTGAGTGATTATGCCGCCATATGCCATCCTCTTTATTTTTGTCCAGTGGCAGAACCTGTGACGGTGTTTACCCAAAGGTTGTTGGCTCATTTTTTTGTGTGCATGTCTGTGTTTGTGTTCCTGGGTGTATATGTGTATGTGTGTGCTTGCTTGCGTGTGTATGTGTGCAGGGGCCCATCTGGAGGAGCTGGATGACTGGCCGGAGGTTGAGTTGCAGCTGGGCCAGGTGTCCGGTCTGGCTCTGGACATTGATGATAACCTGGTCATCTTCCACAGAGGAGACCACAGATGGGGAGTCAAGTATGTACTGCTCCCAACACTTAAGCCCTGCTTTTTTTTTTTTTTTTTTTTTTTTTAACCTGTTCACATGTCATTCACCTTTTGAAATTCCTCTGCCCCCCCCCCCCCCCCAGACAGTTCTGTTAAACAGAAAAAAATTAAACATGGAATTTATGCTTAAATATTTTGCTGTGATTTGGTTATATAACAATGCTCAAGTACAACCTGTTCCTCAGCCCATTAATATTTAGTTTTTAAACCTCCAGCTGAAAAGTATGAGCTTCTTTTCAAAATTTGCAGAGGCTTGGCAGCAATTTTCAAATTAATTTAGAAAAAGTGTTGCAGGCTATTTGGGGCAAATTCATTTAACCACTCTGTACTTTTAAGAGTGTATTTGCTTGGGAGCTGCTTGGATTGACCAGGGGTGAGGCAGAGTTGCTGTTTTGGTTCTGAAGTCATTAAAGTTGCTCAAGGCCTGTGGCCATGACTGAGATGTTATTAGGCTAAAGACAGAACGAGTCATGTCTGGTCTGCTAACCCTTTAATGCTTTAGTGGAATGCAGCTAATAATGGAACTACATCTAGAGCGAGTGATAGGAAGGCTGATAGGAACTCCTACACTTCTTATTAGCTGGGTGTGGTTATATGTTTTATTCCTTTCTTTCTTTGAGGGAATAGAAAGGACATTTTTGTGACATGATCAAAGTCTTGATGGAGTGGGCTGGCATGATGCTTAAATATAAGAAAGCACGTCCTTATGCAGCAACATGTTTGGAAGACCATGCATCTTGCAACATGTGAACTGTTTTGATGATGGTGTGCATTTAAGCCGCCACAGCTATTTATGTAATTAACATGGAGTGACTATATGATTGCATCATGATATATCCATCATTAAAACCCACAATACCAGACAATACCTGACATGAAAACAAGGCAAGGGTTTTACCAAAGACTCTTCTTTATACTCTGCACTCTGCCTTTATTACTAGTATGACCTTGCAGATAGGATTATGACTCTGTCATGGAAAAATGCTATATATTTAACAATAGTGTATTGTAATTATATCATAAAATTATAATTAGTTGTCTTTCCCATCTCAAACATATAGCAACAACGCAACAACGCCAATTGCATGACTTGTTCTGTAGTCATACTAAAGCAGTTAACATCTCTCCTAATAGGCAGTATTATTTAACAATTTAAATACTTTGAGATCTATTGAATAATGGACTGAAAATATGTGGAGACTATGTAAGAATATGACCGTGACAGTTCGTTTACAGGTGGAAAAATTTGATTATGTTTTTACATTTATGGGCCTTTCTGTTTCTATGGGCCAGCTGATACTTTGGTTCTGTCCTAAGTAAAACATATTTTATAGTATTATGAATAAAGCGCTATAATCAGAAAAAAGGTAAAAGCCCATCTGTTAATTATAGTAGCTTCACATGCTAATGCCCAGCAAGGGGAAGAACACTGTCCAGAGCTGCTGGAGTGAAATTATTTACCCAAGCCTTCTCTCTGCTCCACTGACCTGCCCTGGATCTTTTCACAGCCCCTGCATCAATACTGTATTTCAAAGCCTCTGCATAAAGAGCAGTTCTGAAACCAGGCATCCTGATATGAAACTGTACCTGCCTCAGTGTTCCTGGCTTGGCCCTGCGGTGCTCCTTGCTGTGCCCTGCGGTAATATAGGACAAGATAGGAAAAGAGAGCGAGAGAGTGAAAAAATGGAAATGGACAGAAGAATTAATGAGTTGGGTCTCTAGGTGATGAGAAGCAACCCTCTTAAATCCATTCATCCTCTACCCCTAACCACACTGGATCTTTTTACAGAGTTGGGCAGAAATTCATCATTGGGAAAGATGGGCGATGGAGCGTTCCCAGCAGAATTACAGAATGGAGCTTTAGTTTAGTCGTCTATGCAAAACGATTAGATAACGTGATTTAGTGTCTCTTCCTGGCTCTACTGGTCGGTGATAGAGTATTTGCTATGCATAACTGGTTACATTGGGAGGACCTCAGGGAGGCGGCAGCTAAAGAGTGTGATGGTTCAAGTGCATATTAGATGTGTGAAGTGATATGCATGGAGATACTTCTAAGAAGGTTGTTATAGTTTTCTTGTTGTTTCTCTTTACTGTCATTTTATAATTTCATATCAAACAAAAGCTTTTTCCATTGGGGCCTCAAGGCAGGGGTTCACCTCATGTGCCATTTTTCTTTCGTTTCTTTCAAGGGAAAACTCCAGCATTATCAGCATAATCTCTACCTGCCACTTATACGGCACATACCAGATTTGCAGCATACAGTCACATCCTTCAAACAATCATTTTTGCAGATGTGTCAGATGATGTTATGGTTGAAAAATGTTACTTTTTTTTTCTAATAACGCCTTGAGAAAAAATAATCTTATCAGATGTATTCTGTGTCAGTTAGATATAAGGTCTACTATCTAGCGTTTCTGTCATATTAATGCATAACAAGCTTTATTTTTGTGCTATTGATGGACTGCTTTTCCCTGCTAGCTCCTTTGACAACAGTGCTGTATACCAGCAGAGGTCCCTTGGCCCCATTCAGCAGTCCACCATCTTGGTGGTGGATTCAGTAAAGGGGAATGTGCTCAAGGCCTCAGGGAGAAACATGTGAGTCTCAGTGCATTTTCTCTAAAATAAAGAAAATTGATTTATTTTGTGTGTGTGTGTGTGTACATTTAGCATTTCATTTGAATTCTTTGGTTTTGAACAGGTTTTACCTGCCACATGGCATCACCACCGATAAGGAAAATAATTATTGGGTGACTGATGTAGCTCTTCATCAGGTAAGGGAGGCTTGGAACCAGTCCGCTCATCGTTGAAGTGCTGTACATTGTGTGCATATGTCAGTTTAGTCTCTTTTTGTGTGTTATAGAATATTGCTGTTTTCTAAGCCAACTGTTGTTCTTTTCTGACCATGTAGGTGTTAAAACTGAGCAATGATGGAAGGGAGAAGCCACTGCTGGTTTTGGGAGAGGCTTTTAAACCAGGCAGCGACAAAAGCCATTTTTGCCAGCCGACTGATGTAGCTGTGGACCCTGAAACAGGAAACTTCTATGTGTCTGATGGCTACTGTAACTCCAGGATTCTCAAATTCTCACCAGAGGGCAAATATCTCTCTGACTGGGGAGCAGGTACACACCCTACCACACAGAAGTTTCTGTTTACGTTAGTCAGAAAGGGCAGCAGAGAACTTTATACAATACATGATACAGAATAACTTCAGAGTATTTCCAAGTAGGTCAGTGTTCTGTATTCAATGTGGAAAGGTTTAGGAGAAATAACACTTTTTTTTTCTTCTCAACACAAAAAATATTGTTGACACTTTCATATAGAATAGAATAGAATGACCTTTTATTATCCCACGAATGAGAAATATGGGTGTTACAAGGCTCTTTAACAAAGAAAAGAGAGAATATAAAGACAAGGAAAGATATCCATATACAGGGCTATATATATATATATATATACATACATATACAGGGCTCTTAACAAAGTAAGAAAGAATATAAAAACTAGGAAAAATATCCATATACACAGAGCGCATACAATAATAATAATAATAATAATGATAAAAATGAGTAATAAATAAATAAATAATGTTGGGCTGTGTTGTGGAGTCTGATGGCTGCCGGTAAGAATGACCTGCGGTAGCTCCTTCTTACACTGCGGGTGTAAAAGTCTGCTGCTGAACGAGCTGCTCAGTGCTTGTACAGTCACATGCAGGGGGTGGGAGGTGTTGTTCATGATGGATGTTAGCTTGGATAACATCCTCTCTTCCCCTACCTGCTCGATGGATTTCAGCGGACAGTCTAGGATAACACCAGCTATCCAAAGTCTATGTCTTATAGCATGTACATTTTAAGACAAAAGTACAACAAGAAAATTACAATCTTGTTTTCTTTAATCTATGTTAAAATTAAAGACAAGATAGCAGAAATTTCTTTTTCTTGTGACAACTATTATTTATTTATTATGGTTCTCTTTAACATTGACACATTTTGTTTAGAAACTCTATTGAATGAGGAGAATTACTTTGTTCTACCTTGTCGATTTGTTTCGGTTGTAGACTACTGTCTCCAAACATATCTAAGTTTTCAGTAGGACATGTCACATGCTACATTAATGAACCATTTTATTGCTCTTGTATCCAGGCTCGTTGGACCGGCGGCGGCGTGTGCCATTCCAGATCCCTCACAGCCTTGCCTTTGTGCCGGACAAGCGTGAGCTGCTAGTGGCTGACCGGGAGAATGGCCGTATCCAGTGCTTCATGGCTGATACCGGCGAGTTCGTAAAGGAGATCAAGAAAGACGAATTTGGCGGAGAGGTGTTTGCTGTCTCTTACGCACCTGTGCAGGGTGAGCATGAAAACCATTACAATCTGTACAAGACCCTGGTGTGTCTGAACTGCCTAAAATTTCATTTTTCTTTTATAAACAAATTATAAACAGATTATAAACAAAGACTTCACATCACTGAGAATGTTTACAGAATTTCATACTGGATATAAAGCTGCAGCGCTAATACAATATTTCATAAGCTTGCATGTATTACAGTATATATTAATTATATACAAAAAATACAAATTGGGTTATGGGTTCTATCTGTACTTTTAAAATATAATAACATGATTACATGATTCATAATTTTTTAATAATATAAGAATTTACTACATTTCATTTCATTTACTTTATTTTGACACATTTGCTTCAAATATTTCAGCTTCAAAGATCAATATCAGGGTAAAAACGTATGCATTTTTTTCTTACATTAAAATTTGCAGAAAATAGCTCCTTTTGTATTTTTTGTACTTTAGGACTTTGGCATATATCTTTACGAATGTGGAATAGTTAATAGAAGACGTGTAGAAGAATAGAAGAAGTGTAGATAGCAAGAGGGGTAAATCCAGCTCTGGATGATTAAGTGAATAAAGAATGAGGCTGAATGCTCCTTACAGGATGATATTATAAACAGCTGCAATAGTGTATATAAATACTGCAACACACAAAAATAACTCTAAAACTATCCGTCTTGGACTCCTGTCACTGCCCAGTTCTGCATCCGTTCCGATTCAGTTGCCTTCTTGCTGGGTATGAATCGTTGGTTAAATCGAGCAGCCTCTGACAGCTCCTTTGATGATTAATGCAGAAACTGTATCAATATTTATGTGGAACAGTTTCTGGGCCAACGTGTTTCTCATGCTAATGTGATGTTTCAGGTGGGCTAATCTATGTAGTGAACGGAGAATCTCCATATGGACAGTCTGCCCCTCTTCAAGGCTTTGTGCTGAATTATTCAACCAAGGAGATTCTGGATACATTCAAACCGGACACACAGGTGCTGAAACACACTCGCGCACACACACACACACACACACACACACACACACACACACACACACACACACACACACATGCATATGCAGGTTAAAATAACATTAAAATAACTCCTTTTTAACAAGAGACATGAAAATCATTGATTATATTCTTATATATACACTGGTGAGGGGTATTTTAGGCAGGAAGTGAACAGTTGAGGGCAAAATTGTGATGACTTTAAAACTTGGGTCAGAACATAAGACATTTTTCTTAAAATTTTAGAACCCCTCCCCGTGCTTTAATCAATATTTAATATTTTTTATACAGCAATTACCTGTGCTCTGTAGAAGAGCATTTTCCTATTTTATTAAGAAAAGAATCTAAATATGTAGTTTGAGTACCCAAATATTTTCATACCATACAAATATTTTTGCCATATCATTGCCATATCACTCATGTCCACTTAGAACATTAAACAAGGATTTCTTCTTTAGCTTAATACCTTTCTTATAAACCCTCGAAACATCCAGCCCTTCAACACCACTGAAAGGTTGATTTTTTTTCAAGGCCTGCATGTTGTAATAGATCAAGACCTGTATTGATTAGGTAGAACCACACACATCCACATATTACAGTGAAACAGGCTATATTTAAAATCTGATTGCATCTAACGTATGTGCAGAGGGACTTGTACATATTCTTTAAGATGACTTAGCACAACTTTTCCCATAAACATTTATTGATTAGTCTGAAAGCTTTTCTTTTTGATTGATGATATTGTCTGAGGTGAATTCATTCTGTACCTTCCATCTGTAATAGCACTTAGAGGAATTGAGCAACATTGCCTTCAGACTGTCCCTGTACATTTTTGTTTTCGTCAGACTGAGCATCCCCACCGTTGAGTGATCTTGTGTCTGATTAAGTGTCTGCTGTCAGCCCCATTGATTATGAGTATATATTGCTGTATATATTGGCTAAAGAAAACTAACATTTTTCACATTATTCTCAGAGTAAGTACTAAAAACATTTGTAAACCGGGACAAACTGTTTTGGGAAAATACACTGTAAAATATTAGATATTCAGTCTATCAGCACTTATTATTTTGCTCAATTGCTCAATTTGTCGTTTTATTTATTTATTTATTTATTTATTTATTAGAAGTTCAAAATGCCTCATGACATCGTCGTCACTAAAGATGGAAGTGTGTTCGTTGGGGATGCGGCTTCAGACTCTGTTGTAAAATTTGTACCATCTGAAAGTAAGTTCAGTTTAAAGTAAGTTAAATTATAGTTGTTAAAACATCTCAGAAATGTAATTGTACAAATGATTGTATGGTAAAGTAATGAAATTCATCTCTAAGAAATGCTGTTTTTCTTTGTTTCCACTTATCAAAAAATGCGAATGCATGTTAAGAACAACTGACATTAACAATAGTTAGCTCCTAAAAAAAAATTGCGATTTTGCTGGGGTCAAATCTCTCACTCATGCGCAAGCGTTAAAAAGCTTAATGCATTTTAAATGTCCTTTGGGAGAATATTTACTTTGTGTTTTATTTACATTAGTGTTTACTAATATTACTACTTTTTTTATTAAATCATCAAAATTACATCCCTGACATTTGCATGTCCTTGACACAAGAGCCTTGGCAGCCATTAAACTTTGGGTCACAAAAATGCAGGTTCTTGACTTCTCTGATGCGCTCCAGGCATAGCATGGATTTGTTCAGTTACATCATCAGCACTTGATTTGATTTGTTGAACGATGTTTAGAAAAACTAGTTGTTGAATGGTAAGTGTACATAATGGCCTTTCTCAAGGAGCGATCACTTCTTTTTAGTCTGGGCTTTTTTTGTTTGTACTAAGGTTTTTATTTATTTATTTATTTATTTTTTACTGTTACAATACAATGATGTGGCTCAGATATTTAGATTGATGTTACAGGCTGCTCTGTTTGTCTAAGAACTATCCATATGCCTTGTACACTTTTCCTGTTCTTCATGTCTGTGATCTGAAGGTAAGGCAGAGAGTAGGGGTGTTCTTCACAGCTGAAGTCATTTGGGCTGTGATGGCGTTTTATTTATTTATTTATTTATTTTTTATAAGCCTCTTGCTGAGGATATGACGGTACATTCATAAGATTCCGAAAACAGCCTTGAGATGACTCAGAGCTGACATTGTCATACATTTTTGAACACTATTCAAAGTGAAAAACATTACTGCTTCCAAGAGTGAATTTTTCAGACCTTCACAGGTTCAGACCTTACATAAAGGCCTCATTTGAGAGAAATTATCTTTAATGAACAGCTATTTCATGTCCTTGCAGTTTTTCCTCACAAAAAAAAACACATCACATTTCACCATTTGTTCTTTTAGGAGCAGAACATCGCTCAGTAAAAAAAGGAGGAATCGAAGTGCAAGAAATTGAAGGTACATAGATTTGACTTGTTTTCCCTTTTGTGCTACATGATTTAGCACTGCCTTACTCTTTTCCCTCAAGCATTTTTTTTACTTTTGCAAACAATCAAAATTAGGTGTGCCATCGATATTTCAGAGCCCTGGCTTTTGCTTGTAGAGGCATTTATAGAAAATGGCAATGGCTGTAGGGCTGTTTTTAACACACTTATACAAGTAATGACAGAGCACATACTTTCCTTCTTTCTAAGAACTCGAACATTCACCTTGTCATTGCAAGCATACTTTAAGCTTTACTTATTGGCTTGAGACTAGCTTATGAAAAGCCCCTTTGATTTAACAGAACTAGACATGGGTGATTTATACTAAGCAAGTGCAATGTTAACCTTATTTCAGACGAGTAATACATGCCAAACGACAAACTTATTCCTTGTTTTCTTCTTTGAAACTTACAGTACTGTGCAAAAGTTTTAGGCAGGTGTGAAAAAATGCTGTAAACAAAGAATGCTTTCAGAAATGGAAGTGTTAATCATTTATTTTCATCAATCAACAAAATGCAGTGAATGAACAAAAAAAATCTAAATCAAATCAATATTTGGGACCACCCTTTGCCTTCAAAACAGCATAAATTCTTCTAGACTTGCACACAGTTTTTGGTGGAATTTGGCTGGTAGGTTGTTCCAAACATGAGTGTGTTTCAACCTCAACCTTAGGTTCAACCTTTTCAACATTGATGATCATCAGCACCTGTTTGGTAAAGCTGGTGGATCATACACAGACTATAATCCTACAAAATCCCTGACTTTGTGCAAGTGTACCTAGAAGAACTGATGCTGGTTTGAAGGCAAAAGGTAGTAACACCAAATATGGATTTGATTTAGATTTTTCTTTTGTTCACTTTGCATTTTGTAAATTGATAAAAATAAACATTCATTATTTATATTTCTGAAAGCTTTGTTTGTTTACAGCATTTTTTCACACCTGCCTACAACTTTTGCACAGTACTGTATGTAACTTGAATTAGCCTATTATAATGCTTATTTATTTGTTTCCTTTTAGAAACTGAGACTTTTGTCCAGGCCAATTTGAAGCCCATCCACAAGCCACTGGTTCAGTCACCCAAGGCCAAGGTGCAGAATCTCCCAAAGGTTTTGGAGGAGCCAATTCCAGCTCAACAGGCCAAAGCTACTGAGGAGAAGGAGAAAGTGAAGGACACTGCTAACAAGACCGCCACTCAGGGTCTGTCACCTGCAGTGATCACAACTCTCCTTCTGCTTCTCCCCCTGGTGCTGGTCATTGTCATCGGTGTCTTCATCCACTGGAAAAAGAGCAGGATGTATGGAGGTATCTAACACAGCTAGTCAGGAAAGTTGTGCATACAAGGAAAAGCCCTCTATAATACACTAATGCTCGTTTACCCTGATTACAGTACCCAACATAAAATGCAGCTTTTAGCGTTTCATATTCAATCAATAGAGTGCATCCTCATCATCTCACATTTATGGTGTTCTCTGGGCAGCGGTGGCCTAGTGGTTAGGGAGTTGACCCCAGGATCAGAAGATCATGAGTTCAAATCCCTTTCCAGTAGGTTGCCCTGAGGTGTCCTTGAGCAAGGTACCGTGCCCATCACTGCTCCCTGGGCGCCTCTAATAGCTGCCCCTTGCTGCACATGTGTGTATGGGTTAAATGCAGAGGCTGCATTTCGTTGTGGTTCACTGTGTGTTGTGCTGTGTATTCACAAAGACAAGTTGTCACTTTCACTTTCTCTGCTTGGCAGCCAAAAAACAGATTATTTGTTGCATTTTATGTGCACTGACTGATATCGGTTTCTGCTGGCTTAAGCTCATCCCAGCACTGAACTGCAGACTGTGATGCTTTCGTATTTCCTGGCAACAATACACACTAATGTCTTCCAGCGATGTTGGCTTGGGTCACAGCCCCTGTTTTTGCACTTTAAAGTATAAAGTGTACACAGTGGGTTAAGCAATGCCGTAAAAGAACTACTTCTTCCCTGAAGAACCTTCCAAATTCTGCCATTATGAGCAATTTATTCAGCAATTTTATATGATAGCCAGCATGGGTTTCTTTTTACTGGCGGAACACAACTGGCCATCAACATCTTCCTCCAAGCCTGTTACGTTATCCAGTGGCATTGCGTTAGCAGGAGTAAAGAAGATACATTATCTGGCTTCACGTGTGCTGGCCCTCACACTCCCAGTGTTGGTTGTAATGTGTGATGGGTTCCCACACCTCTTATAAAAGCGAGATGATTGAAGTTTGTTAGTCCAGTAAACTGACAGTAAAGCACCCATGCTTACAGAGTCAAAGTCTTTTTGACACGTTGGATCTGATGTCTTTATCTCTGCTTTATAAGATGGCCATGAGGTGAAGCTGGAGCCATCAGGATCCTCAGGAGGAATTTTGGGCAAACTCAGAGGTAAGTAATGTACATCATTTAAAGCACCTACTATTGTGGCTAAAGAACAAGAACACTGAACACTGTTTTTTATCAGATGAATGTTCCCTGCCATTTGTTGTGCAGTTGTTTTTGCACTGGTTGTTGTCTTGTGTGCACTTGTTAGTCCTGTCCTCACTTGTCTTATGGTGTGTTCAATGTCATGTTTAATGTCATCCTATGTGTAGCACCATGGTCCTGGAGGAACGTTGTTTCGTTTCACTGTGTATATGGTTGAAATGACAATAAAATCCTCTTGACTCGACTTGAACAACCACACTGACTCACTCTGAGCACAAAAGAAGACATTATTAGGACACTGTAACAGCATGTCTGGACTTGGTTCTTCATAGGCTGTCAGGAGTGGATGTGCAATTATTTATTTGGTTTAAGATATCCTTTACACTTGCCTTTTGAAGCTTTTAAAGGATCTGAAATTTCATATTTGCTTTTAATATCTAACATTATATATTATCAAGATATATTAATATAATATATAAAGAAATATTAATGATTCTAAGAAAAATCCTCAATCCTGAGAAAAACACTGCCAGGAACTTTATACTGTTCAGTGACTATATCCTGCTCTGAAATTTGTTCTGAAAAAGAAAGGTGCATGCTTTTTGAGAATGCTAACTCATGTTAAACCTGATAAACAAATAAATCACTTCAAAAGTCATCCTCTGTCAAAAACTCTCAAAATCATACCCGTTGTAGTTTCCATGCACAATACATCATACAAACTCTGACTGAGGTGTGTGTGAGAGATATCAAGTGACATCAAAACTTTGCACAGAACTAATTTGGTAATTTTTATGGTTCCAGCTTCAAGCGTGTGTCAGTTGATCATCTACATTTGGAGTCAAAGGCAGATGGGCTTTGTATGCTTTCTCTAATTCATTAGCAGAAATTCTGAAAGTCATTTCTTTGCAAAAAACATAAATGTGGTCCTTATGAGCAGCTGACATCTTCTGATGTGTCCTTTTGGGCTGCATCCTTTTAGATCCACTGTGGTCAGGTTACCTCGCAATCATACACCATCTGTTCTACTACTGTACACACAGAGGTCAGATGGACCCCTCTGGTCCTTTAGGGCCAAACCTTTTTACTGTCCTCTTCTAAGGTCAACTAAGCGCTGGGTCCTGTCATTCAGATAAAGATATGCTGTGCAGTTTCAGTTGATGTACCGAGTGACTGCTCCCATGGCTCTGCATCAGCGCAGGGCCAGTTTACACTGAGTTCCCCATTGGCTAAGCGCTTACAGGCAAGCTGCTTATTGGCACAGACCCAGCCTTTAAATGGGCTCTCAAGTGCAGAGACCCTATGGGTACTTTTAGATGGTATTGAGATCCAATAAATGTAATTCATAATACTTTGTGAGCTGTCACTTTTTTAATGGTAGGGTATGTTCTCTAAATGGCTTTCATATCAGATGGAACTGGAAAATGAACCGACGGTTCATTGGCTGCCGCTTAACTCAAGTGATAAAGTGGCCAGATCGGATGTTACAGACGTGTGTGTGTGTGCGTGTGTGTGCGTGTGTGCGTTTATGAGGGCCTTTGTGATTTAAGTCTTTTCTTTTAAGCTATTAATTACCAACAGACTAAAAATTAGTATGTTAATTTTATTTTTACTCAAACATATTGCTTTTCACTTACATGTCAGACTACATCATCGTCACATATTGAATGTTTATTTTCACATCAAGTAAGTCACTGGTACAAAGCACTGCTCTTTGAGTTATAAAGTCCCCTTGTGGAGGATCGTCAGCTTGCTAAACAGTGAGTGAGTGAGTTGCGTGAGTTGGTTGGTTGGATTTTGGGGAATTCAAACAAAGTTGCATTCTTAGGTTAGAAAAATGAAATGACAACAACCATTTTCATCTTTCAATGAAAATGGTTGTTGTAGGGTCGTTCAGTATTATGTGTTGTGTTGAGTTTGTGCAGGGTTCGGCCAAATGAATAATGAAAATGCCAAAAGAAGAAAGCCATGTGACTATTTTTGCCAAGATGTAGCAGCAAAACTGAAGAATGGAAACACTCAGTTGATTGTACTTTAATTGAACAGCTGGATGGAAACATAGTGATTGGAAACTGGGCTTCTCCTAAAAATGTTCTCTTTTACCCATCGAGTAACATGTGCCTTTTGACTAGACTACTTTAAGGCTGCTTTTAACTAGATTACTTATATTACTTAATGGAGCTCAATTTAGGCCACATGTCTCAGTGACCTTTTCTCTTTCCTCCCCAGGCAAAGCTGCAGGGACATTAAACTTGGGGAATTTCTTTGCCACCCACAAAGGCTACACGCGGCAGGGCTTCGACCGACTTAGCACTGAGGGCAGCGACCTGGAGAAGGACGACGAGGATGCCACCGACTCAGAGAACGAGGAGTATTCAGCCCCACCTCCCCCGGTCTCCTCTTCCCAATGAGCCGCCTCATTCTACCCACCTCTCCGTCCCCCAACGCTCGCACCGTCAGGATGTACTGCAATCATAAATGTAACTGTTCGTATTGGCTGCCAATATATTTTATTTATTTGTGCGAAAACTGTTTCCTCTGTAGGAACTATGGTTAACTATGATTGACGAACATCTTCCAGTAATTTATCTAAATGATAGCTTTTTTTTTCTTTTTTTTTCTTTTTTTTTTAAGTTTTCAGGTAACAGGTCCAGACATTTGTTTGATCTCCTATCTGTACATTTGTGCCTTTTTAATTATGTATTTTTCGCCTTCTGCAGCACCTATATTACTAAAATGTGCCACTTATTTCAAAGCGCTGCTACTGTCACCTGTATTTTGATTTCTGTTGTGACGCATTCAGAAAAGAAAGAAAAAAAGATTATTAAGATGTATCTAAATCTGTATTTGCTACATTTTCCAAGCAGGATGTGAGATTTGTCTGAAATTTGTTGTGACATATCCTGAGGTTTTATTGCAAGAATACTATTTTCAGTAACAATGTTATTTGTGTAATAAAGTGTCTGCAAAGCATCACTTTTTTCTGGCAGTTCTGAATTTTTGGCTGATACATACATAAATTATACACTATACTCATTATATATATATATATATAATTTTATTTAAAGAGCCAGACTTTCTCAGATTGTTTAATGTGTTGTTGAGGAGCAGTTCTCCAGATTTCCTGAAGGACAGTTTTTGGCTCTCGTTTTCAGTGCACTTCCTGTACCTGACCAGTTTCAGAGGGTTGTTTATTGCTGGTTGAGCCCCACCGTGATGTATGAATCATTCAACCAGAACATAGCCTTGAATGAAGGCTTGAAGCAGTGATATAGCAGGTTCAGATGATTCCAGAAGATCAAGCTGGTGATTATTATACTGGTAATGCTGAGATGTTGGACCCTGCTATCTGGACACCTTGCATTTTGACTTGAAAAAGCAATGAAGAAATGGAGAAATTCAGACATAAGACATATTTGAAAATCTGATGCTCATCTGAAGTAAGCAGAAAGCAGAGCTGCAGCTCCATCTAATGTCCATCAATAACAGCTACATGCATCTTTCATCATCTTCACACATTACGACCCAAATTCTGTTTCTCCTTGAACCTGCTGGCTGATCCACCACAGCAGGTTAGTGATCCTTAAACGCTTTAAGGTGAATCTCAGCTGAGGGCTCTAATTTGCCAGAACATTGATGATCATCAAATGTATGGAAAGGAGAAAGAAATACATTAATGGCTTCTTTGCTAAAGTGCATTCACATGATCAAAAGCAAATCAAATAATATATACCTTTATTAGAAAACACACAAGACACAAATCCCAGGGGTGAACAATACAGATGAACTGACACTTCCAAACATGTCTTTTCTTCCTGAGAGTATATCGATACATTTTTCTTTTTAATAGCCTGAGGTCTTCATTTGTAGGGGTTGAATTCCAAAATGTCACTTTGCAGTTATTGTTTCATTTTTGTTGAGATCTGCTGACAAAAGCATGAACTTTAATGATCTTAATGACAGAGGTCATATCAGTCTAAAATGCTGGCACAGTCTCTGTGTTATGTAGTAGCCAGACAAACCTAATCCTGCAGCAAAAATACAAACACAGCACCCCTCCACATACTGAACCCTGTACACCCAGTTCTCCGAGGCCTTTTTATCCAAGCGCTCAATACCATGTTTGTTTATTTGCAGAAACCTTGCTATCCAGGAAGGACCACATCATTTATGGCAATTATACACTAAGCCTGCAGTCACTGAAACAGCACAGTGGGAACAGGACCACTCTGCCGCTCAAACGTTTTTGGGACATCTGCCCCTTTATAATCTTTTAATTATAAACCCACATTTTTTTTTTGCCTGCCTAGAGGTTCCTAAACTTTTCCGTTCAACAAACGAGTAACTTTCCATTCATGATCGCATGGAGGGCTGCATTACACAATGAGGTTTAAGCTTATAGCTGGACTACAGTGGAAAAAAGATTCTCCAATGAACTGAAATCTCTCCATGAAGAAGCTTAAACGAGACGTATTAATAGATTGTTTTAATAGATCATAGAGATTTGCATGGGAAACATTAAACACAGTAAAGAAAAAAGAATAGTAGAACTTTGTGAATAGCAGACTTTATTGTGGCTAGCAGCTCTTATTTCAAGTCTTTGTCTAAGGTCTGAATTCAAGACGTTTCCTTTCATTATGAAATCATGAAGCTCTCATGAACATCAATCTGGACTTGAGCATCTGTCAAATGATGTAAAGGTGAACATCCTAAATGTTGGAAACATTGGAAAAGGAGCAAAAAGGCAAAAGAGTTGTTGTGACATCACAAAAAACAGTTTCAAGCCTGTTTCAGTTAAGTTTAAAGACTGTACAGAAACTCCTGTATGCTGGAAACTCCTTACACATTAAATATATTACAGAAAAGTGAGTTCAGTTTTCCACACGGGGGATATGAATGGACTGGGTTTTATTGTTCCATGACCTGTTCATGATGTTAGAGCTCCTCTTTGTGTTACATTTACATTTACAGCTCTCATCAGACGCTCTTATCCAGCACGGCTTGCATTACCTAATGACAGGGAGAGCCAACCAGCAGCAATTTGGGGTTAATGACCTTGCTCAGGGTCTGGACAGAGCTGGAGATTGGGCAGAGAAAGGCTTAAACCCACAGCCACTTGATCCATAGCTGAGTATTCTGCTCTCAACCTACATTTACATATATAAATACATAGTTACTCATTACTCCAGTCATCATCTATGCAGAAGCAAAAATTGGGGGTTGTTGACTCACATAAAACTATGGACTATAGATAGAACTAACAAGATTGAAAAAATATCCACGTGCATCCTTTCTTCTCTGATACTTGGTTAGACATCCCCTTGCTTTCAGGAAAGTATTAACCCTGTAAGGAATGTCAGGACCAGTCTGAGCTCAGAGCTCAGTCTAAAGCTGCAGGCGATACGCTGAAATAGACACATACTCTAATGAAAGAGTGGGCTAAAATTAAAATGAACTCAAAAGACTCCTTACTAGCAGGACTGATGCTGTTATTGGGACAACAGGGCTTCTAAACTCTGGTTAGGATACACAGCTCAGATAATGGATGGATATATCCCATTAAAAATGATAATGACATGATTACTACTGCAGTACTTATTTAATATCACATGACTCTAACAAACAGGAATACATGTCTTTCTTAGTTCTCAGAAATCATTTCTTTGAATGCGATGAAAAGCCCTGCATGTTCACTCTGATTAATTAATAGCTGTTCAATGTTTATAGCAATATACACACATTTACAGTGCTTTGCAAAAGTGGTTTTTACCTATTTTGTTACATTCCAACCTTAATCTTATTTTATGTGATGGATCTGCACAAAAGAGTCTAAGTTGGTGAAGTAAAATTATATATATATATATATATATATATATATATATATATATATATATATATATATATATATATATATCCCTGCATGGCTGAAGTAATTGTCCAGGTGCGTCCTCCGTCCCGCCCTGTGTGCGCTGGGTTGGACACCAGCAGCCCCCCGCGACCCCATTTGGGACAAGTGGCAGAAAATGGATGGATGGATGGATATATATATATATATATATATATATATAAAAGAATTTAAAAAATAAAAAAATAAAAATATGAACACACCTTTTCTGAAAGGCCCCAGGGGCTGCAACACCACTAAGCAAGAGGCATCACACCATGAAGACCAAAGACAAGTCAGGGACAAAGTTGTTGAGAAGTACATGTCAGGGCTGGGTTATAAAAAAATATCCAAATCTTTGATGATCCCCCAGAGCATCATCAAATCCATCATCTTCAAATGGAAAGAACATGGTACCACAACAAACCTGCCAAGAGAGGGCCGCCCACCAAAACTCACAGACCGGGCAAGGAGGGCATTAATCAGAGAGGCAGCACAGAGACCAAAGGTAACCCTGGAGGAGTTGCAGAGTTCCACAGCAGAGACTGGAGTATCTGTCCATAGGACCATAATAAGCCGTCTACTCCTTAGAGCTGGGCTTTATGAAAGAGTGAGGACTTTACTTAACGTTACTTAACGTTAAAATTAAGAAGGCATGTTTTGAGTTTGCCAAAAGGCATGTGGGCGAATCCCTAAATGTATGGAGGTGCTCCGGTCAGGTGAGACTAAAATTTAACTTTTTTGCCACCAAGGAAAATGCTATGTCTGATGCAAACCCAACACATCTAATCACCCAAAGAACACCATCACCACAGTGAAATATGGTGGTGGCAGCATCATGCTGTCTTGATATTCTTGAGCAAAACCTGTGTCAGTCTGCCTGTGATTTGAGACTGGGATGGAGGTTCACCTTCCAGCAGAACAATGACCCGAAGCATACTTGACCCAGGGGCAGCGGTGGCCTAGTGGTTAGGGTGTTAGCCACATGATCGGCGGATCGGGGGTTCGAACCCCTTCCCAATGGGTTGCCCTGAGGTACCCTTGAGCAAGGTGCCGTCCCCGTCCCGCTCCTCCCTGCGATGGGCTGGCGACCTGTCCAGGGTGCGTCCCCCGTCCTCGCCCTGTGTGCGCTGGGTTGGACACCAGCACTCCCCCGCGACCCCGTTTGGGACAAGCGGCAGATAATGGATGGATGGATACTTGACCCATCCAATATGAAGGAGCTTTTGCCTTGAGGAATGGGCAAAAATCCCAGCAGCAAGATGTGCTGAGCTCATAAAGAATAGTTATGCACACTGAAGTTTTCTGTTATTTTGTCCCATTTGTTGTTTGCTTCACAATAAAAAAAAAAATACATCTTCAAAGTTGTAGGCATGTTCTGTAAATGAAATGGTGCAAACTCTCAAACGGTCCATTTTAATTCCAGGTTGTGAGACAACAAAACGTGAAAAATGCCAAGGAGGTGAGTACTTTTGCAAGGTACTGCATATACACAGCAACATACATCTGTATGTTATTTATTGATGATTGGGTCTCCTCACAAAAAATAAAATAAAATAAAAAATTCTATGATGGTTTGATTGCATACGTCATGAGCGTGCTTATATCACTTACAAATACCAACGCTTCTCCAACTCATTCCAGTGGGGCTGGATGGAGCTCCATCACTTCAGAGGATGCAGTTCCACGGCTCCACAGCCCAACACTGGGGGCTCTGTGGCCCTCTGTCCGACGCTTGATATTCATTGTGATGACTTTGGGCTCATGTGTGGAGCCAGACAGTAGAATAACTCATGGACTCAAGTGAACTCTTTTGTCAGCAATAAAAGCACCTTATTAGAAGACGTGTTCAGATACCTTCAGTCAAAATGCAAATTTATTATTTAGTTACATGGAATTTTTACATTATTATAATATTTAACACAAGGTTCAGTTGTATCATTAGTGCTGGCAACATTTTATTTTATTTTAAGGACAACATAGTGGAAGGACAATATACAGAGCGAGGATAAGATACAATGCAAAGACAACAGCCTGGATAACTCAGTCGGTAGAGCATCAGACTTTTAATCTGAGGGTCCAGGGTTCAAGTCCCTGTTCAGGCGAGAGTTAGTGAAAACTTTAGGGTGGTGGTCTAGTGGTAGGGTACTTGTCTATAGACCTATGGCTCAAGAGGTCCCAGGTTTGAATCCCACCTCTGGCACTACCACCACTGGGTCCCTGAGCAAGACCCTTAACCCTGAGTGTCTCCAGGGGGGACTGTCCCTGTAATCAGGAACTGGTTAATGACAACATACAGTGCAAGGATAAGAAACAATGCAAAGACCCCACATAGTCCAAAGACAACATTCAGCGAGACAGGAATAAATGAAATGATGAAAAAAGACAATGTGCACAGAACAGTAGTTCAACAGTACAGATTGCATTCACATTATAATATATAGTTAAACGCAGATTTAAAGGTGTGTGTTTGTGTGCGTGAGGCTAAAATAAGTGGATGAAGTGGTTGTGGTTTGAGTCTATGGGAGATGTGTAAGTGATGGCGTAAAGCAGATTACTAAAGGTGTGTATTTAATGAAGTATTAACAGATTGTTGATGAATTATACACTGTATGCATATATCATTGAAGAATGTGTCATATGTATATTGGCTAAATATGAACTATTGTACATTTAGTCTGCATTAAGAGTTAAAAATCGCATTTTTTATTTTTCCCCTCCGACTCTCCCTGCGTGATGACGTCACGGCCGTGCGCGTTGGTCTTTTTCTCTTGTTTTTCTCAGTTTTCGGTCTGGTTTTTAACGCTTCTCTCTGAAAAGTCTCTGCTTTCTAAATGTTTCGAGTAAAAACTCGGTGAATGTAGAAACCGTTTAGTGTCAGATCCCCGTCATGTTTCCGGAGCATGAGCCGGGTTTGAAAGTACACTTAGCAAAGCTAACGGGGTTACCGTTAACGCTTATTTTTTTCGGGTTTAAAGGCGTTTTAACCCTGAAACATAGCAAAAGAGCGGAACAGCAACAGTAACACTAACGTTAAGATTAAGAGCGAAGGCTGGCGTGTTGTTAAAGGTTCATGCTAACGGCTTTAGCTCGCCTTGCTAGCGCAGGTCCCGGTCGCCGGGCTGCCCCGCCGCGCCTGCAGCGCTGAGAGAAAAGCGCCACTGATGCGGTGAGGGGCGAGCACATACCAGCTTTACTGTATACTTCCCGAAATGTTTCTGCCTCAGACCCGAGCACAGTGTCCTGAACAGTGTCAGACTCTTTTTGTGCAGGAAGAAACCTGAAGGCGAACCCGCGGCGCTGAGTTTGCTCGGAGTTTTTCTTTAACAGAGCTGCACCGGCAGGTAAACACGAGCGAGTCACACTTCTCTCGGTTTTTATGATAATTGGCTTTTCACTGAAGGTATCTTCTCGCCTCAGTGCCCGTAACGTTGTCGTAGTGTGTTGAGGGTCAGTGATCTGATCTGGGGTCAGGATTTGGCTTCACAGTTTATGATTTCCTCCCGTTATTTGATCCTGTTTTACTTCTGATCTTCAGGACACCGAGCTGAGTGTTCACCACATGCACTTTAAGGTGGATTTAGTTTGTAGCCCAGATCTGGAAACTGAGAAAGAAAACACTACACTGCGACATACAGCTGCTTCTGGAAGATTTGGTATCAGCTTTTACTGTATTTGGGATTTAATTGAACTTTTGTCCCATTTTCATGGCTTTAAAGGCTTCTAATCTAATGTTACTGTGAAAAATCTGTTTTATCTTCTGATTGATATCATTATTGATATGGATAACACCTCCTGACAGCTGTTTAGGTTGGCTTATTAAGCTGTTCGTTCTGTGGATCGTCTTGTTACTGTTACTGGGTTTTGTTGTGAGCAGGACTGTTATTGAGGTTTTGGTGATGGTACCCAAGATTAAGTTTGCTTTTTGAGATGTTATTTGATGCATATGTGCTGTTTGGTGTAATTCAGGACTATAGATAGTCTACAAAAAAGCTACAAATCTGTTTAGTTTTGGTTAATACGTTTTTGGCGGGGACGACATTATCACCCAACACCACACTGGATGTACATATAAAGCTGATGTTTGTAATTTTGAATAAAATATATCTTTTGTGATATGGGGTGTAGTGGTAGGATTCTTGCCTATGAAAGTGACTATAAGTGTAATACATGGCACAGCACACAGGGAGACACACGTTCTACTTTTCACCCACACACACCGCGCAGCAGAGATCCATTTTTAAACTACCCGAGGAGCAGTGATGGGGACGGTACCTTGCTCAAGGATACCTCAGGGAAACCTACCGCTCTGGGATTCAAATCCATGGCCTTCTCATGATCCTGGGGCCAACTCCCTAACCACTAGGCCACCTCTGCCCCATGGACCAAGAGGTCACAGGCTCGATTCCCACCTCTAGCACTACCACCACTGGGTTCCTGAGCAAAACCCTTCACCCCAAGTTGCTCCAGGGTGACTGTCCCTGTAATCAGGAATTGGAAGTCACTCCAATCTTGTACATGCCATAAATGTAAAGAATGCAAGTGTGATGTTTTGATATTCAAGAATTTCACTATAGATTCCAAATCTGTTTTGTTGTGTCTTCAGTGCCCAACACTAGGTTAGATTTGCTTATCAGGTTGTGATATTGTATAAAATAAAGCAAGTGTTCTGCTTTGATGTGATTAAAGAAGTTGTCTGTAGACTCGTAGCTCCAGAACTGGAGTGAATCAACGCAGAGGAAGCTTGTATGTGTCCTTGGTTCTTGGCACTGGAATAACACACACAAGGTGATTTGATTACAGGTCTGATAGAGGGATCTGTATGATGTGTCCAAAGCCACAGGCTATTGGCAGCATGTGATGGGAGTCTCTGTGTTGGACAGGTGGCGCCACTGACAGGTGCCAGGGCTCAGATCTTGCAGAGGCTGACTGACCATGGCGGTGCTGTGATAATCCAGGGCAGACTCTCTCTGTTTCGACCTTTTGAAGTCTCAAAATTCAGTATTTGTTGGTTTCATGACTGCTGGGACTGTACCAGACTGGACGATACTCTTGAGGAGTGTACTGTGTGAGCAGTACTTTTTATTGCTACACTTCTTATATAACCCAGTACCACATTGGGTTAGACATTTGTGTGGACCCTGTGCTTTTGGCTGATTTGCTTATCGGACTGTTGAAATGTTGTGATAGAGCCCATCTTTCCTGGAAACGCATTGGATACACCAGTTAAGGCAGCTGTCGTATTTTTCATGTTTCTGCAGCTGTGTTTAATATCACTGGCTGCTTTAATTGAATTTGAACTTGCCTCAAGAGAACAGTGACGATTATGTCCGAAACTGAAAAATTGACTTAATGCTGAGTTCAGTGGGCCGTACAACAGGAGTCCACGTTCCTTAAATGGCAATCAATACTTTCAGTGGCTGGATGAATTACCTTTCTTTTTTTACTCAGAATGAAATCTCCAGAGTGCTTGTGCAGCGTGATTGAGCTGTGTTTGAAGAGTGTAAATGAGTTTACTGTGCCAGATTTTTCTGATGTGGTGCTTACCAGAAGTTCATGACATCCATAGCAAGAATATCACCAATTTCGTCATTATTTAAACCCAATTAGCCGGCAGTTGTCTTCTGAGAAAAAGTGCTAAATTGTTCCTTAGAGCTGTAAGCATGTACCTCTGCGCAGTTACATTCATATGCAATCATAAAGCAATGTGCAAAGAGATCAGAGGATGTGTTTAGTATCGTGATATTTTAAACTATGTAAAGAATACGTTTTCATTTCAAATCTTAAAATATTTTAGAGGCAGTAAACACTTCGGATGAGGTCTGGTTCCCATTACGGCCTTAGTGACCAGTTCTGGCCATGTTTCTTTAAAACGGGACAATTTGCATGAAAACTACATCAAGACTTGGTTGAACTCTTAGCAAATGAAGCATAGTTTAGATTCCACTTGAGATTAAAATCATGCCTGCCGTAGTGATTGGACACAGTTTAGCACAGTTCCTGGCCTAGAACATCATGAATAAATCCGATTTACAAACCTGTGCTGTTGCGGCTCACTCTCTCATGATTTTTCTGCACAAAGCCTGTTCAGTATATTCATATTCTTACCTTGGAATAATTCCTGACCTCTCCGGTCACAATGACTTGGAGATTATTCTGCCACATCCGATAAGAGGGAGGAAAAGGTCTCTGAAGTCTATTTTTTTAATAGGCTCGTGGTACATTCTCCTTTGATCTGTAAGATCAATAATTTTTCCCTCCTTATTCACAGCGGAGGGCTGAGTTTACGCATTTTTCTATCAAATCATGCCACTAACAAGAACACTGTCCTTAAGAGAGTTAACATCAGTGTGTCTGTAGGTCTTTAAAAGGTCGTTAATATCTCAAATTTAGTTGAAAGTACACAGAGAGAAAATGGTCATAAAATCAAGATTTTTTTTTCTGCCAATCTAAATATGAGTTCACGCATACGTTATTTGTTTTACCAAGCCAAACATCTCGAATTGAATCTAGAGAAAATCATTGTAAATAGTAGATGTCTTTGTTCTTATCCTGTTCACTAATAGCCTAAATGGTTTTCCCATCATTATTAGTGGTGAATTTTGTGATCATTTTCATTTGATCATTATTATTTTTTTTTTTTCTTGTTGTTGCATGTTTCTTGTATCTCCCTCATGTTTGAATATGTTTACATGGGCTTGGAATGGATCTGTGTCCCCAAAACTAAGTGAATTTATGGAAATGGTAGAGATGTAACTATGTAACGTTTATTGCAACACATCACATCGCCTTGTTATTTGAGGCTAGCGTGTGCTAGCTTGAGACTAGAGCACAAATACACTGAGTATTTAAGAATTAACCTAATGTAAGCCAAGTTGTAAGTCTTGGGTTTTTTGTTATTTGTTTATCTATCTATCTATCTATCTATCTATCTATCTATCTATCTATTTATTTATTTATTTATTTATGCACTAAAGGTGTATCAATTAGAAACACCATTGCATGGTTTTTTATAAAGGGGCCGCAGAGCAAAAGTGCTGTGTGTGTTAATGCCATTCATCATTATTTTCTACACCTAAGCAAAGTCTTTGTTAATGTAGTGCTGGTAAAAAAAAAACAAAAAAACAAAAAAAAGGTTCACAATACTGCACATGTTAATATTGCTTTTGTAACTAAAGGTTAAAATGTTTACTTACTAATGTTACTCAGATGTACTGACAGAGTATTAACCCAGAAAACAATACAGACTTTATAGCATGCGACTAGCCCATGTCACATATGTGTGCTGATAATAATAGTGGTGGTTACTTTCTTCATGTGAAATGTGACTTGTTTTGTGATTTAAAGTTCAGTGTTTCTCACAAAAAGTCTCTACAGCGTTTGCATTCCACTTCATAATCTTTTAGTTCAGAAAATTGTAGACTGTATTATATAAGCCCACTAAGCTGACAAAAATCTTTAAGGTACTGGGTCTAAAATGTATACTTTTTTTTTTTTTTCTTTTGGATTTCTTTTTATTATAAAAGGGGAGCGCATCCTGATGGCTGGCTCTGAAGAACAGGAAGGGGGCAGAGAGGGTGGTTCTCAACAGCTTTGAACCCGCTGGTCTATGAGCTCGTGCTGGGAGCAGCTCTTTTTGCCTCGGCCTGCCCCGCTAAGCGCAGTGACCTTCAGGTCTGGAGGCACAGTGTGGAGCAGAGGACAGCAGAAGACGCTCTGTAGGTGCTGTGGTGCAGGCAGAGGAGGCAGACTGTGCCTCCTTGTGGAAAGACGACATGTCGGAGAGCGAGGACGCAGACCACCCACGTTTCTTTGTGGGTGCCGATGACGGAGAAGGAGAGGAGTTACTTGACCCAGGCCGAGTGCTGGGCTATGACTGCCTATATGAGCACGTGGTTGAGGAAGATGAGGACGCAGACGGGGAAGAATATGACTCAGTATGTTTGGGAGTCCCTTGCATTTCTTTGCTATGCTAATCAATGAGTCGATTTAATGTGAATGTTTTTTTTTTTTGTTTGTTTTGGGGTTTTTTTTGGCCTCTGCAGATATGTTAATGAAAAACATCAGACAGAATTTTCATAATAATCAATAGATAATGCTTTGCTTGTGGTGTAAAACATAAATTGTAAACAGTGCCTAACATGTTAAATATTACTTCTTATACTGACACAGTGTGGCATAATGTGGATCCACTGGCATTGTTTGGCTTTACCATTAAGTTTAGCTTTCCTCCACACTGCAGCCTCCAGAGAGACAGATACTGGTTGGGATCTGTGCCATGGCCAAGAAGTCCAAGTCTAAGCCTATGAAGGAGATCCTGGAACGCTTGTGTCTGTTTAAGTACATCACTGTGGTGACTTTCGAGGAAGAAGTCATCCTAAACGAGCCTGTGGAGAACTGGCCACTGTGTGACTGTCTTATCTCCTTTCACTCCAAAGGTGAATGGCATCAACCTTTTCTTGTTTGCAGACAGTCAGAACAGCCATTTGGAACTCGTTATTGTCAATAATGTAGCAGGAGTTGTACTCGCTACATATAATATCAAATTTCAGTTTGTCCACCCATTCTTAAAGAATTTTTTTTTTTTCTCTGTAAGTAAGTGTGAAGATTTAGTTTGGATTTATTTACCCAGTGCAGTTATTCTCAAGCTCAGCCTTGTTTAGTAAAGGCTAAGGCAGGTTCACATGGATGGAAATAGAATCATTGTTGTTTTCTTAGTTAATGTGACTATATCAGGGTGTTTTCTCTTTTCTTACCTCTTAAAGGATTTCCACTGGATAAAGCTGTAGCTTATGAAAAGCTTAGGAATCCCTTCGTGATTAATGATCTGGATCTACAATACTGCATTCAGGACAGGTACGTTTCATCTCCAGGACACCCAACAATGAAACTTTACGAAGAAAAACGTGGCCATGTAATAAGTTAACATTTGAGACAATCATATGGTTGTTTCTATTATAACTCAACTTTAATGTGTTTAAGAGTAGTGTCTTTTTTTTTATTATTTTGTGCAGTTGTGTGATGCTCACTTAATGCACCTATCATCTATAGGAATATAGGAATCGCTGACAAGTAAAGTGGTTAATGTTATTTACCTCTCAAGGGCTGAGATATATTAAGCGGCAAAAGAGCAGTCAGTTCTTGAAGTTGTCTTGGAAGCTTCAAAACAAAATGTAAGGACTTTGAACAGTAGCCAGACTGTGATGGCTAAAAGGCTGACTCAGAGGATACAGTGGTTAGTATCTACCATAAGTGATCCAAGGACTGACAACTAGCAACCAGCGAAGGTCATAGGAGCTAAGGACTTTTTGTCTGGTCTTCTGGTCCAATCACCAGAAGACCTGTTGTAGCACAAAACACTGAATAGCTTAATAATGGCTGTGATAGAAAGGCATGAGAACAGTGCATTGCGGCTTGCTGTGTGTGGGGCTTCTTAGCCGCAGACTGGTCAGAGGGCCTGTTTTAATTCCTGTGCACTGGTGAAACATTGTTTACAATGAATTGGGTCTTAAAGACACAGGGACAAAAAGCCTGTTTATTGCTAAACAAGAAGTGTGGAATGTGGAAATGAATTATGACTTTTTTGTGTATAGACTCTCACAAACACCAAGTTGAAGAGCATTTATTTGATGCTTTGTAAGAAAAAAATGTACATTAATCAACTCTTTTTTTTAAAAATTATTTTGTGTCTCTTACTGGATAGGAGAGAGGTGTATCGGATTTTGAAGGCAGAGGGGATCCAACTTCCACGATATGCTGTTTTGAATAGAGATCCTGCAAGACCAGAAGGTTTGTACATGCTTGTCTGCACCAGGGTCTCACTGTTCATTCCAGCTTTGGCTTGAAGCGGGCCATTTGTTACTTCTTTTTACAATATGCAAAACGTATTTTTGATGACCTGAAATGCACAATACTATGAAAATGGCTGCCTGAATCATCTTCACAGCTGTGTCTTATATAACAGTACATAAGCCTGACAGAATGAAATGGGAAGTATTTGGTTTCCCCTAATAAACTCCTCCCATTCCAGCTATTAAAGTCTAAAGGTCCTGTCAGTCAGTTCATCTTGTGTCCATGGTAACAGTGCTAGCACCATGGCAACATCTGTCCCATCATCAGGGCAACACTGTCTCGCTATCTCTGAGATGAGTAGTCCTTTTTTGCTGAGATTGTTCCTCTCCTTGCTGATCATGTACTCATGGGAAGATTTGAAACAAGTAATGAAACAGCTGATAAGTCTGCTTCAGGCCATCTTTGCCATTTCTGATTAGCCTGATTGCTATATAGTTATATAAGCATTTTAGGATCAGATGCAGTATGAGGTACTGTGAACTGTTTTTTCCTCACCTAAAAGCATCTTTCTCATGTTGTGTTTCTTTGAGTCTGTTAAAGTCAGCCAAAACAACCCTCACATGATTTCAAATTTAGTTCTGAGTTTCGTTAGTAATCATATGCAAGCTTGTATTTCTAATTATCTCTCATGGGGAAACTAAAGAAATATTCCATTAAAATGAAACCACAGCTTGGATTCTGAGCTGGAGAACACATTGAGTATAGAAGCCTTTCCCTTTACTTTTCCCTCACTTTCTTTCGTTCTGGTCACCTGAGTACATACACACATTTCTGTGATTCTGTGATCTATCTGAGGTTAAAGTAGAATTTTGGTTGGGGGAGCACAAACTTTCTGTGGGTGACAGTAATGTGAGAGCTCATACTGATTTAATGAGAATGTCATTAAAAGTAATAGCCTTCTAGTAGTTTTGCAATCTCATCTAATTAATGATATTAATAGTAGTGGTAGGACACTCGCCAAGAGGTCCCAACTTCGAATCCCTCCATCACCAACACCATTGGGTTCCTGTTCAAAAACCCTTAACCTTGAGTTGCTCCAGGGAGACTGTCCCTGTACTTAGGAATTGAAGGTCTCTCTGGATAAGAGCTTCTGCTAAATCTTGTAAATGTAAATGATTTTGGTCAGAAAAGTCACAATCAGATATTTTTCTCAAAGTGCCCAACATCAGTCATTAAAGCACCAAATTCCCAGAATATTGCACTGCTTTGCCAAGTTACAGCTTTGAGAAAGTTTTATGGACTGACAACACACAAAAACACCAGGTTTGATATTGAAGAGCTGTTGCTCTCTGCTTTTGTTGAACAGGTTATGGAAACCTGCCTGTTAAATAATGAATCTGGTCATCCTCAGTAATCAACATGGAAAAAAAACATTTAAAGCCATTTGGAAGTTTTTTTTTCTTTTGGAGTTGTCCTTCTGTGCTTTGTTGTCAGGATCACTGTGTTCTTTCGGTTGCTTTATCGAGATCACTATCACTAAACATTATCTCTCTCTCTCCAAGGCCAGAGCTTGTCTCTTTGTTTGACATGGGGATGGCTTGAATTCTTAAATAGCAGTTAATAGCAGCTACTGCTTTGCTTGATTCACCACCCAGCAACACGGCCCTGAAAATGCATCACACCTGTATCAGCAGTGTAGGGCAGCATAACCTTTTGGCAGGTTATTTTTATATATATGACCAAAAGTCCTGCCTTCAAACTTGCAAGAATGACATAATTCTAGTTCCCAAGCTCTGTCTTACTAGATTTCAGTCATGAAACTCAGAGTGATAACTAGTCAATAGCCGCTAACAAAGTAGGACATGGTTAATTGTTCAGCTCTGTATTGCTTTAGGAGATGCTTTCACTGTTACATGGGTAATGTTTGACATTGAGTAAAACAGGGATGAAAATTTAGAGAAAAATATAACAATATCATTGGATAGTTATTTGCAATAGAACCTGCATTATACAAGTCTACAAAGTAAAAGTCTCCTGGATATTGAGTGTGTGTTGTGTTTTTTTTGGTTTTTTTTTTACATTTTTTTTTTACAATTTTTTTTATGCTTTCCTTCAGTTTTGTCTGTTACTTCATGTGTACATGATGTGCTTCGGCTGCAGAATGTAACCTGGTTGAAGGAGAGGACCATGTGGAGGTGAATGGAGAAATTTTCCAAAAACCATTCGTGGAAAAACCAGTAAGTGCTGAGGACCACAACGTCTATATCTACTACCCAACCTCTGCAGGAGGAGGCAGCCAGAGGCTGTTCCGGAAGGTTAGTACATTTGTGCGCACTAAAATACATGCCCTATATAAACTCTAATTACCAGCTCATTATTACACAAATAAACATGTTTTCTGTTGCTCTCAGCTATGATGCTTTTTTTTTTTTTTTTTTTTTTTTAAACAAATTGTAACTTGTGGAATAATTATAATGGTTTCTCTGTAATTATTACCTCTGTCTCCATTACAGATTGGCAGCAGAAGTAGTGTCTACTCCCCTGAGAGTAGTGTCCGGAAAACAGGCTCCTACATATACGAGGAGTTTATGCCTACAGATGGGACTGACGTGAAGGTATTAAAGTCCGCTTTTGTTTGTTTTCGTGATTTTCGTCAGGGGGATTCAGGGCAGGGTGCTTAGCTAAGTTTAATGAGCTGATGAGACTGTCAATATTCAGTGTCAGGAATCAAGTTACACAGACTGGTAGCTGTTGGAACAGCACAATAGCACCAGGGTCCTGTAATATGTCTTTGTCAAGGGCAGATTTTTGTACACCTGCAAGCACACACATACACACACTCGGGTTCTCTTTTTATTATTTCATTTTATACATCAAAGTTTTTTTGCCTTTTCATTTTCAAAAAAATGCAGAATTGAGTTTGTACTTTGCAAGCCATGACCATTTTGTTGTTCTGTACTTTACAGGCTAAAATGTTTCAGTCTGGTTTTGGTCCCACATTTATACTTAAATTATCCAAAAACTAACAAGCACATTTAAAAGGACATTACTATATATGTGAGGTCTCCATTGTCTCATGTAATACAACATTTACACCTTAACCTAACCTTGACCTTAAACCAAAAGACAATCTTTCGGCTCTTTTAGTTTTTACAGAAAAGTTGCATTTCTGATGAAACATTGTTTCCTTTCGAGGACCAACACAATTACCTTTTTGTACTTTTAAAAGCATATTTTTAAATACACTTGACACCTACAATGAGCATTTCTCTTTAGACCTTTATGCTCTGGTGTGCGCATTTATACATGTGTGTATGTCTCAGGTGTACACAGTGGGCCCAGACTATGCCCATGCTGAGGCCCGCAAGTCCCCTGCTTTGGATGGAAAGGTAGAACGAGACAGTGAAGGAAAAGAGGTTCGCTACCCAGTTATCCTTAATGCCAGAGAGAAGCTTATAGCCTGGAAAGTCTGCCTGGCCTTTAAGGTAAGTGGAGTGAAAATAACTGACTTTAGAGCAGTTGAGTCCATTCTAAGAATGGTTTAGTGCAATCATATCGAACACTTATCTCTGCATGGATACTGAGTAATTCCTGGCCCTGTGGGATTAGGCCATTTTAGTGTTTCTATCAAAGAACAGCTGCGTCTTTAATACTGGAAGGATTCTCTGCTCTTTTGTTACATGGCGACGGTTACACCATTAAGCAGGCTGTGATAAACGTTGCACCACTAAGGGATGCAGTAATTTCTGTGCTTTTCTACTGGATTTCAGTGACATGCCTTTGAATTGTTGTCCCTGTGGGCAAATGTTGAGTGTAAACCCTAAAGTACAAACTTTGTTATTGTTATTGTTGCTCTCCTTTACTGACAGCAAACAGTGTGTGGGTTTGACCTACTTCGTGCCAACGGCCAGTCATATGTTTGCGATGTGAATGGCTTCAGCTTTGTGAAGAACTCCATGAAGTATTATGACGACTGTGCAAAAATTCTGGGGTCAGTAAAAACTTTTGCTTTTGTGGGTGCAAACCAGGGCTTGGAATTATTCCTGCCTTTCCAACTAGATTTAGATGATTTCCAAGAACATTAAAGCTCTCCCCAGTCACAAGACAGCAACACGTCAAGGTTTCTTATAACATATTCCTGTAACCAAGTTTGTGCTTGTCTGTATTTATTACAAATCACTAGAGAAGAGCGGGCTGTTCTTTCTTTTTCTCTCCGTGAACATGGACAAAAATTCCCCTCCATGGGAAGTTATTATTATGTTTTGTTTTAATAATCAGATACGAGTCTTACAAAGCTTCAAAAGCTCAAAGTCTTAAAAACCTGTTGGGGGTTGTTCTGTTTTCATTGGGTACTTTTTTTATTTGTCACCTGCATAACACAGTTGTCTTGGGAGTGTGTGCACACTTGTGTGTGTTTCAAACAAGACACAAATGTAGAATTTTAGTGTCTGATATAAAGTGTTATGATCATGGCTGTAGTGAGATCAAAAGACACCTTTGATCAGAACAAATCATTAATTCCTTTCAGCACAGACATAGTAAACTTCAGTTTGTTCAGAAACACTTCACGTTTGACAGTTTTAGGATTTTTTGGGTCAAGCTTCTGATGAGCTTATTTAAAAGCAGTTTCCTCAGAAGCCCTAACGTGGGGGATGCCACTGAAATCAGATAACCTAAGTAACATCTGGATTATGTTATTGAATGTTAATCTGAAGTTGCCATTTTACCTGAACAGGATTAGACAGTGATGATATTTAACACTGCAATGTCCCTTTTCCCTTAGGAATATTGTTATGAGAGAGTTGGCTCCTCAGTTCCAGATTCCGTGGTCTATCCCTTTGGAAGCAGAGGATATCCCAATAGTTCCCACCACTTCAGGAACGATGTATGTTCTTCATTCATGTAACTTTGGCATGCTGCAAAATATTTCAAAATCACTGAAAAAACATTCAAAAAACAATGCTACAAATATCTACTAAAATAGAATATTGCAAATGCAGTAAAATCATCTTTTCAGTACTATGCTGTCCTGGCCCTGAAATTTCCATGGTCCTGTTATGGCTTATTTGAAGTCTTTCTCACTTTTCTATGTGTTGTTTATTAGGATGGAGCTGAGGTGTGTTATTGCTGTGATTCGACATGGAGATAGAACCCCCAAGCAGAAAATGAAAATGGAGGTTCGACATCAAAGGTGCTGATTTTACATCATGATTTATGTGGCAGCAGTGGCCTGGTTAGGGAGTTGGCCCCAGGATCAGAAGGTCATGGGTTCAAATCCCAGACCAGTAGGTTGCCCTGAGGTACCCTTGAGCAAGGAACAACTCCGGGCACTTTCAATAGCTGTCTCTTGCTGCACGTGTGTGAGCGTATGGGTAAAATGCAGAGGTGTAATTTCATTGTGGTTCACTATGTGCTGTGCTGTGCTGTGCTGTGCTGTGCTGTGTACTCACAATGACAAGGATAGTCATTTTCACTTCACTTTCACTACATATGGGCATGTCTGGTTCATGTTGCTAGAGGTGGTCCTCTAGTGCAGCCTGAACTGCTGTTAGGAGTTCACTTAGTGGAAATGGGTTTCTTAGAATAGCACAAGACTGTGGGGGAAAAACTGAAATGGAAAGTTTATTCTGTTAATATGGTTCATTGCATTTCTTTCAGGTTTTTTGATCTCTTTGAAAAATATGAAGGGTATAAAAGCAGAAAACTAAAACTGAAAAAGCCGAAGCAACTTCAGGTATGAATCGATTTTAATTGAACAATTCATTATCATTCAGAATATATGTATACAATTATTCTCTAACATAATCTTTGAATATTACTTTATATTTTTAATCTCAACAGGAAGTTTTAGACATTGCCAGACAGCTGTTGGTTGAACTTGGGCAGAATAATGATACAGAGATTGAAGAAAGCAAGGCCAAACTTGAACAGCTGAAAACAGTCCTAGAGATGTAAGTGTGGGAATATGTTTAGTATTTCCAAACGGTCGAACGGTAACAACGAAACAATTCTCACATTCTAGTGTGTCTCGTTTCAGGTATGGCCATTTTTCAGGTATCAATCGTAAAGTACAACTAACATACCTACCCCATGGTTGCCCAAAAACATCAAGTGAAGAAGAAGGTAGGAATTGACAGTTATGAACTGAGTTTGTGCTCACTGTGCTCATGCTCTTTCTTGTTCATTACACACTTATAAGGAAGTCCTTTCTTTTGTTAATGCTGTTGTTAAAACGGCCTTTTGTCACTTGCATGTTTACGCCCGCTTTTCTAGCTCAAAGATGCAGGGATGCTTGTTCATTTCTTCTAGACTCTATTACTGTAATTCCTTACTATGTGGCCTCTTTTATAAAACCTTGGCTAAATTGCAGTAGTTTAAAAATTTGGCAGCCAGAATGCTCCTGTATTTAAAAAACCTGCTGTTTCCCCAATATTGGGTTGGAACACTGGCTCCCAGTTTCTCTCTGGATTCAATCTCAAATCTTGCTTAGATTTTAAGGCTCTACCGAGCCTCACTCCTTGCCATTGTTGTGAATGGATTACTCGATACACGCAGTCTCACACCGTTAGATCCTCTTCAACAGGTCAAATCCATCTTTTCTTGCTGTGGTTCCCTGAATAATTGTTTGGCTTGGTTCTATCTGTTTTAATGGTTTGACCTTTTGTTTTTCTTGTTTGCTTTGATGCATATTATCTTTAAATTACCTTGGGTGTGAGAAAGGTCCAATATACAATTAAGATGATGATGATGATGATGATGATGATGATGATGATAATAATAATAATTTTTAATAATAAATAGCAAGTTATTATTTAGATTTAACGAATTATGCAACAAATGTTCCTCTAAAGTTCTTACTACACTGTAGCTTGAATGTTGCTTCTCACTTTTGAGTAGTTTTAAAAAGTAGTAGTTAGATAAAAGTGATTGCTAAATGATTAAATGTAATGTAAATGTGCTTTCAGATGTACGGCGGGATGACCCCTCTTTATTGTTAGTGCTGAAGTGGGGTGGGGAACTGACTCCTGCAGGCAGAGTTCAGGCAGAGGAGCTGGGTCGAGCATTTAGGTGCATGTACCCTGGAGGACAAGGTCTTTTTTTGTGTGTTGTTTGTATTTAGTTTTTTGAAATTGTGCTTGCTGCTTTAAAGACTCATTTCTGCTTCGAATATTTTTCTCAATATCAATCTCAGGGGACTATGCAGGTTTCCCTGGTTGTGGCCTGTTGCGGCTGCACAGCACGTATCGGCACGACTTGAAGATCTATGCTTCTGACGAGGGAAGAGTTCAAATGACTGCAGCTGCTTTTGCGAAGGTGCAGTTCACTAGTCTGTTCTTATTTTTGAATTACTGTTTATGTGCGCTTGGGAAACCAAACCCAAAGTTTGGTTTTCAGATGTGTGCCAAAAATAGGGTGACACTAAATATGTGCTTTGGGGAAAAAATGTTTAACTAAATACATCATGTGTAAACTTAAATTTCTTCTTCAGATGCATTGTCACTTCAGATTGTGTTCAGGTTGCCTTAAAATCCAAAAAAATCTAGTAATATCAGAAGAGTTCTGCCTTTCTAAACCAGTGCTCATTATAATGAGTGTTGTAAATAACAAACATTTATTATGAGCAATTAGAATATTTGCTTTTCATTTAGGCTTCATTTAGAATAAGTCAAAGAAATGATCACTCTTCGAGTCACTGAAACAGTTTAAAAAAAAAAACCCAAAAAACTACAACGGCTAAATGTTTCACTGACGTTCTATCTAGAAATAAACAAATATAATCAGACTGCACCCCAAATTAACTTTAAGCCCTGCCAGCAATTAGTAGGAGTAGGACGGACAGTGGTGGTCTAGTGGTTAGGGACAAAACCCCCTGATCAGAAGGCTGTGAATTTGACTCCCAGACCAGTAGGTTACACTGATGTACCATGGTAGCATGCCCAACACTGCTCCCTGGGGGCTGGATATGGCTGCCCACTGCTCCACTGTGTGTATCAGTTAAAAGCAGAGAAGCATTTCATTTTTGTTCACTGGATGCTTTATGTTCATAATGACAAATAGTCACTTTCATGTCACTTAGTTTGTGTGATTAGGCATGGTCTTAGTAAATTAAACAATACATTTAAAAGCATGGCAAGCATAGAAAGGAGCCCTAGCAAGGCACACTTTTTATTCTCAACCTGACCAAAACCAACATCTTATTATTGATGTTTGTAAGATTAATGTATGTAATGATTGCATTACTCTGATGAAGTATGTGGTGATGTATCTGCAGGGTCTTCTAGCTTTGGAGGGTGAACTGACACCTATCCTGGTACAGATGGTGAAGAGTGCCAACATGAATGGCCTACTGGACAGTGACAGTGACTCTCTCAGTAGCTGCCAGCAAAAAGTCAAAGCTCGGCTCCATGAGATCCTGCAAAAGGACAGAGACTTTGCTTCTGAGGACTATGAGAAGGTGGGTGATTGTACAAGTTTAGTTAAAGCTCAAGGGATTTTAAATAACACGCTCCAATAACTAGAACATTTTCATTTTTTGTGCAATTACCTCTTCTCAGCTCTCAGGGGGGAAACGTTCTTACTTTCTTTTCATAGATAACAGGGTGCTGTTTACTTTTTTCCATAGCTTGCTCCCACTACGAGTACATCCCTGGTGAAGTCAATGCAAATGATCAAGAACCCAGTAACAACATGCGATAAGGTGTATTCCCTTATCCAGAACTTGACTTTACAAATCAGACAGAGGATGGAGGACCCCAAATCAGCAGGTGTGGGATCTAAGAAACTAAACATAATTAAAATCTTGTCTAAATCTTAATTAGCTAAAATGCTTTTTTGTCTTCATGTCTCCCTCTTGCTTTCTCAGACATTCAGCTGTACCATAGCGAGACTCTGGAGTTAATGCTGCGGCGGTGGTCCAAACTGGAGAAAGATTTCAAGATGAAGAATGGCCGTTACAACATCAGTAAGATCCCTGACATCTATGACTGCATCAAATATGACGTACAGCACAACAGCTCACTCAAACTGGACCACACCATGGAGATCTATCGCCTTTCCAAGGCCCTGGCTGACATTGTCATTCCACAAGTGAGGTTTCTCACTTATTTTTCTCTGTTAGTTAACCATATCTTCTATTCAGAGGAACATTTGGACTTGGTGAAAGCTTCTCCACTGAAGAGGTTTCACAGGAAATCCACTATGTAGTGGAGTACTATTTTAAATTATTTATAATTCTTCTTGACAGGAATATGGTATTTCTCAAGCTGAGAAACTAGACATTGCCAAAGGTTACTGCACACCTCTCATCCGCAAGATCCGCTCAGACCTTCAGAGGACACAGGATGATGACACTGTCAACAAGCTTCACCCAGTGTAAGCCACTGCCAGATGGTTGTTATATCCTCCAGGGTTTGTCAGAAATGTGAATATGGTTGGACTGTTATTTTCTAAGATAAGTGTCTTATGGTTAAATATGAAAATTATCGCTTTAAACGTAATAGCCGTTAACTGATCGTGGTCATGATATTATTTCAAAGGAAGTTCAGTGTCTTGTTTCCATGTGCTCTGTGCAGGTACTCTAGAGGCGTCATGTCTCCGGAACGTCATGTACGTACCCGGCTCTACTTCACCAGCGAGAGTCATGTGCATTCTCTCCTTTCAATCCTGCGCTATGGAGCCCTCTGCGATGTAAGTCATCACACTTTGACTGACCATTCTCAAATCCTCAAGAGGAACAGACCAGGTCTTTTTACTCATGGATTTCTAAGTGCCCCAACTTTACAATATAGTGGTACCTTGGGCTACGAGCATAATCCGTTCTGGGACCGTGCTTGCAACCCAAAATGCTCGTCACCCAAATCAATTTTTCCCATAACAAATAAAGGAAAATTCACATGATGGGTTCCATACCCGCATGAATTCACATTAAAAAATGATTTTTAATGTTAATTATTCTACAAATTATGACATCACTCATGACATCAGAAATGAATGACAATGAACAATTCAATAATTCTTGAAGCAAAACATAAAATGAGCTGATGAACTTTGGCAGCAGTTCTCATGTTGTTTTAATTGTTCTGAAGGAGACCAAAGATGAACAGTGGAAGAGAGCTATGGACTACCTCAAAGTTGTCAGTGAGCTGAACTACATGACTCAGATTGTTATCATGCTCTATGAGGACCCCAACAAGGTAACATCTTTTCCGGGGGGGTATTGTTTCTTGTGGTCCATTTGGGGTGACTGTGGCTGTTTGTGTTAAGGACCCCTCATCAGAGGAGCGTTTTCATGTGGAGCTGCATTTCAGCCCAGGAGCAAAAGGCTGTGAGGAAGATAAAAACCTGCCATCAGGATTTGGTTACAGGCCAGCATCCAGGGAGGTCAGTCTCTCTGTCCACTTCATCTTTATTTCTCTTTTATATAGCCTGCTTTTTCAAGTTTTTGATAACTTTTTGAATGACTGGATGATAAAATGTATTAAACATTTTTATTGTTAAACATTAATCAGTTGTTGTTTGTTTTTTGTATGTTATTTGACTACTAGAATTGATAGTACATCTAAATAATATTTATAGATCATGTATTTAAGTGCCTGATTGAGTCTGGAGGAAAATGTCTGAATTTGAAGAGATCGTTTCAACTTGCTTTCAGAATGAAGGCTCCAAGAAAAAGTCACAAAATGACAGCGATGAAGAGTCCAGCAGTCTGAAGCGGGATGAACCAGACCGAGCCCTAGTGATGTTTCGACCAATGGTGTCCGACCCAATCTACATTCACAAGAAGTCTCCTCTTCCACGCTCCAAAAAGATTGGCTCTGTAGAAGTAAGTGGCACCTGGCTCCATTTTGATGTCAGAAAGCTTTTTTTAATGCAGGAGCAGAAAAACAAATTGATCTCTTATTTGTAGAAGAAGAACAAAATGAGTGACATCATGCTTTGGGTTTTAGCTGGTTGTCAATGGTAGTGAATTTAGAAGCAAATGAGGAGGCATCTGAATTATATTAACAGATTGCATGTTACAGGGAAGTGCCAAAGACTGGATGAACTGTATATTACATGTGTTTTTAATCACATTTATAAGTGTAGATGTACAAGCAACTTTTTTGCAAACCTTGAATTATGTATCATTTTATTTAAAGTGTATAGATATGTGCAGTTGTGCATCAAATACCGCCTATTTTTTAACTGTTTTTTATTGTTCATTTCATATATAACAGTATGCAAATGCTGCTTTAAACACTGTAAAGAAGAATGCAAGTCTAGCAGTGACTGTTGCCGTTTTAAAGTGTTGCTGTTTTAGTATTTAATGCACTGGTTTCAGCACTGTGATGATTTTTTTTCTTTACAAAACTTCCTTTAAGCCTGTTTTCACCACTTAGAGCAGTCTGAACTGTTGTTGTTTGGTCAGCTTTTTCTGTACAGCTGACTTTTGCCTTGTGTGAAGTGAATCAGGTTTCTCCTGTAGTAGTTAACCAAAAGGTTGTTTGACCTTTTTCCCCAGCTTGCATGTTTTTTCTGTTTTGACAGTGGGCTGTTTTTTTTGGTTAGTGTTAGATGAAAATCATAAATAATTAGAATTGTTTAGGGTTGTTGTTTAAAGTAGGAAAACAGTAAGCATTTATTAAAACATGCCATCTATGTTCTGCATTTAAATAGTTTGTAAATTAGTGCACAATACAGATTGCTCGTGTATTAATTTAACAGTTTCATTTCTTTTTGTAGTCATTTTTAATCCTCTTATCTGGGGCTTTATTGTTACTATTTCCATGGACTGTAATTTAGGCTTAATGATACCAGATGAATAATCGAGGGGAGCATAATCTTGAAAAATTGTTGCCGAGAAAAATGGACTAATGTAAAAGGCAAAAGTCTTAATATATGACACAAAATTGTCTCGGGAGTTATTTGCCAAAATGCGTTTTTATTTATTATTTTATTTTTGTTGTCTTCTTTAGTCCCCATTGCAGACAGACATTATCAAGACCTCTACTGGCAAAGTATGACTACAAATGTTTTTTTTTTTTTTGTTTGTTTGGGTTTTTTTGGTCTTTATTTCCCCTGTTTTAACAAAGGGGCTACCTTGTGAATGTTGATGGGACATGTAGCTGGACTGTTGTTAATGTTGCATGACTGTGCTGTTTCTGCCCCCTCTCTCACTTCCAGGAAGAAAGCCCCCTGAGTGTGTCTAGCCCTGAGTCAATTGGTACCTGGATACATTACACCTGTGGTGTTGGTACTGGGCGTCGAAGACGCAGATCAGGGGACCAAATAACTTCCTCCCCTGTCTCCCCCAAATCACTGGCTTTCACATCCAGTATTTTTGGCTCATGGCAACAGGTTTTTACAAATTTAATTCATTCTTCACAACCGCTAACTCCTTGTTCATGCGCACCCAAGAAACTTGAAGGCAGTCAGCAAGGACACCTAATCAGCAGATCAATCAAAAGAGTACTTCTTTTTTGTCTTTATTTTTAATTTTTACTTTTTATTCCATGTAAAGAGGAATTCAAGACAAAGGGCGGTTGGTTTGTGTCATCTGATGATAAACGTTAAAGACTCCTGACCTTTAACTAACACTAAAAGATTTTGGGTCAAGTTGCATGTTTATCATTTTGTAATGTTTTTTTTTTTTTTACCCTCCTGTGTCTTTGTTGTGTGGTGTATCTCTGTGAATGCCAACTGGTTTAGTTCTGTTACTAGTTTAATTCTTAGGTTATATGGCATGCCTACTGGTCTTAGCCACAGATCATGTTTCTTCGAATAACAGGGGTGGGTAATTGAAGGCTGGAACCCAGCACGGTTTGCTCATTTCCCTGCCGAAACATCAACCAGACCTGGCAATTTGAATCAGTTTTGTTGAAGCAGGAAATCACTAAACGGAAAACCAGCCCTCCAGGACCCACCCCTGCTTTACACTGAAGTTCAAACCATTGTGGTTCTTTAGTCTTATAAAATGGTCAATGTTCTAAAACAAGTCTAAAACATGTTTTCATGGACCACTTAAGTTTATGTACTGCTTTTGAATTCCTTTTTAAAGCTATGTTATTTTGTCTGCATTTGCTTTGCTATATTTTGCTTTACAGTGTTTTTCTTGAGCACCTTTCCTTTACAGTGCCTTAAATGTGACGTTTCTAAACTCTGTACTGTCGTCAATGTATCCAACCTGTAACATTCCCTTTTCTAGGCAAAGAAGCTTGGGTAAAATTGCTTGCAGCACTTAATGTTTGGCCACAGCCATTAAGCTCTTTTGCTTTCTGCTAGAGCATCTAAATGAACAAATCTGTTGAGGCACTGTGAAAGAACGGGGGTTTTGTGATTATCTGCTGTACATCTCATTTAGCCATATTTATCTTGGTAGCTCTTTTCATTCATCTGCTGAAATATTAGCTGTCCTTTGCAACCTGCTCCATTTAAGTGTCCAATAACAGTCTTACTTTCCTCTGGGTTGCAGTCGGACTGGTAGCATTGGTTTTTTCGATCTTGGTCTTGGGTGGATGTTTATACCTCCAGTTGCCTGGTTCTTGCCTCTTCCAGTCCATCTCTGCTTTGGCACTCTTTATATGCTCATTGGTCACTGTCCTCCACAATGAGAAATATAGCTCAGTCCTCCAACATTTTTTATTTTTATCATCCCAATGGTTTATGCGGTTTATTTATAAATTTCAAAATAAGAAAACACCTGTGGGTAGTACTTATGAACATCAATTTCTCTGTACCAGTTATATTAGTTTGGTGAGAGTTTTGTACATATTTATGTTGTGGTGATGAAGAGTGGCCATATTCTTTAATGAAAATATCATACACTGTTTTCTACATAATCTTAAATGTGTTTCTAGTCATGGATACTTTTTCGTTCAAAATTAAGAGCCTTTTTAAACCTTGCCATGCAACCTAAACCTTCTGTTACTGCTGATGGGGATACAGAATATAACTGTTTCAAAATAGTTCATTAGGTGATCCTTAGTCACTCATGACTGTAGTTGATATCAGTAAAATGGCCACCACTGCTCAGTTAAAAAAAATCCTGAGATTTTTGGGTTTTGCTGCTGCTCAGAGAATAGTCCTCAGGTATGGCATGGCAGATGTGAGGGTGGGTTCATAGTTCTCCATTATGTCCTGTTTTCCACCATCCCACCTCCAGCTGTCACTCTTCCAGTCCCTAGGATTCTCTACTGGATTACACATGGTCTCCTCTGTCAATTCAGAGAGGATCCAGCCATTTCAAAGTTTGCCTTGGTTTTGCAAGAATCTGTGAAGTTTACATTTTCAACAGAAACACAAAATGGCCTGTGAGCTTATATTATTTGTTCTTCCCTTTGTTTTTTGACACAGGTGAAAGTGTTCAAGACATGCAGTGCTGATTTGTGGAATCTCTGCAAACTGTTGCCATGTCTGTCTTCATGCCCTTCTGCATCCCTGGCCTCAGCCTTGTCTTGTGCTTTGTACTCCGTCAAATGTCTCGCGTGGAATGAACTTTGTGGTCATGGGGTTGTTGCATGATCCATTAATTTTTCGTCTTGTCTTTTTTGTCTTCACTGCCTTACTCACTAACGTGTTCTCAGTGCTGCTTATTAACATCCGTCTATCTGGAAAAGGCCTACCTTTTTAAACTAAATGTTTAGGCTCCGTTGTTTTCTCTGGTCCATGTGCTGATTTTATTGAATGGCTACTTTTTGTGCTCTTCTAGGTTCTCTCAGAGAACAACAGTCATGCAAGGCCTAGCAGATTGCATGCAGAACAGAAGTTCACCACTGGAATGGGTAAGTTTACTCCTCACATGGCTTTTTTTGTGTTTTTTTTTTTTTTTTGTGCTTTTTTTTAAAGAGGAATTTATACATACACTGTGAAGTACTTAAATATAATGACATTTTTACATTTTGTTTTGCTGTTAAAGACCTGTTTTATGTCACACTTCAAAGCCATGATGTAATTGTGCCGTTCCAATTCAACTCTTTGCTCTGTGTGATGGCGCTGTGCCTCTGTTAGAATTTATAGAGTGCCTCCTTTGCACAGGCTTCTCTTTGTTGATCCTCTGGCACCCAGTGATGAATTACTAAAGGTGTGATGTGGAATTTGAAGTAATATTCTCAATTGGAATAATCTGAACACACTTTCAACCAAGATTTTTGCCACATAACCATCTAATACAGTGCTGACTCAATTTCTCATACATGCTGGTAATGTCCTTTGTGTATGTTCAGTTTGTAGCATGAAATCTTGAATTTTTAAGTTTAGGGGTGACGGGGTTAATCAGTTCTCCATTTTGCACGGTCGACACAGTTCAACTGCCATTTGAGGGAGCAGTTGTAGTGGTAGATCAGTGTGTTACTTGATTACTTTCTCTGAATACATTTCACACAGTCTTGTGCTTAAATGAGATTAAATAAGCTGTCAGTTCTGTTTTGTCGGAACTAATGTATACAGTAAATTTGATGTATTACCTCTTGTAAAGTACTACCAGATTTTGCTACAGTATTTCATAGATTCTGCATTTTTATTTTTCTAATCACAAGAAGCCAACATTTATTCGTTACTTCTCGTCAGCACAACAAATGACATTACTGTCAATATGGGATGCTTTTTTAATGAGGTTGCACAAGTCTCTCTGTGGCAAGAATCTACTAGAAATGCATGCTGCATGCATTCCCAGGTGTGGCTCGTGGAACACACGATGGCTGTATGTATCTTCTCTAACTCCATCAGGGTCTCATTGTGCTGGCCTGTTTAGCACCATGGTGCTGGGAGGCTCCTCCAGTGCACCTAACCTACAAGATTATGCTCGTGCGCACCGTAAAAAGCTGACCACTTCTGGCTTCTTAGATGGTATGTGCAAACACGCGCACACATCTTTATTTTTTTTATTTTATTTATTTTTTTTTAAAGGTGAAACTTTATTCCCTCTTCTTAGGAATCATGGGAACTTCGTCCTTTTTGTTCTGACACCGTAAGAGTGTGTGTTGTGTCCAAACCTTTAGTTGTTGCACGTCCCTGTGGAAGATTCGTTGAGTTCATGTTACTTCCTTTGAGGTTTTTTTATTTATTTATTTATTTATTTGGTTACATTTTATATCTTATTTTTTTATTGTTTTTTTTTTTGTGTTTTTTTTTGACAGGAAAAGATAATTATATAGAACTATTTTAATAAAGGCTTAATTGCAGTTTTTATCAAAACCATATCTGTAGAGTTTAATCTGGGCAATTAAGAGGCAGCTGTATATTTTACTACTAAATATGAATGTTGGAAATAATGATTTAGACACCAAATTAGACATTAATTTTCTCTTATGATTGTGCTACAGTAGTATCAAAAAAGACACAAGAGCCAGGCACCTCTAGGTATTTGTTTATTATTACAGGATTTTTGTTGAGATTTAACCCAGTTACATAATCAGCTACCGGGTAGCTACAAATAAATTTAAAACTACTAAAATCGGCTTTACTGCTAATAGTGAATTATAAAGAATAATAGGCTGAAGTTTGTGTACCTTATTATACTCTAGTTACTGATAAACTGTAATACTGTATAATAGATTTTTTCTACCTCACATGTTAAGA
This sequence comes from Hepsetus odoe, assembly GCA_017165825.1. Taxonomy (NCBI): domain Eukaryota; kingdom Metazoa; phylum Chordata; class Actinopteri; order Characiformes; family Hepsetidae; genus Hepsetus; species Hepsetus odoe. The sequence goes on from CM029383.1 coordinate 18,144,267, forward strand.
CTGGACTTAAATTATTTAAAAATGTAAGTAGTTAAAATGTAAATAAAAATCTTCTCAACAGTTAATATAGAAAAGACAATGTATAATTATATGTAGGTGCTCATTTTCCAGGCGTAAAGGCGTCTTTTATTTGTGTAGGACTGAAATGCTGAACATGTTTTAGCGCATACAGATACATCTCGCACTGTGAGTGGGATATTACTTCAATATAAATAAACTTAAGTTTTAGAAATCATCATGAGATTATGCAGAACAGGCTTTGCGGTGGATAAGCTGGGTGTGGTTCTTCTGAGAATTTGTGTTCATGAATTTATCCATTGGACACCTGATAAAATCTTTTGCTTTTCCTAAGCAGAATGCGAAAACATTCTGCCATTTTGAAAAGCGGATAACCATAAGGGTGTGTGTGTGTGTGTGTGTGTGTGTGTAAAGTCCTGATCAATCGTTTAAGACCACTTGACAAATGGCAAAAAATCATATGTTGCATGGTTGGATCTTAACAAGGTTCCAAGTAGAGCTTCAACATGCTACAAGAAGAAATGGGAGTGAGACAAAACATTTTCTTTGAGCAGCAATTTATTGAAAACAACGCTTAAACTGAAACAGGCTGTTTAACAGCTGATCAAAAGTTTAGGACCAAACCTCCAAAAAAACCCGTAAAGCCCCCAAAACAGAAATCAAACATGAAGTTCCAAACATGAACTCAGTAATGAGTAGCTCCACCGTTATTGTTGATCACTTAAAAAATTCATTGCGGCATGCTTGATGCAAGCGTTTCCATGAGGTGAGTGGGAACATTTCTCCAAGTGGTGAAGACGGCTGCACGAAGGACATCTACTGTCTGGAACTGTTGTCCATTTTTATAAACTTCCCTTGCCATCCATCCCCAAAGGTTCTCAATTGGATTTAGATCAAGGGAACACGCAGGATGGTCCAAAAGAGTGATGTTATTCTCCTGGAAGAGGTCCCTTGTCCTGCGGGCATTATGTACTGTAGCGTTGTCCTTTTGAAAAACCCAGTTGTTAGCACACAGACGAGGGCCCTCAGTCATGAGGGATGCTCTCTGCAACATCTGGACATAGCCAGCGGCCGTTTGACGCCCCTGCACCTCCTGAAGCTCCATTGTTCCACTGAAGGAAAAAGCACCCCAGACCATTTTGGCGCCCCCTCCACTGTGGTGCGTAGAAAACATCTCAGGTGGGATCTGCTTGTCATGCCAGTAGCGTTAGAAACCATCAGGACCATCAAGGTTAATTATTTTTTTTCTCATCAGAAAATAAAACTTTCAGTGTCCCTTGTTTGGTACTCTCTTGCAAAGTCCAAATGGTCAGTTCTGTGGCGTTCAAGGAGACGAGGCCTTTGAAGATGTTCTTTGTTTTTGAAGCCCTTCAGTCTCAGATGCCGTCTGATGGTTATGGGGCTGCAGTCGGCACATCTTGACGGACAGCCAGTTGGATCCTCTGGCTCAGTGATGGTGAAATTTTTTTGGGTCTTCCACTTGACTTTTTTGTTCCATATCCCTCAGGATCATTTAAGAAATTCCAAATGACTGTCTTACTGCATCCCACCTCAGCAGCAATGGCACACTGGAAAGATCCTGCTTATGCAGTTCAACAACCCGACCACGTTCAAAAAGGGAGTTTTTTTGCCTTTGCCATCAGAACATCATGACCGTGTGACTACCTGACAGAAAATGGCAATGAATCCACGTTTGCACAGATTTGGCCTTTTAAAGGCATGTGGTCCTAAGATTTTGATCAGCTGAAAAACAGCCTGTTTCAGTTTAAGCGTTGTTTTCAATAAATTGCTGCTCAAAGAAATGTTTTGTCTCACTCCCATTTCTTCTTGTAGCATGTTGAAGCTCTACTTGGAACCTTGTTAAGATCCAACCATGCAATATATGATTTATTGATTTGTCAAGTGGTCTTAAACGATTGATCAGGACTCTATATATAACCACACATATATTTCTATATTATACAACTCAGTGTCCCTACTGGTCTTTTTTTTTTTTTTTTTTTTTTTTTTTTTTTTAAGCGGCGTCACTCTGCCTGACAGAAGCCCGACACATCTAACGCACTAAAATAAGCACCCCTCTTCTTTCCTTATCCTTCTCTCCTGCATGCCCTCTAATACTTGCTTCTGCCCTTTTCTAACCCTCTTTCTGTTAGGTGTTGTACATTTCAGGTACCTGTTTTTCTCTTTCTCAGAGACCACGCGTGGTTCAGCTGTTAAAAGATTTTCTATCTCATTTGCGCGACACCCAACCAATGGTATGTTTGCTTTTGTTAATTCCCAGTACACCTTTATCCCGTCACCTACCCCCCCCCCCCCCCATTTTGTTCTGGATATAGACTTCCTCCCTCAGTTCCTGCCCACTAACTCCAGGATAGTGCACATGGAATGCGGCCATGAACGTTGAAATGGCAGAAATGCTCATGCAACACTTCAGAGACAATGTGCTTTTCAGCTCTGTATTTTCTGCGCTCAGTTCTGCTCCATATCACCAACAACAGGATTCGAATGGTTAAAGGATTGTTTTAATCATCATAGTTCGGTGGATGTACATGTAAAGTTGAATTCCTTTTGGTTTTTTTTTTGTTTGTTTGTTTTTGTCCCCCTCCCACCACCAGACTCAGTATTGCATTGCTTCAATAGAATCCATAATTTTATTTTTTTCTAAATTTGCGTCTTGTCATCGCATTTAGTCTACATTTTTTGGAAAAAAAATAGCTCACACTTGTTAAAAGAAATGTTGAAAAAGACGTGGTGCATAATATATCATAGGCAAGTCAGTTTCCATCTTCCCCTTATTTTCTCTCTGTCTTTACTTGTTATAACTGGTATTTTATTGGTATGCAGTTTAAGGTCTCTGTTTTAAAACTAACTATCCAAATAGAAATCCCAAAAGCTATCCAGAATGAACTTTAAAATTAGCACTAGTAAATACTATGTTAAATAGGCTTAAGGAGGTATTACTTAGCTTGCAAGTAGGCACAATATTTATCCCTGCAGATTTTCAGCATGTTATAAAATAGTAAAATGTGTCTTGATACTGTAGCTGTATTGTGAAGATGTAGAAATCTGGTAGCATTTTTATTCTTTTTTTGTTTTGTTTTGTTTTTGTTCTTAATCTGCTTTTCTAAATGGGTCAGTGTTTCCCAGTATGTTCTGTGGTAAGTGTTAATTATCATTTAATTTCCCTGTTTCTGTCCTCTTTAACTGTTGTTTGTTGTTTTATTCTGGCTCCCGATTCCTGATTTTTGTAGAAATCAGCTCTGTTATTTCTGTATTTTAGTCCCAGTTTTAACATTCAGGACATTTTTAGCCCCTAATTGTATGGAATAGTACAGTAACAATCTGTGCTTAATTAAAAAAAAATATATAAAAAAAAAAACAGTGCCTCTCAGGAAAGGAACTTTTCCTTGCATTTACATTAGAGCAGAATAAACATTCTTTTTTGTTGGTTTCAAAATTTGAGGAATCCAGTAGAAGTACATTTTTAATTTATTTTTCACAACTTAATACATTTTCCAGAACACTTACAGCATAACTAAGGCTATAATAGTTACTTAAAAACAATCTCTACGGCATTTCAAGAGTTTAAAAAAAAAATGGATGATGAGAACTGCAAAAAGGGTCCATAGGGATAGCAACTGTTTAATCTATTCTAAAACTTAGTCGACTGAACTGGGGCATGCAGTTTATTTCTGAATTAGAGCGTGCAGTAGTTTTATTTTAACATGAAAGCCCCATCAGGAATCAAATATTCAGCAAATATTTCACACGCCAAAGAATTCAAAAGCTGATTGTACTGTTTCTCTTTGTAAACTCTTAGCAAGTCCAAATTAGTGGTGTGTACATGTAATCCAATGCTCATTTAAACCGTTTTTTGACACCACAAGGAAAAGTTGCTTCTGGCAATAGCCTGTTCAATGCATGTACAATATTTTGCTTAATTGGTCTTTTACTTACATCTGTCAAAAACCAAAAAATGTACTGCTGACTGGAGGAAAGATGAGTTGCTCTAGGGGTTCTGATCAAATTCCCTTTTCCTGCAGTTTATCATATCTTCATTTGTGCTTTTGGATATTTGATTATCTGCCAGAATAAGCCAAACAGTGTGGTTCTATTCTTTGGTCGACCATAGAAATATATAGTGGTTCCTAGTTTGTAATGAAATGAAAAATGTGGGGCCACATTTCTTTGAACTTTATTTAGTATTAGATTTTGTTTGTTGTTGTATATCCACCCCATTAAAGATCAGTATATTCTACTGCACAGTGATCATTGTTGTACTTCACCATGTTGGTGTTACATAGTACATGTTAAAAGTACCAGGCAGTCTATACAGTGACAGCTCTCACTGGAGTGCTCTGTATAAGATTTTGTGCAGAACCTTTGTGGTTTGGTTTAAGCTTCTCTCACCCCTCTGAACATGGCAAAACCAAAATCCTAACATTCATTAAACCTCCAAGTATCCACTTGAAGAATACAGCAGAAACTTTAGCCTGGCAGAAATTGTATTGTTAATGTTTTTATAAATATCCTCTGAATTACCTCAGTATTTGGAACATGTCCATGATGGTAGGGCAGTTCCCACTCCTGTCATAGGCTGATTTACACTGATAATTTGCTTTACTGCCAGCAATGAGGCATATTTCAATAACTTGCCATTGTACATGTGTTCATGGAAAAAAGCTGCAGAGAGTGAGAGAATCTGTCTTTGTGGTACAAGTGAACTATGTTAAAGCGAATTAAATGAGTTTGTTGAAAGTGCTGTTTAAGGTAAATAGCCCATTCTCACTCCGTAGTATCATCCTGGCTGATTACTCTGGTAGGTAGAGCTCCTTAGTGAGTTGTACCGTACCTTCTGTGATCCATCTGCTTCCATTTTGCCCACCTCAAACTCCTGTTTGATGGTGCTGTTGCTCCTTGTCATTTTCTTGGGAAATGGAACACCATATTTCTGTGTGCCATGGCCTGAATGCGCCAAATGCTTTTGCTGACTTCTGGGAAATTCTCTTACTACTGTTATAAATGTTCATCTGTGTGCCTTATATTTCATTTAAGGGTTTGAGTTGTACTCCATGGTTCCCTCCATCTGCCCGCTGGAAACCCTCCACAATTCGCTCTCCCTCAAACAAGTTGATGACTTCCTCGCCTCAATCGCCAAATCCCATGAATCCCTGCTTGACATTTCTGCATGCTCACCAGGTACATGAAAAAAAGAGATGTGGCAGCTCACAGTCCTTGGTGTTTCATATGACCTAAATATTTTATTTATTTATTTATTTATTTTTGTCCCTTAGCTGTTCAAGGAAAGAAAGCTCCTTTAAACACCTATACTCCTGCAAAAGTTTTACCTTGTCCATATACTCAGTCTTTGGCAAAGAAGTCCCCAGAGCGAGCAGCCTCAGGTATACACATCTTATTTACCAAAGATTTATTCTAAAAATATTACTTGCATGAAGAAATAGTAATTTTTGGAATATAACTGTTATAGTGGGCCATAGCCAACAAGGCTGTTTTTTTTTCTTTTTTTAAACATTATTAATAGTCTCTGAATTAAATTTAGAAGTAGTACCTAAAATGTAGTTTCAGGTGGGGAGGTTTGTCTTCTGTTTTGCTTTTGACTAGTAATAAAAGGGAAAAAATCAAGCAATCTTTACTTTTAAAGATTTAGTTAAGCAGGGCATCAAGTGTTTTTTGTAAATCCACCCCCAAATCTTTTCTCCATCCACTTAAATAGTGTCCACCTCTTCTTCATAATGGAACCCTTTTGTCAATCTTTAAGGCACAATAATGACTCGTTGTCATTTATAAAAATGAAAAACAACACTGTCTTTTCAGAGAATGGGGTCTGTTTTCTTTTACTACTTTTATAAGCTGGAGTGTGAACCTTTTTAGTGAAATTTTTTGTGAAGATTTTTGTCCTCCAGGTTTGGTTTTGTTTGATTATACCTACAGTGAAGTTTTTTTAATTGCTTGTAGTGAGTCATGCTCTGTCCCAAACCATGAGAGAAATTTGGAAGATGTATTTGGCAGTGAAGCAAAAAAAAAAAAAGTGGACTTCAACTGTATCAAGACATGCTTGATAATTATGTGCATTTGATTTTTGATTTTTTGCAGCCTTTTCATAAAAAAAAAAATAAAATCTGAGTTTGCATGAAATTACATGAGTAATTGGTTTTCCTCAGGAAAGTGGCTTGGTCTAACAAGGACTGTGCATTCTTTTATGCATATTTGACTTTGTGTGCTTTTTTTTGTACAGATGATGGGAATTCTCCTTCCAGAGCATCCAGGTCAGGCCAAATTAACCCAGGGCGTAGTACTGGTGGAGATAAGAAGTCACAGCAGAGGTCTGTTCAGCAGGCTTCAGAGAACAAAGCAGCCATATACCTTAACACAACCAAACCTGAAGCTATCAGCACCTCCAGCACGCTTCAGCCAATATCATCTGAAGACTTATCTGATAAAAGGCAGCTAAAGTCACGTTATCAGGAAATGCAGGCAGCCAACACATCAACCCCGAATCAGAGCTGTAAAGTCTTCACCCAACACACCTGTAGTCCTGAAAGTGTAACAAAGGCAGATCAGGTGTTTTATGATAATCATTGCCATATCAAAACACATCAAGTTAACATCCAGGCCAGTCAAAGTGGGCTCGTTGACACCACCCGTGACAAGCCAACTAAACAGACTACCCAAAAAGAATATTGTGATGGTGAAATGCATCCATTATCTGCAGCATCGATCGTGGTGAAAAAGCAAGACTCTTCAGCAACTGTGCTGCAAGAACAGAAAGTCATGGCAGATTCCACAAAACAGAATATGCCTTGAACGACTTTTGACAAATCACTGTTCCGTTAAATTGAACATACAGCTGTTGATTACTCCTATTTTACTTAGTCATCACACTTTGACTTTAGACCTAAGATGCCAAAAGATCTGTTTGTGATCTGTTAATGCCCCAACTGTGGCTGATTTAGCATTTATTATGTTCGACAGAGTTGCTGAGAATTTGTTACTCATATCTTGTATATTTGAAAGTTTGAATGTACAATCAGATGTATACAGTCTACTTTGTCATGATATCATTTTACTAAAGCTATTTTAATTATTACTGATTACTGAATGAGTGCACCTTTTGGAACTTGTATATCAAAGTCCAAAGTAAAATGTAAGGAAAGTCCTATTTTCCTTACAGACCTTTAGTTACACTGTGTTCCTACTTCCTTTCCATCCCAGAGTGGAAATGAAGACAGTTCTGCCTTAGAGGTACTATTTTCCATTGTGCTTTATTCCATCGAAACTCAACATGATTGTGTTTGTGTGCATATTCACACAGATTAGCTGTGACATTAAAACCAGCTACTTAAAATTTTGCAAGTCCCACTTCGTCTCTACAAATGTTGAAGAATGGACACCTCTGAAGGTGTGTTAAAGTATCCAACAGAAAGCCATTAGTCCTATTCAATTATTTAAAGACAATTTCAGAAGGAGGCTTTATCCTGCTCAGAGGCCATTTGGGAGTAGTTTACATCAGAAGGTGAACTTGGTCTGTAATAAGGTCAGAGTGAATGCCTGGACCCAAATCAGAACCTTGCCCAGCACGTCACACTGCCTCTGTTGGCTTGTCTTTTTCATCCTGTGGATATCGGTGCCATCTCTTCCCCAGGTAAGCAATGCAAACACTCCAGCTGGCCCACTTTTTCCGTTCCGTGGGCTAGTTGTATGTGCTTTAAAGGCAGTGGACAGGACCTGAACACTGACCAGTCCCTGTGTTCTGACACCTTCTTGTCGATGGCATCATTCACTTTATTTTTTTCAGCAATTTTGTTAGAGCACCTTTTCTGGAGCCTCAGACCAGACTGTTAGCTGTTTTCAAAGCATTAATTTAAAGAACGGATCATTTCCCCACAGGTACCAACGTGTCTTCCCCTGTCAGGTGGCAGCAGTCAGTTTGGCAGCATCAGAACTGGCTCGTACCTGCATGATGTAAAGTGATTCTCATGCACTGGCTTATCAGTGTAAATAAAGTGCATATAAACCCTGATGGCACGGTCATTACGTATGTAGGAACACTGAAGTGTAAATATATTATTAGAAATAAAAGATAAGGTTGAAAAAAAAAAAATTTCAGAGACTTACTGAGGGGTGTGAGAGTCGGCGTTAATTATGGGCAAGATCTGAACAACCAGGTCCAGGAGATCCTTCCTTCCTGGACCACGTTCCTTCAAAAATTCACATTTCCAGAAAAAGAATGTCTGTGACATTTTCTTCATTAAAGTGGAACTACTGTTAGTGTTCTCCCCTCATCACTAGAAAGCCCAACTACGCTTCTAATGATCAGGCTTATGATGGCTTGTTGCTAGAAGTCTTGGAGAACTTAATTTTTTTTTTTTTGGTAGTATTGTCTCTCTCTCTCTCTCTCTCTCTCTCTCTCTCTCTCTCTCTGGCATTAGTCATTACAAGTGATATCAATACATTGTTCTACATATTCATGTTAGTTTTTGTGCTTCATTTCAACAAAATGTTTTATCTTTATTCTTCGCTTCACTGTGGCCTTGTGAATTAAGTGCCAGATGCTTTTCACAAATTTTTAAATCTTATGTCCACAGCTTGGAAATCCCGCAAGACCTTTTACTTACTGTGAGCGCAGTCGGCTCTCCGTTTCCCCTGAGATTCGATGTGCGGCAGGTCTTTTAGTGTGTTTGCCTCTTAACTATGAAACTGCCCATCCGAGCCTTTAAACGGTACTTCTGACCTTCCTCCTCTCTCTTCAGTGAAACAGTTACTGTACCAAGAACAGCACTGAAATTCTCTTCACGAGAAAACGTTTCATTACTTAGACTGAACAGCTGCACCAGTACTGTCTTCTGCAAAAGATCTTTACAAATTCCTTGGATTTTTTCACTTTCTAAGGAACCTTCACTTTAAGAGATGTTTTATGAAAAGGAGAACATGTCCACTTTTTTTTTTACTGTGCTCTTTGGATAGACTCTGACCAAGTGTCTTGCAACAACAGTTTTGCATCAGAAATCAGTTTTCTATCTGGAAGGGTCTAAAACTGATTTTTGCAGACGTGTGGATGCTGCTGATGGTTTTGTTAAGCTGCAGGAAGAGGATTCTGGATGATTTTTCCTGTTGGTCCCGGTCCACTGCCTTTATGTGTCCATAGATTTTATTAAAGAGAATTATTTTGGAAGACGTTTGTGGCCTGCAGTACACAGAGTCAAAAGGTTAAAGGTGCTTGTTGTCCTGGGGCATTAAATTGCTGCATGTTCATTCTTAGATTCATTGTACAGACTCTAGAGTGACACCAGTACACCAAATTTCACCCTCTGGCCAAAGAGTGATTGGACCCATTGCTGCGGACCAACATGAGAACTTCCGGCTTGCTTATCAGCTCCTGTCATTCATTATGTTGGCTGATGAGGATCACAGGCCTCAGGTCAGTGTTCAGTTGCCATCTGTCTTTGTGAGGCTGCTGGTTGCTTGGCTGCAACAAACAGTAAAGCAGCAACTCTGACCAGCTGAGCTTTCTGCTCTTCCTACCCCACATCCATTGCTTTACTGTCCGAGGTGGGTAACAGCTTTACACGTACACACTTCCGGTTACCCATAATAACTAATAAGAACAGGCTTTCACATTGGCTCATTATTTTTGATTGAATTGAATGAACTTCTAACAGAGTTAAAGTGTCTGCATCAATTAATGTTGTGAATTACTGGTTTTAATTTTGCTGTTTACATTTGAGTTTTTTTTTTTTTTACTCCTAATTATCGAAAATTCCTAAATTGAATCAGAACATTGAATCATTTCAACTGAGCGAAAGAATCGGATCTCCTAGCTGAATCGAAATTCGAATCACTAGGACGACGTTCACTCTTGGTGCGCCTCCACCCCACACAAACACGCATAGGTTTATTTCATACACTAAACTGCTGGCGGAATTTCTGGTCTATAGTTTGTATATTCTCTTTCATGTGGCGGTGTGCAGTTTCTGAACCGATGCTAGTTCTAAGGAATCGGTTCGTAAACGGAATAGGAGCTAATCACTAGGACGACGTTCCTTTCAGAGGTCACACGCGTCTGCAAGTCACACACTAAACTGCTTCATGCATTTCAAGTGCTTGCGCGCTCAGAGCGAACTACGTGTGTCGGTACGGCCGCTTCTGACATGGAAGAATCGCTTCGTGAACCGACTCGAACAGACCACTCAAAGGGAATCGACTCATGGCGATCGCCATTACTTCACCGCGTCACGTGACCATCGGTGGAGGACGCGCGTCCCCGCGAGAGCGAGCTGGCTGAGACAGGCGGAGGCGCGCGCGCAGCGGGCAGGTATGAGGATTTCTTTCCTGAAGGGTTTTGTTTTTTTTTCTCCGTTAGGTTGAGCGCCGAGGCCGACGGGGTTTATCTGGTCTCCTTCCGTGAAAACAGTCCGCTCTCCTCAGACAGTGGGCCGGAGCAGAGCGCGGCCATTATTGCCTGCAGGAGCGGAGAGGAAAACACGGCCTCGGTGTGTCCTCCGGTCTTCAGTCCTCCACTTTCATGAGGACATTTTCCTCCACAGGGTAATGGAGCTGTGCTCTCGGCGCTCCTGAGGACGGAGTGTGTGATTTACCCCGGACTGTGATGGCAGGGATGAATATGGCAGTGTAGTCTTGTTTTCCCTCCTGACCGTGGAGGAGAGGATGAAGGGAGGATGAGGGGAGGATGAGTAGAGGATGAGGGGAGGAGTGCAGCCTCGTTTCACTACGGGATTCTTCTCGGTTTGCTTTGGTCTCCCGCCCGTGTGTCCCGCCGGATGTCGGTGATGAGCGGTGTGTAGGGGAGCAGGACCCGCGGTCCTGGAAGTGCAGGATTTAGGCCTCAGTCAGGACCTGCCCAGATTTTTGGTGCAACAGCAGAGAAAGGCATCACTGTTTTTTTCCACCCTTTCCTCCTCATGTGATGTGCCAGTTTATCTGGACTTTTTATCTCATTTTATTTGAAAGCTTATAAACAGCCTGTGTTCTGATTGGTTGCACCCAGAGCTGCAGAGGCCTAGTGATTAGGGACTAGGCCCAGGATCAGGCTGCTGTGGGTTCGAATCCCAGACCACTAGGTTGCTGTGAGGTTCCTTTGAGCAAGGTAACGTACCCATCACTGCTCCTCAGGTGCTGGGTATAGCTGCACGGTGTGTGTGTGTGTGTGTGTGTGTGTGTGTGTGTGTGTGTGTGTGTGTGTGTGTGTGTGTTAAAGGCAGAGGAAGAATTAGTTGTGATTCACTGTGTGCTGGACTGTGTTTCACAATGACAAATAGTCACTTTCACTTCACTGTGGGGCTTTTTATTGGAGAATCCATATATATCAAAATATAAGCAGAAAATTGATATTTATGCATTAAATGACCATGAGTGGACATGTATTCCAATTTGAGGATGGGCACTGATCTTCACATTCGACAGGGGTGTCCAAACTTTTACGACTGTGTAAGCATCAGAGTTTTCCTTTGGGCAGAGGAATATCACCTGTGGCTCTTCTGGAGTGTTTGTTTTAGTTGTGTGTCCCGAAAACCTGTTTTTTCACGTCAGTGTTGTTATTGACCATGTGTTTGGCAGGGCAGCAGGCCTGACCATATGTCCATGTTATTCGAGCAGACGGACACTCTTCAGGGTTTTACGAGGACGACAGATGATGTGAATGTACTTCGCGACATGCTCTCTGGAATAAATAGGGAGATAATTTAAAAGGAAGCCATTGAATTAAAGTCTCTATTTTTTTACTATTTACGTTGTGGCTGTTTTGTTTGTAGTTCTTTCTCAATTCTTCATCCTGTTCTTATTATTTATTTATTTTTCCTCAGGTCATGTCAATAAAGATGGAAATGGATGTCAGTGGAGTGTCCAGGACACCCATATCCATTTTGCCTGCTGCTGAGGTCAAAACTACGCTGAAGCCTGAGGCAGATAAACCTCGCTGCTCCAGCACCCCTTGCTCGCCCATCAAAAGTACTGTTTCGGGATACCAAATCCTCCACATGAACTCCAACTACCTGGTGGGCTTCACCACTGGCGAGGAGCTTCTCAAACTTGCCCACAAGTGGTCTGGTCCTGAGAAGAGCAACACAGAGGCCTTGCCCAGTCCTGTCAAAAAGCCTGTGGAGTTGGGCCTGCACCGTGCCTCACGGATTTACAAAGCCAAAAGCCGCTTCTACCAGCCCTACGACATCCCAGCCGTCAACGGGCGCAGGAGGAGGCGCATGCCCAGCTCGGGTGACTCCTGCTTCAGGTCACTGGCAGCTGGAGAGCCCAGCAAGGCTCTGCACGGGCCCCTGCCCCTATGCCTGCTTAAAGGTAAACGGGCCCACTCCAAGTCCCTGGACTACCTCAACCTGGACAAGATGAGCCTCAGGGAGCCGGCAGATACGGAGGTGCTGCAGTACCAGCTCCAGCACCTCACCCTGCGTGGAGAGCGCATGTTCAGCAGGAACAAAACATGAGCGTCCAGGCGCAGGCCGTCAGCATCCACAGCCAGGCCCCTCGCCCGCAGGGGGATTTGGCTGCTATTTTTGGGCCTTGCGTTTCTCCACTCAGATCATAGGCAGTTCCTGTAGTAAGGCATCCGTAGGCCACTATTCTTGTTATTTTAAGAACTGTTTGTTAACCAGGAAGTTTTGATGAGGCACCGTCTGGCCCGAATAACTTGCATTAACCTGTGAACAGAAAAACGGAGTTGTTTTGATAGTGTGTATGCTTGTATGTGTGTGTGTGTCTCAAGGGGAAATGTTAAGTGTGAGGGTTGAGGTCGTTCAGGATTAGCAATAAATTACTTGCTTAATAATTGCTGTTACTGTTTGTGCGTTGACACCCGTGCTAAGGTGTTATACCTTTGTGTGAAAATGCCTCTTCTGCAGAAATGTATGTATGCTCTGCACTGGATCGCACTGTTATTACATCTGGATATATATATTTATTGTTATTTTTCATTTCTGCCTGGTTAGCATAGCTCATTGTGTTGATCTCCTAACCTTAGCATTACTATCTTCGCACCTTTAAATGTGTCTTTGGGTGAGCTCACCTTTGCTCCTCGCTTTTTCCTGGCAAGAATCTTCATGCGAAACACTGACTGTTACACAATCTGGAGGTTATTTAAGACGTTGATGTGAGAGGATTTGGACAGGAGAGGTTTATCTTCAGAGAACTTGAGCTAAGATTAGCACCTCACATACACTATTAATCCCTCCTTTCCATTTTTTCACCCCACCTGCCATGTACACTGAATTATGCTGGTGGGATTATTTTAGGCCAGGTTTTCAGTTTGAGTAATCCTTCCTGGTTGGGAATGGGCTTCAGGATAACATTATGCCTATCCATGGTTGTCAAACTCATATTTCAGAAAATAACTTACTTTTTTGGTTAATCTGTTGATGCACAGCATTGCTACTAAAACAAACCAAAGGATGAACTTTGGGTGTCCTGGGGAAAACTTGATTCCTAATGTGGTGATTTTGAATTTATTTTTTTTGTGTAACACCTGACAATCATATCCAAACCTTTTGCCCAATAACCCACACAGCTGTAAACAGTTCAAAAACCTGTTAATATTCTGGTCAGGCATGTTTTCCATGTTTAACATTTGTCTTATGTCTTACTATTTAAAGCTGTAATTGGTGTAATATTTATTGACTATTTTTGAGGTTGCTTACACCATCACAGGTAATAGAGTGGACCTGATACACTGGTTTAAAGCATGCAGTGATTTTATTATTTTTTTTTTTAAGTGCATTGTTTACCCCATGTTTTCGTTTTAATAAGATAGTATTGAGTTTTTACAGTTTCAGAACTCTTTTCAATCCCTCTTATTTTCTGTAAATCTGCTTTTTAATCTTTTAGCTTGTTTCTTTTTTGTCTAGGGCTGTTAGGATTATTAATTTTAAATCATTTACTCCATTAAATCAGAGACTGTAATGTATGTACTCGGTGAATCAGTTTAGAATCACTTTGCAGTTTAAATAACGTTTGCAGCTCAGTAAGCTGTTGAGGCTGAATATTCTTCACGAGGCAGAGCTGTTAGCACACATCACTATAGTGAGCATTTCTGAAAGGGAGGAAACCCACACTAGCAGGATCTCACTAATGCACGTTTACATTTATAATTACAGATTTCATGTCTGTGAAGTGTTTGCTGTTTTAAACTGTTATGACTACTGAATACTCAATAGATTACTGGATTACTAATATAATCGATAGTGACAGACCTAATTTCATCTAAAAGGTACAGTCTTTTTTTTTTTTTTTTCCCCCAGCTAACATTTGCGCTGGTACTGAATTGAACACGCCAAGGATTCTGCTAAACAATCTGAAAGCTGACTCGCTGTTTTCTAAACAGGTTTAATAGTAAAAATGTAATTGTAGGGTGGCGTCCTGCAGCTTTAATATTATTTATCGGACATGTAGTTGATAAGACCTGCACTAGTCTTCTTTTTCTCTTTTGCTGCGCATGAGAAAGACCTGTAAATGCTGAGAAGAGCACCTTAGGCTTAACAGATAGCAGTGATATGTTGGTGGTATTTCCTGTTGTCCTGATTGACCTGCATTTTGAACTTGTTGCTTTTTCTGTTGTGTGTTTACATATTTGGGGGTTTATTTTAAAGCTGGAATACGGTTGTGTGATGTGTTTGAATTTTTTTTGTTTTGTTTTCGTCTTTTATTTGGGATATTCTGATTGAATTGTGCCACAGTTTTACATAAACCTAATGTATAAAGGCTGCTGCTCTTGGGCGCTCTGCTGCGTACCGTGTAAATCTCAGTATAAGGGAATAGGAAATTATAGTGACTCAGGACTGAGCCAGGCTTTTCATCAGTACAGTTACGTTACCCCAATGTGCTGCCTCTTCATTCCAGATGGGACTGGTTATCCCTGCTGGATTTTCTAGTTTTATTACAGGTTAGGCCTGTCACGATCAATGCAGAGCTTTTGGTGAAATCTTTGAATATTGTGGCTAATTGAATTCTCTGGCTTGGTTGATGTATCAGTTCTAAATCGGGTGATTAGCTATGTTGATAGTTATTTTTACTGCAATACTAACATTAAATGACACACTGCACTGATGCACATGCTCAAAATTGTCTAGTTAAACTGAATCATTTGTAAAGCCAAGAAACCTGCTCTTGCAAATGTGAAAATATATGAAAAAAAAATAACCCTAGAAATGTGTTATAGCACCAATGTACAAGTTAACCACATTTAAGGAACATCCTCATTGTGTCTTACTTAAAACATTTACTGCTCTGTGTTTAGTTATGTGACTGAAAGCTGACAGTAATCAGGATCATCTCGTAAAAAATCGCAACAGGTGTATAACCACATGTAACTGATGAGAAAACAAGGGAAATTGCTCTGGTACTCATTTACCATCAACAGCTTGTGGGATTAATATTGTCTTTACAATGGCGTCTCGTTCTGGGGTGCTCCTGAACACCGGACGCTAAACTGGAAACCTTTATATTGTTGTTGTAATATTTTATTTGTTCTTGCATCACAGTAAAACGTTTACCTACTGTACCTTTTTTTTCTTTTTCGACATTGGAAAAAATGTGAATTGCAATGAAAGACACATTTGGCCACCACTTTAAGCTTTGCAGCACATTAATACTCTGATTTTCTGCGAGACTGAAAGACATTAAGGAGCTACCGTAGGACGCAGTACCTACGCACGGCCAGTGGGTTCTTAATGGGAATCCTCCTCCATTCTGGCAGTTATTTAGGACCTTTCACACACTTTTGGCGAGGGTTTTCATTAATCTTGAATTCTGTATCAACAGCTATTTAGTTCCCTTTTCTTTGTCCTGCTGAGTGTGTCTGTGCCCTGCAATGCTTTTGTATGTCTCAAGTTTAACTTACATTTAACATTAAAACACTACGCTACAGATTTGTGTGATTTTGGTTGATGTTCTTCAGAGAAATTGGAACTTCATATGTGAATTAATACTGCTTTTGTTACATGGTGAAGCCTTATAGCAGCGTTTCTGACATAACTATATAAAGTTTTGTGTAAATGATGGTAATATTTCTAGAGTATTCATTCCCTGTGAATTTTTAAATAGCTTATTTAGTAATTTTTTGTTTTTTTTGTTTAATTGGATGATAAGGAAACTTGTTTTTTAACTCTTCGATCCCTCCTATTTCTGTACATTTGCTTTTTAATCTTTGCTGTTATATTTATCTGGAACTGTTATTTCATTAATATTATTTACTCGATTAACATAAAAATAATAGAAAATCGGAAAACTTCCATTTAATTTTTAGCTCAGGATTTAAAAGGTTTAAAGTGGGTTCTTTGCTTCGGTGGCCTAGTGGTTAGGGAGTTGGCCCCGCATCGGAAGATTGTGGGTTCGATTCCCACCCCAGTGGGTTGCCCTGAGGTACCCTTGAGCAAGGTACCGTCCCCATCACTGCTCCCTGGGCGCTTTCAATAGCTGCCCACTGCTGCACGTGTGTGTATGGGTTAAATGCAGAAGTCCAATTTCGTTGTGGTTCATGTGTGCTGTGCCGTGACCTCGCAGTGACAAGGGTTGTCACTTTCACTTTCACTTTATGGTGGCATTCAGGTATTCATGCAGGTGTTCAGGCAGACACAAGGTGGCAGTACAGTTCTGCATGTGTACCATTGTTGGTCTGACCATTTTTCCAAAAAAGGACAAAAACAAAGTGAGCAAAGTTAATCACATCCTGAATGGAAAGCCCCCATCTTCTTCATCTGTCCTACATTCACTGGTCAAACCAGAGAGGCCGTACAGGAGCTCTTCTTTCGTTTCATATAATTACAGCTTGATGGAGAAACATCCCAATTGCATCACTGATGAATCATTTTCATCCAGTCCGAGATAAAGCTGTACAGCAACAGTTTTTTTGCAGTATAGCACAAACACAAACAAAAGATTTTGTTCTATTATATAACAATTATGTTATATTTTAGACTAAACTCTTTTTCATTTACAGCATTTAGCAGACACTCTTATCCAGAGCGACCTCCACGTCCTATTTACAGGGACAGTCCCCCTGGAGACACTCAGGGTTAAGAGTCTTGCTCAGGGACCCAGTGGTGGTAGTGCTAGTGGTGGGATTTGAACCTGGGACCTCTTGATCCAGAGGTCCGTAGGCAAGTACCCACCACTAGACCAACACCACCCTATATAAACATCTTCCTTTCTTTTTTAAAAAATGGATCAAATCAGTTTTTAAATTAAACTTATTTCACTTGCTTCCAGGCGAGGAGTTTAGAAGACCAGATTTTTGTATTGCACCTTGACATCATCTGAAACTTCAGTATTAGTGAGATAAACTCCTTATTTCTAAACACTAAGTGCTGATTATGTTGCGCCACTCTTTATGTCCAGGAGTGACAGTTGGGCAATTGTGGAGATTCACTGCACTGAAAAGGAAAGCTGGTCATCTGCTACAGTAACAGCGGGTTAAAAATAAAAAATAAATAGTGACCTGATCAGATGATCAGCTCCAACCAAGACAGCATCCCCCAGATTTCCTTGATGCCAATAAATTAAAAAAAGAAAAATGAGTCTCAACTCAAGCTGAACCCAAAGATTCTTGCATTTTTTGTTTTTGTTACCGCCTTTAAAAAAAATTACATTTTTACAAATACTTAGAATAATTGTATATTTAATAAAATTAGAATTAAAAGATCATCATTTTAAGCCGCCATTATAAGCTCAGCATCCTGCCATCAGACCTTGTACCATTGCAGTTTTGCCCCCTGCCTGCCTGACTGCAGTTATGAGTTATGTTGTCTTCAGCTAGTTAAGGACTAAACAGAAAGACCTTAAATGCAGAAAAAAAGTCCAAATTATAGTCTCCATACTGTCTCCACAGAAAACTACTCGTAATGCTGAAAAAGGACTTTATTCTTTTTTTTGATTAATGATCTCTAACCCACAGTCAGCTGTTACAGAAACTCAGCTGTTAATGCAAGGTCAGCGTGGCAGGATGTTTAAAAATGTATTCATTTGATTAATCTTAAAAGCTCCCTAAAGTGATGTCTCCCCTTCAACCCCCACACGTTCCCTGGCAGTAGAAATGAGAATCTTAATGAGGCCTAACAGAAAGAAGCTGGTCAATGTCAGACTAATAGTTTGAACATGAGCCTATACATTGTATCCTGAAAGATAACGA
Source organism: Hepsetus odoe (assembly GCA_017165825.1). Lineage (NCBI taxonomy): Eukaryota > Metazoa > Chordata > Actinopteri > Characiformes > Hepsetidae > Hepsetus > Hepsetus odoe. Next base: position 18,162,451 of record CM029383.1, read on the forward strand.
AGTAACACTTATTAAACACTTTTCTTATGTTTTTATGTTTTTTTATATTTTATGATGTTTTATTTAATGCTTTTAAGTATCTGCAAACTTTTAAAGTTATATTTTAATGCTGTTATCATTCATTAATAGTGTGTTCTTCTCTTGTCATCATGTAGGTTTGCTTTATATTAGGTTGTTAGAACCTTTTTATTCATGGTTCATGGTTTCTTGTGATTTTTACTAAGAACTAATAAGCTCAAGTAGCAGCTTGTGCCAGACTGTGCTGTTTGAATAAAGTGAAGTAGGTTCATATTATGACCTTTATCCATTTCCTATCTCAAACGTGTTCGCTCTAAAATGTGTATTAGATGTAGTTTGTGATTAAACATTTTAGACTTATCTTACACTCAACCTTTGACCTCAAAAATTCTTCAAACGCAAATTAGATGAGTCATGTTTTGAGTCCCACCTCTGTTGGCTGCATGATATTTGTCAAGATATAAATAATAAAGGATATAAAATAAAGTGTGTTATATGCAGACACACACTGCCTAAAGATATTCCAGTTTGTTGTTGTGTCAGGTCGCATAAAATCAGTTAAATTCCATTAAAATGATATTTTAACACTGATATTTCAACACTGATATTTTTCTGTTTAAAGAAGCAAAAAACGTATTCGAGAAACCTTCCTTATCTTGCTGTTCGAGGCAGCTTTTAAGAGACTACAACTACAGCTGCACCCAAAGACCTGAGAGAGGTCGATTAGTGATCCTGTTTGCTAGCGTTTCTGATTTGCTTCATTTAAGCATAAGGGTATAAAATAACGTGCCACTTTTATCCACTCACATCAAAATCTATGATTACTCAGAATCCTGTGTTTAGCCAAGCCAATGTTATATTTTCTGTGTAAATATGTGAGCAAAATCATTGAATACTTGCTAAAGATAGATTATTAAGCTCGCTAACATTATCATAGCATCCTTTTACATGAACATCTATTAAAATACAAAAAAAAAAAAAATGTGGTCACATACAAAAATCCATTTTAGTGGCCACGCGGGAGTGCTTGGTACCACTTTATCGAGTGAAAACTGAGCTAAGCTATGCTTCTATAGGTCTGACCCAGTTCACGCCTGGTCATGTCACATGAATATTAAATGGAGAAACCTGATAAGATTTTATAAGATTTTAAACACATACATTAACACTTCAGATCTCTGATTAGTCGGATTGCAATCTTGTGTTTACCACCATGATTTTATTTGCTCTTCCAGTGCTGTTCCAGGTTGAACAGTTTCCAGGAACATTGCCCATTTTTGATGACCTGTCCCTGGAAATGTCCTTGTTTTGTGAAAACAGACCAGGAAGAAAGACTGGGCAGCGGGTAGATTTATTAGTAAGTTGGGTTTATTTTGGCCATCAGAGAAGGCTGACTGTTCACCATAGCATTTACATTTCAAACATTTAGCAGATGCTCTTCCAAATGAACAGACTTCCATTTCCAAATTACAGGGACAGTCCCCCTGGAGCAACTTGGGGTTAAGGGTTTTGCTCAGGAACCCAATGGTGGTCCTGGAGGTTCGATTTGAACTTGCGGCCCTGGTCCACAGGCGAGTACCCTAACTCTAAGCCACCACCACCCCATAGCAACCCCATTCCGTCCTTTTTCATCTATTAACCACCAGCTCTGTTAGTTTTCAAGAATACTGCTGTGTAACACAGCCCACAAATCTCCTTTCAAACCAAGAGGGAAGCCAGGGCTAGAAATAAAAGTTGGGGGCAAGAATCACACTACTTGATGAAAGCGAGTCGTTTTTTATTATCATTACAGTTGCCATAGTCAAAATACTTGAAACTTGTACTGTCCCTTTTTAATTTGATCTATAAAAACATTGTGTATTTAAATGATATATTGACCACTAAACCTTTCACCTTTGGTTTCCTTCAAAATAAACCAGTGCTAAAGAGCCTGTGTACAAGATCCCAGTTTCATGTATGTGGTTCAGAGATATTTTTTTACTCTAATTCTCCAGGACTTGCCATTTTTGTGGTGACTATACAGCCTCTGTCAGCAACTAGATAGATGTAAAATAGATGTATTCACTATGTTACTAGCTGTAGTAATAGAATGATACATATAACGTGTGTTCTTTCTTGTGTGTGGCTGCTTTTAGGCAACAGTTTTAAAAGATGAGTCATTGAAAGCTTAGTTAAGAAGCATGCAAACAGATATTCAGCCTAACTGTGGATATCCAGCCTAAATGTAGCTTCAATAAATGCACCAAATACTTTCAAAACAAGTTTCAGTTGTGTTGTAATACATTTTGCAATGATATGGAGTCCGAACCATATGGGAAGTGATAGAAAGAAGTAGAGGCTTCCTCTTGCAGTATCTGATCATCACTGCCTTTGCTGCACATGCACACCTGCACTTTGTAACCCAAAGCAGATCTTCTTATCTCAGAACTTCAGTCTCTGAGGCTTTGGTTTATGAGCTGAACATAAAAGGAGACAACTTGTAATCTGTTTATTCATTTTAAACACAAGGCAAACACGGGGGCAGCGGTAGACTAGTGGTTAGGGACTAGGCCCTGACCAGTAGGTTTGCCTGAGGTACCCTTGAGCAAGGTACTGTCCCCAACACTGCTCCCTGGATGCTGGATATGTTGCATGATGTGTTTGTGTTAAATGCATAGAATGCATTTCACTGTGCTGTGCTGTGTTTCACAATGACAAATTGTCACTTTTACTTTCACTACAGATAAAGCCCAATAGTCAAAAAGGGGATGTGCATTTAAAAAATGAGCAAAACGAGCAAAAGAAAATTCCAGTAATGGTAACAGTTCCTCAAACTGCTGGTATATATATATCACAGAAAAGTGTGAGTCACAACAAACACTTGCTTAGATCCATTCTTGTCCTACAGCATGATGAAGATATGGGTAACTCTTCTGCTGGTGGTGGCGGCAGCCAGCGGACAGACGTTTGAAAGATGTCAGCTGGCGAGGACACTGAAAGCAGCAGGAATGTCCGGCTACGGAGGGGTCAGTCTGGCCAACTGTGAGTGCTGCATTAAATTTCATCATTAAATTTCTCTCCTTAGCTGGAGAAGAAAGTGACACATTTACTTGCTTCAAAAGTGGGCAACCTGTGTCCAACTGCATGAAATTTGCATGTGCTCCCCGTATCTGTGTGGGTTTCCTTTGGAGGCTCTAATTTCCTCCCACATGCCAAAGACATGTCCATGTCAGATGGACTGGAGATGCTAAATCGCCTCTGAGTTTTAGTGTGCTTGTTTCTGTGTCTTTTTGTCTGTCTCTGTGTCTCTGTCTGTATTTGAGTCTTTGTGTCTGTGTGTCTCAATGGACTGGTTCCCTGTCCAGGCTGGTTTTCTTTTGCTTTTTGCTGTGCTTGCTGGGAAAGGCTCTAGCACCCACGCAGTCCTTTGCAGGATAAGCAGTTATGGAGAATGGATGGATGGATTGTTTAGCATCTTTAAATAAAACTGAAACTTTTTTTTTATTTGACTTTTTAATTTGATATAGTTATGCAAATATGGATCTGACCGTTTGAACCGTGTTCAGAAAGTCACAGATAAGAAAGTAAACAGGATATTCAGTCCACGCCTTCACTGTTACAGCATAAGCCTGTATAAAACTTTACTTTATGAAAGTTCACCAAGATGTTGAAATTCCAAACAGTCTTCAGCCTCAGTGAAGACTTCCTTCTGAAAAATCCCAGCATGAGATTAATAATTTGCTGAATTTCAGTTTAAAAACACTGAGTTGATCTTTTGAATATTTATGCTGAACTTGCCATATATATATATTTTTTTTATAAAACCTTGTTAATATTTGTACCGCTGTGTCTGTATTCTGGCCACTGTGTTGTGTCTGCAGGGGTTTGCTTGGCCCATGCCGAGTCCGGCTACAACACTAAGGCCATCAACCACAACTCTGATGGTTCGACTGACTATGGCATCTTCCAGATCAACAATCGCTGGTGGTGTTCTGATGGCCAGTTCCCCAGTCATAACATCTGCCGAATCTCCTGCAGCCGTAAGAAAAACAGCCACCAACTTTTCATATGTTCATCATTTCATTATGATCATTCATTGATCATTATATTTGTCCTTTTCTGAGCATGTTGTGAATCTCCATTTTCTATTATATACAAAGAGCACAACATTGGTTCCGTTTCCTGGATCGATATAATTAGTTGTATTCATGGTTTGCGTTTTGTCAGTGTGCCAGCAAAACAAACCTCAGAAAAACTGCATAAAGTGAAAATCAGAAAATATTATCATATTGCTTTATGAAGGTTTGTGTAATGAAACATTCATAAACTTTGATACACAAACTGAAATGATTTAAGTCACCACAAGACTAAAAAACCCTTTTTGTTAAACAGAACTACAGACCGCTAACATCTCTGCTGATATCCAGTGTGCTAAGATCATCGTGGCTCAGCAGGGCATCACAGCCTGGTAAGACCAAATGATACATCAGAAAAAAATAAAATAAACATTTTATTATTTACATATTATTCATATTATAAGAGATGGTCAAGAAAATGGTCATGTAAAGAGGAAGTACAACACTTAAATAAATTTTTATTCTTTTTCTCAGGGTGGGTTGGCGTGCTAAGTGTCAGAACAGAGATGTGAGTGAGTACATCAAAGGATGTGGAGTCTAAATGAAGTGACAGAATGTGTCACTTTGTTTTGCATTATTAAAAACATGGAAAATTGTGCTACAGCAATGTGTTTTAAGAGGAATTTTCCTGGAGCATCCTAAAATAGTTTCATATCGTACTCCACACAAACACTGACAATGTACACGTCAGTGATTATATGAGCTTTTCATTTTTGCAAATATTTCTTCACTCGCTGCAAATGGAAAAATGGAATATATTAAGCAAGCTTTTAACCTAGGGGGCTAAAACAGTACATGGTAAATGAATGAATGTACAAAACAGCCGTAATAATCAAGACCTGTGTGTACCATCATTAAAAAAAAACAAACATTTTAAAAAAATTAAAAGTTTCCTTTTCTTTCAACCTGTTAAAACTGGACGGCAAACCAAATCATTTTTTCCTGTAAAATGTGATTGGAAATGGAATAAAACTGTATTAAGATACTTACCTGGCAGGGGAGATACCATGATCAGGAAGGTGGTTCACCCAGGGTGAGGCTCAGCCATTGCACTCCGGTTATGCTGACCCCTGCGAATTCCCCAAATGTGGGAATCTTAACTGTGGGGCAGCGGTGGCCTAGTGGTTAGGGTGTTGGCCACATGATTGGAGGATTGGGGGTTCGAACCCCTTCCCAGTGGGTTGCCCTGAGGTGCCCTTGAGCAAGGTGCCGTCCCCATCACTGCTCCCAGGTGCTTTCAATAGCTGCCCACTGCTGCATGGTGTTTGAGTGTGCATGGGTTAAATGCAGAGGTCCAATTTTGTTGTGGTTCATTGTCTGCTGTGCATTGACCTCGCAATGACAAGGGTTGTCACTTTCACTTAAACATTTGAACTCAGCAGCAGCTTCAGTGGAAACACTAGCAAAGCAAACAGATTAAAGCAAAAGGCTTTAATGTCTTCTCTACTTCAACTAATCTTGCGAAAACAAATCTTAAAAGTGTATTTGCAACAGAATTTCTCATGTAGTTCAATTTATGAAAGGAAGCGCAAAACTTTCATCTCCATTTGTGTCATTCCTTTTCTTTTTAAATCTTTAAAAACCGACAGTTACATTGTTTTATAATTTCATGATGAAAAAAACGATTAATTGCATTAAGGTGTCATCCATCTTATTACTCCCTTTAACTGCTTTAAGAAGCAGGCACACTTTCAAATATTTAAAAAAAAATATTTTAAAACAGGAGAAGACTGTTAAAAAAGGTTAAAGATAGAAAGGTAAAGAAATAAGAAACTTACAATTTATGACTGCAAAAAACAGAAGATAAAATAAAATAATATACAGCAAAGAGAATCTGTACAGTGCTTTATGTAATAGTGTGCTATATATTATTAAAGTCTGCTTCACTGTAGTTTACTACAGCTTCAGGCAACATGGCTACTGTATAATTTTGTAACACGGTTTGATAAATTGTCTGGTTTGGTACCCTAGTTTTATTTTTCAACTTCACTGAAACATGAACTCAGAATTATGCCCCAATAAAAACAGGGGATAATTTACATACATATCGATACTGAACTGGAAAAGTGCCCAGGTTACATTTCATTAATCTGGATACCTTCATTAACATGTTTGCTATAATAAAAGAGCAGTTAATACACATCGTGTACATCGACAATTGAAAATGCAAAATCAGTATCACTGACCTTGATGTATTTACTAATTACTGGAGTAATGCAGCTTTAATAAATGCACCAAATAAGTTCTAATAAAGTTTCAACTGTGTTGTAATAATGCGTTTAATGATGTGGATCATACAAATAGTGGAAGAAAAGAAGCAGAGTCTTCCTTTCTCTGCGATCATGACTGCATGTGCTGCACAACCACACACACGCACACGCACACACACACACACACACACACACACACACACCTACACACACACACACACACACACACACACACAAACCTGGACTCAAGCAAGAGTAGATATTCTTATCTCAAAAATGACTGATTTTAAAGTTAAACTTGAGTTAATGTAATCCCTGAGATGTTTTTTATTAATTTATGGGCATATATATTTTATAGTGATGGGAAATGATTTATTTGTTCATCAAAGCCAGACAAGAAATTGTTAAGCATTATAAAAACAATCAAATCAGATATTTACCTTTAAGGAAGTTTACAAGAGTTCATGGAAATTCCAGTAATTGCAAAAGTTCCTCAAACTGCTTGTATATATTTCACAAAGCATTGCAAGGTAAACACACACTTGCAGAGATACATTTTCATGCCGCAGCATGATGAAGATCTGGTTTCTCCTTCTGATGGTGGCGGCAGCCAGCGGCAAGAGGTTTAGCAGGTGTGAGCTGGCGAGGACGCTGAAAGCAGCAGGGATGTCTGGTTACAAGGGGGTCAGTCTGGCTAATTGTAAGTGCTTCGCTGAATGTCATTATATCATTATTATTATTACTATTATTATTATTATTTTGTTTGTTCCTAAGCAGAAAAAAGTGATCTGTGGATCGACTTGTGGGCATAATTTACACATAAATATATCACCTCAACACAAATTGTCTGCCTGATCATCTAAACTTTAGGACACTTTTACACTGATAACCCATATTTGAATAAAATAATGTGAATCTAAATCAAGTTTGATAAATGCATCCCTTTTTACAGAATATCTGTAATATCTGAATGTATGATTGTTGCAGTGAACTTTTAATATGCAGAACTAAACTAAAATTTGGGCCCCATGGTCAAATGGCGTTCTGCTGAATGAAAATGTAAAGAAATTGCACACACACACACACACACACACACTATATTTACTACATTTAATGGGAGAAAACAACAGTCTTTGCAGAAATTAAGTCATATTTCACGTTTCTTGTTATGTTTTATTGTGTTTGCAGTAGGTTAACGTAAGCAAATAAATAAATATTTAACAGAAATAAGTGATTGATATATGAGAATAGAACATCACTAAAGTGGTGGTATTCAAATTTTAGCATATGGCCGTATGAATGTGCATTATATCAACTGTTTCACGTCTGCAGGGGTTTGCTTGGTCAATGCAGAGTCAAGCTACAACACTCAGGTCACCAACCGCAACTCTGATGGTTCGACTGACTACGGCATCTTCCAGATCAACAATCGCTGGTGGTGTTCTAATGGCCAGTTCCCCAGTAAAAACATCTGCCGAATCTCCTGCCGCCGTAAGAAAAACAGCTTTATCATAGAATCATATCTTCGTTACAATGACATTTATAGTTATAGTCTTCGAGTATTGACATATTATGTTGCCATATCACCATCCTCGCATTAAGGCTCGCATTAATGCTTCATAAAGCTTGATGCAAAGATACATTGATATATGAACTGAAATGTTTTTGGGATTTTCACAGACTAACTTCACCTTTTATTCTCAAACAGAGCTACTGACTGATAACATCTCTTCTGCTATCAAATGTGCCAAGATCATAGTGAGTCGACAGGGCATTTCAGCCTGGTAAGAGCAAATAATCAGGTTTTAAAGAGCTTATATTACAAAAAAAAGAAACTAAAAGAGCTAAATGTGTTAGACAAATTATTAAAGTTTCATATCATAGCATTCACTCCTCAGGACATACAGTCTGCTTATGGAAACTGAGCTGCAAAGAATTGTTTGAATTGTTGGGATTGCAAAAAAAGCTCTTTAGAGATCAGAAGTTAGTCAAATTTATTCTTATAGGCTGTTTTTATGAATAGCCTCTCTAATGGACAAAGAGATGGTAAAGAAAATGGTGATGTAAAAATGAATTATGGCGGTATTTTCTACATAAAACCACATAAACTTAAAGTAAACATCAAACATCATGGAACAAAATTAAAAAGAAAAAAAGTGAAATAAATCTGCCCTTTTGTGAAGCTAAAGATGGAATCTGGTTGAATAAACAGCTGAATGTGTTTTTTACTTTTTTCTCAGGGTGGGTTGGCGGGTTCGTTGCAAGAACAAGAATGTGAGGCAGTACATCGCAGGATGTGGAGTTTAAATGAAACCACAGAATGTGACACTTAAAGCAGTATTAAACACATCTCGTGGACAAGCCTACAGCAATGAGTTTAAAGGGGAATTTTCCTGAAGCACCTTGATACATTTTCTTATTTTCACTGAAACAAACTATGAGTGGTAGAACATTTCAGCCTTTTTTTCTGCAAATATTTCCTCACCTGCTGCAAGTGTAATGGAATATATTATGTAAGCTTTACAAACAACAAGATAAAAATGGTAATGCTGCAGTCAATCACCCTGTATATTTAAAAATTTACATATTTCATGAATAAATAAATACTGAATAAACTCTTATTATAAAGTTTCTTCTGTAATCAACCAGTTTAACAAAGTTTTTAAAAAGATAGATAGATAGATAGATAGATAGATAGATAGATAGATAGATAGATAGATAGATAGATAGAGAGAGAGATAGATAGAGAGACAGACAGAGAGATAGAAAGATATATAGAGACAGACAGACAGAGAGATAGATAGATAGACAGACAGATAGATAGATAGATAGATAGATAGACTGATAGACAGATAGATAGATAAATAGATATGTTTATTATTATTATTATTATTATTATTATTATTATTATTATTATTATTATTATTATTGCTCTGCTTTCAAATGAACCTTGCGTAAGAAAATTAAATACATTTTTAATTTCAGCTTTGAAGATTAACAGGCCTAAACTATGCACATGTGTACAAGGGTTCTGCTAACCTACTGCCCTCTGCTGGAGAAATGCTGCTGTGGTTTTGAACTGGACCAGACAATTTTGATAAGAAGCTGCCAAATAAGCCTGTCCATACAACTAATAAAGGGATATTCCACATTTTGCATAATGTAATCATATAGATGTAATAATTCACAGTGGTTTGAAGTGAAATGCTCTATTCTAGAGAAACGCATTGACTTTTGAATTCTGATAAGTGTGATACCTGTTAAAGATGCCACACAGGAAGACAGAACTTGTTTATGAACATGTTTATCCCACATGCCTGAGAGATAATTTCATGATGGGTTTAAAACGTAAATCTCATGCTTAAAAAGCAGATAAAGTCCTTTTTTGATTAAGTTCTCAAGATGAATGGGGTCCAACATGACTGGAGTCCACTTGTGTCCAAATTAATTGAGTCTATATAAGGTCTCTAATTGTCCTTAAACCTGTGAGGCAAGGTCAAGACACAGAGAAGCACACAAGAAGAAATACAGCTCTAGAGGTGTCCAGGAGCATGACCATGCTGCCTTTTTTGGATTTTTTGGATTTGGGAATAACAGTCTTCTTTGATCTCTCTGCCACACAAATTGAGTATTCAGGGATGAAGAGAACTTTGCCAGACAGGTAACCAAGAACCCGGTGATTAAGCTGAATGTGTTCCAGATTCCAAGACCTGTTTTTTGGACTAGGGTGTTTGGGTTTTCGGGGCAGTGGTGGCCTAGTGGTTAGGGCATTGGCCTCATGATCGGAGGATCGGGGGTTCAAACCCCTTCCCAATAGGTTGCCCTGAGGTACCCTTGAGCAAGGTGCCGTCCCTGTCCTGCTCCTCCCTGCGATGGGCTGATGACCTGTCCAGGGTGTGTCCCCCGTCCTCGCCCTGTGTGCGCTGGGTTGGACACAAGCACTCCCCTGCGACCCCATTTGGGACAAGCGGCAGAAAATGGATGGATGTTTGGGTTTTTGTTTTTGTATTTTGCTTCTGCAAAATGTTCACCATGCAAGCATACTATTCTACTGTAAGGAAATGGAAAAATGGCCATTGGATGGATTCCCATCAACCAAAGTTGAGATTTAAACTGCCAAGTTATGATCAAATCTACTGCACTTCAGTTCACAAAACATATTAAATCAAGATTGGCAGACTGGATGTTAAGAATTAACTAACCTTCCTTTCTTATACCAAAACTTTAATGTCTGTATTACATATACTTTTCCATATCTGTAGGAGTTTGTTGCCCAACGCAGTGTCCAGCAATAACACTTAGACCATCGACCACGACCACAACCTGACTGACTATGGCATCCTCTGGATATATAGATGTTAAAAAAGAGGATTATTCATGGGATGTCATTGCTTTCAAAGATGATTTAAGTGAAGATCCTGATTATTTACATAAATGGGATGTTTCAGGGGTTTTTTTTTGCTTTTAATACATTCACCAAACATTCCAAATAACTGAAAAGGGAAGAAAAAGAACTGAATCAGTTTAAGGAGGAATTGGAATCATAATGTGGACCTGAACACTTTCTGTTGACAGTGAGTGCATGTGTGTGGAATCAAAATCATGTGAAAAGTGAAAGTCAGCACAGATGCCCTCTCTTCTTATCTGATCCCCACTGACTTTGCTCCAAAACCACACACACCTGCATTTTGCCAGCAGGCACCTTGCTGTATCAAAAATAATCACAGGCTGGTTTTCAAGTCGTAGATTAAAGCACAAACATGGCACTTTCTTGTGTAATTGCAATGAAGATTAAATTATTTGTTTCTCTCACAAGGGCAGATAAAGAAACATGTGGCGATAGTGGCTGAACATGATTAAATACGGCAACCAAATCAGGACTTAACTTCAGGAGAGTTACAGGCTTTCCCAAAGAGCTGTGAGACACACACAGAACACATTTCTAGTGGTCCATCCACATCCTACAGCACAATGAAGATTTTGGTCCTTTGTTTGCTGGTTGGGGTTGCCAATGGCATGTACTACTCCAGATGTGAGTTAGCGAGAACACTGCAAGCAGCTGGAATGGACGGCTATGCGGGTGTCAGTCTGGCTAACTGTAAGTAGTCCTTAAATCTTTTCATTCATACAATTTCAAGAAATTCCTAAAACTTGTTTTTAATTTTGTAAAGCTTTTAAAAATATCATATTTACAATTTCCAATGAGTCAAGCCTCCACTGGACGAAGTAATGCATTTTTTGAATGTTCAGATCATTTAAAACTGAATACTGTTAATTAATACTGAATGTCTTTTTCAAGTGCACTTAGGAACTGAATTAAACGCAGCCATTTTTGCAAAGTAGCAACTTTTCTTTAATATTTGAAGAAAAGTTTTTTTTTTTTTTAAGGAATTTTTTATTTTATTTATTTTTTACATTTACATTTAACTGTTCCTTGTGGAATATGTGAAAATCAGCATGAATCATAATTTGAACGAGTGTAATCAGGCTTTCATTTGCAACTGTAACAGTTATATAAATGTTCATGTTGCTCTTCTGTAAAACACAGTCTACCAGTATGAAATGCAAAAATGGCCTTTGGCTGGATTCTCTTTGAACAGAATGGAGACTGTCCTGATTGTCAGTTCACTAAAAACATGTCAGATTGTGTCAGATCGTGTGAACTGGATGTTTAGACTGAACCAGTCTTTCTTTCTTGCATAAAAACGGGTTTGTCTGTAATACATGAACTCATCTGTATCTGTAGGGGTTTGCCTGGCCAATTCTGAGTCCAGCTATAACACTCAGGCCATCGACCATGACTCTGATGGCTCGACTGATTATGGCATCTTCCAGATCAACGATCGCTGGTGGTGTTCTAATGGCCAGTTCCCAAGCTACAACGGTTGTGGAATCTCCTGCAGCGGTACAGTTTTGCATAGCTTCACCCTTCAGCAGTAACAGTGAAGCATTATGAAGCTTTATAAAGCTTGATGAAAAACCGCATAATGACCGCAACTCATTTAAACATTTTCCCAAATGTCAACAACAGTCCATACACACAGTTGTTGTGATGGGTCATATTTGGTGCAGAAAGGACCACACTGAAAAAGAAAAACTTCTCATTGACAAACGACATGGCTCATGTAACTGTCTTAACTGTCTTTTTTCAAACAGAACTGCTGACTAATAACATCTCGGCTGACATTGAGTGTGCAAAGGTCATTGTGAACCAGCAAGGCATCTCTGCTTGGTAAGATTAAAAATGTTTTAAAGAACTATCAGGGATACCATGTCCAAACACAACTAAACTATTTGTCATCTTTTTCTCAGGTATGGATGGCAAGCAAATTGTGAAGGCCAGGACGTGAGCTGGTATGTTTCTGGATGTGGAGTTTAAATGAAGAACACAGAATGCTGCAGCTGAAGTTGAATTAAATGCATCTTGTGAAAACGACTGATAAAACCATGAAAGAAAGCAGGATGTAAGGGCATGATTGTAATGCTGGTTGTGCTGAAAGATAACTATAATAATCATTGCCAGAATAAACCACAAAATAAAAAGCATTAAATAAACCACTAGAGTTTAAAAAGATATTATATTTTTTCTTTGGTTATCAACCATTACATTACACAATTAAAGGAAAGGCTAAAATACTACTACAGACTGAAGGACTACACTGTGATTAAAAACGAGAAGAGCGCATTGCTCTGTATAAAAAAAAAACATGACTACGTGCAAAAAGTTTTTTTTTTCTTTTAAATTATGTAACAAATTGTTATGAAATGACTTTAAAAAGGTTAAAAAGGTAGAAGAACATTAAGCATAGGAACACTCAGCACAGTTTTCTTTCCTGTTACTGCCATTTTGTTCCCCTGTGTCCTTCAAGCAGTTACAAATACACACAAATAGATACAGTTACATCAATTCAAAAGACATTTCTTCAAAACATATTTGCTCAACTAATGTGCTTCTCAAACACAACTGAACTCAATTACACAAATGTTCCTCAAGATCCATGCGCCTTAAATAGCAAAAATGGTTTCCAGTAGAAAACAGTATTTAACTGTCTGTTTATACTGTCCGTCAGCTTTATCTGTGGATACTTGCAACTGAAGCAGATAAACATGGTTCTCACTTTCTGCAGTTTTAGATGATCCTCCTCTTAAACATCTGATACATAACATGAAGGGCTTGCACATTAGCTGAATCAGGTGTATCAGAGCAAAGGAAACATTCCTCACATTCTGGTGGCCTCAGGTGGGCGACTCATGTAGTCTTGAATTGCCTGATGCAAAGGCAACCATTTCCCTATAGATGTCTTTAATGCCCCGGTCCACCTGTGAAGGCAGAATGAAGCACTGAGTTTATACCAATAAGAATTTCCTGTATATGCAGTATTAACTGTATAGTGTGTTTATTTCTTTTTCAAATGCAAATTATTACGATCGTTATTGACATATTCTCAAATGAATTATGTTAAATAATCCAAATCAAATTTGCTCGTATTCCAGATATTTTCATCACTGGCACCTCAGTTTAGTCCAAGTCTAGACTTTATTCGTGACAAAAAAACTAGCCTTTTGCTAGTGAGTCTTGTACATAACTAACAACTCTGATAAAGTGTGGGCTGGTACCGTTTGTTTTCATTGGCATTTTCAGCGCACAGATGAAACACTTTGAACTCCTCAGATGGTGGTTTGAGCTCGATGGTGGATCTCTTGGATCCTAGAGGCTGTTCCTTCACCATGTATCCCTGCAGGTAGATCCCACCTGTGGGCATTAACCAGATAAAACACAGGTTTGTTCCTTTATTTATTCATCTTTGTGTAGAAAATGAGAGAATATATTGATGAAATAAAACCAAAGTGTGTTGATGTTCAAGAATCAGGCAATAGATATAAAAATGAATTTCAATATTGGAGTAAAGGAGAATTCATGAGCAATTGCTACGAAAATATGTGCTCTTAATGGGTTCTTCAAAGGCATTTCTTCAAAAAAAGTCTTTTTACCTTCACTTAGAAATTGTGTGTGATAATCTGTCTTGCAAAGCAATTTACACTCTGGGTGTGAATATTCTGATTCGAATGTGCAATATTTATATATCGTGTTGGTCACAGGAGTAGGCACACAACACTGACCACGTGATTCTCAATGTCTAAGAATGAATCTTTTGTCGACAATCATTTTTCATGGGTATTTATAAATGTACCATCAGACTATAGTGTTTCTTGATATGAATGCATTAACTGAGGCGTACCAACTGCATAGGTTGACCGAATGCTGGCGTAGAAGTAAAGACACCCATCTTTTAAGATGCAGTAGTGTTGAACCCATGAGTCTTTGTTTCTGTCCAGCAGGTGAAGCAGGCCAAGACATTCAGGGTTCTTCACGGCCAGAGGAGGCAAGTTGGAGTTGTGGCGGGTCACATCCACCCACACGTGATTCTGCAAACACAAAGCAACAGGGTTACGTTCCTTACTGTTTCCATGGCAGCATCAGAAAAGCCTTTTACCCACTTGAAAAAGCAGCCAATGTAGTTTGGTTGGTGCTCCTGTGCTACTTAACTGTGTTGTATATGTTTTGGTGTGATGCATGCTACGGAAACATCAGATGAGATGTACTTAGATTTTATTCATTTTTAAATGGACTGTTGCAGCCCATTAGGCCAACCTTCCAAAAGAACAGATCCATCACTATATTTAACATTGTGGGACATACATAGAGCACTAAATCTTTTCTCAAAGATAATTCCCTCCAGATGTAGACAACTCATGTGGTTGCATAATTTTTTGAAGTCAAGTGTTTGGTGCCCATTACGCCATTGAAATCATTCAACATTTGGTTAATATTACATGGCGTGAATTTGTAATGGGTTATGTCATTTTTGACATAGTTTAGATGTTCTTGTCTGGGAGCTGTTGTTCATGGTGTTTCTGATAAACTTAAGTTGCTGCTTTGCCAGGCTTTCATTTCTGCCTTTCATCACCTGCTTCTCCCACTAGTACCTGAACGATTACAAAGCTAAAAACTACGGATGCAATATAGGAACTCTGGACTATGTTGCATTTATTTATTTGCGGCCATACATATATGCAGAAAATGGAATTAAATTCACCTGGATATACATTACATATAAATGCAAAACTTACCTGTGCCATTTTACATACTTAGTAGAATGAGTTAAATGCATAAAATCTAACAGAACAACCCTGTAGTGTGCTGCTCATTTCAGAGTGCTTTATTGCTTTGAAATCTTAATGGATTGTCTCAGCAGATTTTATGGTGCATCCCTACTTTGTGAATAATTTCACACCTGCGTGATGGGGTGAACTGCTCGTTCCATGACCTCCAACCACCTGAGAAAAGGAAAAAAAAAAAGCTAAGATTAGCATCTTAAAACAGCACTTCAGTGTTTTAAGTCAACATTTTCCCAGCAATCAGAGAGTATGTCCGAGGTGCTCTTACAAGCTTTCAGTCTTTTAGGTCAGCAAAACAAGATTAGCAACAGCTGCCAAACAAAAGAAAAATAACTCTGGCACTAATGGAAATGTCTGCTTTATACTTGTATAAATTAGATAGCAGCAGTTTTAAACTTGTATTTGGAATTAGTTTACATGAGGTTTACACTTATAGTTAGCATTAGTTTTACACTTGTGATTAGTATTAGTTAGCATAAGGTTTACTCTTGTAGTTAACATCAGCCAAGACAAGGTTTACACTTGTAGTTAGCATTACCTAGGGCGGGTTTACACTTGTAGTTAGCATTACCTAGGGCGGGTTTACACTTGTAGTTAGCATTAGCTAGGACAAGGTTTACACTTGTAGTTAGCATTAGCTAAAACGAGGTTTACACTTGTAGTTAGAATTAGCAAAGACAAGGTTTACACTTGTATTTAGCATTAGTTGTAAACTTGTAGTAAGTAGTTAGTATTAGTTAGCACCAGTTTTACACTAGCATTAGTTAGCACTGGTTTTAAACTTGTTGTTAGCTTTAGTTTGTTTTCATTATTTTTGTTTTGTCTGTTTTTTTGTTTTGTTTTGTCTGGATCAGGTGGGTTGGAAGCAGTGAAAACACTCAAATGTGCAGGGCAAGGTAACTCGGGGACCAGAAGAATTATTATTATTAACTCTGGATTTGGTAACTTTTTGGTAACTTTTTTATTTTTATTTTTACTTTTTTTCTGTGCTTCTCTTGTGCTGAAGCATTTTAATACAATTTTAGATCCTAAGGATGAAGCTTTAATGCAGTAATTAATGCATGCATACTTGAAGTGAAATGATACAGCCTGTGTTAGAAGGACTTAAAGTACCGTCTCATTTCTTGGTTTGATGTAGCACAGAAATAGTAAACCCGGTTTCCAGACATGGGACAGCATTTGAACACAAAGGGCTTCCCAAGACTTGAGTCGGTCTCCACCACTGCACCTTCCAGTTTTATGGAGGTCAGAGCACGGCTCTTTCCTTCATCCTGTTGCACAGACACATTGCAGCTCAGTCAAAGAGACTTTAAGTAAAGACTCTTAATGTATCAATGTATTGTCTTAGGTGTTAGTATTGGCAGCTTATACTGTTAAAAAAATCCTAGAAAAAATATACAAAAATGGCAAAATTGCCAGTAGAAAATAGTGGTAAAGTAACTGCTTGTGAAAATTACACTGTAAAAGTTTTAATTTGAATGTGATTTATAATTGTTTCAGCAAAGTTATTTAAAGTTTATAATAAAAAGTTATTTTCTTAATTTGTTAAGTTTTACCCAACATGATGTTAAATTAAGGACCATAGAAAAGCACAGTTTTGTCCCACATACTCAATTTACTGCTGTAATTTCTGCATTTTCACCTACAGCATTATCAGAAAAATCAGTTAAATTACTGTTGAATTTACAGCACTGTGGCCATGAAAAGATTTAATTGAAAATGTCAATATTAGGCCCATTATGGAGTTATAGGATGACTGTTTCGATGTGAGCATGTGAAATCTGAACTCACTCTTTTATTTTTGTAGTAGTAAAGGCAGCAGTCATGCCGGAGCACAAACCATCTCTTTCTCCAGCCCTTGAGCAGACTGGACTGAGTGCGCTTGTGCAAATAGCCTCGACAGGCAGGCCTCGGAGTGTTAGGGGTGCGGCCAATGTCAGAGCTGATTGTGAGAGTCAGTAGATCTGGTCCTTTTGAGACACCAAGTGTCAAAGAAAAAAACACAAATATCACCTAAAGTCTGAGTAGTCTCTTCTCTTAACTAGACATGCATGACAGTATCGTGTTAATATTACTGGCAGATAATTGCTTCAACATAATTGCTATCGACATTGAACAGATGATTGCATTTGATCAATATTTCCAACCAATATTTGATGATTGGAAGAGCTGGATGTGCTGGCTGTTTAAGTGATTATCATCATACTGATCATTTTTACGTGAAATAAATGGGGAGTTATGTTGTGTCTGAAGTTCATTAAGTTTAAAGCCGTTTAAAGCACTCCCAAAGGCTGCAACAGATTGATTATCCGAGTGCTAAAGCAGAGGTTTTGGCCTGAATTACACTTCCCTAAATAGTACCTAGAGCTTTACTACATCCCTGTTAACATGCTGCTAATCCCTGCACGACCAGGTGTGGTGTCTGCGAGCCTATAGTACCTTGGCGTGCGAGGTCAGCTGCCTCCGAGTGTGGCACACTCGTGACATCAGTTCCATTAACTGCCAGCACATAGTCTCCGACCTGCAGCCCTGCCTCTTCTGCAGCTCCATCTGAAGACAGCAGGACAGACCATTCATGTCATCTTGTATGGCACAGTAGCAAATTCACAATGCAATATGCTAGGCATGCCATTTATTATTTATGTTCTTTCACTCTGCTTCTACCGTGACAAAGCAGAATGACAAGCAAAATGAAGACAAAGACTATCGAAACTGGGCCAGAATTTGTTTTAATTTGGTTAAGTGCTCATGCTGGTCAAATGTTGAGACTTATTGTCCACTTACTTGTGTCAACTTCAGTGACGACAATTGGTTTGGAAAATTGAATTCTGAAGCCCCAAGGATACTCGCCAATTCCCTTGCTGATTTTTACAGTTCGTTCACGAACTGAAAGTAAAACAAAATATGAAACACGCACATTTGGTTAAAGTGAAGTTCAACATACGTTGTTGACTGAAAATATGAGCCACAGTTGTACCAGATTTAAGTCCATTATTAGTAACGCAATCAGCAACTTTAGGTCAGCAGCTTTAGCTTAGAGATCCTTATTCAAAAAAAAGTCCTGGAGAACCGCTACTGAATTTTATATTACTGTCTGTGTAATTGTAATAATTCCCTCTGATTTCCTTCTTTTTAGGCAGTTTTTACAACAAAGATGGTTTTGAAGTGCATTTACAGAAGGCATTACTCGCAAAAAGTATTGCTTCAACTATATAAGTCCAAATATTCCAAAACTCCTAAAAACAGCAGCGAATCAAAACAATAATGAAGAACAAATACAGTAACTCACAAAAGTGAGTACACCCCTCACATTTTTGTAAATATTTTATTCTATCTTTTCTTGGGACAACACTGAAGATGTGACACTTTGATACAATGTGAAGTAGTCAGTGTACAGCTTGTATAACAGTGTGAATTTGCTGTCCCCTCCAAATAACTCAACACACAGCCATTAATGTCTAAACCACTGGCAACAAAATTGTGCCCAATTAGCCATTTTCCCTCCCTGGTGTCATGTGACTCGTTAGTGTTACAAGGTCTCAGGTGTGAATGGGAAGCAGGTGTGTGCACAAAAAAGCCCACAAACAGTTTACTGAAAATAAGCAGACTAAAGACATGGAATACTGGAACCATGTCCTGTGGTCTGATGAGACCAAGATGAACTTATTTGGTTCAGATGGTGTCAAGCGTGTGTGGCAGCAACCAGGTGAGAAGTACAAAGACAAGTATGTCTTGCCTAAAGTCAAGCATGGTGGTGGGAGTTTCATGGTTTGGGGCTGCATGAGTGCTGCTGGCACTGGGGAGCTAAAGTTAATTTAGGGAACCATGAATTGCAACATGTACTGTGATATACTGAAGCAGATCATGATCTCCTCCCTTCGGAAACTGGGCCACGGGGCAGTATTCCAACATGATAATGACCCCAAACACACCTCCAAGACGACCACTGCCTTGCTAAACAAACTGAGGGTAAAGGTGCTGGACTGGCCAAGCATGTCTCCAGACCTAAACCCTATTGAGCATCTGTGGGGCATCCTCAAACGGAAGGAAGAGGAGCGCAAGGTCTCTAACATCCACCAGTTGATGATGATGTCGTCATGGAGGAGTGGAAGATGATTTCGGTAGCAACCTGTGAAGCTCTAGTGAACTCCATGTCCAAGAGAGTTAAGGCAGTGCTGGAAAATAATGGTGGCCACACACAATATTGACATTTTGGGCACAATGTGTAAATTTTACACTTAGGGGTGTACTCACTTTTGTTTATGGCTGTGTGTTGAGTTATTTTGAGGGGACATTTTTGTAAAAATGTTTACAAAAATGTGAGGGGTGTACTAACTTTTGTGAAATACTGAACTAATTTTCTAAATTTGTTTTATTATTTTGTTAATACTCACTCGCTACAGGTCGAGGCCGATTACTAAGGCACTGAGCAGGTTCAGTTGGGTTGGCATCATCTCCCCGATAAATCCATGATGCTGAGTGGAATGTCTCAGTGTAAAATCCTCTATCTTCAACAGACATGTCAACTGAACGTGTCTCCTCTGAATTCATTGTGTCTGGTAAAATAAATAAACAACTTCAAACAACTAAATCGAAATGTCATTCCCATAAAAGGCCAATTGTATTGTCTTTGTGGTTTCAGACCAGACAAAATCACAATTTTGTTGTGAAAATGTTCTATTACTCAGATGAAGTAGGACAGTAGTATGGTCAGAAGTATGACATTCTTGATTCAAAAGATTTAAAAATAAAAACTAATAATGTACAGACTTTTTATATATATATAAGCAAAATAGCCACCTGATTCCTCTGTGATATTGCTAGTCATGGAACTCCCGCCAGCTGAACTCCACTGTTTGCTCTCCTTGAATAACTTGCGTTTCTTGGCCCAGTGGTCTAAATTTTCTTCTGAATCTTTGTGGATACTTTCTCCTGGGGGCCTCAGATGCTCCTTGATCTCTAGTGAGGCTGGGAATGGGAACAAAACATATAACAAAACCAGCATTTTGCACAGTCATACTATTTTATAGTAATTTGATTATCTACTGGAAATCTAGAAACCTACAACCTACATTTAGGGGAAGCCTGTCGCTCAGCGAAGTCTGACATGTATGGTCTTGATGTCCGGCGAATACCTATGCTCAGTTTATCCTGTTTCTTGGACTGACTACATACTTCTGCCACTGCTTCTTGTTGACTTGCATTTTGATAATTTTTTACTACATTTGTTGATGTATCTGATGACAAACTTGTAAAATCTGATGTTTGTGTTGGGTTTTCTGAAGGAGAACATGAAGAGGTACTTGTTAATTGTGTGATGGAGGGCTGAAGAGATTCCTCCATGTCTTGACTTTGGACATCCAGCTGTTCAATTGGAGATTCAGAAGGTGAATCACACACTGTACTGCATGTTTCTGTGGCTGATGTGGATTGTTCTTTCAATGAAGTTTCTTCACATGCTGTCAGACTGTTTGGCAAAAACCTCTGCTCATGTTCCCCTATAATGAGAGTCATTACTGAGCTTCTTCGCTTCTTTTGGGCATCAAAGACCATTTGGTCTTCATATATTGGAACTTTGGATCTGTTGGGGACTCCCTCACTAATGTGTTCCTCGGAGTTGCAAGGTGAAGGTGGAGTGACATGGATAAGCAGGTTCTTCTGATAGATGTCCTCAGCCAGACCTGCTGGACAGTACTCCTCCAACTCAACCATCTCTTCATCAAAACCACTTTCTGTTACCTCACTTTGTTCCAGTGGGCCTGCTGAGGTGCTTTCTTGGTCTGCTCTGGTTGCTTGCATCATCACATCATACTCTGACAGTTCTCCCTGATCCTGTCCATTCTTTAAGAAGCCATCTTCAGAAGTCTCAAGAGACCTTGTTGGATAAAACGGATTTTTTGTTGTACTGTATGCTTTGATATTGTCAGGACCATAGATGGAGCTTGAGCTTGGTCTGTAGCTGCTGCTACTCGATGACTTGCGACTCTCTCCTTCAAAAATACCTAGTCTCTCATCCTCTAGGTAAAACCTAGCTGCTCTCTCTGCCTGAGAAGGCAGTGACTGCATAAAAAAAGAGGATAGTGTGCCAGAGGAAAATGATTCTCTACATGAAGGTATGCTTTCTGATCCCTGATTTGAACGATACACCACTCCTGGGAAAGTCCTCCTCCTTTTTGTTGGCATTTCAATGTAAGCATTAGTTTGTGTTTTGGTTTCTAAAATTGCAATGCTGTTGTTACGCATTCGCATCTTTCCTTCATGATTTTGAATGAACTTTTTCGTGAAAGATGACCTACTTACTGGAGTTGGTGGCCTGGGGTGTTCCAAGTCATATTGATAACAACAAACTGGTTCACACTGGTTTTCCTCATCTACTGAGGCTTGGCACTTAAGCCCTTTGCTCCATGAGGTACCGTCTGATGTTCCTGAGCCATGTGGAGAATCCCTCTGCTCTTTGAAGACATCGTCATTTATCTCACAAGATTCTACATTCTGTGTTAAATTCAGAAGCGCATCACTTTCCTTATCAGCAAACTCAAAAGGTGGAGGAATTTCATATAATGCCTCATTGCTAAGACTGTCAGGCAGTGACACCTTCCTTTGTGGAGGCCAGAAACCAGAAGGTGAAGAGCAAGTGGATGATCCATCCACCAGTGTGAAATCTGTGTCTGTGTGATCTCGAGCATAGTGTCTACAGACTTTGCAACAGCTCTTACAACAGTCCAACTCTTCTTGACTGCTTAATAAACTTGGATTGCTATATGTGTCTTTAGCATCTGTAATGTTTGTCTTCAGTTCTGCAATGCTAACCTTATAGCTCACACTTTCACAGTTTTTAGCATTTTCCGTATAACTAGTTGTGCTCTGGTTCCATAAATAAGGGTCAAAGTTACTTTCTTTGTATGGTCGTTCATCTTTTTGACTCTGTAAACAAGCGTCTGTTTCCTTTCCATTCCCACTTTGAAGAATGAGAGTGGCCTTGAAGTCAGAGCCATCTGACTGTACCACCTCATTGATCTCGACCCTCATATTGGAGGTCAGGCGTTTAACCTTGGCTGTTGTGACTGCTATAAGGCTGCTGACCTTTTCTCCTGCTGCAGACTCATGGGATTGCTGAAATATGATTTTTGGAGCTTTTCCAAAATCATCAATAGTCACAGAGTGAGTGATCCTTAGACCCTTGTCCTTATTCATTTTGTCTGAGATGCTCTTCTTTCTTTCTTTGTACAAATCTCCAAAACTCCCTTGCCTGAACAAATTCTCCTTATTTGGTGTTTCATGCTCTTTTTCTTCATTCAATATGTTTTCTTTACAGAAGGAGTCAGTCTCTCCCTTTTCAGCCATATCGTCTTTCTGATCCACATTGTCCATTGGACTCTTCATACAGGTTTGAAAGCTGCACTGGGCTGTGCTTTCTGTAAACACATGCAAAACCAAATTAGTAGCCAGCTCAGGCAGTAAGGGGTAATATCTCTTAAGAGAGTATTAAATATTGAGCAACTGTCAAGTGAGCCTGACATAATGAATTCATATTTCAAGAGACTCTGAATTTACTGCATTGCTCTGATGTTTTGTTTATTTAAGGACATTTACAGTAAGAACTTTCCTTACTAACTTTATCTGAACTCTTGATAATGATGTTTAAAAACTAGCATGTGCCTGTTTCTAAAGAAACGTAGTCATGTACCTGAACAAGTGTATTGATTCAAGGTGCTCAGAAAATAGACCTCACTAATCCTCCACCTGTCTGCATCCTTGCACAGGCTTGGTGCTGAAAGCATGGGCTGAGCATGACTCAGACAGTCTTTACGAGATTAACATCCTCGCCCGGCTCAAGAACCAGGTATAGCACTCACGTTTACTGCTGCAGGAACTCCTCCTCCTGCGGCTGCTCCTCCTCCTCCTTTTACTCATTCTGCTGTGTGGTGCAGCATCAAAATAACACTAACAAAAAAAACAACACCATCTTTGCAAATGCTCCTAACATTTTGCTTAAACGATTGATTTACTGATCAATTAACTGACTGATTGATCAACCAACTTCTACAAATTCCAACCATCTTTTGAGACAAGTGTAGTTATCAGCCTTATTTTAGTGTTCATATATATATATATATATATATATATATATATTATATATATTATATGTGCATATAAGAATTTATATCTAATTATATATTTGCAAATGCTTTCTGGTATAATATGTTTGCATATACATTATTTTTGTAACCATCAAAGGATCACTGGGATGAAAGTGAAAGGGTGAATAAAAAACCCCCAAAAAACCCTGATATTTATTACAGTAATAGCAAATATAGAATTTTCATGTCTTTCAATGTGCTTGTTTTTTTCAGCCTCCATTTTGGTTCTAAATTAAGACTGTTGGTTGTTTTATTAGTCGACAGTCCTGTTTGGTCAGTACTTGCCCACTTCCAGCACTTCACACTCATTTCTGGTTTGAGTCATTGATGGTTTTTATGTTGAACTACAAACATGTTTAAAAACTGCAAAAGCTAAAAATATTGTCTATTATTATTTTACATTAAACTGGGAATTTGCAATAATAATGAAACCCCATTTTACAGAAATGTAATTCTTGGTGAAGAAAAAGTTTTGAAGCTTAATATGCAAAAAAAGAAAAAATAATAATTTACTAGTTAGAAAAATCACTATTAGATAAGTTGTTCAGCATTATATCGGCACTGCTTTTAATATTTTATGTTAGCACATAGGAAAATTAGGTATTAAAACATGTTTAAGATCGTTTAAGATCATTTTAAGAGGAAGTATTTGAGATTTTTCACTTAACAAGTGTGCAGTTTATATTGCATACTCTACAAGATCATAAAGATAAATCACATTTTGTCCAACATTACAAAAGGGATTAAAAAGGTTTTTGTACTGTTGGACTAACATTTTTTATGACTGCTGAATCAGTTCTGATATTGTAAGTAGATGTTTAATGGGATTGATTTAAGTTTAAGTTGTATTTAAACTAGTATTTTGATCTCATAAATGATTGAAATGGTGCACTCTAATATTAAAATATTAACTCTAAGTTTGAAACACCCAGTTTATCTCTGTTCGCCTTTTACTTTTTAGTTTTTTCATTCTTTGAATAAATGTGAATTTATGGATGAATGTTTGAAGTTAAAATGCCGATGAAATTTTTAATTCTCCAAAAAAAGCTTTAGTTGTTAAAATACCTCTTTAAAAGTCATCATCCTCTTTGTATCCATCTAAATAATGGCTACTGTATAATACTTGCTGTTGACAATGTGAGGTCTATAAAGTGTGTTTTTGCATAGCCAAAAACACAAAACATGAAGAAATGCAGAATGCTGATCAGCCATTACTGAACAGAGCGAACATCTTCACTATGAAGTAAATATATCAGGCATTTGACCAGTAAAAAACGGGAGAACCCCGTTTTCTCAACCTTTTGACTTTTTGACCAAATTCAAAATGCAATTCCTTATTATTTTAAATTATTTGTGTTTTTTCAAAGGTTTTTCTTATGAACCTTAATGTCCTTCACTACAAAATGCATGTCAGCAAAATCCCTGTTGTGACAAGCAATAATCAAGGAGCTATTTCATTTCAACTTAAGATCCAAACATGTGCTGTCTTACCTTGAGGATTCACCAACCCGTTCAGTGCCACCGTACTTGTCTAGAAAGAAAATAATTCTGCAGGAGGAAATAATTTTGATAAAACAGCAGCACCGGCTGTCATCTGGACACTGCTCCAGTTCTTATTGTTCTATTCCTGCCGTTAAGCCTAGAAGCAGCTTAATAGCTCTAATCCCATGAAGTACTTGTGATGTCAGGTTGGACTGTGTACATTCAGTGTTTGAAATCTTTATGAAGCAGGTCTCCGTTGCCCTTCTGATAAGCCTAACATGCTCTCTTTTTGCCTTAAGCTGTAAATTAAAGAAAATATCTTATCAGGGGTCCTAAGGTTTATGGGTCCATATTAAAATGTATTAATTGATGATGGAGGTTTAAAAACTCAACTGCCACTTTATTTTAGTGGTTACAAAGTTACTCTGTAGTATACAGCATTCTCCACATGAATGAAATGGGCCCAAAAGGTTTAAGTAGCAGATCTTCATTCTGAAGACTAAGCGACTGAAGGATTTCTTCAGTGTTTGGCAGCGCCCATGAGAGAGGTGATTAAGGGTCCTTAGTGTAGTACTGGGAAAGCAGTTGTGCAAATATCTTTAAATGTTTCTTTTGAGTCTGAAAGGTTTTTAAATGAGTTCTTAAATGGTCATTTCCTGTAATTTGAAATTACTCCACTTAACATGTGACTATTAGTTACATTAATGCTGTCAAAAAAGAGCCACTTAAATGCAAGAGCCTATAAGTATGGAGTACAACATCACAAAATTAGTTATTTTTCCCTATTAGTAAAAAATAGGGAAAAATAGTGACTTTTTCATTTATATGATGATATATTGACCATCAAACTGAAATAACCATGGATTTCCTTGTTTATAATGTGGCAAACACATTTTTATTTATTTTACTATAGTTGGCTTTTTTTTAGTAGGTTTTAATAGTTTTTTTTTTTGTTTCAGATAGGAAGTTTGTTCAGGTAACTGCCTGGCACTCCCTGAGTTGTCCACTAGATGGCATGAGCAACTTTTAATGCCTTGTGCCAAAAAGCCACGTGCAGGACAGTCCACTTCCTTTGCTGCCAGTCACATGTCACTGCACACTGTGTGATATACCTGTGCCACCATGTGGCTTCTGCTCCTGTGTCAACCCAGTTACCTCAGCCAGCAGACAAGCTCTTTATGTGTCCTCACCTGCAGGGTGACTGCATCCTGACATATGTGCATATGGTTTTATATAGAAACACAAGATCTATAAATCCCTGTCTCGGTAAACTGCAGCATGGCACACACAATATATAAAGAGCTGAACAGATGGAGGACACATCATTCAACCAACAGAGAGAGACACAATCTGTTCTGTGTCAGGCTCTTTCTTGTGCTTGTATAAATAGCCAAGCTGGGGTTGTTCTCCAGCCAGGCTCTAGCACAAATAATTTATTGGCCTGGGTGCTTCTGCATGTTTGTTTAGAGCAGACCTTTGTAAACAGTGTTCATCCTTGTGGCTAATGGACATGACCTACATTAATGAGAATGGGTATACAGCATGTTTGAGTGAGTTGTGGACCAGTGAAGACCCAAGACCCTTCAATTAATAAAGGAAGCGCTTTAGTGCAGGTATCATTGTTGCCTTACTGGAAGAAGTTTTAACCTCTAAAACCTAGTTAATCTGATAAGGCTACCATGAACACCATAGCCTGTGTTAGCTGTTGAACTGTGTGCTTGAACTTCATCATCAGGTTCTTGATGTTGACATGAGTGCCCTTCACTCGTGATGAATTTCAAAGTAAAAAGAAATAAAGGTTTTAGTGACTGATTTTACTTGCATTGAACCATAAGCTGTCATTCATTCCTTAGTCATTAGATCGATTGACAAAAAGTGCCTTCTCTTGGATTCCTTCTAAAAGGATAAATAAATAAATAATAAAAAAAGGAAACAGAATTAGGCTGCAAGACATCTTTTTTATGAGACAACACACCAAATGTAGGGTTTTAAAAGCTTTAGGTTTGCCACAGGCTCTTTCCTGCATTAGTGTGCCTTTGAATGAATCGATGATCATTTCAATGCTGTATGTGATGTCATATCACTCTAAGACAAATTATGAACGTCATCATTTAAGGCATAAAATGTTATTTTTAGCTCCTATTACATTATTTAGTAGGTTATTAGGCATAAGTCACTAAATGGATTTTTTAGATTTTTTGCCATTGGCTTTTATTAGTTACTTCATATTGTTACATATTACTACTCTTCAATGCGAGTGAAGAAAAAAACATTAACCTGTCATCAACCATTATTATTGTTGTTGTTATTCCCTTTCTGCTAATTATAGCCACATTTTCCATGAAAGTCCATAAAACACAATCAAGAATGCTTCAAAAGCAACATCAGCACAACAACTGCCCCATGAAATGAGTTTTCATGGCTGAGCAGCTGATCACAAGCTCAAGGTCACATTGCATTTCATTGCTGCCACTGGTTTCTGAAGCAGTGGAAAGGTGTTCTCTGGATTGACGCATCAGACTTTACTATCTGTCAGTTTCTTGGACAAATCTGAAGAGCCTAATATACAGTCAGAAATGTCTGGTTTGGTAAAGGAGGGATAACGATTTAGCTGTAATTCTTCATTGCATCATTGCATGATTATATACATTTTATGATAAAATGGCCAGGGATATCTTATCAATGGAAGCGCTGATGAAAAAGGATCAAGGAGAAACAAAAAGGTTTAGAAATGCTTTCTAAAAAGCTAGAGCTGAGTTTAAGAGAAAGAAGAGGTATATGTGTTTGCAATGAAGTGGAGACTAATGACTTTCTTGCAACCTTGCCATATGCCAGTGTTGGTCAGTGGTGGTGGTCTCCTGAACTATAACAAAAGCCAAGTGATGGAGGACTTACCCTTGGTGAAATCTTTGCTTGTTGACCTCCCATTGTTGGTGGGGGGTTGAAAGTTGAGTTTTAAGAAAATCAAAAACAATTTTGTCCCTGATCTGAAGAATCACTGCTGTGACAGTTGTTTTTCAGGGTTTGTGCTAGGCTAGGCTAGCCTCTTACTTTCCATGCATAGTCATTTAAATGCAACAGGATACAAAGATAAGACAGATTTATGCTTCCAACTTTGGGGAAGCAATTTGGGGAAGACTATATTCTATCCCATAACTGTGCCCCTGCTCAAAAAGGAGGGCTATAAGTATACAGTTTGGAGGAACTGAGTTTCCACCAATTCCCCCAGACACTCCAGAATCATATAGAATGAATAGTAGGAGGCTATAGCAGCCTCAGAGGTGGCGGAGGAGGCACCTTCCTGTTAATGACCATGATTTTGGGATAGGATTCCAAGCACATATAGATGTGATGATCTAATGTTCACATAGCCATAGAGTGCACAGTAATGCAAAGAGATTTCTTTATAGGTAACTTTCAGACACTTGAAAGTCATGAAATGTTCGCAGAATGTAAAGGGCAGGTAGTTTTGTGATGCTATAAAAAAAACACTAATTGCACAGGTTCTGTAGAAATAGCTGTTTGCCAAAAGAAGGGAAAGATTAAAAGCCATTGAAAGAAAAAGTGTTCTTTCAGGCACTCAACATTTGTTCAAGAGCAAAGGAAAAAAGGCCCACCATGCAAGCAATTACTGACCTTGGTCTTAATACCTGCTGGAGCCTTTCTTTTCTTACATTATGCAAAACAGTCCAGAGAGACTTTTAATTAGCTAATTAGCATTTGAAACCATCTGCACATCTCCCACCCCTCTGTCTTCCTGCCTATTGAAATTTGCTTATTACATAACCACAGCTTCTTGTGTGTGGTGTTGTCAACAGTCAAGTCGTTATTATTATTCTCTCTCTCTCTCTCTCTCTCTCTCTCTCTCTCGCTCTCTCTCTCTCTCTCTTGCTCTCTCTCTCTCTCTCTCTCTCTCTCTCTCTCTTGCTCTCTCTCTCTCTCTCTCTCTCTCTCATTCTCTCTCTCTCTCTCTCTCTCTCGCTCTCTCTCTCTCTCTCTCTCTCTCTCTCTCTCTCTCTCATGTGGACATGTGCATCAGCAAAAGCACAGAAGCATGGAAGAAAACATGCGAGAAAACACTGTCCACTGTCTGACTGTGTTACTGACTGTGTAACACAAAAAGCCAGGTCGCTGCTGTGCGGGCTCGCAGTTATTGCATCGCAATTACACTGGATTACTGAACCATAGATGTTTTAAAAGGAATGGAATCATGATGTTACATAACCATGTGTTGCAGAGTCCGACATTCCAAGTCTTTGTTCTCTACTGTGCTAGCGACTGCCTCTGGGGAAACACAAATATCCGCACTTACCCAACCATTCACACAAAGTACACTAATATTTAGTATCACAACAAGAAATTTGCATTTTGGTGACACTATTTGATCAAAAGAGGTTCGCAACACATTATTTTTTATGGAACTTAGCAATCCTCTTCAAAATAACATGGTCCCTGATTATTTTTTTTATATTTGGTTTTAATTTGGGCACTTATACAAATCTTTTCTCAGAGTCACAGTGGCCCATTTCTTAAAAGGATGATGACTACCATCAGTTTGGTAGCAGCAATATACCTGGTCTCCACTATCTGTATTATAATTTTGCACGGTCTTGTTTAATTGTGCAGTATGTGAAGTGAGGTGAAAGTGACTATCTGTCATTGTAAACACACCAAAACACTCGCAGAATCAGGCAGCCATACATCACCAACAGAGCAGTGTTGAGGACAGTACCACACTCAAGGGTACCTTGGAGCAACCTAGTGGCCTGGGACTCGAATACGCCATCCTCCCATCATAGGGTCCCTAGGGTCACTACAAGGCAGGGGGTAGTGCTTGAGAGCTGATTCTCTGATCAGCCACAAAATATGGCAAACTTAATAGATTGACCATTTTCAGGAAGGCTGTGTCACATTTTTACATTGTAGTAATGTCACAGTACATTAACACATCCCTTGTATGTATATAATTGAAATGAATCACGGTGTTAATATTGTGCTATAAAAGAGCACACAATTCACTTTACTAAACAGCAGCAAAAAAGCATAAATCACATGAATTTGGATGCTTCATCACTGCTCACCAGATGCATAAAAAACATCAGCATCAATAAAAAAACATTATTTTGACTGACTCCCTTCGTATTTTTAGCTGTAGTTGTTTCATAATAATTCAGGAAATGCTTGGCACAAGTTGTCTAGGCTACATATTTCATTTCTGGGCCATTACTTGTGTTTCTTTAGAGGAGGGCTGTGCAGCTGCATTCCTGGAGAGCCAGTGTCCTGCACATTTTGGAAGTTGCCTCATCAACACATTCACTAAACCTTATATCTTAAACTTGATAATGGACTGTTTTACCTGGAGCATAATCAACTGCAGGACAGTGCTAAAACTGGTGGATATAATTTGGACTAGAGGAATGGATGACAAACATATGGGAGTGAAACAGATAAAAAGCATAGCATAGCTGAGAAGCATTTCAAAGCTCTTATAGAATATGTAATCGACCTCATCTGGGAGGAATAGTAGCTTTGTCCTGGTGCAGCTATTCCAAGACAACTGAAACTACATCCAAGGGGAATTGTGAATACACACTGGTACAGCTATTGGTATAAATCAATAGTGCATTGAAGGCAAAAGTACTCCTGAGGAACAAATACCATTCCACATGCTTACCCTACTGAACTGGCAAGTGACATGGCTATAAAAGAAGCAGCCAGTGTACATTCTAATAGTAAAACTAGTGACAACTACAGACTGTCATATGACAATCTGCACGGATAAGATGTGTGTATGTGTGCTTCATAAGCTTCAGTGAATGTCCTGTATGCTTGAGGATGTTTTTCTCTCAGCAGATTTATCTTGGCTTATAATAAGGGGAAAATGGGGAATCCAACCTTGCCTTCATCTTGATTGAGAACAGCAAAGCTAACATATTGATTGAAGACCTCATTATTGTCTCCTTCAGGCTAGTGAGGACTGCGTTGAAACTGGGCCAAAAGCAAGAAATTGTGTGGAATTAAAAATTACAGAGGCTGCAGACAAGCCATAGCTTTGGGATGTGGGATGGGAGAGTTATTTTATTGGTGTACAGTGCTATATTGATAATCACTGATAACACATTTATAAATTCCATTTTAAATATAGCTCAGTTTCTATTTATCTGCAGCTGAAACAAAAATAAAATTCTAAATGTTGCACAGGCCACATTTTCTGTTTAAATTTAAACAGAAAAGCATATTTTAATGTGTGTTCTTTGTAGTAGATGTGTTTTTTATGAAGCCACACGCACACAGACTCACATCTGCTTGAATTACAGGCTCAAAGCGGTTAACCTTACAGCATTAAACTGTGATTAGAGCTGAATCGACTGTGTGACAGTTGCACTTACTGGTAGGTTGCCTTGCCCTGACTCTCCAATCATTTCTGAATGACTCTGTAAAAAATCAGCTCTCAGAGAGGTGATGTGAATGAGAATATAGTCTATAAGTAGTAGAAAGGAGTAAATATTTATTGTTTTCCACTCTGATGCTTCTATTTCACTGTGTGTCTGAATCTCTAGATGTGTTTTTACTGAGAAACAATAAAAAATAATTTTGAAATTAACACTGTTCTGCCTTTCGTTAGCAATAGCTCAGATCTGAAGGTTAAATGTGCCACATTGTGAAAAGTATCTTCCTATGTTGCATGCCCTTAACCATGCAATTAACTATACCCCAGTTTGTATTACTACTTGTATTACTTTAGTTTTACTGCCACGTAAGGTTTTTTTCATTTGATGTGAGCACTGATCCATACTCCATACGGGCCTAATCAATAAAGGTAATGATATTAAATAGAACCAAAGGGGTAACTATGTTATCTTTCCATTAAAAGGATGTTAAAGGCTAAATGAATCAGACATTTTAATAAGGTTATTTCTTTCTAATTATAATTTTTAAACTGTGTCATAAAATATAATTACAACATTAAAATACAAAGCTGAGGTTAGATTGCAATGGAGAGTCGTCACTGTGGAGTGATTGGCACTTCGGTGAATCATGTGAGGGAATCATTTTCTCATTTGATTAGATATTCAGACTTTGTTCGTTTTCTGCCAATACTGTGCTGCGTGATTCTCGAGAGCTTTGGAGATGGATGCATAGACTGGAGAGTTGGTTGTAGAATTTTATTGGATTATTGTGACCCAGAGTCCAAAAACCTATTTCAGACAGCCTTCTAGCTGAATTAACCTCAGTCCCAGAAACCGCAGTGCATCAGAATGATTCAGTCTAATCTCTTATCAAACCATTAATTCAGACTGAACCGAAGACTCATTTACACTAAAAAAGTGGGCATCTATAAGGCGCATTAAGGATTCGTTGAGATTCAGATTTTTTGGAGGTGGTCTGAATGACATATGGGTGCCATTGATTTTAACAGTGTTTATGTGAATGTGCCCTGGGCCAAACTGAAGGGCAGCCCACTCAGTTGAATTGATTAGGTTTGCCCGGAACATAAACAGTAGAGTTTTGTTGTAAGAGCTTCTTAGAGTAGTAGGAAAGATGACTGGTTAGAACAAGACTGACTAAAGAGGACAAAAAGGCCATCAAACGATAGGAGGTCTGTTTTGTAGTTTTTTTCCTTGTTTTTTTTTTTGTTTATCAAATAATGATCAGTAAGATGGCATTTAATGTATTTTTCCCACACATTTTAATTCCTTTTGCACAATATGCAAAATGAGTCCATCTAAAATATCCACATTCACACCAAAGCAGAACTGTTTTTGGCTCCCTAAACCAGCCTTTAAGGCTTCCAGAACAGAAGTGACTTCCTTATTACTGGTCTTTGCTGCTAGTATAATTGTTTTGAGTCATTGGATTCAGAAAGAAAAAAATCTGTGCACTGTATATGCAGCAGGGGTAGTTATTCCTTTAGAGAACCACTGATGGAAAGGTTTTTTAATAAACCTAAGATGTTTCTTCATGCCATATATACTTTTAAGAGTGTGGTATCAGGACAGATTTTGGAAGACGGGATGTAAAAGCAGAACACCGCCAAGGATGGCATGCTTAAAAACGAATGCCATCCTGAGAATATGTGCTTTCAGTTAATAAAAATGAAAAAAAAAAAATCCTTGCAAATCAGTGGGTTCTTCTGCATGAATAAGCCACGATCCAATTATAGACACAGAGCCCCAGAGAGCGTGAGGCGAGCTGAGCTTCATGCAGCGTGTGAAGAGGAGCCTGTAATGTTCACACAGCTACGGCATGTGGAGATGTAGGCCAGGAGCAAACATACAGCCAGGATCACGCAGGTAGGAGAACAGGAAGCCTCAGGACAGAAGAATGCTGTTCCACTTCCTTTACAGTATTAGATTATTATTGGTGTAGAGTTGTGTGTGTGTGTGTGTGTGTGTGTGTCTGTGTGTGTGTCTGTGTGCGTCTGGGGGGTTGTATTGCTGCTGGGCTCTTGCAGGAGTTATCTGAGGAGGGATGTGCATCATGCTGTGTTGCTGGAGGACTAAAGCCCACCCTGTAGTGGAGGAGTGCTGCGTTTGCTAATGCTTTAACTGTTCAATACGGATACTCTCTATGTCTAGAGAGAGAGATGAGTCTTCTGGGACAGGACAAGTCTTTTTTTGTTATCTCTCTCTACGTGTCCATCTTTCTCTCTGTCTGTGAAAATGACAGGCTGATAAGAAGGGCAGAATGACTGCTGGACAGACTTAAATGAGAGAGGCCAGATCAAGACCGCATCAAATTATTCTCTTTATGATGGGTAACCTTGTATATTTGATCTGAATAAAGAGTATACGTTCCCAATCCTGATCCCAAAGCTGCTCATACTCTGCACATTTCAGCGTTTAACGTCATCCCAACACACCTGATCTAACAAAGCCAACATCCCACAATTCAAATCTTATCATTACTTTGAAAATGTACAGTACTGTGCAAAGGTTTTAGGCAGGTGTGAAAAAATGCTGTAAACAAAGAATGCTTTCAGAAATATAAATAATGATTGTTTATTTTAATCAATTTACAAAATGCAAAGTGAGCGAACAAAAGAAAAATCTAAATCAAATCAATATTTGGTGTTACTACCTTTTGCCTTCAAACCAGCATCAGTTCTTCTAGGTACACTTGCACAAAGTCAGGGATTGTGTAGGATTATAGTCGGTGTGTGATCAACCAGTTTTACCAAACAGGTGCTGATGATCATCAATGTCACACAGAGGTTGAAACACAGTCTTTAGGTAGGTTGAAGTCACACTTTAAATAGCTGCCCCCTGCTGCACATGTATGTATGAGTGAAATGAAAAGGTTTTGGTTGTGGTTCACTGTATTCTGTGCTGTATTTCACAATGACAAGTTATCACTTTCACTTCAAAATACAATACAAATATAATTGTACTTAAATAGTGTTTTCAGATGTATGGATTTTATTTGTATATTTTTTGATGGCTTTTTACTTTTTCTTCTGCTGCCTAACTTCCATCCATTTTCTGCTGCTTGTCCCAAACGGGTCACTGCTGGAGTCCAACCCAGCACAGGACAGGTATGCACCCTGGACAGGTCGCCAGCCAATCACAGGGAGGAGCAAGACAGGGACTGTAACTTGCTCAAGCGTACTTCAGGGCAACCTATTGGGAAGGGGTTCAAACCCTCGATCCTCTGATCACATGGCCAACACCCTAACCACTAGGCCACCGCTGCCCCTTGCTGCCTAACTTTTATCACAGATATCCATGCTATTAACAGTTTATGTCGATGTTCATTTTTCTATGGGGCAGCCTTGGCCTAATGGTTAGGGAAGAATGCTTGTTGGCTGGTTGGCTACTGGTTCGATCCCCTGGTCCAGCAGGAAAATCTAGGCATTAGGTTGGGTGAACAATGCTTTACCATTCACGCATCCATAGCTGACAGACCTTGTATAAGGCACTTAACCCCATTGGGATGCAGGTATTACAGGTCACTGCTCTTGGTGTACAGAGCAAACCTGTGTGTCTGGGGCGCATTAAACATAGAACAAATTTAACGTTCTGTGTTCACAGTGTTTGCAAGCACAGGAATTTCTTGTGGCATGTTGCACAAAAACAGCTAGTAGAAATGTCTGTCAACATCACTTGGTACTTGGTACCAGGATGGCACATCAATGCATGCCATTGCCAGAAGGTCTCAAGAGCATGGAGGAGATTCCAGGAGACAGGCAGTTACTCTAGGATAGCTGGACAGGGCTGTCGGAGGTCCTTAACCCATCAGCAGGACCGGTATCTGCTCTTTTGTGCAGGATGAGTGCTACCAGAGCCCTACAATGTGACCTCTGCCGGGCAACTGGCATGAATATCTCTGACCAAACCATTAGAAACAGACTTCATGAAGGCCCGATTTCCTCTAGTGGGCCCTGTGCTCACTGCCCGGCATTGTGGTGCTCAACTGGCTTTTGACAGAGAACACCAGAATTGGCTGGTCTGGCACTGGTGTCCTGTGCTTTTCACAGATGAGAGCAGGATCACTCTGAGTTTATGTGACAGATGTGAAAGGGTCTGGAGAAGCCGCTGTGAACGTTATGCTGCCTGCAACATTGTTCATTATGATCGGTTTGGTGGTGGGTCAGTGTTGGTCTGGGGAGGCATAATCTATGGAGGAACACACAGACCTGTACAGGATAAACGATGGCATCCATTAGGCCAATAGGTATTGGGGTGAAATCCTTAGACCCATTGTTAGACCCTTCGCTGGTGCAGTGGGTCCTTGGTTCCTCCTGGTGCATGATACTGCCCAACCTCATGTGGCAAGAGTATGCAGGCAGTTCCTAGAGGATGAAGGAATTGATTCCATTGATTGGCCTCCACGCTCACCTGACCTAAATCCAATAGAACATCTCTGGGACATCATGTTTAGGTCCATCCGATGCCGCCAGGTTGCACCTCAGACTGTCCAGGAGCTCAGTGATGCCCTGGTCTGGATCTGGGAGGAGATACCCCAGGACATTGTCAGGCATGCATACAAGCATGTGGGGGCCAGACAGACAGATAGCTGAGTACCATTTTGAGTTGCTATGACATTTCAGCAAATTGGACTAGTCTGCTGCATCAGTTTTTCTGTTAAAATTTCTTGGTGACTTTGAATTAAGCCCTCTGTGGGTTGATCATTTTAATTTTAATCAAATGATGTGGTATCTTTTTGTTCCTAACACATTACCCATTCCATATCAGTATGGATATCCATTGTTTTCCATGTGTTTTCAGAGTGTTCCTTTAATTTTTTGAGCAGTGTAGTTGTGTATATATCTATATAGGTGGCCTAGTGGTTAGGGACTAGATCAGAGGGTTGTGGGATTGAATCCCTTACCACTAGGTTACTCTGAGGTACCCTTGAGGTACCATCCCACTGCTCTTAAGGTGCTTTAAGTAGCTGCCCCCTGCCCCACGTGTGTGTATGGATAAAATGCAGAGCTGAATGACAATCCTTCACTTCTCTTTAAGTAAAGAATGTGTGTACTTTTGCCACCTCTGCTAGGCAGTACTTGGCTTTCCATTCTCAGAAAGGTTTCTTTTGAATTATTCTATATTTTCACATTAATACATACGGAGCACTTTTGCGTCTCTGAAAGAAATGCACTTTATTTAACACCCTCACAATACCCTCATCTCTGAGCTCAGACGTTTCGTAAGCAATAATGAACTTGAATTTCTGTACAAGCATCCATTTGTTTTTAACTACATTAGCCTTGTGGCTCCAATGCAAAACTAACTAAATTAATTTTTGATGCTAAACATGCCGATCAAGGGCAGATCAACATTTGGGTCAAGAGGAAAATATATTCATAAATATATTTTAAATATGCCATACTCATATTCATATTCAGGCTGAATTTTCTTTTTTGTGAGGATGGAAAGTTATTGCATTTTATATAACTGCCTCAATTTGAATGCATGAATTTTACATGAGACAGGAATATTCTCTACAGGGGCTCTCGGCTTCCTAAAATGACTTGGTTAGATTGCCTTATTCTTAGAAAATGTTGCAATCATTGCGCTCTGACACGATCCTTTTTACCATTTTACAGTTGAAGACCTCAGATGCTCCATTACATTGTGTGAGCAATTCATGATGAAAAGATCGATAGAAAATGAATAAAATCACGTTACATTAACTCACAAGTAACACACATTTTTACTCACTTTTCTGAGAAACAAGGATTATGTATGACAGTGATCTGGAAGTGGTGATGACAAACAACATGTCAGTAGGTTTAGGGCTAGTTAATGAATTAGTAGTTGTTAAAGCCCAATTGCAATTGTTATACATTTCTGTTGTGTAGATTTTGCTGTTGGGTGCATTCACAGGCAAGTGTCTTCATTTGTTTCTATGCCTATAGGCCATTTTATCAGTTCCCCGGACTATATACAGCTGTGACAAAAAGCTTTGAGAATGACTGAGTATTAGTTTTCACAAAGTTTGCTGCTTTAGTGTTTTTAGATATTTTGGTCAGATGTTTATATGATACCTGAGGTATAATTACAAACATTGCATAAGTTTCATAGACTTTTATTGACAATTACATTAAGTTTATGCACAGAGTTAATATTTGAGGTGTTGGCCCTTCTTTTTCAAGACCTTTGCAATTCACTCTGGCATGCTATCAGTCAACTTCTGGTCCAAATCCTGACTGATGGAGCCAGTTCTTGCACAATCAATGCTTGAAGTTTGTCAGTGTTGTGGGTTTTTGTCCACCTGGCTCTTGAGGATTGACCGCAAGTTCTCAATGTGATTAAGGTCTGGGGAGTTCTCTGACCATGGACCCAAAATTTAGATGTTCTGTTCCCACTTAGTTATCACTTTTGCCTTATGGCATGGTGCTCCTTCCTGCTGGAAAAGGCATCGTTCTTCACTCAACTGTTGTTGGATGGTTGCGCTTGTTTGGTGTTTGATGTTTTGATGCCGTTGTTTATTCATGGTTGTGTTGTTCAGCGAAATTGTGAGTGAGCCCACTCCCTTGGCGGAGAAGTAACCCCATACATTAATGATCTCAGGATGCTTTACTGCTGGCGTGACACAGACGTGATGGTAGTCCTTACCTTTTCTTCTCCAGATGCCCCAAAGAATCACCCCAAACAATCGGAAGTCATCAGAGAAAATGACTTTACCCCAGTTCTCAGCAGTCTAACCCCTGTAGAAGAGCCATCTGTCCTTGATGTTGGTGAGAAGTGGCTTCTTTGCTGCCCTTCTTGACACCAGGCCATCATCCAAAAAGTCTTCTCCACACTGTGCATGGAGACAGAGTCACACCAGCCTGTGAAACAATGATTTAAAGCACCACCCTCCTTTTAACTCTAAATCAATCAGCATGACTGAGTGACTGAGTTATCTCCAGCTTTGTCCTCCTCAACACTCTCACTTGTGTTAATGAGAGGATCACTGAAATGATGTTAGCAGGTCCTTTTGTGACTGAAATGCAGTGGAAATGGAATTGATTCAATTAGCATTGAATTAATTTTCTTTGCAAAAAGGGACTTTACAAATCATTGCAATTCTTCTGATCACTCTTCAGAACATTCTGGAGTTTATGCACCATAAAAACTGAGGTTTTGTTAAAATTAATATTTGTATGCACTTCATAGCTTATAATTGCCCATACTCCATCTGTTCCTCTGTGTCATTGTTTAGCCCCCTTTGGCTTTTACATTAATGGTCAGGGCCCCCACAGGACCACCAAAGGAAGATATTGTTTGGGGGATGGATAATTTTCTGTCCAGCAGTGACAATGACCTTACAGTGGCATATTAATTTGTATGTGTTTGTGTTCTACATAAAGTCGATCATGCACATCAGTGCTGATGAAAAAAACACGAATTTCACTTTTATTAACCTTCCTGTTTACCTGATGGATGTAAATTATTGATAATAATTCATTTGATGCTTCATTGTGTTGGCCATTTATTAGTCTATCATCAGTGGTCAGTTTCTGACTGGACACTATTGTTTGGGCTGGTTGATTAGTCACACTAGCTGTGTGTGATCCAATCTGCACAAACTGGGGGTTTATGGCCATTCATGAAAGCAGTAAAGGGGGCTAAGCAGAGAAAGAGAAAAAGCAGCATGTTCCATGTGCACCTGTACCTGGACAGTGAGTGTAGGTGGAAGAATTAGACTGAAATGCCAACTAAGTAAACTCTTAACTGTGTCAATTTGAACCAAAATGGCCAAACTACTGTCTCAGTTATATTGGTAAAATTGTAATGAATGCCAATATAGTGGAACAAAATTACATTGAAACACCTCACAGGTTCTAGCTATTAAGCAGGTTGTAGTAAATAATGAATGTAGCAAAATATGTCAAAAGCTGATAATGGAATATAATGACAAGGAGAGGAAACATAGTGAGACAAATTTTTTTTCTTTAAAATATCAAATTTTTGCAGAAAAATAAAGGATAAAGTAATTTATAAAGTAATTTGACAAAGTAATACTTATTTTTGCAACAGCAACAACGGTAGCACAATGTTTAAAATTTTAATGAACAATTTATGTATATGTCTATACTATCATATAACTAAAACATTGATCCTTTCAGACATGATCATCTCTTGCCAAAACATTTTAAAATTCCATGTATTTATTTAGTACATTTTTATCTTTTTAGATTCAGTGTTCTCCCAAGCTGGGAGCATCTATCAAAGAGTATCTCAAGGTCGCACACACTAAAACAGTGCATTGCTGTAATAAACCCCCTGATAATCCTTTAACTCTCCAGGCTTGAAAACCCACCTTGAAGAACACAGTGTACTTATAGAGTTCTGAACACTCTGAACTGCCTCAATCCTCTCCCTCTTTTTTTTCTCCCTCTCTCTTACCTTTCTCCAGCTTCTCATTTAAAGAGGTCATATATTCTGAGACCTTTCTGTCTCTGAAAAGATCTGTAGCCTTTTTTTCCCAGTTATACTGCTCAGTGAAATGGAACTGTATTACTCTGTGACCGGTGAAGACATTGCCTTTCAGCTGCATAGAATTTCTTTTTAAAATAAATGTTTGCAGCGCTGAAACCAAAGCCAAAATGCATCCTTTTATCTTCACTGAAATGCTTTTGTTTCTGCCATATTTGTGCAGGACCTTTTGAAATTTTAACATTGATCAAAGCTACATTTTCATAGTCAATAATTGACATACGTCACTACACATGTACAAAATTGTGAATCGGAAAGAACTACTTATTGAGTTATTGTTGGAAATGATCAGATTTATTAATCATAGTAATAATAATCAGATTCTTTGTTAACAAATCTTGATTAACAATTGCTTATGAAAACAAAGATTACAGGAAAAAAAACAAACAAGGCATTTGATGAGAAGTTAATCTATTGATCACAGAAGTGGTATTTTGAAATTTTGTGGAACCTACACACGTTCAAATATCTTGATTGGATACACACCCAATCCCCACATTATTTACCCTCTTCATTCATTCATTCATGCATTCATTCATTCATTCATTCATACATTCATTAATTCATTTATAATTGGTGGATCACATCAAGAATCACATTAACCTCCCATACAAGTTTAAACCAAATTTCCCAGTTCAGTCTTGTGTTAACTGATGTTGAACAACAGCTTCAAACGTCGAACACATTGAAAAACTAAATTATGGGACTATAAGAATAATCTTGCCATCGGAATGCATGATATAAAACTGAACTAGCCAAGAAAAGTTCCTAACTTTCCCGGAGATCATCAATATGCAGATGGCCAATAAGAGGGCACAACTGATAATTCAACCAGCAAATAAGAATGTAGGAAAGAAGGTTAAACTTGAAGCAAAGACTGCAGGAAACAAAATGAGGTTTTCTTTTAATAATTTTCAAAACAACAGCCCTTTTTAGTAATTTATGAGTAGTAACTTGAGTAGTAAAAAAAATTCCCCCCTTGCTTCCTTGCAATTTTCTGAATTTTTCAGAACCGCACACACACAGGTTAGACGTGCTGTTTGAGGGAAACAAAGTATAAAACAGCTTTATGAGACATTCTATGAGGAGCATTAATAACATAGCGGTAATTATTTTCACTACTGCCTGCTGGAAAAAGAAGAGCAAACAATAAAGATGGTTTATGTTCGTAGGCTGATGGAAGTAAAGGCCCCATGTCAACATCCATTAATGAACCCAAGTGAATGAACTTAGGATAACGTTAGCTCGATGATAAAAAAAAATTGCTTTTCTTTCATAATATCTTCACATCTGCTTCTGGACAGGTTTGTTCTGTCCTGACCTTACAGACCTAGGTCCCTTTTTTTCCTGGGATGAGACAGGAATCAGACACTTCACATGTCGGAAAAACTGCAGACTCTCTTTAGAGATATTGCACTTAATACACTTAAATAAATGTGTGCTGGGGGAAAGCTGTGAGAGAAAAACATCACTGCTGTCAAT
Organism: Hepsetus odoe; assembly: GCA_017165825.1. Taxonomy (NCBI): domain Eukaryota; kingdom Metazoa; phylum Chordata; class Actinopteri; order Characiformes; family Hepsetidae; genus Hepsetus; species Hepsetus odoe. Next base: position 18,204,006 of record CM029383.1, read on the forward strand.
ATTATGTTATTACTGTAATGGCAGTGATTGAAATGTCTGTTTCACTAAAAACACTGTTGAGTCTCCCTCTGTGGGTGACGGCTTGTTCATGTAATGAACAGACAGATTGGACTGAATAACAAATCATTGTAACCCTTTATTTTAGCACATATAATGTATATATGAGTGAAATAATGTATAACACACAGAATGCTGTTGAATTCTTCTTCCTGGCTGAGCCATATTTGTATGCACTTGCAGTTAGATTTACTGGAATTGTGTTATATTCCTTAATGTTAAACAGAGCTGATGGGTGATGGTGGTCTAGTGGTAGGGTACTTACCCTTACCCTAGGTCTATGGACGTATGGATCAAGAGGACTAGCACTATAATCATTGGGTTGCTGAGCAAGACTCTTAACCCTGAATTGCTCCAGGGAGACTGTATCTGTAATTAGGACATGGAAGTCCCTCTGAATAAATGCTGTAAATGTTGCCCAAATAAAAGCGTATGTAAAAAGAATATAGAAACATTCATGGCAAAACTGACTCCATATAGTACCAAAAAAAATCGTACCTGTGCAATGCAAGGCATGTTGTTCACTTAACACATTGTTTCATCTTTCAGTAGACGTGCTTGTAAGAAAATCAGTATTAGAAAAGAAAAGTCATAGTAGAAAAATAATGTTTCCCTCTTTTTGATAAAACACAAAAAACACTTAGTTTACACTCCTTATTCCTAATACAAACAGCCATAGGCTTAGATGGAAATTACTTGAGGCAAAGGTGGAAATGATAGTTATTAGAGATAATAATCTCTCTGTTCAGCCCACATCAGTCTAGCTCTGCCTGTTCACACTGAAGTTATCCATCCATCCATCCATCCATTATCTGCCGCTCGTCCCAAACGGGGTCGCGGGGGAGTGCTGGTGTCCAACCCAGCGCACACAGGGCAAGGACGGGGGACGCACCCTGGACAGGTTACCAGCCCATCGCAGGGAGGAGCGGGACGGGGACGGCACCTTGCTCAAGGGTAACTCAGGGCAACCTATTGGGAAGGGGTTCGAACCCCCAATCCTCCGATCACGTGGCCAACACCCTAACCACTAGGCCACCACTGCCCCCACTGAAGTTATAAGGAGTGTTATTTGAATATATCAGTCTTAATGTATCAGAATATATCAGTCTTAAACAGTGACAATAAAGGCTGGTGAAAGGTGAAAAGTCATAAATTATGATGCATAAAAACATTATTGAGTAAGGAAAATCATTATTGAATAAGGAAAAAATATGTCGGCTTTAAGCCCTTTAAAATTTATCCCTGTAAAGTTTCAGATGCAACATAAGGTGCCTTATAAGCTGTGTATCTGAAGTTAAATCCCACAATTTTTAAACGTTGTATTTCATAGGCATTTCTCTTTTGAAAAAATAAGATACATCAGAATTAAAAAAAGCTTTTTGAAGGACATTTCTAGGGGCTCTTTCAGTGCGAAGTGAACTATGAACATTAACTTCACAGCTTCACTTTCATCCATGTTTCTCATCTGTCTCCATGGAGTTTCTTCTGTTTTCCTTACATCTTTCATGTTATTTCCATTATTGCATGTATTTTAGGGATATGCTAATGAATCACCTTTACTGAGTTTTGTCCATTTAGGTTGTAAACTGTCTTGATGTTGGGAAGATAATGGATTATGGATTAATAACTGCCTAAAATGCAATACAGTAATAAGTACAGATATTTGAGTTGGGATGTAGGGATTAAAAGTAAGACGTGTTTGTATCTCCTTACTTCCAGTCTCTTGTTGACAGTCATTGCAAAAATTACAGTCTAAATTCGCTGCTGCTCATGTCAGGTAGGACAGGAGAGGCTTCTTCATTTGTAACTTGTCTGAGCCATGTGACAGTGAACATCAAGGTAAAATTTACTCTCATCACTTAGAATTAGAGTTTGTGTTTACACAAACATCGCTGGCGTGTACAGAGCTGAGCCCCACTCCCACCTCGGATACTCAGACCTCATTTCTGGTTGAAATGACAATAAAAACATTCTTGGCTTGACTTGACTTGACTAGAGTAGCCTCAGACCAGATTACAGCACAGATAGAGAAAGTAGAGCACAAAGGCTTTTCACTGTAGTAAAGGCCATTAGTATCGCAAGATCTGTTGCTCCTTTAGTGTTTTGTGTTGTGCAGATCACGAGGCCATGCCCCCGGGTGTCAAACGCCGGAACTCTCAGGAGCTTTGGTTGTATTTTACTCTGCCTTTGTGGGATGGAGTGGTCCACATGGGGCTACCATTCATGTCACTTCCACACCAAGTCTAGAGCCACATGCAGCTGTCTGCAGCTGTGTGATTTAAAATCCCCAGACCTGAGTGCCAGTGCTTAATCACATTGAAGGAAATGGCACAGGCAATCACAGGCAATGCCAGTTCACTGTACACTAAAGATCTGCGTTATGCAATGAAGGCAACATTCAATTTCAGTTTTTACGGACATTTCAGAGCAGTGTGTGCTCCTACTGACTGTCAACTTTTTTACTAACTGCTCTATTTTAATACAGTGTTAAAAATCATGTGTACTCACTATAGTGTAGAAATATCATGCATGCTTTTGTGCCTTATGTTCTCTCATGCTTAGGGGCAGCGGTGGCCTAGTGGTTAGGGAGTTGGCCCTGCATCGGGAGATTCCCTCACAAGTAGGATGCCCTGAGGTACCCCTGAGCAAGGTACCGTCCCCGTCACTGCTCCCTGGGTGCTTTCAATAGCTGCTGCACGGTGTTTGTGTGCATGGGTTAAAAGCAGAGGTCCAATTTCGTTGTGGTTCACGCTTGCTGTGCTGTGACCTCGCAATGACAAGGGTTTTCACTTTCACTTTTCACTTTCACTTACCTACATATATAAAAGGCAATCAGAATTATGTATGCACATTGTTTTAATGAGAAGGGATAGAAAAAAAATTTAAAATATATAAAAACTGATTAATCAATATACAATTATATCTCAGCACAGCTCAAGTATCTTCAGGGCACCTTCAGGGTATCCTCAAATCTTGTTTTGCTAGCTTAAGATATTCTTTTTGGCTTTATGACAACCAGGGTCTTTTCAGAGGTTCTCTCTTTTGTTGTTTCTCATTAAACTAATATTACAGAATAATTCAATCATAAACCAATCTGTTGTTTAATTGGAGTTCTGCAAAAAATGTCATTTTACCCAAAATGTATGAAAAATCAAAATGAATAACCTCTGTGTGAAATTTAAATGTAAAATTGTCAAACCTACAAGCCTGGAATGGTTAACCAAGTAGTCAATTACCCCCTACACACACCCGTAGTCGACCGGGAGTGTTGATAATATGAGCAAGTAAATCACCACCTGCTTAATGATGCTTTGACTTCCATTACGTATTTGCTCACTGTGTGCCACACAAAGCACTCTGTTTCCTCAGGATACGGCACTGTGCAAAAATTCAGCTTCTGGGCTTTTGTAGCTTGAGACTTGTTTCACTGAGACCTGCTCTAGATGTTGTGAGAGCAAACATTTAACTGCCATTTCCTGTGTAAATGGGTGGGCAAACAGAAGAGCCCCTTAGAGGCAGTAACTGCATGGCTGTATCATGTTACATAAAGCATTGGGTGATGGTTGAGGTAAGGGAGCGCTTCATCACTAAAGGCTTTCATCACTCATTTTTTCCACTAGAGCCAACCTGAAATTGTGCTGCTAACAGTTTGCTCAGTGTTGACATTGGAATCACATTTGTTTGCATTTCTGGGACTTTTCAACTCATCATTTCTTGTATGTCACAGGTAGCAGCCAATTTTCCAAACTGACATTTCATGCCATTTAATGTTTCCTAAAAGATTATGATCAGGTGTGGTGGATTATTATGGTCAAAATGTCCCCTTTGTTTTCATTTTACTACATTTGTAGCCCAGATCCAGGTGCATTTAGTCAACATTTTAGTTACTGTGCAACATCATCATCAGGGTTCAATCATGAGTCAGATTGACAGATGTACTGTGTGTCCAAAAGATTGTAAATGCCTGTTCATCCAACTTTCCTTCTAAAATCAAGAGTATGGTGGTCAGGTACTGAGTTTGAAGGATTAGTTCTCAATGAGAAACTCATAATTCATTTACATTTAGTAGACATCCAGAGCAACTTCCATTTCCCATTTACATGGAACTTATCCCTGGAGCAGCTTGGGGTTGAGGGTTTTGCTCAGGAACCCAGGTGGTGCAACCTCTTGGTCCACAGGTGGTTATCCTAACACCAGACCACCACAACCCAAAATATATCAGATCAGAGAACACTGCTCCACAGTCCAATGCTAGGAAGGCTTCATACCCCTCTACTTGCCTCTAACTGGCCATGGTAACCTTAGGATCATGACTGCTCAGGAGAATCTTCATTTATAGGCAACTATTTTCATTTGGGGTATGACTAATCCTCCTCATTATTGATAGTATTATGGCCTGTTCTCTGATTCATACAAAGCATTCAAATTGTGGGGTTTGACATCATCAGCAAGGCCTCTCAGCAAATACAGTGCATTGAATGGAAGCCACTCTCCATGACCAAGTACCATGACCTCTATTCATATATGACTTTCATCCTCGGAAACTTAAAATCCTTGTTCTTTCATTCTTTCAACAGCTTTTTTGCTCATTCATTCTCTAGCCTATAGGGACAGGCTGGTTAAATATAGATAGACTTCCTGCTCTTGTTCTGCCATGCACTTTGCAAGGAGTCTTTAGAAGAATCCATTGAATTATTTTAGTTAAAAAAGACTTTACATAGTTAATGGAATGATCACTTCCTCCATTTTGAGCCATACATACATATGTAGCTATCCAGATCATGTGGCAGAGAATCATGTTTGTATAATTAGAACTCTGGTGCACCTTCCTTATGTAAATCAGCTCTAACACCAATAGCAAATACTTGTGTTAAGCAGCAGCAGTCTCTATTTTAAAAAAAGTGCTAAGATGGTGTTCCTCAGAGCGTGAATCTGAAAAAGATTTCTCACTGGAGCATTTTTTTTTCTTTGTGGGGAAGTGTCAAATCTGTGTTTTGTGTGACAATTAATCTAATGTTCTGAATTTAGTGCTTTCAAAAGCTGTTTTTAGAAATTTTGCACCTTAAATGTCTTAAAGGAAAGTAGTGTAGGGAACTTAATTCAATCTACTACATTTCTCTATTGGCTTATATGTGCAATGTTTAATGTTAAACTAGATAATTAACAACGGGAGCTTAGACTCTTGATTCTTTGCTCATAAACTTGCTGTCAATCTGTGTTTACTTAGAAAGTTTACACATTGAAAGAGCAGATAAGTAATAAGAAGCCACAGAATGGCTAAGAAGAAGAAGTCATCCAAGTTTATGTCTCTCAAACAGCAGTCACCATCACTGCTGTGATAGGCCAGCCTCAAAGTATGATAGTTCAAGGGTTCCACTATCTGTGAATAGTACTGAAGCATTTTCATCAGTGTAAAAGAACAACTAAGTTACAGTGGGTGAAGACAGTCTTTACTCATCAATAGAATTTACAACAATTGAATTATGACATATATGATGCAAAAAAAGCCTGAAATTAAAGAACGGTTCAATTTACAACAACTGAAAATGAGCTTTGTAGTACTCTTAAAATGACAACAAGTGTGTTTTGCTGTTGAGGATGAAGCTTTATTGAAGATTATACATAAAGAGATTCATAGGAATGAACACACGAGTTAGGCTCACTTACAGACCATGGCTCCCAAACAACTGGGAGCTGGCCCGCTGAACAAAAAGCCTTAAATGAAGGAACAGTTCATTGAATTCATGATCTAGCTTTTAGAAAATTAAATTCTGAGGAAGCAGCCCCGGTTCATTATAATTAAGGATGCTGGTACACATCCATTTTTAGGGTCTACCATCCAGAGAAACCAGGGCACAATATGCAATCCTCTGCTTTTAGCCCCCAGAAAACCGTGGTTGTAAGTTTATTTGATTTATATCTGTGATATTAGTGTGCATTTGGAGTATTAATGGGCAGGTTTATAGTACTATAGAATATAGTACTTTGCCAATATTCAAAGGGTTATGCTGTTATGAATCAACTTTTTTGAGTTTGATGCTAAGCAACTGACTCCTGATTCATAATGGAGTTGAGATTTCATTTAATGTCCATTCACACAAAGAAATTGACATGTTATATATAATATATAACCATTAAATGATTGTTAAACTATGTATAGCTCTACTGTTTTGTCCTCAAGACAACAGTGCACTAGACACGCATTGAGGCTATCATGGATTTGTACAGTTCTTGAATAGGAAATTATATCTCACCGACTTGCTATAAACATAAACCTTTGGTTCAGTGCCCCTCATTAATCGGGAGAACATCAGGATACACACATCAACACAATATTCATTTATTTTGCCTGCTGTCAGACACTTCAGCCTTAGAAATGCTGTCAGATTAGTTTTGGAAATCCGCCTAAGCTATTCCAACTACAAAATGGGAAAAGAGATAAATTAGAAAATGCAGGAAAAAAACCCACACTGCCTTTTCGAAGTAACAGTAGCTTTAGGGGCTTATAGAAACAGGATAAGGGCTTTGTTATTGTCTTTCTGATTTGATGGACTGAATGAAGAGGTGTGCATGCTACAGGCATGCTAAATTGGCCCTCCATGTGTGTAAGATGTGTAATTTGATTAGTGGAGCTGTTTTGTGGGTTCAGACATTAATCAGACATGGTGATTCTGTGATTGCAGTTCCTGGATCAGCTTCCACTTTCCACTTCCACGCTGCCTTTGTGTTTAGTTCAAGAATGGATTTTACCTTTACATCTCTCATGGTAATGTAATGTGCCTTTTAGTCAGATTTCATGAGTGTGTGACTTTCACTGGACACATACTAACCACTGTGGTACAAAAAAATAGCAGCTTATTTTATTTGCCATATAATATTGTTTCCAGTTGTAGAACATGGCCAGTGCTGTACATACGCTTTGTGTGGGTCAGAATTAGCATATAATACACATACTATAAAGATTTTTAACACACGATACACATGCTATCACTTGTTAACATACTATAAATGTACTATGAGAAACATAAATATTAACATGCATTAAACATACTATAGCACATTTATATGCTAAACATACTACAACAAATATTGTACTATACACTATCTATATGGTACAATATTTATGTAAACTTTAACAAATACATACAGTACACTAAAAAATAAATAAAATGAGTGAATGTGAAAGGAACCACAAGCAATCCACATAATAAAAAGTATTATTTTGAATATGTCACAAGATGAAGTGTTGAACATTACAGTGAAGATGCATTGTTACTGTGAAGGTCTGGTTTGCTGTTTAGTGTTCCAAGTATGTGGAAGTCTACTATCATCTGCGCAGTGTTTTGAGCTTTGCCACTGGACCAGCTGCTCCATTGAAATTCTGTGGAACGAATCATCGTCATTGATCATGACACAATGGCATCATCCACAAACTGCAGGATCTTCAGAGACAACACAACCTTGTATTACTCCAGCAGAGAGGGTGTGGATGTTTTTCCTGGCTGCATCAGTTGTCTTCTCTTTGGTAGGAAATCCATGATCCTCCAGCAGATGGGATCTGGCAGGGACAGTTTGACCTGACCTGCAGGAGCTCTAGCATAATGATGTTAAATGCCGAGCTTAAGTCAACTAACGGAACTGGACCTTTCTCAGGATTCATGACTTGTTTCAGTTAATGTTATAATAATGATAATTGTTATTGTTATGAGCCCATATTTCAGAGAATAACTTGTAAGGGACTTCCAGGCTATTTAATCTCAGTGCAGTTTCCCTTTTGTCAGACTTTTCTGCAAACTCGGTAACATTGAAGGATTGATGGAACTGGGAGCAATATGCTAAACACCAGCATGCTAAATCCTAGGAGTCATTTATAAGCAGTCCATCATCACTTAAACAAGTAATTTATCAGTGGCACAACACACATCTATTTAAGGCTGCTCAGTCAACCATTCAACCTATCAGCAAGAGAAATGATGTCGCCACCGAAGCACACTTCTGGGGCTAATTATACCTGAAAGCAGTGTTATGATCTTACCTCTCGTGCCAAAGGGTTGTTTCCTCTTACTCAATATCTACTTAGCCTACTACCTGAAAAAAAGCAAGACAGCTGGGTTCCATTAAGGGATGCACCAATAAGGAGTTTCTGGCCTGATGATAAAAACCAAAAATTAATAATCTTATTGGCAAATCACCACCAATCCCAGTAACCTTAGCATATGTTTACATTTTATGTTTAGTTCATATCATTTACATTTACATTTACAGCATTTAGCAGACGCTCTTATCCAGAGCGAGTTCCATGTTCTGATTACAGGGACAGTCCCCCTGGAGCAATTCAGGGTTAAGGGTCTTGCTCAGGGACCCAGTGGTGGTAGTGGGACCTCTTGAGCCATAGGTCCATAGGCAAGCACCCTACCACTAGACCACCACCACCCTCTCATCTTTTTCTTCATAAACCTCCTCTTTGGTCTTCTTCTTTTCCTCTCTCCTGGCAGCTCAATCTTCAACATCCTCCTCCCAATATAATCCTCATTATCTCCTCTGGACATGTCCAAACTAACACAACCTTGCTTCTCTAACTTTGTCTCCAAAACGTCTAACCTGAGCTGTCTAACCTCTAATATACTAATTTCTAATCCTGTCCATCCTCGTCTCACCCAACGAAAATTTCAGCATCTTTAACTCTGACACTTTGCCTGCTGCCTTTTCATCAGTGCCACCGTCTCCAACCCGTACAAAATAGCTGGTCTCACTACTGTCCTATGAACCTTTACTTTCACTCTTGCTGGTACCCGTCTGTCACAAATCACTCCAGCTTCTCTTCTCCGCCCATTCTAACCTGCCTCCACTCTCTTCTTCACCTCTCTTCCACACTCGCCGTTACTCTGAACTGTTGATAATAGGTATTTAAATTCTCTCCCTTTCCTCCTTTTCATTCACACTCATGTATTCTGTCTTTGTCCTACTCACTTTCAATCCTCTCCTCTCTAGAACATATCTCCATCTCTCCAGGTTCTCCTCAGGCTGATCCCTACTCTCGCTACAGATCACAATATCTTCATGTTTCATATAATCATATAATGTTCATATACTGATCTATTAATGAAGTGCAGTGTGTGTAATAAGGGCTGCAATTAAAATCCTAATCCCAATCCTAAACGTATTAATTGACATTGAGAAGACACATCTTAATAAGACATGTGTTAGCTTTTCAGATATCGCAAGTACTTTTTTGTGCAGCATAACTGTGCTTACCCTCCATCATCCCCACCCCAGCAAAGCCTTTTTGTAGAATCATCATTACTTGATAGTCCAATGCATAGAGAGTTAAAAAACAGAGGGGGTTCTGAGGAACAGCTGGCCTCAGTGATTGTATTCCCCAGTAATAAGAGCATGAAGCATTTTAATGCAGGGAATTAAACAGTGGATGCCTACCATTATAGGTTTCACTGTTTGACAAATGCAGTTGTATCAGTACTTGCTGAAGAAATCGGAGTAAAGGCTCTTTCTAATGCATTAAAATGTCTTTTTCAGCAAGGCTGCATAGGCTGATATTTTGCGCATTCATTTTGATGCCAAGCACACTTGCACACACATACACGCACCATTTTTCAGACCTGACTGAGACCGTATGGCATGTTTTCAGGGCACGTCCGGTGCCATCTGCGAGCCTGCCGCTCTCAAGAAAGGGATTCTGTCAGACCAGACTGCAGCATTATGCAATACAGTATTAGAATGAAAGAGAAGGAGCAGATTCAGGATACTGTAAGGAAATGCCAAATTTGAAACTGCTGATGCCAGTATTTGTAAATTCAGTGCAAATTTCAGTGTGGCCAATTATAAATATTAAATTCTCAAACATAAATATGAAGGTAACATTACGCTTGAACCTGGCAACATAACATTGAAATAACATTGATATATCACAAAGATGTTATATTATACCAATAATGTAACATGACTGTTATGGTAATTGACATAATCTGTCATGACAATTCATGACTGCATATGACATGCTTCATGATATGGTTCTTGCATGGTTATACCAAGTTATGTTGCAAGGTTCAATGAAGGTGCCAAGAGTATAATTAAAATACACTTGATCCAACAGTTATAAACATAACAGAGAATACAATATTACATTATCCACTTGTATGTGTTAATGACACCAGAACGTTCTTTATTTATTTATTTTTGATGGACCAACAATTCACAAATGGGCTGAACCTTGCTTTTCACTCCAGGGGCTGGTGTCTACAAAATGTTAAATATGAAGTGCCTGCTATGCATCTAGCGGAGAACTGAAATTAAATACATAAAACAAGCATTCATAACATATAAAACAAATTCGCAGGAAAGTCCAGCATAAATATACTTGCAATTTTTCTTATTCTGTTGGTAATGTCTTCATATGTTATGAGCCATGCTCAGGGTTGGATAACACTTATTAGTTATTGTCTATACTATGATACATGATTTGCTCAGTTACTTGCTACAGTGATGATCTTTTTTTGTGTATGTGTCTGTTATTATTCCACCATCAATAGCTTTGTCTTTCCTGATTGGGCAGTATAAATAATAATCAGATTTGCCAGTAAAATTTTGTGGCTTTAGTTTATTTGTTAAAAAGCTGTCAGCTGGGCCAAAACAGATAAAAGAAGTGAGGGCTTATAGGCCTACTAATCCCAAGTGTACTGCTGCCACATACTTTTATATATGGATATACAAGAAATGACTTACTTTCATGAAGTCAGAAATGCAAAGGTTCAGGAATGACCACTGAAACACACTTAAAAATCTTGATAGCTTTTTAGAGATTTCAGTGGAAGAAATGATAGCTCATATACTGGAAATGAGTATTTGAATTTTAAATGAATTGATGTCTGTGCATGTGACTATATAAAGAGCCTTCCTTGAGACACATTAACGCAGTGCAAATGAGCATGCATTAGTGTCGAGCCAGAGTGGAGATCTGGACATTATTAAGGGTTTCTAATGAAACTTCATGAGTCTCACCATATTTTGTAGATGAATAATCTCCATTTCTTTTCACTGGATGTACACTTGCTTTATAATTCTGTCTTGTATTATATCCACAAATTAGCTTTTTCTGCTCCTTGGTTACAGTATTAGTTTTGTTTTATTGAATGGGGGACTCAGTGGAGGCAGATGGATGATGTTTGTATTACAGTAGAACGAAACTGTTTGGTGTGTATGGTACCAAACCTCCCTACGTCTCAGAGCTAATCAAGCAGATGGATGAAAATTAGGTGAAAGTTATAAATGCCCAAAAATTGACTCTTGTAATCCCAAAACCATTTCACTCTCCTCTATGACCCACGAGAGTCTGTCAGCAGTCTACTATGGCAAAATCTTTGCTGAGTTAGCACTAGTTTGCCCTCTGAAAAATGCCTATTGAATTAACACAGTTTTGAAAATGGGTTTAAGACAAAATCATACCAAACAGGGGCCACTACACAGTGGAAATAGTATACTATGTAAGTAATGGTTAAGATGAAAATCTGTGGGTTCAGTTTCCCATTTGGGTAACTCATTATGTTTAAGAGTGCAAAAGAAAAACAACACAATTAATAAGTGGTACCAAAACTTCAAAACAGTCAGGTATTTAACATTAATAATAATTTACAACTTAAATTATTACTGATATTAAGTTAACTAAAGGACTAAACTGTATTAGTGTAATGCATATAATGATGTATATTAAAGCAAAAGGTAACCTAAAACATCTCCTGATGTATGGTGTCTGATAAAATACAAACCTTTATAGCATTTAATGTAAATTTCTGTTCACTGTGGTTGAACACTTTCTTCACAGTCACTGGTAATTAAGTTGGCAGTAACCTATTATACATTTACAGCACTTTCTGTTTTAGTTTATTATTTCTAGTTCTGTCCACTGAAGTGGTCAGCTAAACTTTCATCCAAAGTCAGCATCATATCTTGGCTCATATATTCTAGACTGTGTATTTTCATTCTCTTTCCTCTGACCTCAGTTCATGTTGCAGATGCAGTGCTGACCAGTCACCTTGGCCAAGCAGAATGATCGGTTTACAAAACCATAATGTCTAGAATCTCATATAATGCTTGTACAGTACCACAAATAAGCACTGATCATTTTAAACAGCAACATTTACTTCATAATGCATTTTAAAACCATATTTTTAAATCACCATGAGAAAATTCAATGACACATGTGCCATCTTTTCAGTGACAGCAACTGTTGTTGCACTGATTGGGATAGAACATCTGAGTCCTGCTTTTTAGCATCAAATACCCAGTAATAAGCTATTCCTCTGGGAGAAAGGAGCATCTGCTGTGGCTCTGCTGGATTACTTTGATTCTAGTCAGTGTGCATGTGTTTTGATCAGTTTTAATAGTACAGTAGAAGAACATGGCTTGTGCTGCCACAGTTTTTAAAGAGTTTTGAATACCACAAAACCAACACATGTATGTTGCAAAACCGACATTACATATATCATATTATCTCTAATATGATTAAAATGTAGTCATACACATTTACCACACTTATCCAGAGTGACTTCCAGTTCCTAATTACAGGGACAGTCCCCCTGGAGCAACTCGGGTTAAGGGGTTTGCTCAGGGACCCAGTGGTGGTGGTGCCAGAGGTGGGATTCGAACCTGGGACCTCTTGAGCCATAGGTCTGTAGGCATTACCCTACCACTAGACCACTGCCACCCATACATAGTGTTATTTAATGTAGAGTTATCATTTGTTGTTATCTGTGTCCATCCATCTATCCATGCCCTATCCCAGCACTCATAGAGTGAAAGGCCAAGAAACACCCTGGAAAGGTCACCAGTCCTTTAAAAGGCAGATACAAATAAACCTCCTTATACCCTGAAGGCAATTTAGTATTTCCATTTCACGTGACCTGCATGTCTTTGGACTGTGTGATGAAGCAAGAGCAAACTCACACAGACATGGGGAGGAACATGCCAACTCCACACAGAAAGGATCAACACCCTGGTTAGGAAATGAAACCAGAATCTCCTTGTTGTGAGGCATTAGACATTGTCATGTCCTAGATTTGATTCCCATTGTTTAAAAAGAGGAATTCTGGATTTAAATTTCTTTCTCGGTGCACTACTGCTTGTTAATTTTTGCTTATTATTTAATTTGAAATTGTATAACATGAGCATGGTGAACTCATCATATCATATCTTAACTTTATCTTAAACCAAAAAGGGCTTTCTTACATTGAGAACACTTAAACACTGATTCTTAACTTGCCAAATGTGATTTGAACTATAGTGTGAATTCTCTAAGTTCATCTTTAAATGAAGTGCATCTAATGCCTCACTTTTTTGTGCAAAGTTACATTGAAAGTGTATTTACAGTAAAGATGAAACTAAATTAATAGGGGCAGGTCAGGCTGGAACAAAGGCATATCCCACTGTTCACAGTTAGACTAATCCTCTCAGCGATATACTAGACATTTTCCACATTTTCCACGCAGTTTGCATGGGTGCTGATTAATTGTGATCCACTATTTCAACATTTGATCCACCACTTTTTCCAAATGAAGGACCCTTTAAAATGCCAATAGCTCTTACAAGACAGTTCCTGCTGTGGTGAGGTCTTGGGTCAGCCTTTAGCTCCACACAAATGAGCTATGTTAAGTTTATACACCGTCCTGAGAGCTAGTCTACCCAGAATTTTAACTCAGCAGTTCTTTTTGAAGCCTACGTTTTGTTCTGTTCCAGGTCTCATTGAGCCAGAGCCAGCAAACGAAGGGCTGTTGAACACCGACCATCTGGCTCAATCAGAGCAGAGATTGGCTCAAGTTACCAAATTTGACCAGACAGATTAATCTGTCAAAATGTACAATACAAAACTCTTTCCTTGGCATGGACTTCAACTCTTTTAATTTATGCTATGACATGAGCTCATAGTAGTTTAAAGCAGCATTAACCAGCTCCAAAATCTGTTGGATATCAAATTAGCATTACCTGTTTAATAACTGTTTCATTTAGCAATCTGTAAGATAAACCATATGAAATTATGGAAAGGAATGAGGGAGTTAGCTCAGAAAAATCACCAACTGAATAATCAGAATTCAATATAATGTCAAGTGAATTACCTTTTTTGATTATAAAAATATTGGCGACTGAGCTTTCATACCCTGCCTGTGTTCTTTAATAAGAAGCAGGAGCTTTTTAAAAATTTGCTGAAAAAGCTCAAAATTTGAGCTTTTGTTGGATAAAGGTTTTATGTTTTATTTACTAAGGAAAAGGAATAAAGCATATTCTCTAATGCAGGGGTGTCAAACTCCAGTCCTGGAGGGCCGGAGACCAGCACAGTTTGGTGAGCTCCCTCCTTAAACACATCTGGTTCGCACTTAGTGGCAGGTGTAGTGAATGTTTTTGTGGAGGGAAACTACCAAACTGTGTTGAACGCCGGCCCTCCAGGACTGGAGTTTGACACCCATGCTCTAAAGTGACACACTTCTTTCATTTAAAGTCATAATTACAGTTGGTTTGCTGAATTGAACATACTGGAAAACATAAAACCAAATACAGTTTTGCAACAGTTTTACACAATTAATACTTACCAATATGTTAAACCTATGTTAATCATTATGTTAATCATGTTAATTGGCATGTTAATCATTTTTACTAATATGTTAAAAATATGTTATGTTATGCCCTTAATTTTGCAGCCAAAATGCCATAACTGCTTTTCTGAGAGCATGGGGTTTATTCTCTCTCACAAACTCAACAAAAAAAGTACAGTTTTAGAATAGATCATTACAAATTTGCTGTGTTTTTTTCTCAGTTTTGAGATTGAAACTTCACTTACCAAACACAATAACTTCCTACAGTTTCTTATTAACCTGAGTGTGATTCTTGCCAGTGTTATTGCAACTCTGCTGGACATTTTTTTCTTGAAAAGAATGGTAGTGATTGCAAGGGCCTTAGAATACAGTATACTGTAATGAGTGAATCTGGCAGAGAACCTTTTCCTACTGAGATTCCTGAATAAGTTGATCTGACTTTACATTTACTTTGGCACTTAATGTAACCTGAAACTTGAAGGTGACATTAGAGACTTATCTTTTCCTTCATAAAATTGTGACTCGGAGCCAAGCAGTGCTGGTTGTGTCCTTGAGTCTACATTTGTTTAAACAAGAAAAGATAAAACGAAGAGAAAAGCAGTCCCCAGCTTGCTCAAATATAGCTCCATGAACAAACAGTCACTTGTTGGGAAAGAAAATTGCGTTATTGGACTGGTTCCTTAGCCACATAGCACCACAAGTGCTGTGATTACACCACCTCCCCAACTAATCTTTATAGCCTCAGTCATCTGAAAGCGCATCTTGCTGTGTGCTGGGGCCGAAATAGAATCTCACTACCATTCAAACAGCCTCACAGCAGTCTATCACATCTTCCAACCGTTGCCAGTTTTTGGCCATGCTTAGCTCAGAGATAAGATAAAGGTGAAAACAAATAAAAGGATAAGTATTGGCTGCAGGCAAAATGTTCCCCACTTGAGTGTTGATGAAGTTCATTTTCATTATGTCTTTATTCTTCCCAGAGAAAGAAGCTGTAATTATTTTCAAGTTACAAAGAGGTTTCACTTTAATGAGATAGAAATGTGGAGATAATTGGATTTTCATGCCAGAAATCAGCAGGACGGTTTCTCGTAAGCCTAATAAGATAAATGCCAGCATTTAGCAAATGCAATAAGCACTGTTTATACTTTTTTATGATTTTGAACTTGGCTAGTTTATGAGACAATCCATCCATTGTCTGAATGGGCTTTTTCTAGCTTGGGCACTTGACAGGTCATCTGTGACAGGGCAGACACACAAACCTCACACACACAGTCATACCTAGGGGGCATTTTAGCATCTGCAGTCCTTCTGATATGCATGTCTTTGGACTGATGAAAATCTGGAGGAAAGCTTAAAAGACAAAGGAACATGCAAACTCCACATAGTCAGGACCCAAGCCGTTCCAGCTGGGAATCAAATCTTCAACCTTCCAGCTGTTTTGGCAACTTTACCACCCACTACCCACTACCCAATGTACCAGTGTACCATTCTTTGTGGAAATCATCATATCATTTTACTGCACAACAAAGGGAATTTTTATGGTATTACATTGGGTTTATGTACCAAAATTATTTTCCTCCCTCCATTGTCATGTTCATGACATTTGTTACAATTAGATGCTTTTTAATGTAGCAACTTATCATGAATGGATGGTGCTAACTAGTGTAGGTTTTTGTTATTTGACCTAATAAAAAACACTTTCAACACAATGGCCAATATTGGACACCACGTACTACATCACTGGGTGATTTTCCACCAGTTGAAGCAACAAATATTTAGTCTATATTTAGTTTTTGTCAACTGCAAGCAGTAAAAGTAAATAAAAACAGCCCTTGCTGGAGCAGTGAAGATGAAACATGCCAGAATGATGTTGTATAGATACGCTTATTAAAGCTTATCTTTGATTGAAACTTTGAGTTTGCTGCAAAGATGTATGTAATACTGGCTGCCATTCCCTCCCCAGGGACAGTTAAAATCTAGCATCTCCTCCTTTCATTCTCTGTTGGGATCCAATTAGACAACATCTCTCGGGCATTTTGGCCAAATAAACCCAATAACTGTTTGGCAGTGAAAGAAAACCTTGTTTCAATCTCCTACGTTCAAGAATGTGATGTCACATGAAGTTTCACTCATTTTGGTATTTCTAAATGCACTGGTTTTTGTAACTTCAACACTGCATTCAGAGCTGACCTAGGATTTCTCAAATGTTGGCCCTTTAACCTTTGTTGTTTAGGCTTAAAGAAAGGATCCCATATTAGAGAATTTTTTAGAGCTAATCAGTTCAGACGGGTGGCTGTGGTTCAGTGGTAGGCTACTTGCCTGCAGACCTCTGGATCAAGTGGTCCCAGGTTCAAATCCCACATTTGGCACTACCACCATAGGGTTCCTGAACAAGACCCTTAACCCTTAATTTCTCCAGGGGGACTGTCCCTGTAAGAGCATCTGCTAAATGTTTAGGGGAAAACACAGATTTATTTTTAGTGCCAAGTTGGCCTTAGTGACTTCTGTTCTGGTACCCAGGTGTCTTCATTTCTGCATATCTATATGCCTACTCCCTTGGTCTTCAGCTATGTGACCCCCTGGCTTATTTATTTAAACACGTGGTAGTCATTTTAAGTTATTGCTATGATGGGAAGACAGCAAAGGTTTGTACTAAAACAAAACACAAAGGCTCCAGGGATTGAAAGCCAACTGCAATCTTCTGGGTGTGAGTCTCAAAAGACTCTTGGGTTAGCAACAATGGTGCAGCCTAGTGTGAAGCAGTGTGTACACTGTGCTGCAGATACAGAGGAAGTCATAACTTTAAACAAATAAAAAGAGAAAAGGAAATAATAAAAGGTGGCCACATTTTTGAACACCTTTTGATGACTAGGGACATAAAAATTCCAAAAGAACATGGGAGCTGTTCTGCACCAAGCAACCGACCTGATAAATAAACTAATTATTAGGTCTTAAATAATGGCAATTATTTTCTTTATTTAATTTTCTTTATTTAAAATTATTTAAATTGTTTGATGTGACTGTTAATACTGTTAAAGGTTTTTATACCATTAATTCTGAAGTTCATGCTAAAGATGGAATACTGAAAGGTGCAAAAATAACCCTTTTTTAATTACTTAAACGTATGATCATTGTATTTTGTGATGTCACAATTAAGCATACATCCATATCATTATTCAGCTTCGTGTCAATCTTAAAGGCACAGTAATGGCCTTATTGAAAATGATAAAGTGACGTTGGAACGGGGGGGGGAGTCAAATTTAAAAAATGCCCCCTTTAAATTCTAGCATGTTGACATGGTCTTACGCATTGTAATGCATGACTCCCATTTATAGAACATCTTAGAACAGGTTTAGTTTTAAAATCTTCCAACAGTTTGATGAGGAGTGAGGAAGAATGGCTGTGGCTTTAGGAGGTTTAGTGTAACCCGGTGACACTTCACTAAAGGCCAGTATGAACATTTTAAAGGATCATTAGTTTGATTTGAGAACTGTTGTTAAAATGAGCTTTGATAAATGATTATATAGGATTATTTCAGGTGAAATATGGACAGCTCATTAATACTGACCATCAGTAAAGTGTTGCATTTTCTGCCTCATGTCAAAAATGGCCTTAGTATTTAACAATGTGTTTCAACGGTGTGCACAAATCCTTTTCACAAAGTGTGTCCACAAAGTGTCTTCTTATTTACATCTCTGATATGTTTGCAGTTTAACTTTCCCTCAATTATTTGTCACTCTAGTCGCTGATGGGTCTCAGCCCACAGTGTCAGCTTTTCTTTTTTTTTGCTTTTTTGAAGAGAAGAGTCATTACTTGAGCCACTGTCTTGTGAGCGTGTTGCTTTAGGAAAACTTGTTATAGAACCTTAAATTATGTGAACATTTTTTTAAACCTTTCTCTCATTCACATATCACATTTATGCAAACAGTTCCATCCATTGAAATATTCTTTGGAGAACCAGAAAGGGGTTGTCAAAGGGACTTTTTGGCTTTCTGACATCTTTGTTAAGAGAGCATCATGCAGAGGCAGAATAATGTTTCTCACTACTTTATAAACTGTATTTTTAGCATTAACTCATTAAAAGCTTGTACTTTGTTGATTAGATTGTGCTTCATTGATTACATAAAAAATCGATCAAATCCTCATGTGATGTGATGGAAAATGAAGTTTTTATGTTCTCCAAAAAGCTGTAAGGGGTTGATCAGTTGGTCCTGCTGAGTTCTAAAGCGGCATTTTTGAAGGCAAAGGCTAAAGGCTGACATTATTTGAAAGGTCATTTTCTGTGATGCAGTTTCAAGTGCATTCAAAATCCTTGGGCAAATCATGGTCAAAGCAGAAATGACAAACTATGATTTTTATCTTTAAAGTTATGCCTTGCTGGATAAAAGGAGCTTATTGAGCGGATTTAGTGCATGGATCGGTGCTTTCATCAGTCTAAATTACAGTGTGCTTCAGTGATCCACATCATAAAAAGCTTTTTGCTGCATTACTGGTTGTGTATTGGGTAGCTGTGAATATTTTAGAACTGTAAGTGTGGTTTTGTCTATTATGTTACTTTATATAATATGTAATTTTCTAAAACTAGTAAAAGCATAATTACAGTTAAACATAACAAGAATGTTTTTTTTAAAGTTGGTTCTATGAATACATGACCTCTGGTTAAACTCCATTAATCACCTGAATTTGTTCTGTTATACTAGATATACCTGGTTTAATTTGATGAAAATCGATTACACTCATAGTAAAAAAAGTGTATGGAGAATTTTACATGCATGGACCAATGGATGAAAGGTCTGAAACCCAACACCCAGCATCATTCAGCACCATACAGTTTACAAGCCTCCAGCAGCAGGAAACAATAGTTGTCCTTGTCAGCATTGCTTTCTGTTGTATTATATTTTTTAACTCAATGTCAGCTGAGAACATCAAAGCATACAGTAGGAGAGTAACTGAACAGTGGTGGAAGTGGTGGTGTTAATGGAGTTGATGGAGATCATGGACCCTGAAAAGAGAGAGAGAGAGAGAGAGAGAGAGAGAGAGAGAGAGAGAGAGAGAGAGAGAGATAGCATGTGATGAAAGATAATCCAGCAGCAGATGTGGCACTTCCTCCTTTCTCTCTCTCTCTCTCTCTCTCTCTCTCTCTCTCTCTCTGTCACTTTTTCATCACTGGAAGGGAAGGAAAGCAAATACAATGAGTCATAGTCGTCTCTCCAACACACCACCGCCTGCCCAGTAGTTCCACCACCCAGATCCCCATGGCAACCAGCCCTCTCACTCTAGCAGCTCTGGGATGCATCATCATCATCATTGCCTCCACTCTGGAGGGGGGGAGATGGTGGCGGGAGAGAGAGAGAGAGAGAGAGAGAGAGATGCAAAAGCAAAAGAGTAAGCAAGTCATATTAAATCAACCTCATGACAGAATTAGTGCCAATGTCAGATTTGCATTAGCCCTATCAACATTGCAGTATTTAAATCATAACTCATGATGTTATTTATTTTTTTAGTAATGATGCCATTACTTAAAATTATATAATTTGATTAAATTTTACATAACCCAGATCTAAAAAAGAAAACACAGGCTGTATAGCATATTAGAATTCTTTCTATTAAAACATGTTTAAATGTAATATAATATATAGAGGAAGATTATAGATTATATCAGCAGAAAAATACACTGATGATACAAAACATTATGACCACCTGCTTTTGTATTCCGTTGCACCTCTGCATACTGCCAGCAGTGCTCTGACCCACCAAGACACAGGACTCTCCCAGACCTCTGAAGGTGCACTGTGATATCTGGCTCCAAGATATTAGCTGCAGTGCAGCTGCCATGGATTGGACTGGTAGAGGTGCATTGTCCCGCTCAAATCCATTAGGACTGATATTATTATGAAGAGGTGTAGCTGGTCTGCTACTATGTTCTGCTATGTTAGATAGGAAGTGTCAAACCGGCATCCACATGAATGTCTGGGTGCAGGTTTTCCCACTGACTTTCCCGCTCACTTCATCTTTGTCTCACAGTGCATCCTGGTGCCACAATTCCCTCAGTTAAAAATTAAGGATCTGCCATTTTTCCATTCCTCCAAGCTCCAGTTCCAAAGCTTGTGTAGATGCTTATAATGTTGGAGAGGGGAGTCCATGGAAACCGTTGGTCTGAAACATCATACTCATGCACCGTCATCACACATTGCTCTGTTAAGTACATTCAATATTTAGGTGTCTCTTGCCACAGTAACCTTTTTTCAGCCTGGACCAGACTGAATAGCCTTTATCACTCTCAACAGTCTGTGAGATTTAAGTGCCACACTCTGTTGTCAGATTGTGGTTTGTCCCTTTGACCACTGCTGGCACACTGCACTACTTCAGTGCTGCTGTTTTAGAAATGTTCTGACCCAGTCATTTGGTAGTATGATTTGGTCCTTGTCACTTCTTTATTTCACCCAGAACGACACATTAATTTTTGCAAAATGACGGTTCACTTACCATAGTGTGTATTTTAACTCAGCAGTGTATAGTTTAATATTATGTAATGTTTAATACCACTGTAGCATTAGAATATGCAAGACTGAAGCATTGTGGAAATTCAGATGTTTACAGTTTGGTGCAAATGTTTGGAACTTTTTTCATTTTATCCTGCAAAGGAAGAACGGAAAATTTTGAAACTCAGAAAAGTTCTGAAGAAAGGAAAGATGTAGGGTTAGGGTTAGTAACATATAGCAAAAATAACCAATAACATAAAGCAGAAATTTTCAGGGTTCCACACATAATTCTAAGCAAATGTGGGACATTAACCATGTTAACCATGTAGAAAATCATCAGATTCGAGTTCTGTTCCTTCCATGTGGATGCTCAGGCACCTCTCAGGATTAGACTTACATACCAAAAACTTCCCAAATTCTGGCAATAAGCAAGTATTGTAAAAATGTAAAAAAATATATATATTTTGTTTTAAATGATGCATGTAATATAATATGTAATGATAAAGCATCTGTATAATGCGAGAATTGTGTTGTTTTCCACCGATATAAAAATGTATTATTATAATCACCTTTTTATTATAACAGCTCTCTTACGTTACCCTTTTAGCAGCTTATAAGTGCACACTGTTAAACTGAAGTCACATTTTTTGAGTGTTTCTTTTTCCTGCTGCTCATTTTCTGAGCAGCAGGAAATGGGGGAAATGACAGTTACTGATACAGAAATAGCTTCTCTGTCAGAAGCTGGTGATTGGCATTGATTTTCCTCAACACTGGAAGCCTTCCTGCTTCACTTGTTCTTTCAAAGCATTTCTGCATTTTCTTGGTTGCATACAGAACAATCTGCTTGCAGAAGGTATAAAAATACTGCCTGCTTCAGACTGTGGCAATGAAAGAATGGTACAGGGCCTTCAGTCAGAGCACTGAGGGAAGTCAAGGGCCACTGACAGTCACTCATTGTTCTGACCCGTTCTGTCTGACGTGAGCAGGGTGCTGGAACACAAGATATCATCACACAGACACAGACTGGAACATGCAGCCGCACACGTCGCACTACGTGGCTGAATTTGCACTGCGGTTTTGGAAGGAGCACATCTTCTAGGGCTTGACTGAAATGATGAATCAGGCTGACGATTTCGGTAACTGATTATGATTATATCAGTCGATGTAATTAATAAGGCCCAGAATTAAACAGACTCTAGGGCTTTCCTTATTGATATCGTTGTCTGTTGTCATATTTGAACTGCAAAAATTGACTGGCAGTTCTTAATTGTCAGATTTTTTTATTAATATAAAAATCAAATTTACACTGGATTACTAATCTAGAATCAGTTTTTTCTTTTTTCTTTTTCTTTCTTTTTCTTTCTTTTTTTTTATTTTTTAACCACAACCATTAATAATACCACTGAATCTGATCCAAGATCAGTCCTTCTTTTGACCACTTTGAGAATACCAGCTTTGGTGCTGGCAGAAAGGATGCCTGTTCATTTTTAAAATGAAATGTGACTGCAGTCGAGTTTCTCTATTCATATTTAAGCCAATTTGTGACCATGTTGAGGCCTTTGTTTTCAAAAAGGTCAGTCTTTTTAGTCTAATCCCTTTCACTGAGTGTTCAGATGGCTCTTCAGGGGCCTTAGTGGACATCAGTTCATAACACAAAAAGACAAATCATTTCTGCTTTGTCTATATGAACTGTAAAATTTGAGTTTCTTAACATGTTATTACATTACCCAGGGAATCTACCAATTGAGTTTTGAAACAATTTCTCCATAAGCCTTTAAGCAAAAATGCCCCTCGCCTTCTCAAGAAAATATAAAAATAGCCGGAAGCTTGCTGGAGCTCAGGTTCCCCCAACGTTTTCTCAAAGCTCCATTAAACATTCATAAGTGTGAGAGGGCTGCTGAGTCAACAGTGAACATTCAGCCCACTTGTTCAATGCATGAGTGAATGTTACAGCATAAACAATGTCTAAGAGGTTTTGGCTAAAATCAATGACAGTGAAGCCATTCTTTGACTTGTTTGTAACACCTTAAACTGTTTATTAATCAGTTGCTAATCCTTATATGAATGTTAATTGAAGTTAATCATGCTTAGTAACAACCATGAATCAAAGATGTAAGGGTTTGGGCCCACCAATGGTTCTGTTAACTCAAATATTTTTTAAAGACACCAAAAAGCCTCTAATTTCTGCATTTTTATATGCAGTCAGAGGTGTTTATGTGCATTATTCCTGGCCTGAGTGCACTATGGAGCCCTACATTAAATATTTCTCTTCACTCCACTCCGCCATCCCATAAAACACCATTTTCATGGCAATGTGCTGGCACCTCATATACTTTATTAGCCGATAGGACAGAGCTGTATGATTTTTCTGTGTGATATAGGGAGTGTGCCAAGCTGTGCAATTTACAGCGTTAAGAGTTTGCACTATTTTATGTGAGAGAAATAAAAGCACTTCTTCCGCTGATAGATATTCATTAATATCTCACTTTGTTGCAGATGAAATGCTCTCTCCAACCTCTCTTCTTTCTTTGCTGTCCATAAAGTGCCTTATACTGTTCCGTACAAAGCATTGTGTATTTGTGAAACCTATAGAACCTTTGGAGGTTAATGGAACAACATAACACTGCATTTTATTCTACTGTACGTTAACCATCTGTTTAGGAAGGAAAAGAATTGCAATGTTTTTCAAAGTGTAAATCACAGAAGCGGGAAGGTCTGTGAGCTGAACCCACATCTCAGCATGCTCAAACACCTACGCATCTTTTTTTAGAGATAAACATCTATAAGAAAAGAGCTGTATTAAGAAGTGCTTGGGAAAGTCAAATAAGCCCCCCACAAAGAACAAAAAGGCACTCTTAATATTTGATGCATAACCACAACACTTTGATGGTAAGTTTCACATTTCAGTCAATGAGTTCTTGTTGTAGTGTTTACATGCAGTATAGCACATCTTTTCTTTTCTAAGCAAATAAGTAAATTGCACAGTGTATTAAAAATGACAAGGTAACTCAAGGACCAAAGGTTTTCACACGATAACCAGTATCACTGTATTTAGCTTTGGCAATATTGCCATTTTTAATAGTGAATCACTATTGAGATTGCATTTGTGTAATGTACAAGTAAAATTAAGCACATTTTGTGTCTATATAATTCATTAAATATGCATTTTAAAATATATTTTTGAAATGGTTTATATTCAGATGATTTTTGTTCCAATCCTGAGTGGATTGATTAATTTGATTAATTCACAGCCAAAAGCAAATGCTTTAGGTGGTAATATGACTGTTCTTGCAACTGACATTATAAAATCAAAATAATTGGGCCTGTAATTTCAGCTAATTACATTGCTTTTAGTGGACAATTTTCAAGCTCCCTCTGGCTGACTTTCTGACTTCTGAAACATTCATTAATTTATTCATTCATTCTCTCTCTCTCTCTCTCTCTCTCTCTCTCTCTCTCTCTCTCTCTCTTCTCTCTTGCTCTCTCTCATCTGCTCTGCCTGAGTCACTAGCCCCATACTCCTGCTGACATTACACAATGCCCTCTACCTCCTACACAGCCACAGGCATGGCCGCCAACGTCTCCATGGCGATTGTTAATCTCCATCAGAGCTGTGGCCACGCTGGTGTAGTTAGAGTGGAGCTGCAGAGCCCATGCAGAGAGCTGGACGGCAGGCCTTATCACTGTCACCCATCCTGCAGAGAGACACAGTGGCTCTTTTTACCAAAAAAAAAAAAAACCTGTCTCCATTGCAACCACACACAACACTCACACTGCATGACTGCTGCTGGTGTTTTTTAAAAAAAAACAACAAAACAATCCCTGTCATTCCGATAGCTGCACCCATCCTGCTATGGTAATGATATTAACTGTGTTGCAGGAGTGTAATTTTCAATAGAGGAATTGGTATTCCCTTATGTCAAAGATGACTGATCAACAAAGACCCCTTAACTTCAGTTTTGCTTAGTGTTATGGGATTAATGTAGCTAATGTGTAATAACTGTTTATACATGCCAGTTCACCAAATAATGTCCAAATCATCACTCTTGCCTAAATCTGTTATTGAGCAAATTCAAACAGACATGCATTTAAAAGATACAAGTGTTCAAATGCTTGCATCTTTTACATCATAGCATTGCAATGTAGAAACAATGTAATCCTTTCTAAAACTATTTTTAATAAATAGAATAAAGACATTTTACTTTTGCAGTACAGGCCTTGTAGCTTGCTCAGATCAGCAGGAGCTGGTCAGCTAATAGCGCATAGTGCTGAAACTAAACAGGGTGAAATGGCATTTAATCATTATGCCTCCCACTGCTGGGACCTGCTCCCTGTGGAGATCAAATCTGCACAAACTGTTATTAGTTATAAAAAGAAGCTAAAAACAGCCTTGTTTTCTGCAGCCCTTGGTCTCTACGTTTTCTCGGTTATGTTGCAGATAGGTCATGCGGTTTTATCTGTATTCCTTTACATTGCTTTCTTTTTATTTGAACCTTGTTTAACCACATATTTTACTTTTATTGTTTGATAGAGTGAGTCTGAAGGTCCTTTAGTAGTGTCACCCCTATGTCCTCCCCCAAGAGACTATTGATTACCATTGATTCCTTCTGAGGGATTATTAATGTACACAGTTCTGTACCTGATTTAGTCATACTGTGCCTGAAAACTTCACACAATACACTGTAAGACAAACTAAAGGCGTTGCTTCAAGGCCTTTTCATCAGTATTTTACGTCATCACTGTTTCACACCCTGCTCACAAGTCTGATTGGCCTCAAAGTGGTATAAAACCTGCCTTTGGAACTTCTTTAGAAGAACAGATTTCAATGTGAAGTCTCTCTCTCTTTGCTATAAATTTCTTGTGAAAGTTCTTTCTTCCATTCCTTGTGTTCACCCTTCATTTCCACGACTAAGACTCAAGACCCTCCAATTTTTTCTACACTGATTTTATTGGTTATTTTTTATTGATTATTTTTAATCTTACTATGTCTATAATGCACATTGCATGACTTCTCTGTATAAACATGGGCTATATATATATATATGTATATATACAGTACTGTGCAAAAGTTTTAGGCAGGTGTGAAAAAATGATTCATGCATTCAGAGAATGCTTTCAAAAATGGAAGTGTTAATCTTTTTTTTTCATCCATCAGCAAAATGCAGTGAATGAACAAAAGAGAAATCTAAATCAAATCAATATTTGGTGTGACCACCCTTTGCCTTCAAAACAGCATCAATTCTTCTAGGTACACTTGCACACAGTTTTTGAAGGAACTCGGCTGGGAGGTTGTTCCGAACATGTTTCAACCTCCGTGTGACATTGATGATCATCAGTACCTGTTTGGTAAAACTGGTTGATCACACACCGACTATAATCCTACAGAATCCCTGACTTTGTGCAAGTGTACCTAGAAGAACTGATGCTGGTTTAAAGGTAAAAGGTAGTAACACCAAATATTGATTTGATTTAGATTTTTCTTTTGTTCGCTCACTTTGCATTTTGTAAATTGATTAAAATAAACAATCATTATTTACATTTCTGAAAGCATTCCTTGTTTACAGCATTTTTTCACACCTGCCTAAAACTTTTGCACAGTACTGTATATATATATTGAACGACCTTTGTGTATAATCATATATATATATATATAATTGTTATTAGTATATAACTGTGTTTTTGACTAAATTAAGATGACCTAACATCACTAATTATCACTACTATTTTATGGAGCAGTGTAAACAGAAGCAACTCATCATGTATATACTTTGTCCATGGACGTCAGTCTAACAAACCACATAGGCAAGTCTTAAGATCACTTTATTTTTTGGGCAATCTAGCAGTTTATAGCAGTAATCCAAGCATGTACTGTGTTCTAAATATTAGCCTGTATCTGACCATGTTAAATATTTTACATAAAATAATAGTTACTTGACCTAAAGGGCACTTTTCCTTTGCTTAAATCACCCTTATTGTGATATCAGGTCCCATGGAAGAACTCAGGCATGCTTTTGAATCTCTGAATGCATTTTATTCCACACATTTATAAACAATGATCTCTGCTTTTGAGTGTCCTTGAAGCAGTAATGAACTCTAACTGTTTCTGACACCTCTTTCAGTATTTCAGATTCTCCTGAGAACAAAAAAAAAAAAAAAAAAAGTTTATTTTAATGACCTTAAAATAAACCTTCATTTGGAAAGGGAAAGGGTTGATTTGGCAAATATATACATGAAAGAGATTGACACAGGAATGATATAGTATTATACAACACACATACACACACACACACACACACACACACACACACACACACATCCTGTATACAGACAAACAGTCTCTGCATAGCCCAGCCTTTAAATTATTCAAATCAGATTAAGAGAGAGAGAGCGAGAGAGAGAGACAGAGAGAGGGAGAGAGAGAGAGATATGATGGAGAGGCCATTGTCTTGTTTTGACACTGAAGTGGCCAGACAAGCATTTACAGACAGATTTAGTGCTTTGAGACACTTGAGATTTGGCCTGTGGATGCACTGCAGGGTAGAGTAGGCTTTGATTAACACTCTTTGATATGAAGTTAATTGCCAGTTATGCACATGTTTTACCAAACAGAAGAAGAAAGAATCAGCATGGTTGAATTTGTAACGCTTCTATATGGTCTGTGCTTTTATATGACTCATTCCAATAAGAACCTGGTTTTAAGCATAGAAATCATATAGTACCAGTTAAAGGTTTGGACTTCAATCAGTGCTTTGTTTCCACATTTGTTCATCATCTTAGTAACCAGCTCAGATCAGCAACTGCTGATTAACCGCTAACAATCATTTAAGATATTCTGATCTAAAGGCTTGTTTCCAATACAACTATAAATGCATTTTTTGTTTCTATAATCTTAAATAGAATGCGTTAACATTGAGATTCCATTTAGGAATTTTTGTATAAAATTGCAGGTGAATGGACCAATACATTGGACCAATGGACGGATGGGCCTATTCAAAGTTACATTAAAAAAACACCTATTAACCTATTATTCTAAAATGTGGAAAAAAGTAAAAAAAACAAAATTCTTAGGTTTCTCTTTTAAGTTCACATTAAAATTAACTTAAATTTGTATATGCAACATACAGCCATGTTTTTCCTGTTGATGAGTGTAAAAAAAAACCAGACTGCTCTTGGAGGCATTGGCCTAGTTTTTGTAATCCCCTTTGGTGATGTAGGTGCTTGGGGGAAGACACACACACGCGCACACACACACACTGACAGAGAAAGCAATACTGTTGAACTATTGGACTTTATTAACCTCAGCACTTTCTAATATAATGGTCAGAGTTTTCTGCAGAACCATCAGCCAGAGGAGACAACTACAAAAAATTGACCACTACAGACCAAATCAGCTCTCACTGTAGGAGCTGAAGTCGATGACGATAATATAGATGTTCTCTTCCATTTACCATTAGCATGGACAACTGTTGCTACTGATAGGACTCCTTAAGACTAATACTACTACTACAACTTTTACACTCCACTAATGCATACTGACTCAGACTGGACTAGGAGAATTTGGCCATATTGTGGCTTTGAGGCTAGCAGGCTAGAGTGAGTGCTGGCAGGTGCTCTATTATGTTGTCTAAGCTACGTCACTCTGCAGTAATGAACCACACGAGTTGATTAGTCATATCTAAATCCACAGCTATACCTCCCCCATCTAGCCAGACAAGCTCCATCAGCGCACTCACACCGGCCATTGTCTGTCTGATTAAGGAAGGACTGTAGCTGCTTCTGAAATTACTGGTGCATTCACTGAGAGCAAGAGTTTGTATGAGATTATATTATTTGGGTACTAATCTCACAACAATAACACTGATCTTGGATCAGGTCTTTTTTTTTCATGTCATTCTGTGTTGAAAGTCTATTCTCAAATGCGTAAAGACATTTTTTTGACAATTGGTGATTTAATCATATTATTTTTATTTGAGAAATAACATTAGGCATTATATTATCAGATGTTTTCTCTTGTTGAAGGTTTGTATACTAAATAAATGCAAATATGATGTGCAGCATTTTGGAAAGAAATATTTCATATTGAAGTGTAATGGACCAAAAGTTTGATTTGCATTTTGGCGTTTAGCAGAGGCGCTTATCTAGAGCAGCTTCCATTTCCTAACCACAAGGACAGGCTCCCTGGAGCAACTTGGGGTGAAGGGTTTTGCTCAGGAACCTAGTGGTGGCAGTGCTGGAGGTGGGGTTCAAACCTGCAACCTCTTGCGCCATAGGTGAGTATCCTACCACTATACCACCACTACACATAAATTACATAAATTAATTTCACATAAATTCTCATCAGCAGTGCTGGATAGTAAGAATGCACATAATTAGAGTAGAGTATATGCTTTATACTAGATACTGAAGTACCTATAAAGTACATACATACTGGAGTACAAATAGTTGTAAACATGTAACAAATAAGTTACATAAATAACTGGTGAACACTTAGCAAGTTAAATATGCACCCAGGAAAATCAGAGTGAATATTGCCCAGTTATTCCTCGCCCATCTGTGCACACTGTGTGCTTTTTACATTATTTACAGTGTACTTTGCTACCCAGCATGTGACGTGTCTACCAGACATTGCTTTCAGTAACTATATTATCACCAGTTAAACGCCGTACTAAAAGTTGCACCCATACTCACGCTGAGATGTTTGCAAAAACTAGAACAAACTACAAGGTTCTATCTTCAGTACTTGGAAGTGTAGCACATATGTTGTTTATTAATCATATACACTCCATAGCTAGACTAACTTAATCTGAACAAAAAAACCATATTACCTTCCAAAACCAGTTAAAAGACAATCAAAACAGCTTGATGCTGCAGAGCCAGATAATTTCGTGGCCACAGACCATAATCGCCCACACACTCTTTTTGTTCTGGCCCACCTCCTCCCATTCTCCTTTGATTAAAGTGTCATAAAATTCTGGCTTTCATGACAACAAAATATACATTTGTTCAGATAAAATGCACATAATCTGAGTGTAGCTTCAATTTTCAGCACTGTATATTCAAACGTCCCTTTCAGATAATGTGCTTTTTTTCTCTGAGGAGTTCCATCCATCCATGCACTTTCTTAACTGCTTATACTAACCAAGGTGATGGGGGCGCTTCATATAATATAGCATTTTCATTTCTTCTGTCTAAATTAATCCATAATTTGGGCAGATCTGATCAACTGACTTAAAGGCTAATATTCTGAAAGATTTGTTTAATTCCCACAACTGTGCTCAGTATCGTTCACTGGTCATAGATCGTTTATGTGATTTCCAGTTCATGTGCAGTTTAAAGTACTACCATTAGGCATAACTTTCTGGGAAATGTAAAATGGCTGCTAATCAAATTTGCACATCCTAAACGAATTCAGCAACCTCATCATTGCTTTCATGACATAGAAGTTCACTAAAATTATAATATACACATAAAGGTTTCCTTCAAGACAGAATAAACAGCTTGTACTAAATTAACCCTTCAAAATACTGCTGTGATAGAACAATGATTATTTTTGCACTTGAGGTGCTTTTGAGATGAATATGTGAAGTCTCTGTTCGCCTCAATGCAGCGTGAATGTTATTAGGTTGCAGCTGCAGTGGTAAGAATTTAGCTTCTAATTCCATTACCTTAATGCAACAATCAGATGCTAAGTTTCAGCAGATATGTTCAGCAGCTCATAAAGATCCCACAGGGTAACACTGGAGATACACTGTTGATCCAGCATCACTTTTTTAAATAATTCCATTTCACCCCTAGTTTCCAGCTCTAGTTCCCCTGCTTTCTGCATGTTCACGTCTGGGTTTTTGGGTGTCCAAGTGCATACTTGACCCTCCAAACTGAGATTTTTCAGAGAGACACTCCAAACAAAGTATTGCAATCGCAAATAACTCCCTAAATTGAACTCCAGTCCAGATGTGAGGATTTTGAACTTTACCACTCCTCTAATATCAGTGTAGACCGGCAAGGTCTCCTGCTAAAGTCTCCTGCTATCGCCTGATAAGAAGGCCATGCTTGTTTACATGTTTTTGAAAAACACTTGGTGGTAGGTACAGAAGCTGTGAATGAAGTTGAGTTACATTAAAAATGTTTGGTAAATGTGTTGCATCTGTACATAAAAGCCACAACTCATTGCTAAATGTTAAATAGGTAGCTGGTTTGTTGATTTGTGGTTTTAAGTGGTTTCATTGCAGACTTGTGCAGGTTTGCAGGCAAAATTTTTTTACAGTTCTGAGCTCATCAGTTGGCTCAACCACACCACTGTAAGAAAAAAATCCCTCCTGACTGACATTTCCACCTCTGTGCTTCACAGAACCCTAAGTGAAAGTACGGTCTGGTTGTTTTTTTTCAGCTTAAAGAGACCCCTCTTGCAAAACTGTATGAAGACCTATATACAAACTTGCCAGGTATTTCAGTACAGTTCAGTATGAATATCTTTTTTTTACATTAAAAGACATTTTCCATATTCAGATTGAATCTGTAACTTTATTTTTGTGACTTATATTCAATTATATATATATATATATATATATATATATATATATATATAAACTTGTAGGCACACATGATGTTTTACAGGCATTTCATCAAAACAGTTTTACATATTGGTTTTACAATTCTGGCATAATAAACAGGCTTGAGTGACAGCGTTGAATCTAAGCACAGCTCTAGCCCAAATAACACATACCATAATTTCTTGTTTGCACAGATATGTTCGTGCCTATAACTAAAGACAATTTTTAGAAAGGTGTCTGGTCATCTACTGCTGCATCACTATGGCAAAGACTGCTTGCCATAGTACTTACTTCTCTTGGATACGACCATACTAAGAACATTCCTGTGACAATACAGCACTTAATAATAGATAAGAAGCTTTACTGTACCTGTTATACTGTGAGCAGTATCGATGTAACGAAAGACAGCCAAAGCAGCAATATAAGCTAACCTGAAAGCCAGATTCTACCAATATAATTACAAGACCAATCATGCTAAAATATACACATACGAGCTATTCCTCTCAAAATAGGTTGTAGTTAGTTATAGTGATATTTGGTTGCTTGTTAAATATGATGTAGGAAAATCACAGAAGAGTTTTTGAGTTTGCTTTGTGCAAACTGTACATAAAGCTCTGCACAGCGACTGCTTGAATCATGCAATCACCAAGATGACCTAATGTTAACAGATTTTTGCCAGATTAATTCCGGACCAAACCACTGCATCATGCTCCACTCACTAAAAGGCCACTTTCCAAACTAATGACATAAATAAAATAAAGTTCCAATCCTGTAAACGTGTTGAGAATGGGCATCGTTTGGGACAAATTTGCTTTTCGCACAAAAGAAAGGCCGTGGGAAAAGGATGTAGTCCTCTTTAAATAAGGGGCTAAACTGGGGTATCTTCCTTTGAAAGGTACTGAATTGTTAGAGGTTTTATTTTTTTTATATAAAATTTAACTTTCCACTTAAACATTAAAACAACCCATTCATGGTACTAAGCTCCAGTGATGGTTTCCACTGTAAAATATATATTGAGCCTTAACTCAAAATTAAGAATATTAGTTCACAGGCAGTTTGGAATGATATAATAAAGGATCCATCTTTGTTGGTTTGGCAAAATCTTTACATGTACATGTTCCTTTGTTCTTGCAAGTTATGCCATATTACTAAAAGGGAACATTTCATCCCAAAAATCTTACTTCAGGAATGCATTCATCACTGGTTGAAAAAAACAAAAAATTTTTGTTCGTCTCAAAACTGTTGTTTGCTGATGCCAATTTTAAGAGCCCTGTCAGAGCAGCTCATTTTATTACATTGTGATACATTCACACATATTGCTTTGTATAGCATGGATCGTGAGGGCTGCATTAGTCATACACAATGCTGCATAAAATGCTCTTTTTTGCCTTAAACCAATCACAGGTCCTTGTTTTCTTATTCACAGTCGCAAAGAGTGGTTTTCAGTAGTGCCAATCAATGGAGCTTGAGATTTCTGTATAGCTTGGCTGAAACAGTGCAGCCTGCGGAGAATGAAAGCGGTTGCACTAAGCAATGGGTATTAAGATCTGGTGCAAACTTGCAGTGGAACCACCCGTGGGCAAGCGTGGGTTAGCATGTCTTTCAAAGCATCACTTTGAAAGTGGCTGAATTTTAGAATAGTTCTTCAGAGCTTGCAGTGAGTACCGAACCCAAACTTAACAGCCATTAATCCCTTCACTTACAGAGTCTCCAGTCCAGGGATTTGTGTCATGGTTTAGCATGCGTATCTCTATTTGTTGTGTGAAAACTGGTGTTAGCCAGAACTGCTAGGTCTTCAGAATGTGTATGTCCATGTTTTTGCTTTGCCAGACACTAGAGTTGAGGTACCGGATCATTTTACATGACCACACACTTGCCCTTCAGCTTCTCAGCCCGTTTCTGTTGCTTGTTCTTTTTGCCGTCAATCTGGAGGCTGACAGTTCTGCGCTTCTCCAGGTTGAGCAGCTCCTGGAAGAGCTCCTTCACATTGTGGTTTGTCTTGGCTGACGTCTCCATGAAGGCGCACTTCCACCTCTTGGACAATGCCTCGCCGTCCCCGGTGTCCACCTCCCGGCCACTGGACTCGTCAATCTTGTTGCCCACAAGCATAATGGGGATGCTCTCCACATCACCCTTGATTTGACAGATCTGCTCGAAGATGGGCTTCAGCTCCTCCAGGGACTGCTTGCTGGTGACCGAGTAGACCAGGATGAAGGCGTGTCCCTTGGAGATAGACAAGCGCTGCATGGCAGGGAACTGGTGGCTGCCCGTGGTGTCTGTGATTTGCAGGGTGCAGATGCTCTTGTCACAGCTGATCACTTGCCTGTAGGTGTCCTCAATCGTGGGGATGTAGCTTTCGCGGAAGGTTCCCTTCACGAAGCGCAGAACCAGGGAACTTTTCCCAACTCCACCAGCCCCGAACACCACCACCCGATAGTCATTGCTCTGCTCTGGCATTGTTCTTCAGGTATTCTGAGAGGGAAGAAATGAACAAAAGAAAATGGAAAAAGATGAATAAGCAAGTTTTTCCATTTTCCTTGCATTACAAGCCATTTTTTAATTATTCTACAAAAGGTGTATATGGGTGAAAGCCATTATGTTTGGGGTTTTCAAAAATGCTAATAAGATTTTCTCAGTCGAATTAATCTTTCAAGGCATTCTATAATAACACCAACAGAGAACACCTTTAACCAGTTACTTTCTCATGTCCAACATCTCTTTGGCTGGAAGAGCATCTGTACCGCCATGTGCCTGCCAGTGTGTGTATACGCCAGCTCGCCTTTCTTTTCTTAAAAATAAGAGCTTAAAGTCATTTTTGCATTTAAAACATCTTTGGTTGACATCTTGTTGGTCTTATAAAGCAGTTATTGGCGGAGCACATGAGAGATTTCTTCGAAAAAGCCACTTTAACAGCCAACATGCAGAAACAAATAGCGAGTAGCTGGGAGGAGTTCGGGATTTAAGAAGCGAGTGTGTTGCGTTTCGGTGGGATGCATTTCGCTATTTTTTCCCCATTTTTTAAAATTATTTTTGTTGTTTTTGCAGCTGCTGCATGTAGTCTGCGGATGGGGCAGGCAGGGAGGGATGCAGGGAGGATGCAGCAGAGTCGTGTCGTCCTGTAAGTATGGTGCCTGAGCCACTTTCACTCACTTTTCTATCTCCATTAAATGATAAAGAGAGAGGGAGCCGAGAGCGCCGGGGCGTCGCCGCTTCTTTTCTCACAGAGAAACCCAGAGAGCCGCTCACTCACCTGGAAACCGGAGAGAGACTCACAGCTCCGCCATGGTGCTGAGGAGATAAACGCTGCCCGTGTGTTTCCCTTCCTCAGGTGAGGACCGGAGCCGGCGCGGAAAAACCCATTTGGAGCGCGGACTCGGACATTTAAAGGCGAAATTAAATAAATAAAGAAAGCAAATAAATAAATAAATAAACAGATCAAAGGGGAGATCCTCCTCCCGCCCTGACGTCACTCCGCCGTGACGTCACGTGGAATCTCACCGCTTTGCCGCGAGGTTTGGTGCTTTTCTTCTTCTCCCTACCCGTATTCCCAGAAGCTCCGCCCCCAGCGCTCTGATTGGCTGACAGCTGCTCCAATTTAAAGTTGGATTTTTCTTCATTATTTAGGAAAAAAGTAACGCATGACAACAAAAGCTCGTCCCGAAAAACGTGTTTAAATACGGACTTCATTTATAGCCGCAAGCAATCACTATCACCAATCACTATCACCAATCACTATCACCAATCACTATCACTAATCACTAGTGCGCTGACTTGTAGTGCAGAGTCGTTTTTGATCGATCAGCTCGTGGGAAAAAGTAAAGACGGGATGGAACCGGACTGTTCAACTACCTGCCAATCACAGCACGAGGGGGCGGGGCGGGGTGAAAACGGGTGGGGAAAATATAATGAAAATACACCCCCCCCTCACACATGCGCATATTCACAGCGTGGGCAGCATGCTGAGAAGCCGACGCTGTGAAGATCAGAAGAGAAGGCGTTTATCACCATCCTTTATCGTCTGGGAGTTAACGAAAAATCTACCCTATGGGGAAATCCTGAAGCATAGAGAGAGCTGTATATTTTCTTAAACGATACAATTCCAGGTTTCCCAGGTGTTTTCAGTAACTGTAAAAGACTGCAGTAATAGCCCTAAAGCTAGAGAGAAATAGCCCTAAAATTGAGACCACCACCTGCCTAAATGTATCTAGCAGCCATCATCTAGTACCTCGGGGTATCTGTTGGTCTGGGACATGGACCCACAACCTTCTGATCGTGGGGTCAGTTACCTAACCACTAGGTCACCATTTTCCCCATACACGCATTTATGCCATTATAATCCTATGACTCCCAACCCGTCATCACATTTCAGGCTAAAAGAATAACATTTAGGGACTTTTTTCCTGCTAGCAAATGTCAACACAGGTCAAATTTGACCCAAACAGAACATAAAGGCTAAAGAATAAGGAAGCATATGTCAGAGTTGAAGTCTTGACTAATTCCAAAATTAATGTTGCAGGAAAACCAAAGTGAGCAGTTTTTGAGGAAACCCACTAATATCCATCCACCCATCCACCCATTCATCCATTCATCCATTCATTCATCCATTATCTGAGCAGCTTATATTACATCAGTGGTGCTGAAACTTATCCCAGTGCTTATAGGGGAAAGTAGAAAAACACCCTGGACAGATGATCAGTCCTTCACTGGTTAAATGCAATACTGTACAAAAGACTGCATATATAAGTAGTAATAAATAGTGAATGTGTTCTCCCAGGATCAGAGTTGACAGTAGGATAAATGCAAACAATCAAATACAATGTAAAACAACATTGGTTTAGCTTTTTTTAAATGTTGAAATCTGTGAGCAATTTAAATATGATTAGATTTAGCATTATAACTTTTTAAATATTAGATTTCGTCTTGATAATTCCAGCCATTGCATAGATTTGTGATGTTTCATGAGCACCATGCCTGATTTAATCTAATGAAATATTGATTGATTCAAACCAGGCATTTGATGGCAGAAGCAGGTTGGTGTCTTGCTGGTGTGCGGCACTTTTGTGCAGAAAATTGTCCCTAACACAAATAACATGGTCAGTGTTGGTACTATAGTGCACCCTTTACAATGATTAATGGAGGAGGGGTTGTCAGCAAAGTATGTCATTCATAGTACACTCGAAGTGCAGGTGGGAAAAAACGCGGATACATGGTAAAAGTCACAGGTTAATAAGTTAGTAACTTGGTTTAAATTGTTACTCAGCAGTTGTTGATCTTTAGCTGGTTACTAGAATGAAGATCAGATGTGCCGATAAAGCACTGATGTAATTTGCTCTGGATAAGAGTGTCTGCTAAATGCTGCAAATGTTAATGTGGTTTGCAGATATAAAATACAGTTCTATAGAAGAGATAGCATGCTTCCTTTTATATTTTAATAACATCAGCTCGCAATACTCAGGAAGTCTCTTCTTGGTCTCTACTTCTACAAATACACATTGGCTGTTCCTGGTGAGAGACTGATCGCTGACATTCAAGGGGAAGTTGGCTCCTAATTTATACTTTGTCTTTCAGTGTTGTCATGCTAGAGGATGCAAGAGGTTAAGACCTTTGAAGATTTGAACTTCATAATAGTTGCTTATAGTACAAGCTTGGTCAACATATCTGTCTGGGATGGAATCTCCTTAAAGCACTTAAGCACTTTGAGGCTCTCTTGGCCTGTGCTGGTGTCTCTTGCCTCCTGTTGGTGGTTGGTGGCAATTAAAGCTGTTAAATCTCATCAGTGTGTGTGTGCGTGTGTAGTCATGCTCCGTGCATCAGGAGAGTAAGATGATTTCCGGCAGGGGGCTTTTGCTGAGCTTGCATTGGTCTCCAGAAATAGGTTAAAGAGTGAAAAATATACCTCTGCATCCTTAAATTGCTTAATGAAAAAAGAATGTTTTACCACAAAGTCATGAAAAAAGACATTTAAAGGGTTGTCATGCAGGAGCTGTAACTGAGGCGAGTGCGCTGCGTTAAATGTCACACAATTGCAAAATCCTGTTAGATGACTTGGTCTTTCACTGTCTGAGAAGCTTTGTTCAGTACAAACAAGCCAGATACATACCTGTACAGATGTAGATCAGTTGTTTCGCACAATAGTTTTTCAGTGACAGAAATTAGTTAAAAGCTTTATTGTTGAGTTCTCATGCGGCTAGTGCTAGATTAGTAAATAAAAAAATTATAAAAAATATAGTATAAAATACTATGTATAAAAAATACATTAAAATCTAAATACTTAAAAAAAAAACTATAACTATAATATATGTATATAAAATAAGTGAATTTAATTTTTTTAAATGATGAATAGCAATAATATTTTCTATTATTATTTATTATATTGTACTGTGTATATAATAGTTTATGCATATTTAAAATATTTTTTAAATATACTATAAAAAAAAAGTTTTGCCTTCATCTAATCTACACTTTTTATTTTATTAACATTCAGAAAACAAGTTTACAATTTATAATTAAGTGATTTTTGTGACTTTACTATTTAATGAACACAATTTTTTAGGCATCCAGGTAACACGTTTTTTCAAATAAAACCAGGAATTAAAAAAAAAAAATTTTATTATAATTTTTTTTTTACATACAGTGCATGAAGAAATGTAATAGATCAAAAGTACAGATTTTTGTTGGAAAGGAAGTAAACATTAAACAGGTGTAGGCAGTGTGCCATAACCAGGCCACTATCACTAAACATCACAGCTGGTTTCACCTCATTGATCCGTATCACACAGATACACTACACACTGCACTTACCGTAACATCTAATGTGTAGTTAAATGTGTAACTACATATTTACATCAGATTCATTTTGGCAAAGTATATTTCTTGCAAATATTCTTCTACCAAATTATTCACTCCCAGATTCACGTATTGTGTTTACATTGTTTTACAGTTTTTGTTACAATGGCAACCTGAAAGTGGGTGGGACACATTAGGAAGTTAATGATCAATCAGTTGTTGGAATTTGACGTGCTGGAATCAGAAAAAAAGGGCAATTGACAAGGGCCTTGTGATGGCTAGAGAACTTGGTCAGGGTATCTCCAGAGCAGTGGGTCTTTTAGGGTGTTCACAGTATGCAGTGGTTAGGATCAACCAGGAGTTGCCATGGATGGACAACTAGCATGCTGAAGCCTCAGTGATGCAGATTAAAGACTAGCCCATCTGGCTAGCCCAGTTTGAAGAGTCATGTTTTCATTTACATCATGTGGACAGTCAGTGTGTGTTCGTCAGATACCATGAGATGAGAACCAAGATGCACTATGTCACAGACCAAGTAAACCCTTTTAGAAATAACAACACTTATAATGACGACAGCATCCCCTAATATTTTTGGCCTCTATGAGCTTGATAATGCAACCTGCCACACTGCTAAAATGATTTCGGAAATGTTTCAGGAATATAACAAAGATGTTGACTTGGCCTCCAAATAAAAACAGAATAAAAATAGAATAAAAAATACAATATAAAAAATACCAGATAAAAATACAATTGTGTATTGTGTGGGAAGAGTCAACCCATGGAGACCCCACCTTGTAACTTACAGTGCTTAAAGGATCAGCTGGTAACATCTTGGTGAGTTATATACAGGAGTCCATTGCCTGGGTCAGACAATATGTATGTTATCTAAGAAACGAAAAAAAAAAAACGGATTATTTTTTTTCTAAATATTTTTAGCTTTGCTGTAATTAAAGGTCTTTTTACCGATAGTGCTAAGAACGATTGGAAATAAACCTCAAACCAACGCATTGTATCATATGACTGGTTGAAAAGCAATTGGTCATCTGATTTCAGTTTCATTTCATTAGCATTCTACCAATGGAGATTTGCACACGCATGCATCTGTTACTCATGGGTCACAGTCACTCACAGAAGCTCCACTTTAGTTTCCTGCATTTTGAAAACAAAAAATTACGCACAAGTGATGTGAGCTACACACCTGCAGAAAAGTGTAGGTAGGAAAATACATATGTGAACGAGCAATTTACCCTGGTTTTAATCATCTCAAGAATAATTTGCATTGAAGAACATTAAATAAACAATGAATTAAAAGCTCCAAATAAAGTTAAACATTTCATAATGTCATAATGTAGATCACTTAGACTCAAAAACAAAGATACCAGAAAGGGTTCTTTGAGGTGATGCCAAAGAATAACTACTTTTTAGCTTCATAAAAACTTTCACGGCTGACATTTTCAGAGGTTTGTTTATAGAGGTTTCAAATTTACTACAGACATTTGTCATATATTTAAGAGTGTCCTATAGAAGCATTGTAAAGCTATATTAAAGCTTAATTATGCTATATAATTTGTATTAAAAAAAATTTTTTGACCAAAATTCAATCATTCACTGTTTCTGTAATGATGGGGTCTTTAGATTTTGAGATTTGGACCATAAGTGCGTGCATATATGTGCGTCAGTTTTTGGTTCTAATGGCTGTGAGCAAGAACTTAAGTATAGAACCTCCAACACTGCGCTTTACTTGAATGCTATGCCCCTTGTACAATTTTTGGTGTATCTTTACTGTTGTTAAAAAGGGGAAGTCAGTCTTAAAAAAAAAAAAAAAAAAGAAAAGAAAAACACCAAAGGAAGTAGCTACAAGTAACTTAAAATGAGGAAGCTCACAAGAGTTCCAGTTAAAGCTGATGCTTTTTTAGACTTATGACAAGTTCATATACCGTGTTTCACAGGGTTACCGGCTGCTTGGCTTGGGCGGACGGCTTTTAGCACTGAAGTTCTACTCTTAGACTGAAGGGTCCTGCTAGTGCTGGGGCGTTTGAACTATCCAGCTCATTTTTTGGCCATACCACATCCTGTTCATCTAGACAACACTTCAACATGGTCGCTGCAAAAAACTGCCACAGCCTCAAGTAGAAGAACGTAAAAATCAAGTAAGGTAAAGTTATGATTCTGCTTCATTATAACGTTGTTTTGCTTTCACAGCAGTGGTGTCATTGTATCTGTGTTCTGATATAAATGACCTCTCTGCGTTTTTCTGCTTTGATACGGTGACTGGTCAAAAGGCCGCAGGACACAGAGGCCCTATAGAATTGTATAGAAAAAGTTAGATGATTTATTTTGGTTCTGTTATTAATTTGTATTTCTAGCAGTGTATTAGTTTGATATTAAATGTTGCCAACAGAAAGGAAAGAAAGGACATATAGACTCACAATAGCTCTAAATTCAACAAGTCTGGATTCTTATGAAATTGCATTTTGTTAAAAATGTGAGCTTTGTTCTTCATAACATGCAGCGGGTGTGTGTTGTGGTGATTATATCTGATCTGATCATTAGGACTCACTTTAAAGCAAACACAAGTTTTTAGGAAAATTACGTTACAGCTGTTTGTGTTGATTATTTCTTTGAGTATGTAAATACACAGTACACAGTAAATCTTTTTAAATCTATGTAAGGAGCTTTTAAGGTGCTTGCTTTCTATCTTGTTAGGAGTATGGTCCCAAAACATCTCTGATTTCATTTTCCTATTTTATTTGATTTTTTTGCTGATTGCATATTGCAGGTTTAAAATGAGCCTCTGAAATAACTGAGATGACATTGGGGATCAATTTCTTTCACTGTTCTTTGTAATCTATTAAACACTGCCATTACTGGGAAGAGTTGAAATGATTCATCTGTTAAATATACATTTCACCAAGGACTAACCCATTTAATCCATATTGTTTTAAAAACTTACAGTTCAGGTGGGTTATATGATATCACAATAATTCAGGAAATTGTTGCAATTAATGTGCCACTACATGTTTTTTTCCAAGTTGGAACAGGTAAATAAATAACCAGTAAAATCTGGTCATTTATACTACACTTGCTAAATACCGTCAAATACGGTTTTTATTTTACACACTACACTGAATCCATTTCACTGCTCCCTTTTTTATAGGCTGATTTGTGCCAGACTTCTTTAAGAAATGAAGATATTCACAAAAGGCTCAAAAAAGCACATTGAGACATACTGTGACATAATTAAAATTATGTTATTACCCAACTTTACCTGAGAAAATTATTATGATGGCAGAATTTTGATATCAATCCGAAACAGATTAGAGAATATTTTTGAATAATGTATTTATTTCTTTTGTCATTTATTTTGTATTCATTTGTATGTTATTTTTGGAATTATCGTTTCAGCATTTTAAATATTAAATTAAGTAATAAAGTAATCACATGAAAATAAAGATGAATTACATACTGGCTTTCACATCTGCACCATCCTTTCGGAATAGCTACATGGAAAGAGGAGACTGTGAAGAATCTGGACTAGTAGTGCAGTCTAGTTGGTTTGGTTTTGACCACTGCTTTTTTAGATTAGAATGTTGGCGCCCATTTTGCTTTTTGTCTGTGGTGCCGCTACCGGAACAATGACCTTTCATGCCCAGTGAAGCCGGTCTCTGCTGTATGGAATCTTTTGTGGTGAGAGTCGTGTGTTTGCCTTTACCTGCGCTTGCCTTCTTCTCTTTCAAGCACAAGTGTAACACAGCGGTTTTGTTGTGGTGTCTATGTGCACAACATAAAACAACATTTATGAATTGTGTCTAAAAAGGACAGCAGGATGTATGATTTCCTGTTGCTTTATTTGCCTTTTTGAAATGTACTTGCAATTAAGCTCTTATGCAAAAAAGTGTTCAGTCTTCTATTATCTGAAAATAACAATAGATCCTGATAATCTGTCAATATTGTGTTTTTGTATTCAGAATAATGTCATGTGTAGTGCTGCTGTTATACTGTGTGTTGCTGAGTGTTAAGTTGTGTTGGGAGTGGCCGAAGTGTCCTTGCAGTATAAACTGACAATCATGCTGCAAACCGTTTGGCGCTTCATTTCAGTTTATTGTCATGGGGTTGAAAGAGGTCATGCATCACTCAAGTTCACAATGCCCTACTGAACTTACACATATTGCCATCTATATTTAAAGTGAAAGTGACTACCCTTGTCATTGTGAAACGCAGCGCAGCACAACACAACAAAATTCAACCTCTGCATTTCACTCATACACACACGTGCAACAGGGGGCAGCTATTGAAAGCACCCAGAGAGCAGTGACAGGGATGGTACCTTGCTCAAGGGTACCTCAGGGCAACCTGCTGGTGAGGGAATTGAACCCACAGTCTTCCGATCAGGGGCAAAAGATTTTTGGAACAAAATGACACAATAGCTCCCAAAGTGAACTTATTAACAAAGTCTTCATATTTTACGTTTCTTTAACATCTTCAAAAGTCCTTATTTTTTACATTTATACAGGAATCCCCAAAATGTCTGCATTCGCCAAAATAGTCCTACATCTTCTTCTTAAAATATTTTCTTGACTTCTTGAAGATGAAAGCTAAAAAAGAAAAAGGTGTGAAAAAAAGGCGAGTGACCGGAACATCATCCTAATTCAGTGTGAACTCAGTCAGAGTAGAAAAAGCACGCAAAACTGTTACTGTAGTGTTATTACTGTTTGTAGAAGAGCTCTGCCCTGTAAAACAAAACCTTTTGGATACAATATGACAAGTTTTTGTGTTTAAAATTGTGTTTGTTGACCTAGGGATGATTCAGATGTGTTTTTTAATTGAAATTATGCATGCTTTCTTTTTGCAACACCAACTAATTAATCATAGACCAAAAGATTTCCTTGCTGAAGAGCATGCCCTCATTTAATTGCTCACTCAGTTTTCAAGCTACTTCAAACTACTGGAAGCTTGCCTACCTTTTACTCTACGAAAGAGTAGTTCAGCTGCTCAAAAGCGAGAGAGCGAGAGAGAGATTGCAGCTACGCTCCTTGCTAAACGGCAAAAGTAGCTTTTTACATTGAAGCTTGCTCCTTCATGTTGCTTCTGAGACAAAGTCCTGCAGAATCTGAAGATGACAACCTGAGCTTGAAAGCTTGTCAGACATTGCAACAGTTCTGGGGACAGGATGTAGCAAACTGCCCATTTCATCCAAACAACAAAGAATATAAAACTTAATAACGGAATATTTATATTTTCCGTGGAAATTAAGTAATTAAAAGAAATGATGATTCAGATTTACTTGACTCAAATGGGCACATCAATTTCACAAATATGAAATACAGGGTACAATTTTATGAATGTAGAACTGTTTTATACGTTCGAATGAAGTACATTCACAGCAGTATATAGTCCAGGTGGCATTAGTCATTGCTGTCCCCTCATTAACTGATAAATTAGACTCACTGCTGAAAAACTGCTTGCTGTTTGGTATGCGTTATAAGCTTGGGTTTAAGGTATAAGTGTGGTGTAATGTTATTTTGAGGTG
Source organism: Hepsetus odoe (assembly GCA_017165825.1). Classification (NCBI taxonomy): domain Eukaryota; kingdom Metazoa; phylum Chordata; class Actinopteri; order Characiformes; family Hepsetidae; genus Hepsetus; species Hepsetus odoe. Next base: position 18,248,008 of record CM029383.1, read on the forward strand.
CTCTTCAAGATGCAGAAGAAGAGGAAGAAACACTGGCCATCAATCTACCAGATTAATGCTTTTCTTTAAAGCACTAATTCAGCCAAAATGTGTCAGTTCACCCCAACATGGCTGTTGCATGAAGTTACATACTGATACTGGAAGACAACAATATGTAAAACATCCAGAAGCAAATATGCATGACATTCCTTTTCCTGAATTTACGAAGCGTAACTTTTAATTAAAGGCGTGGACAGAAGAGGTGTGCTTAGATTAGTGAACTCTTACAAATGATGAATAGCAGTCAGTAATTAAGATGTAATTTTATTCTGATTCATGCAGAGAATGCCGATGAAATAAAAGCCATTACTCATCCCAATTATCTAATTCCAAATCATTATAGAATGTTTGTGGGATAATTAGAAAAACAAGTGTAATAAGAGATAGAAATAAAAATAGATCTAAGGCAGAAATCAAACAACATAAAGCAAACTTTTTGTTGAACTTCAAATAAGTCGAACGTGCAATTACCTTTAAAACTAATTTAAGTCAATTTTAAAACTATTATAAAGGCACTTTAATGTTTCATTTGGTCTGTTTAACACTCAGACCATTATTTCTTTGCAAATATAATTTTCAGCAAGTAAATCTGCATTCTGCATTTACTGGTACATCTACTCCTATTCCATTAATACGTTCAATTAGATATTAATTGCTAGCTCTACAGTTATGTCTAAATTATAATTTTAGTTATTTATTTGATTTATTATTGATAATTTATTGGAATAGTACACACTGACAGTGTGAACAGTGGCTGTACCCTCACCAGAAAAAGGTAATAATACCTACATAAGACTCCTTCTAAAGCAAGAGAATTATTATTATTATTATTATTATTTATTTTTAGAAGCATTTGTTCATCCTCCTATTATTGATTTTATTTCTAAATTCAGGAAGGCATTAGGACAACATATAATGGAAAATAGAGTCACCTGCTTGTCTTTAGTGGGCTGTTTCATGGGCACTGTTTAGTCATAGACTCATTAAAGGCAGTTCTCATAGGCCTGCAATAACAAACTGCTAAAAGCAATTTTTGTTCCCCATCTTTTAGGTGACAAGTGCAAGATTCCTCTGGGCATTTTGAGGTAGGTGAGCAGCCATGGCAGATAAAGTGCACACTTTGTCTTTCTTCTATGGCAACATCACTCGAGAGGAAGCAGAGGATTACTTGAGGCAGGCCGGCATGAGTGATGGCCTCTACCTGCTGCGCCAGAGCAGGAACTACCTGGGGGGCTTTGCTTTGTCAGTGGCCTACAGCCACCAGTGCTACCACTACACCATTGAGAGGGAGATGAACGACACCTATGCCATTGCGGGTGGGAAATCACACCGTACTCCAGTGGACGTGATTGATTACCACGCCCAGGAGTCAGATGGGCTGATCTGCCTGCTGAAGAGACCCTGCAACCGGCCCCATGGCGTCAGACCCAAAGTGGGGGCCTTTGAGGACTTAAAGGAGAAGCTCATCAGGCAGTATGTCCAGCAAACCTGGAACCTGCAGGTTAGTTGCAGACTTTTTAATCTATTGGTTCTTTCCATGCTGCTATTACAGTATAATCCAATGGAAAGCATAATAATACACACATGCTTGGATCTTTGTCCAAACCTTTGTACAGTAGAATGATTGTATGACCTCAAATATTTAATCAGTTATAGTTTATATAAATGATATAGCACGCTGTGAAGGTAAAGTGATATTGAACTCTTCTGTCGAGTAAAGAAATAGATGCCTAAATGACTATTTAATTCTCTGTCCACTATTCAGTAAATATTTTCTGTTTATTGAGAAAATAACTGTACACTATGAGCTCATCACTTAACTACTGCATTTTTGTGTGCATCATTTATAAACTTCCCACAGTGCATTCTGGGGTTGTAGATTCACTTTTTGATGTTTGAATCATTTGAATCTAGTGAATAGGACACGGTTTGGATGCAGTCAGGTTTTTAGGACAAATGCGGTTAATTTAACACTCCAGCTCTACAATTTAGTCTTCGGCCTCATACACACTAAGACATTCATGTATTGTCATTTATTAAGTGACTTCCTGAAAACCAGCCATTTCCATGCCTGATATGCAGATGTTATGTAACACTAGAGAACATCAACGTTGTCTTTCTTAAGCACTCTCAGGCAAGAAGGAATTTGTCTTTACTCTGTAATGGAATTTCCCCATCTTTTATTACTGCACTTTTAATATATATGGTTCCTATGAGTAACCAAGTAATTCATAGCAGTTGCTAAATATTATACCCTAAGCTTGAAAAAGAAAGCTGGGGTATAAGGGCATAAACATGTCAATAATTAGGCTTCTTAACTATACAACTATATAAATAGCAGTCTTAGCAGAGTGAATGTGCAAAGTGTGTAAGTGTATCTAAAAGCATGCTTCAGATCATTTTGGTGTGAAGAAAAAACACGTAAGTTGGTTTTATTTAACTTCCACATTATGAAAACACTTTCAAGATACTGCAGAATGAAATTGCTTATTTTCTCAATGAAAAGGTTTGCCCGTACTTAAACTTACACACTCATTTACCAAATTAGTAGGTGCTTTTCCAAAGATCAAATGTAGGTTATAAGTTTTAGAAAAAGTGCTAATATCAGGTGAGGCTCTGTTTACCCTGAAACACAGACTGAGAGTGGAGATACTCTTGACTGTGTGGGTTTTTTGCTGATACTTGCCACAAAATGTGCAAATCACAGAGCACAAAGTATTGGAAACATGTTTTGGACAGGGTGCTGCGCTGGAGCAGGCCATCATTAGTCAGAGGCCTCAGCTGGAGAAGCTGATTGCCACAACGGCGCATGAGAAGATGCCATGGTTCCATGGCACTATCACACGTGAAGACTCAGAGCTACGCTTAAATACCGGATCACGCACCAACGGCATGTTTCTGTAAGTACTGCCCAAACTCATCCTGCATAGCAGGCACATGATGTACGCAGGTGTAACTATGGAATGAAAGGAGATGACAGTCAAAAAATGTTTTCTAATTCTTTTCAGGGACACTAAATTCTTTGTTCATAAACAAATTAGGGATGCTTTAAAATTAGTAATGAATGGCTGAAGGTTTTTATGCCACAGTCAGTAAGCAAAGCAATTATACTCTTTTTACAATCTGTATATTTTCTAGTAGCAAAAACATAGAAACCTTTTGTTTAACATGTTGTGTGTGTCTGTTTATATGCATGAAGACATTAAATACAGTTTGGCTTCAGTTTGTTGTAAAATTTAAAGGGCCCATCAAGTTTTAGAGACTAAAAATAGTCAGAATGTATTCATTTTCTAGCCTTTCTTTAGCCCTTAAATTAAACAGGTTTTATCTGATTTTGTCTTTTAGATCCATGTATTTAAACAAGCTCTGATCTGATTGGCTGTCCTGACCTTGTCTCATTAAAAAAGCAGCCCAGGCAGAAACTTTCTTTGGAAATTGAATGGTGCTAAAGTATAGACTGTTCAGGCTGAATATATAGACTGTACAGACTCAAGAGTGATTGGAATAAACGGAACAGCGTGAATGGTTCAGACTGTAGAGACTGAAGAGTGAATGTTTTAACAGAATAGACTGAAGAATGAATCTCATAGACTTTATTCACAGAGAATACTATAAACAAAATAAACAGAGGATTGAATGGTATAGAGTATACAAACACTAAACCATTTTTTAAATAAGACTGTATAGATTGAGATGTTAAAACTATAAACTGTATAGACTGTGGATTGGATATATTAGACTGACTGAAAGGCATAGACTGTCAGCTGAGGAAAATGTGAGGAAAAGTCAGTTTTTCAAATAAATGGGCCATTTCAGTCTCATATTTTTATCTTGCATTTATATTTTTGTTGTGTCACACAATTATCAAATTGTGACAGATATCCTACACTGCAGGACTATATTGCTACAACATTCATTAAAATAAAGCTTTGTGTTAACATTGTTCAAGTTCAATATGTGGAACATTTAATGTAAATTGATTAATTGTCAAGCCTCTTATTATTGGTGGTTTAATACTGTATCTGACTTGTTTGGGCCATTTTTTACATGCACACAAATTGAGTGAAAGAGAGACAGACAGAGAAAGACAGACAGAGGGAGAGAGAGAGAGAGAGAGAGAGAGAGAGAGAGAGAGAGAGGCACTGTGGTTTCCGTTCTCATAGGGCTTCCTGAAGTGACCAGAAAAAACTGTGGGAGGTGGAGTTTGACAAGTGTGTGTATGTGTGTACGTGTGTGTGTGTGTGTGTATGTGTGTGTGTGTGCGTGTGTGTATGTGTGTGTGTGTGTGTGTGTGGGTGCTAAAAAAATTTCTGTGATCAAAACTATAGCATGTTTCTTCTCACTTTTTTTAGTTATTCTGTATTAATCAAATTCAAATATAAAACTTTTTGAGTGTTTGGACTTTTTATTGATGTTTGAAACAATTAGATTTTATTGCCTTCACTGAGTGAGTAAACATTTATTTTAATTTTTGGTAATATTTATGTGTTAGTCAAGTCAAGTAGGTTTTTATTGTCATTGCAGCCATATACACAGTACAGAGTGAAACGAATTAACGTTCCTCCAGGACCCTGGTGCTACACATAAGACGACATCAGACACAACATAAGACACAAGTCAAACAAGTGCAGACAACAACAGACAGTACAACAGACAGTACATTCACATTCAGTACTTCAATTAATGAACAGAGCAGTTTATTTTAATTTTACTTTCTACCAGTTGTTGTTCAAAAAATGTCATAAAGTCAGACATATTGTAGAAACATATTTTTATCTCTTAATAGGAAAATAAATGAAATGAAACACACCATCACTTTCTTTTTACCAAACATTCTTAATTTGCATCCATGCTTTGTTCTTTCTTATTTTGGAAGTTGCTACTGTAGCATCACCTAGTGGTACCTAGGGTTGGTGGTAGTCTAGTGGTAGGGTACTTGCCTATGAGACCTATGGCTCAAGAGGTCCCAGGTTTGAATCCCACCTCTGGCACTACCACCACTGGGTCCCTAAGCAAGACCCTTAACCCTAAATTGCTCCAGGGGGGACTGTCCCTGTAATTAGGAACTGGAAGTCGCTCTGGATAAGAGCGTCTGCTAAATGTAAAAGTTGGTAGGATTTTAAAGGTTTTAGATTTTGTTTGCTAAAATCCTACTCTGTGCTGTTGGTGTAAAAAGCATTTTTAAATATTTTCCCTCTGCTGACAGAATACGCCAGCGAGACACCAATGGCTCCTTCGCGCTCTGTCTCCTACACAACGGACAGGTCATGCACTATCGCATCGACAGAGACAAAACCGGCAAACTCTCCATCCCTGATGGGAAGAAGTTTGACACACTTTGGCAGGTAATTCCTTCATATTAACATTGGTGGAGGATTGGTTGAATAAAAAAAGAATCTTTCTACAGGTTGCATATCTACAAGTTAAAAAATAAATATAGATAAATATGAGAAACATTAAGGGTATTAGTTCAGTCAAACAGTGGGGAACATGCTGAATTTCAGTGAGACTTAAACTTCTTGTTAACATACTCTCACTGTTTTCTCTTAGCTAGTGGAGCATTATTGCTACAAACCTGACGGCCTGCTGAGAGTGCTGACAGAACCCTGCGCGAAACCTGATGGTGGACATTTTTTTTTTTTAGCTGAATGGATAGGGTGATAGATTGATGGATGGATGGTTGAACAGTAGATGGATGGATGGCTGAATGAATGATGGATGAGTGGGAAGAGGAAAAAAAGGTATATAATTGTATGTAATATGTGCGTATACAGATGTATGGATGGATGGATGAATGGATATTGGATGGATGGTTGTGTGGATGAACAGCTCATTGTGTGGATGGATGAAAGAATGGAAGAATGACTACACAGATGGGCAGATAGATATAAACTGAGAAAACATTGTCATTTATTTTTATACATTGTAATTTATATCTTTACGCTTAGGCCGGCCTGCAATTCCATCCAACCATCCAGGGGTGAGTGCTGTTTTATAATCATAATTAAAGGGCTCATGGAGCAAATCTGAGATGAAAAGAGAGATAGGGGGAGAGATGAACAGTAATACAGTAATAAAAACTTACAAGCAGTGATGTAATATTCAAAATTGTATCTGTTTCGTCCATCAGATAATGATCAGATAATATGAATTAATCTGCATTGCACTTGATATCTATCTATCTAGCTAGCTATATAAACATATATATATATATAGATAGATACATTGTATTCCACTGAAGAAAGAGGTTATAAAGATTTACTTCATGTTCATACTTCTTACTATCTGCCATAAACTTCCCTAGATCACAATAATATCACTACAGCAAAATGCTCTGTGGCAGAAGCCATTTAAGGAAAGCAGTGCATGCAGTTTATAGCATCTTAACAAGACTGTGGCAGTGTTTCTTAGGGGCTTATATCCTGTAAATAACTAAGTGTGCTTCCTTATCATTACAATTGATCTCAGAGTTGAGAGATCTTTAGGGTTATTCTGCATGTATTTTTAACCATTAACATAATTACTAATGACAATGCATGAAGCAGTGACTATGGGTTAGAGCTAATAAGTGATACAGTGTATCCTCTCTAAAATTGTGGTTTCTAGCGGCTTGGTGCAGGTGGAATTCTCTCCAGAATCAAATCCTACTCCTTCCCCAAACCTGGCCACAAAAAGGTGCATAAACATGCCAAACCCTCCTTTCCTTGACACTTACAATGCATTGCTCTCATCAACTATTTCTGCTAACCCACCTCCAATTAAGTTGCCTGTGCCCTCTCCCATCTCTTCCTCCACTCATCTCCCTGCACCTCCCTTCTTTCAACACAAGGCCAACATCCACTGTCCCCCATGACATTACATTACATTTCCATTTTTCCATTACATTACCATTTAGTCTTTTAGCTGACACTTTTAGACGCGAGTGAGGACCAACGTTTAAGCTATTAACATTTCACTGTTTACATTTGTTGCCAAAACATCAGTCCAGAAACTGAAAAGCTCCCGAGTTCGCCATGCATTTCACACATTGGGAGTAGTGAATACTTGAAAAACTAGTTTCATCATGCTGAAATTTACTTCAAGCTGCTATTTTTTGTCTAAACATGAAGACGTGCAGTGCTAAAGTGGGAGCTGTGCAGTTTCCTTTTTGCCACAGATCAGGCATAAATTCAGTGCTTTCGTTTGAAATGCTAACTAAGCCCAACTGGCTTAACAACTTCCCAAAAGTGGAATTGCCATTGTGGCAAATTACTCATAGTGCAAGGTCTTAAGGTAAGCACTTGCACTAAATTAAAGAAACACTTGGTTCAGACATACTAAGCTTGGATCCAGGGACACCTTTAAACTTTTACATTAAATAAAAGAGTTTCAGTAATTTGAGTTATGGCGCCATCTGGGGGTCTTTGAAAGTTTCTTCAATTTTAGCTTAAAGTCTTATAGGAATTGCAAGGATTAATCACTTCTTCAGTGAATCGGTTATTATACTTTACAATAGGACTAGCTTTCTAAAGGGTCTATAAATGGTTTAGTATCTGTTTTAGGTCATTTATAAGTTGTTACATTTGTACACAAATGAAAAGGGCAACAGTGATCTGTTATTTGCCCACATTGATCTATTACTGTTCATGCTCAAATCTTGCTGTTTGCTAATACTACATTGTATTCTACTTTAGTCATCCATTATTATACTAGTCAGCTTTTTTATAAAGCCATATTTTTCAAATATAACAGCTCATTGTTACCCTTTTTATCATTGTCTAGTTTTGAACCATTCATAAGCCCTTATTATTAAGGTAATCATATTGTAAAGTGGTACCGTTTTTTATTCTTTTGATTCTTTAATCATAAATTCAGCCTTTTCTCATTCATTCCAACTGGCCTACCATCATCTATGCCTGCACAAGATCACCTCTTTTCTTTTTTGTACTTTACATGATAAAATCTCCTCTCATTCATGGTCTTCCTCTTAAACCCTACAAAGTAATTTGTTAATGACAGAGTAAGTACAAGGTATTTTTTAAGTTGAAAGTTAAAGTTGAACAGATTTTCGATGCAAGAGGCCATGAAGGAGACTGGGAAGCAGTATGGGGTGTGTTGTGCTTGTGTGTCTTCATAATCAACACATTGTATTATCAGCCATGATCTGTGAAGCTCTGTGTATGTGCGTTATTCCAATATGTGTCTTGTTTTGTGTGCCTACAGCCCAGACATTCTTTGGGTCCTCAGTCATTCAACAATGCTGGAAGCAGTAATCCTTATGAAAGGCCAAAGTCAGCTGGCACAGGTTGGTTCATAACCAGCAAAAGAGAAAGCTTCAAATTAATGTTGTTATATAATGCCAATGTTAGCCAACAGGATGTGAGTGGAAATTAGGCTAATGCTGGCCAAAGGAGAAGAAGAAGAAGAGGAGGAAGGCATGTCTGAAGGCAGGAGGCGAGAAGGAAGTGGAGGAGAGGGGAAATGTTGGCAGCATGACTAGTAAAGGGAAAGAATTTGCTGATTTAATTATCTGATTTGATGAGTGAAGGAAGGTTTATATTTTTTGTGTGCAAGAAACTAGATGAAAGTGACTACCCTTGTCATTGTGAAATGCATAACAGCACAACACAACGAAATTCAACCTCTGCATTTCACCCATACACACACGTGCAGCAGGGGAACGTTATTGAAAGCACCCGGGGAGCAGTAACGGGGACCTTGGAGGCCAGGAAGAGGAAGAAAATGAGGGCAGAGTCGAGGATCAAGTGGTGGAAGCTGAAGAAGGAAGACTGCAAGGTGGAATTAAGGCAGCAGTTAAGATGGGCACTAGGAGTAGTGAAGAGTTACCAGATTGCAGGCCAACTACGGCATAGTTCGTAAGGAAAACAGCTAGAAAGCAACTTGGTGTGACATCTGGAAGGAAGTAGGAGGATAAGGAAACCTGGTGGTGGAACTCAGAAGTCCAGGAGTGTATACAAAAGAAGAGGCAGGTGATAGAAGAAACAGGATGGTCACAGAGATGAAGTGCAGGGTGAAGAAAGCAGTGATGAAGGCTAAAGATAAGGTGTTTGGTGAATTGTATGAGAGATTGGACAGTAAGGAGGCAGAAAAGGACCTATACCGATTGATCAGACATTGGAAAAGATGTTCAGCAGGTCTGAGCAATAAAGAATAGAAATGAAAATGCACTCATAAGTGAGGAGAGCGTGTTGAGTAGATTTGAGTAGCTGATGAATGAAGAGAATGAGAGAGAAAGAAGATTAGATGATCTGAGGGAACTTACCCAGGAAGTGCAGTAGATTAGCAAAATTGAAGTAAATGCAATGATGTAGAGGATGAAGAATGGAAAGGCTGTTGGTCCAGATGTCACACCGGTGGAAGCATGGAGGTGTTTAGGAGAGATAGCAGAGGAGTTTCTGACCGGATTATTTAACACATTCTTAGAAAGTGAGAGGATTGCTGAGAAGTGGAGGAGAAGTGCACTGGTACCGATTTCCAAGAATAAGGGTGATGTACAGAGCTGCAGTAACTATAGAGGGATAGAGTTGATCAGCCACACCATGAAGCGATGGGAAAGAGTAGTGGAAGATAGGTTAAGAAAAAAGTGATGATTCATGCTGAGAAAGAGCACTACAGATGCAATGTTTGCTCTGATGGTGTTGATGGAGAAGTACAGAGAAGGTTAGGAGTTGCATTGTGCCTTTGTGGAGAAAGCATATGACAGAGTGCCTAGAGAGGAGTTGTTGTTTTGTATGAGGAAGTCAAGAGTGGCAGAGAAGTATGTGAGAGTAGTTCAGGATATGTATGAGGGAAGTGTGACTGGTGATTTCTGCAATAGGTTTGATGAATGCATTTAAAATAGAGGTTGGATTACATCAAGGATCAGCACTCAGCCTAGTTTTGTTTGTAATGGTAATGTACAGGTTGATGAATGAGGTTAGACAGGTGTCTCTGTGGACTATGATTTTTGCTGATGATATTGTGATCTGCAGTGAGAGTAGGGAGCAGCTCGAGGAGAACCTGGAGAGGTGGAGATCTGCTCTAGAGAGGAAAGGAATGAAAGTGAATTTGACAAAGACAATACATAAGTGTGAATGAAAAGTAGGATGATGGAATTGTTAGGATGCAGAGAGTAGAAATGAAAGTGAAAAAGTGAAAGTGATAGTGACAACCCTTGTTATTGTGAAACGCAGCACAGCACAATGCAATGAAATTCAACCTCTGCGTTTCACCAATATACACATGTGCAGCAGGGGGCAGCTATTGAAACCGGGGAGCAGTGACAGGGATGGTACCTTGCTCAAGGGTACCTCAGGGTAACCTACTGGTGAGGGAATCGACCCCACAATCTTCCGATCCGGGGCAACTCCCTAACCACTAGGCCAAGGTATTGGAATTTAAATACTTGGGTTCAACAGTTCAGAGTAACAGGGAGTGAAGAAGAGAGTGCAGGCAGGTTGGAATGGGTGAAGAAGAGTGGCAGTAGTGATTTGTGACAGACGGGTACCAGCAAGAGTGAAAAGGAAGGTTTACAGGATGGTAGTGAGAAAAGCCTATGCTGTAAGAGTTGGAGATGAGGTCTCTGATGACAAGACAGGACACAGAGCTGGAGGTGTCAGAGTTAAAGATGCTGAGATTTTCATTGGGTATAACGAAGATGGACAGGATTAGAAATGAGTATATTAGAGGGACAGCCCAGGTTAGATGTTTTGGAGACAAAGTTAGAGAAGCAATATTTGGTTTGGACATGCACAAGGACTGGAGAGATGAGAATTATATTGGGAGGAGGATGTTGAAGCTGGAGCTGCCTGACAAGAGACAAAGAGAAAGACCAAAGAGGAGGTTAGGGATGTGGTGAGAGAGGACATGCAGGTGGTCAGTTTGAATGTGGAAGATGCAGAGGACAGGAACAAATATAAATGGATGATCCACTGTGGAGACCCCTAAACGGGAGCATCAATCTTTTGATCAGTTATCAGGGATTATATTATTTTAGATGACATAATCTGTTATGATCATTGGCACTATTATGTAACAGGCTTCAAATTACGTTATTGAACTTATACAACCTTGTAAAATTTCCAAATTAATGCATTCATAATTTTCCCATCAGATTATAAAAGGATGCTCTAAACACTGAGTATAATTTTTAAGCGATTTCCCTTTGGATTTCCCAATTAAGTTTTTCCGATTTTGATTCTGATCTAATTCTGAACTGCTTTTAGAATTAGCTGCACAAACTGACCTGTTTGTTAGTATAAATTCTTATCCCATCCAGCGTTGCAGAGATTACTGTAACTGTACAACGCTTACAGGGAGGAAAGCTAAGAATAAAAAACTGGACAGCTTCCCAATCCATATTTAAAGCTTTGTAACTCTAATATTTTTGCCCTTTTTTACCCAGAACATTTTGCATCATTTTTGCAATATTTGAAGCTACTTAATGATTTCAAAAGGCTTTGTATGCAGGAGGCCTTATAGCATAAACTTATTACCAAATTAAGAAAACAAGTTGGCAGCACAATGGATTGTAGATGCTAAACTGCCCTTTGTTGTGTTGTGATAGCTCCTCATCAGGATAAGCAGTTAAAATAAGAAAAGGTACAAAGGGTTTGACAAACATGTAAAATATAAAAATAATAAGCGTAAAAAAATAAAATAAAGACAGTACTTAGGAAGACACAAATCATTATAATGCTTCAGAGTGGTTCTTTTCACCTTTAAAAAATAACAAAAAAATTATTTTATTGGAATTGTTTAATGTAAACATGAATGAAGAGGAATTCTATGATATGAATATGAATCAATGAATCAATTCTATGAATCAATAAAATTACCTGGCTATAAGAGTGATGAAAGAAATTAGTTCCTCTCTCTTCTTTCTACTCTCTGTGGTTGGTTTGCTCACTCAGATATGCCCATGGACACTGAGGTGTACGAGAGTCCATACGCTGACCCTGATGAACTGCGCACTACCACAGTGGAGCGCAATCAGTTGTTCCTTGAAGATGGGGAACTGGGCTCCGGCAACTTTGGAACAGTTCTGAAAGGCATGTACAAGATGAGGAAGTAAGTCACTCATGGAACACAAGATCTTGTTTCTGTATATTGAGCTCAGACCTCACAATTCCCCCCAACACTCACTTTTTCTCAGTGAATTTGACCATGAACATCTCGAATGGAACTTTGTCAATAAGCATGTGTGGTTTGTGTGTGTGCGTGTGTGTGTGCACTATAGAAAAGAGAAACCCGTGGCAGTGAAGATCCTGAAGAATGAAGAAAACAATGAGGCGGTGAAGCAGGACATGCTGCGCGAGGCTGAGGTCATGCAGAAGCTGGACAACCCCTACATCGTCCGCATGATCGGCATCTGCGAGGCTGAGAACCTGATGCTCGTGATGGAGCTGGCAGAGCTGGGGCCACTGCACAAGTTCCTGCAAAAGAACAAGTACGGCACTCTATGTCCTTTTCGAGTGTGAATAGAGGTTAATTTTCTAAATGTTCTCTAAAAACAAAAAAAAAAACTGCATTGATTAGTTATATTATAATCAAGTATGCATTCTTCTATTGGACAATAATAATATTCAGTACATGGTGCACTCATTTTATGGCCAAAAACAAATTTGTACAAAAATGTAATGTTTTGTAATGTAATGTTATCTGTATTACATTACAGCATAAATGCTCCCCTATTCACATTTGAGAATTTATTTAAAATTCTGAAAATAATCCAATTCTGGGATACTTTGAGATTTCATGATGCACTTTATTGTTTCATAAGAATTAAATTGAGAGGTCACGCAGATATTCCTTTGAACTGCTCCACAAAGTAGTTGATAAAAAAATTACTTCACGCTACATGATAACATTCTAATGTCAATATCCATTTTCCCTGCTTTTTTGCAGTAATGATATTATTATCTTATGTGAAAAGCACAAACAAAACGGTCATTTCAAATAATACATCACATATACATTTTACTAAAACTAACAAGAAAGGTAATGTTGAACCAGGAACTTGTTTTGACATGTGAAATATTGTTTAGCCTTAACACTGTCAATCTGAAAATATTTAATGAGACATCATCAATCATAGTTCTTTATTTTAACCCAGACGTACTTTCAATGAAAAACCTTCAACATGTCCGAGCATAATGGGGAATGACAACAGAATGATAACAAATTTGTAATAGTTGAAATAAAAGGGTTGCAACCACTCAGCATTCAGCATCAGCAGTAAACTAATCACCTGATCATCTGGAATCATGTCAAATCATGTCTTAAATTAGACGCTGTGTTCTGCTTGAGGGTTCAGACGTAGATCAGTGTGGATTAATCTGTGTAATCTGTGTGGATTAACCAACAAAAAACAATCAAACTGCTCAGGTACTGAGACTGTACTGAAAATGAGAAACAAAAACTTTGCACTTGAGGAAGCCTGGAGAACTGTTCCTCAACAACACATTAAACAATACAAGAAAGTCTTTCAACCAACAACAAACATCACAGTTAATATAGCAGGGATGAAAAAGTCAAACTTGCATATCTAAGTGCAGAATAACTTTCATTTACATTTACGGCATTTAGCAGACGCTCTTATCCAGAGTGACTTCCATACCCTGATTACAGGGACAGTCCCCCTGGAGCAACTCAGGGTTAAGGGTCTTGCTCAGGAACCCAGTGGTGGTAGTGATAGAGGTGGGATTCTAATCTGGGACCTCTTGAGCTTATTACACTGGCAATGGACTTAAAAGCAAAAGAACAGGCAGTGATTTTACATTTACATTTACATTTATTCATTTAGCAGATGCTTTTTTCCAAAGCGACTTAAAAGCATTTAAACTACAGTTTAATTAAGTTTTGTAATAACATTAAATACAACTTAAACTGAAATAACATGTAATAAGAACTAAAAAAATATATGTATAAAAAGTGCAGTACATAAGTTGTAAAAACAATGAATGGTGTGAGGTGTGTTTGGTTATTGGAGATTGTAAGATTGTGATTGTTTTTAATGCAGACATGTTACCATGAAGAACATCACAGAGCTCGTGCATCAGGTGTGTATGGGGATGAAGTACCTAGAAGAAAATAACTTTGTTCATAGAGATCTGGCAGCCAGGAATGTCCTTTTAGTCACCCAGCACTACGCCAAGATCAGCGACTTTGGCCTGTCCAAAGCCCTCGAGGACCAGGACTGCTACAAGGTAAGGCTCACCTCCTGAACCATAATGTTTTATATTAGTAGACTAATACTCTGTACTAAACACTGAGTACCATACAGTCCATACAGCCCTTACAGGCATACCAATTTAAATGCTAGGTAGATTTTTTAAACAAAAAAATAAATAAAAATGTAGTGCTTTTCCATGTTTTTTTACAGATTGAAATAAAAGATTGTGCTAATACAATCGGCCATAACATTTGCACTGACTGCTTTTTATTTGCTTGCTTGTTTTTTTGTTTTTTAAAGTAAAAAAGTAACTGTGCTTTGAAATGTGCATAATTGAGTATGTGCACTTAAGTGTATTTACTTCCATTTGACTGTGGTACCTAAATGTTTGCACACAACTGCATTTAAAAATGTGAACAGTAAAAAATAAAAAACAAAAACAGATTAAAATCATGACCATGATGTCACACACATAAAATACACAACCATCCATTCATCTTAAAGCAGTTTAACCAAACCAGTTCCCACTGAAGTGATGCAGAGCGTCATTACTGCAGTTTAGTAACTAAAAGCCTGTAAAGGAAAAAGTAAGGAAGTACATTGTTATCCTTTATTTATTTTGAATGTGTGTTTATTGCCTAAAATAATTCAGTTTTATGGAAGACTTAACTATTGTTCTAAGAGTTGCAATTAGTTGCCTTAGAGCAGAGAAAGCACTGCTGCTAAAAATGGATGGAAAGATTGATGATGTTTGTCCACTCTTGTCCAGTCCAAAGGTGTCGGTAAGTGGCCTGTGAAGTGGTATGCTCCGGAATGCATGAACTTCTTCAAGTTTTCCTGTAAAAGTGATGTGTGGAGCTTTGGAGTTCTGATGTGGGAGGCTTACTCATATGGACAGAAACCTTACAAGGTATGTAGCAATGATTCATAAAGCTTTTATATGCAAACCAGCCTTGATTTTTGGTTGATGACAGTGATTATAAGGCAGAGCCAGAGCCACATGATGAGTTAACTATCCGGTTTGGAGAAAGGGACCATGTTTTCTTTCATTCTTCTTGAAACCTCAGAGATGAAAAACAATGTTATTCATGTCGCAATTTTCAGAATAAATCAGCTTGTGTGTTTCATTCCCCTTAAAACCTTTTTTTGCCAAAAGGTTGTCCATTGCAATGTTTAACTTTTAAAAAATCCCAATCAAAATGCTACTGTGCTTTTTGCTTCGTAGGGAATGAAAGGCAATGAGGTGATCCAAATGATCGAGAGCGGGGAGAGAATGGCTGCGCCACTCAACTGCCCACCTGAGATGTATGAACTTATGAAAAAGTGCTGGACATACAGGTGAGTGACCCAGGACATTATAATACATCCCATCTATGTATGGGATTACATAATTATTTTATGGTTTATGACCTCAAGGATAGATCATGATCACAGATATATTTTAATTGCTCTTGTGCTTTATAGGGATCATAGAAAATGTGTCATGTTGTGCCTCCTTTGAAATATATAACATGTTATCATAACTAAGTATCTTTTTTCTTCTGTCTAGGGTGGATGAGCGGCCTGGCTTTGTTGTGGTTGAGCCCAGGCTGCGACAATACTATTACGATATTTCTCACTGATCGACTAAAATACTAGATGACCTGGAGCTGTTTGTACATTCTTTCAGATTTTACATCTATTAGTGACATGATTATGCTTGAAAAATCTCACAGAAACATAGGAGTTAAAAAAGAATGCAAGAACTAGCGAGACTGAACAGTTTTCTCATTGCTTATCAACTGTAAGCTTCTTCAGAAATGGTTTTGTGCCAAAGTTATGATCAGCAACTGCTTATCTTGCCAAATTTTTCCCTGTAGCAATATTTTATTTGTAATAACTGTTTCTGTTGTATACTTTTTCTACATTTATACTGACCTTGAGATTAACGATATTATGCAGTATGGTAAGGAATAGAAATTTCTTTAAGGTGAAATGAGATTTAGGCAGCATGGTGCTTAAGTCAGGTAATAAATTTATGACTGGAGAAGCTGCAAAAGCAATAGTAGTATGAAAGGGCACCAGCAGCCAGTGTGTTTTTTTTTTTCATTGTATCCTGAGCAAATTGAACGTAATAGCAATACTTTATTTACATCATTAGTCATACATTCCTGAATCGTGTGTAGATATTCATGGTCAGGCGCAGAGGTAGAGAGGAAATGGCTGTTAATACTATTGGCAGTCCAAACATACTGTGAGTGCATCTCCAGGGCTTACCGAAAGTGCCCCATTTATGTTCCTGCTGCCAAATTTTAGCCATGCTGCGAATACTACATTCTGCTTTGCAGAATACAATCAACATTTGAAATGTGAAAAAGTGCATTTATCGATAAGTATCAACTATTAGTTCTGCCGTCTGTATTTTTTACATATTCAGATATTCAACATTGTTTTTTTTACCGGATGCCAATCTCAATCCTCACACTAGTGTGAGTGAAATGAAAATACCTTCATGCTTTTCTACTTCCAGCTTCTGTCATAATTCTTTTTGCTTAGGCTGGATGAATGGGTGAGCATGTTCCACTGGGCTTAAGCAGACTTTTTCCGGCCTTCCTTGCTCTTGTACAACAGAATTTGAATGCAAAATTGTGATGCACTTTGTTGGCCTATGCACAAGCAGTTCTTTCAAGCAGTTCTTCCAATGAATAAATAAAAGAACTATTTTAAAAACATAATTTGCTTCTCTGGTTATTGACTTTAACATTTAAAAATACACCATTCAATACGGGGCAGCGGTGGCCTAGTGGCCACATGATCGGAGGATTGGGGGTTTGAACCCCTTCCCAATAGGTTGCCCTGAGGTACCCTTGCCATCCCCATCTCTCTCCTCCCTGCGATGGGCTGGTGACCTGTCCAGGGTGTGTCCCCCGTCCAGGGACAGACTCCAGCACTCCCCCGCGACCCCACTTGGGACAAGGGGCAGAAAATGACTGACCATTCAATACGCCACACTCATGTTAAAAATGTAAAATACTCAAAACTATACTTGTAAAAAAATACACGACTAACAAATAAACTTCCTTAAAGAAAGTCTAATAAATGAATTTCAGATGTTACTTTCTTATCAGTCCTGCACTGTGGATTCTGTGGAAATGTCTCCTCAAAGACACAACAGTTTTTCCAAGGTTAAAGGGTGTAGCTTAATACCTTTTCATAACCTAAAAATAAAAAGAGAGCCTTGAGCCAAATGGACATAACTAGAGTGGAATACGGCACTAAATACCCTGAAGATGTTTCCTTGAGTGTATTACTCTAGTGATGCAAAAAGAAGAACCATAATGACAGTTTATTTTTTTGTGTGTGTAGGCACTGGTAGGTCAAATACCTCTCTGCTGGTGCTAGTAGGTCAAATACCTTTCTCACTCACTCACTCATTTTCATAGCTGCTTGTCCTAATCTGGACTGGAGCCTATCCCTGCTCGCCAGTCTATCACAGGGCAGACACACAAACACACTCACACCTACAGGCACTTTAGTGTCTCCAGTATCTCTGGAAGGAAACCAGAACATGTCCACTCCAAACAGAAAGAACATGGGAATCAAACCCAGGACCTTCTTGCGGTGAGGCAACAGCACCCCCCACTGCGCCACTGCGCCAACCAATCAAGCCTGAGTGGAAAAGGTAAGGTCAAGTGGAAAGTGGAAAAGGCCTTCAAAACCAGTACTGAAATAGGTAGAATGTTTCAACAAAACACACACACACACACACACACACACACACACACACACACACACACACACACACGATAAACGCAGCAGTTTTGTTAAAAAACACCAACGTGTCAACATGTTGACGGGGCAGCGGTGGCCTAGTGGTTAGGGAGTTGGCCCCGCATTGGAAGATTGTGGTTTCGATTCCCACCCTAGTGGGTTGCCCTGAGGTACCCTTGAGCAAGGTACCGTCCCCATCACTGCTCCCCGGGCGCTTTCAATAGCTGCCCACTGCTGCACGTGTGTGTATGGGTTAAATGCAGAGGTCCAATTTCGTTGTGGTTCATGTGTGCTGTGCCGTGACCTCGCAATGACAAGGGTTGTCACTTTCACTTTTTTTTTTTTCACTTTAAGTGCAGTTTCCCGTTTGGCCACTAGATGTCAGGAGTCCCCCATTTAAGACTCAGTGAGAAGGGCGTGGCACAGGTACCACGATGCTCCAAATGGGGAATATTCAGTGAAATGTGATTACAGGCAAGCAGTGCATGTTTCTTATGATATTTGATATTTATACTGTACAATAGATTTAACTACAATATTTCATATTGATTATCATAAGATATACGTTTATTAAATAAACACATGGTAGTGATTTTGCATTATGATGGTTAAAGATGAAGTGAAGTCTGTGGCTGGAGCTTCAGACACAAAAGCATCTCAAAACTCTCTTTTTAACAGAAACAGAGACTAAAAAATGCTTTTAAATTTATGGGACAATATGCCCCCCCTGCACTGGGGGCAGTGGTGGCAGTGGAGGCTTAATGTTTAGGGCATCAGCCCTAGGATCAGAAGGTTGTGGGTTCAAAAAACATACCAGCAGGTTGCCCTGAGGTTCCCTTGGGCAAGGTACCATCCGCATCACTGCACCCCGGGCAGCTTTAAATAGCTGTTCCCTGCTGCACGTATATATATGGGTTAAATGCAGTGGCAGATAAATTGTTCATTTAAGTGGATGCGGGGTCACTGCATGATTTGATGAAGATAAAAATAGTGTAAATCATTTCCAATGACTGTACATGGGAGCCAGTAACCTGACATCAGACCTCTTCTGATGAACAACAATTATGGAAGACGTTTTCCCTCGCCCGGACGTGGGTCACCGGGGCCTCCCTCTGGAGCCAGGCCTGGAGGTGGGGCCCGATGGCGAGCGCCTGGTGGTCGGGCCTTTACCCATGGGACCCGGCCGGGCTTAGCCCGAAGAGGCAACGTGGGTCCCCCTTCCCATGGGCTCACCACCTGTGGGAGGGGCCAAATAGGTCGGGTGTATTGTGAGCTGGGCGGTGGCTGAAAACGGGGGCCTTGGCGGTCCGACCCTCGGCTGCAGAAGCTGGCTATAGGGACGTGGAATGTCACCTCTCTGGTGGGGAAGGAGCCTGAGCTAGTGCGCGAGGTTGAGCAGTTCCAGCTAGATATAGTTGGACTCACCTCGACGCACAGCTTGGACTCTGGAACCAGTCTCCTTGAGAGGGGTTGGACTCTTTTCCACTCTGGAGTTGCCACCGGTGAGAGGCGCCGAGCAGGTGTGGGCATACTTATTGCCCCACGGCTTGGGGCCAGTACATTGGGGCTTACCCCGGTAGATGAGAGGGTGGCGGCCCTCCGCCTTCAGGTCGGGGGACGGGTCCTTAGTGTTGTCTGCGCTTATGCGCCAAACAGCATTCTGGACTACCCACCCTTTCTGGGGTCTCTGGAGGGGGCGCTAGAGAGCGTCCCTTGTGGTGACTCCATCGTTCTGCTGGGGGACTTCAATGCTCACGTGGGTAATGACAGTGACACCTGGAAGGGCGTAATTGGGAGGAATGGCCCCCCTGATCTGAACCAGAGCGGTGTTTTGTTACTGGACTTTTGTGCTCGTCATGGATTGTCCACAACGAACACCATGTTAAGGCATAAGGATGTCCACATTTGCACCTGGCACCAGGACACCCTAGGCCGCAGTTTGATGATCGACTTTGTGGTCGTGTCTTTGGACTTGCGGCCCCATGTCTTGGACACTCGGGTGAAGAGAGGGGCGGAGCCGTCAACCGACCATCACCTGGTGGTGAGTTGGCTTCGTTGGTGGGGGAGGATGCCGGTCAGGCCTGGTAGGCCCAAACGCATCGTGAGGGTCTGCTGGGAACGTCTGGCAGAGTCCCCTGTCAGGACAAGCTTCAACTCCCATCTCCGTCAAAGCTTTAACCACGTCCCGGGGGAGGTGGGGGACATTGAGTCTGAATGGACTATGTTCCGCGCCTCCATTGTCAAGGCGGCTGACCGGAGCTGTGGCCGGGAGGTGGTTGGTGCTTGTCGCGGTGGCAACCCTAGAACCCGTTGGTGGACACCAGCGGTGAGGGATGCCATCAAGCTGAAGAAGTCCTTTTTAGCCAGTGGGACTCCGGAGGCAGCTGATAGGTACCGACAGGCCAAGCGGAATGCGGCTCTGGTGGTTGCTGAGGCAAAAACTCGGGCATGGGAGGAGTTTGGAGAGGCCATGGAGAAGGCCTTCCAGACGGCTTCGAGGAAATTCTGGTCCACCATCCGGCGTCTCAGGAGGGGAAAGCAGTGCACAGTCAACACAGTGTATAGTGGGGATGGTGCGCTGCTGACCTCGACTCGGGACGTTGTGGGTCGGTGGGGGGAGTACTTTGAAGACCTCCTTAATTCCACCAACATGCCTTCCGAGGAGGAAGCAGAGCCTGGGGACATAGAGGTGGACTCTTCCATCTCTGGGGTCGAGGTTGCCAAGGTGGTCAAAAAGCTCCTTGGTGGCAGGGCTCCGGGAGTGGATGAGATCCGCCCAGAGTTCCTCAAGGCTCTGGATGTTGTAGGACTGTCATGGCTGACACGCCTCTGCAACATCGCATGGACATCGGGGACGGTGCCTCTGGATTGGCAAATCAGGGTGGTGATCCCCCTCTTTAAGAAAGGGGACCGGAGGGTGTGTTCCAACTATCGAGGGATCACACTTCTCAGCCTCCCAGGGAAAGTCTATTCAGGGGTCCTGGAAAGGAGGGTCCGTCGGATAGTCGAACCTCGGATTCAGGAGGAGCAGTGTGGTTTTCGTCCAGGTCGCGGAACAGTGGACCAGCTCTGCACCCTTAGCAGGGTCCTGGAGGGTGCATGGGAGTTTGCCCAACCAGTTTACATGTGCTTTGTGGACTTGGAGAAGGCATTCGACCGTGTCCCTCGTGGGCTCCTGTGGGGGGTACTCTGGGAGTATGGGGTATCGGATTCCCTGTTAAGGGCTGTCCGGTCCCGGTACAACCGGTGTCGGAGCTTGGCCCGCATTGCCGGCAGTAAGTCGGACCTGTTCCTGGTGAGGGTTGGACTCCGCCAGGGCTGCCCTTTGTCACCGATCCTGTTCATAATTTTTATGGACAGGATTTCTAGGCGCAGCCAGGGCGTTGAGGGGGTCCGGTTTGGTGGGCTCAGGATTGGGTCGGGGAAGAGAGGGAAGTCTGGGCATCCTTGCTGGAGCTACTGCCCCCGCGACCCAACCTCGGATAAGCGGAAGAAAATGGATGGATGGATGGATGTACATGGGAGCCAGTAACCTGACATGGGAGCTTAACTTATATGAGCATGTAAAGTGACAACTTGTCATTGTGAGTACACAGCACAACACACAGTGAACCACAATGAAATGCAGCCTCTGCATTTAAACCATACACACACAAGCAGCAGGGGGCAGCTATTGAAAACACTCAGGGAGCAGTGATGGGGAAGCAGGGCAAGCTTGGTCCTGGGGCCAACTCCCTCACCATTAAACCACCTCTGCTCCAAACTTGTTGGTTTTTGAAGAAATGGCCAAGAGCATCTCTATCGTTGAGCATCTTTGACGAGGGTCTGATGGCAAAGTTGAAGCATTAAAAAATGGCAAGGCCACAGCTTTGGTTATTAAAAAATGTTCTTTTGACACATAGTAACTACCTAAACATTGTGAAAGATATAAGGCAGTGTCTTCTTTCAGCATAATAATGCTCTCCTGAAAAGTTTGAGAAACATGGTAAAAGGTTGCCCAGGCCTCCAGGTTTCCCAGATCTCAGTTCAAATGACCATCTTTGGGGTGTGCAAAAACAGGAAGTCTGATCCTAGACCCTAGATCCTAGATAATCTAGAAGGCTTCTCCCTCAGAGATCTTGTGGAGTCCATACTATACATGTTGGAGTTGCTGAGACCAACAGCATAACAGGCACGTTGTCATAATGTTTTGGCTCATTAGTGCCAGTGGTGGCACTAAGTTTTATGGCATGCACACACATTTAACCCTGAAATCAGTTTTATCTAATCCAACACAATTCAACTTCAAAATCTTATGTGCAACCCTATCAAAAAACTTAATTTAAAATTTACCAAAATCCAGAGGCATCAACAGTATATGTAAATGTAGATCTGTGTGTGAAGACCTGCTTTATTCTCTACAAGGTTTCTTAGCCAGGTTAACAAAAGGTAAAGTGTACACATACACACACACACACACACACACACAGACTCAAAACACACACACATAGACAATCAAATACACACATGGCAGTGAAAAGTGCAGTGGTAAGGCTAAAGTAGTACAGGACAGAACCACAGGCTTCCGGCTTCACAGGTTTTCTAACCTCTTTACACGGTTTCTTTCTTTTTTTTGAGTTGTATATCGGATTTGAGAGGAAAAAAACACACGTGCAAAGAGCGAGTGCGGTTTTGGAGTGTTCAAGTCTACTATCACTCTATGTTTCTGGGAGCGCAGGAAAGCAGGTATTTCTTACAAGTGACAAGGTTGGTGTGGAGATTGGTCAGATAGGTCACACCAAGGCCTGCCATCGTCAGGTGGAATCGATTGTTACATAATTAATTATTAAATGCAAGATGAATAGGATAAAGTCTTATGTCTGAGCCACTTGCAGGATTTCTTCCAGTTGCCCTGTCAAGTGTGATTGTAATGGTGGAGTCTATCAACAATGAGTAAATATGGCTTGCAGATGTAATTTTGATCTTGATTGTTCGGTTACACTTTTGGGAATATAAAAGCAGTTGATGTAATTCAAAGAGTGAATACTTTTTGTTAAGTTGAAACCTGGACCCACATGCAACCTTTAGATGTGGCTGACCTTTGTGGCCTAATAGAATGCAGGTGAAAGGGCCGAACATCACTGATGCTAACAAAAAGGAGGCATTTCTAAGAGTATTTTTGTAAAGAGATGACAGTTATGGACCAGTCAGGATGCTGGATGAGGATGTTTGAAAAGTCTCTCCAGTACAATTCATTTTCACTCATGTGTATAGAGAAGTGTATGAACGTTGGAGAGCCACTGGTGTTCACTCTGAATAGATAGTTTAATGTAAATATAATGTTCACTTTGGGTCATATTTGTTTAATTTTAATACATATCTTATAAATATGTGTTTTTGATTCAGAATTCTAAAACACCCTGCCAACCACTGCCCCCTTGGGCTTCACCACCAACACGGAGCAGTGGTGGGACGAGCCATATAAAGCGCTTGTTGAGCAAATAAACAAATCCGTTGGAGAGGTGTGCGAGAAAAGAAGAAAAAAAGTCGCACATCTGCTCTTGCTGGAAGTCTCCCACGAGACTAAACAGAAGAGTGTCGGCCCCGCACATCAGCGCAGGAGAAAAGCATCTCTTTTTTACGCAACCCCACCCCACCACCCCCTCCCCAATCATACACACATGCTCATACACACACACATACGCAAACCTCCTCCCTCTTTCTGTGGTGGGATCCCCTCGGCCCTAGCAGCATCTGGGACATCTGCCGGAAGCAGGTCACCCACAGTGAGGCGAGCGTTTGCCTGGGGCTGAAGCCACAGCACAGGCCTGCAGCAGGGCCCTAACACACACTGGCTAAGGCCAGGGTGCCTGCAGCCATCTGATAGCGCCCTTCGGAAGCCCAGCAGCAGCCAGACGGCAGGATCTGACCAGTAAACCAGAGCCTATTTCTGTTGAGGCTGGGCGTTTGCGGTGAATTGGGGGAGGGTGGCTGGGGAGAGTTCATTGGGAATGGAACGGTGGAGATGACACAGGTGCTTTAACCGTCACCTTCAGGTTCACTGCAATCCTATTGCAAACACACTTCACAATATCACCTTAAATTTAACTCATTTTGGGCCCACATTTTACCCTGATTTCATGTTCTTCTGTGACCCATTTGACCTCTTGCAACTGAGTTATTTTCACTATTTACTATGGATTATTCAGTAAATATATATATATATCACTATAATATTATAATACGCAGGACGATACGATTTTTTCCCCCAATTTAGAAAATGCTTTGTGTTAATGTCTTCATTTGATTTCATTTCATTCTATATTTAGTAAATTAATAGATAGAGAATAAAAAGGTTTTAACTCTTGAAATATTAGTATGTATGAGGCATAAAAGACTTATTATCCAGAAACCTAAAAAGCCTGTTGTGAGAGTGAGGTTTTGAAGTGTGGCCCCTGTTAGACACACTTACTATTTGTTTTCTTACCTGTATATCCATATTACCATTGCACAGATTGACTGAATTAAAAGAGGCTACAAGTACAATAATGTGGAGTATCTCATATTACTCATTATTTACATTAAGATTAGTTCATTTACAGTCACATTCACACACTATGTGTAGATAAAGATATCAAGGGCCCAGAGTTAAGTCCTTGATAACTATATCTACACACAGTGTGTAACAGTGACTGTAAATGAACTAATCTTAATGTTGATTAACACAGACTAAGATTAAAGTAGGACTATAACCACACATGTTATCTAACAGCGGGGCTGAGGCACTAAAGTGTGTGGCTCACTGTTAAGTTTATTATGCAGTGGAGCAGC
Organism: Hepsetus odoe; assembly: GCA_017165825.1. Taxonomy (NCBI): domain Eukaryota; kingdom Metazoa; phylum Chordata; class Actinopteri; order Characiformes; family Hepsetidae; genus Hepsetus; species Hepsetus odoe. The sequence goes on from CM029383.1 coordinate 18,272,759, forward strand.
TGCCAGTTTAAACCACCGGATATCCATTGGAAGTCTATAGAGTCTTCCCTGGGCCCTATGTGGTTGGCCTGCGGTGGAGCCACATGGGCAATGGCTCACACTGAAAGACGATAGCACTGCTTTACTGAAGAGAAGTGAGGCCAGAGGCCTGCTCTAGGCGCAAGCGTAACTTAAGGGGACACCAAAAAAGATGATGTAAATCCTAACAGCAAATCAAGTTTTCTAGTAAATCTCACATCCATCTGTCTGTGCCAGGGAGGCCACTGCGCTAGCACTTGAGGGCTATCCTCGGGTCTCACACTTTAACTGTATACTGTGACTTTCAACCCAATTACTTTAGCAGTGCAGAAGAAGCAAGTGAGCAGAAGTGGTCTTTAGAAATGATCTTGTTCAAACATTTATTAGAATAAGTGAACAAATTAGATCTGATATATATTGGTCTTAAATGCACAAAAACAAAACACCTTGTAACACCTGTTACTGGTCACCCAGTCAGAACCACTGGGATATTCCAAACGCAAGTACGCTTCTAAAAATACAAAATATTACAAAGCCTAATAAAAATGATCAACTAAAACAATCTAGCATTCAAGACACAGAACCTTTAGCTCACATCACTGCTATTATCACATCTCAAAGCTCTTTCATCACAACCACTGACATTAGCTTTGATCTTGACATCTGGAAGAAAGCAATCCAGACCAGCCTTACATTTAAAAAAGGTAACAAGGGTAACATAAGAGTGATTTTAATTTGGAGAACTGTAATGTTTTCTCCAGCCATCCATCCATCCATCTATCCATCCATCCCGTGGGCAGCTGTGCCTAGTTGTTAGGGAGTTGACCCCAGGATCAGAAGGTCGTGGGTTGCCCTGATTTACCCTTGAGCAAGGCACCATCCGAAGAAATATGTTTCACAATGACCAGTTCACTTTATTCTTGTGTTAGTAGGGCAAAGTCAGAGAAACACCCTGAATTGGTTGCCACTCTATTGCAGGCCATCAGTGCAAAATCCAGCAAAAGTAATCTAGAGTGTAACCTAGATTACAGCCCTTCATATGACTGGGGATGAGTACAGCCACTACGAACTAAATACAAGATAAATGCTAAAATGAATAATTGACAGACTCTATACAAAGAACAATTAAGTGATTATCAGGGCATATACTGGCAACTGCACATGCATTCAGGGTGCAATAAATTAAAAAGACAAACAATGACTAATTTTAATCCGTAGGAATGTAAAAGTAAATGCGCTTGTGTATCCCCTTTTATCACTCAAAGAGCATTTTCCTATTTATAGCACAAGGGGGCCTCCAAGGTGCATCATAACTTTTTCCCTTGCAGTCTCCTGTTCATTCTATCACAACATTGTTCTGGTGCTCTACAGTGAGAATACAGCATTATCACACCATATCCACCTTACACCCACTTTCCCGTTCAGTCCAGGTGGCACAGATGATATTTGTATGACTAGGAGACTTAAACTCTTCTAAAATAAGACAGAGAAAGTCTGCACAGTGTTTTATGGAGAATGTCTCATGCCTTTCACCGCATTGCCAGCCTGAACTATGTGTACATAGCTTTCACATGCTGAGGTATTGTATTCGGGTTCCACTCTAAAGCATATTAGACAGGAAATGGTTGTTTACATAGCCAGACCCTCACAGATGATTCACCAGTTTGCTATGTAGATAGATTTCTCTCTCTTCATCCTACCCTGTAACATTGTGTTACATTGCCATAATACTTATGCAACGTCCTAAACTTAACTAAACAAATACAACCGCAAGTATTGCACTGAAATATGAAAGGAAGTGGTCCACAGCAAGCATTACTAAATCTTTTCCTCATAGGCTGAACCTCATTAGTGACCCTGGTTATGAAATTTGCCTGTGCAAGTTGATTTTCATAAGACAAATAGAATGCCAGTAGCAATAGGGGGAGTATTAAAAGTCAAAAAAGCCATTTTTACTATGCACTGGTCTTTTTAACAAAAGTATCTAAAATGGTCTATCAGGACCATTAGATATATATATATATATAAAACACTTAAAGCACTTGGCCCAGCACAAGAGAAAAAAAAACATCTCTAGCAGTAATAATCCCCAAAAGAAAAATGATCTACTGTGGCTTTGAATACAAAGCAGTGGTTTGCGGACAACTTTGTGGTTTGAACAGGTTTGTGGTTTGCTGGCAAGGTTTTCAGAAATCCTCAAGCTTCTGCATTTAGACAATGAAGTCATTTTATGAGAGAAAGCACACTTTGACCTTTCGCTGATTCAGCTAGCAAGGACTGGAAGGCCTGCTAGCTCAGGTTTAATACCAAAGAACTACAGAGCGAATCAGAGACTGATGGGGTCCAAGCAAGGCCCTGTGACACAAACCAAAATGTTTGGCCAAAGGCCCTGACATTCAGCACTGCACTATTCACCCTTCCAATATCTCCTTCTAACAGTTTCCCACTGAAGAGTTGAACAATGACACAATGACTGTAGTTACAGAACATTCTAAAGAAGAAGATTTTCTTCATTTCTGAGATAGTGGCAACTGGCAGTGGAATAAATCCCCCATTCATCGTCATTGAATTTATTAAAAGAAGATGGAAGTATGCCTAGACTTCTTCTGCATTAAAATCCTTAATCTTAAAGAAGCTTTTCTTTGTAAACCCACAATTAGAGGACATGTGACTTGATGATTTGTGCAAACCATGCGATTGGGATTCTGGGAGCAAGCCCATTTTGTAAAAAAAAAAATTTTGAGCTGGAAACTACCTCTGTAACTCCACCTCTCCTTCTCCGAATCCCTTCCCTTTCCATTTAGTGCTAATACCAGACAGTGTAAAATGCTGTTTTTGGCTGCATTTCCTTAAAATTGTGCAAGGCAATCACCATTCATCAACAGTGCTTTGAGTGATATGAGCACTGAAGGACTGTTGTTGCCCTTTAATGCAGTTCATTAAACTTTCCACATAAATGATTTCTTAGTTAGAAATACATCATTTTCACACAACTGGCCCTTAAAAGTTATTACTCTTGTGTTTTGTTCTACTGTCAAAATAGCATCATTAATTACATTTTTCACATTCAGATCAACTTAAAAACAAACATAGTAAACATGGTGAGAGATTGTAATCTGCTCTGAGACTTTAGATGAGCTTCAATTGTTTCATAAAAAAACAAGTTTAGAATCAAGCTTTTTGGAGAAAGAATTTGTAGTACAATGGTATTTGTGCAATACCAACAAATACTTTGGCTTGACAATGTTCTATTTACCTTTCTGCTCATGTTCAGACTTCTCCATTCACAGAGTAAAACGGAGAAGAGTAGCCATGTTTGCTTGCCCCAGCTCTTACTCTTTACCTTCCAAAGTAAGCAGACGAGGAATGCCAAGAAGCTCAGCAACAAAAACAGTAGGGTGAAACCATGTTAAATTTGACAACCCATGCTATTTTCCCCAGAAACCTTATCTGCACATGTCGAACATGCACGAGAAGTTGCAAAGCATGTAGAGCTGCAGCTGTGAATGCAGAAAGATGAGACGATATCCATTTAGAAGCAGTGGTCTAAAAATAGCCATCTCATCAACAGGTTTTTGTTGCAGTATTAATCAATGCAGGAGAAAAAAAAAGGTCAACGGTCATCTGGAGCTAAAAATGTTTCCTGAAAAATGAACTAATATAACAAAGTAGTAAAACTCAATGAGGAATAAGGAGAACAAATGAAGTATCACAAATGCTAGACTGAAGTTTCTGTCTAGCTGTTTATCAGTGGAATGCAGCCGTTTCCCGCAGACTCTGGCGACTAGGCTGGGATTGAGAAATTCAGTCTAAACAGTCTTCCATTTCATTACTGTGGAGGTCTAAATACTTTGAAATACTAAACAAGTCTCAATGGCAAACACAGGAGATTATTTAAGGATGGAGATTTTATAAACCTCATAAGGCTGCATCTGCAGCTAAAGTTATTCTGAATATATTACCCTTTTCCCAGCATTGTGCATATAATCAGCACTTCTAGAACCGCTTAACAACTTCCTATACGTTCTAAAATGTTTATTTAATCTTTATTTAATATTTACCTCCTTTTCAAAGCTTCAACATCAAAAACCGTAGTATCATCTCTTTTGTGTTATGTCTAATTATCATGAAGTATTATGATGCATTTGCAAAATTACCTTACACGGGTGGGAGTTTTGTTGATCGTACTATTCTTTGTAAGGATCAAGCTCTAAACAAAGTATAGACTGTTTGGGCTCTGACTAACAAACTGAAAGGATAGTTCTGTTCATGAAAAACAATATGATGGGGAAAAAACAATCAAATACCACCCACATCAACTCATTTGAAGGCTATTGGCACAAATCCAAAGGGGACAGGAAGTGCCTGGGCCGGAGCTGGGGTGAATTGTGGCACAGCATGTAACTAAACTGTGCCTTCCATTCTAAATGAGCTCCATAATCTGGGTAATCAAGGCAGTGTTGCATAATATTTCTCACACGTTCTGTTCTTCAATGCTCGTGCAACCTGGGATTAACCCACATCACATGCCTTTTGTTTAATCCACCTCATTGTTCTTCCTAAGCGTTATTAATGTTCACTGTTGTCTTACAATGGATGGGGATATGAAACCAAAATGCTGTCAGACTCCCCAGAAAAATGGACCAGCACAATAACACTGCCATTATATGGCTGTTTAACTATGAAGATATCTGATAGCTTGAACCTTACTTGTAAAGGAACTTCAGTAAGGGAAGTCAATATGGTTTAATCTACATCTGTGATGAAACTGCTGTTCGTCATTCCTGTGAACCTTCCTGTGGTCTGCGTTTTCCTTGCAAACTTGCACCAAAGGGAAATAGCAAGAACAGCCTTCCCCAGATTTCATTATATTACAGTAGCCCACTGTAGAACAAGCTCAGTGAAAGGGCGAGCCACGTTTGAACAAGATCCCAGTGTTTAACAGCTGCGCAAACTGTGTGTGTGTGTGTGTGTGTGTGTGTGTGTGTGTGTGTGTGTGTGGTTCCAAGCATCCACATATTTTAAAAAGTTCACATTTTTAACATTTGGAGGGAACTGTGTTTGTGTGTGTGTGTGTGTGTGTGTCCTCCAAATGTTAAAAATGTGAACTTTTTTAAATATGTGGATGCTCGGATTGTCACATTTTAGTTTATTCTTAATGAAAAAAAACTTTTAGATCCTATATATGAGCAAAGAAGCATTTACATACAGTAACATAAATCAATGCAAAAAGACTCCCCAAAGACAGGAATACAAGCACGTGTGTGAGTGAGTGTGAGTTGAACCTGTTGCCCTCAGAAGCGAGAAGCATAAACAGCCATGACTGGCAGGCCACGTGAGGGGGCAGTTCCATGGTGGCCTCGGGCTGCCTGGATTAGTTTGGGGCAATTTGCCAAACGCTCACCCGTCAGTCAGCAGACCCCACTGTGGGCCAACAGTGATGGTTCCATCACAGAACTGATTCTGTACATTTTAGTGATTCAGTGATAAGTGTTCTACTATGCATCATGTCAGCATGTTCAGAGGTGAAGTGCAAAATAAAAAGTGAAAGGTCATATGCTGAATTTAATGAGAAGCTCAGATCACCCATGAACTTGATCATTTTTCACTAAAATGGTCCCTACAAAGGAAATAACAGTAGCAACTGGAAACACAATTTTTATGTAAAAACTGGGCTAAAGCTACTACTGCAGCTCCCACCACACCCAAACCACACACACAAACACATTTTTTGTAATAAAAATGTAAAGTATTAACTGATCAGCCATAAATTTACCACATGTCTAATATCTGGCAACAAAAAATTTGCAGTACGCCCTTTAAGTCCTGCAGGTGGTGGTGATGGGGGGGGGGGGGATTTGGGGAAGAACACACGGGAAAAAAATGCAATGAAAGTGTCCAAGAGTGTTTTAGCCTCTGTCATTTTTCAGATTTGAAACCTTCAACTGACCTCTTCCTAGATCCAGCCACTCACACAAGCCAGGCCTGGCCACTCAGAGATCCAGATTCATGAAGATCCTACAGCAGGACATTGAGGAGCTCAAAGCTTCGCCAGGCCTTCATGGTAGAGTTACCAGACAGAATCCTTTGCTCAATAAAAAGCAGTAGACGACACTCAGGATATGACTAAAGCTCAGCAACTCTTGAACCATGAGAAGCAAAATCTTTTGGTCAGTTCTCTGTCCAAACTGGTTGAGCTTGAACTATCATTACCAAAAAATACTGGGCTGCCACTGCTGCCAAAGTATGAACTGAAGGGTTTGAATAATAATACATTTATAATATACTTATTGTCAGTGCAAAGTATTATGTGTAGGTACAAGAAACTAAATAAAGTGAATCCATTTTAAGATGATTCAGAAACATAAAATGTGGAAAACATCAAAAGGTAAACTTTGTGTGCACGGTAAGAGAAGATTTGTCCTTGGGAATCTTTGCCTTGCATAAAGTGTCAAAGGCTCCTGGGGCAAAAAAGCAAGTCATTATTGAGTCATTTAAGTGAGCTCTCTCTATTACATCTCTCATGATTGTGTGAGCCAATCATCAAAATGTAGCAGGATTTGCTCCATACGTACATCTCTTGAGCTGGCCTACAGATCCATTCACTTAATATAAATCAAATGTTCATGAGAACTGCAGCTGAAACCATTACTTCTGAAAGAAAATGTGTCTGCTCAAATATCCAGCCTTGCAAAGTGTAATTGTGCTTTAATTAGCACGTTTTCACATTAACTAAAAAAAGAAGCAGCAGATTGAAGCATTGGATGGTGTGATGGTGTCACCTTGAACTCTGCAGAGGAGAGCTCCATTGAAAGGCTTGTTTTTCTTTCTTTCCTTTTTTCTATGGGTTGTTTTTGAGTGCTTGAATAGAATGGAAGTAAATGAATGAGCTACAAAACAACAAGAGCACCAAGGCTTCTCCTTATTATGGTGGGGATTAAAATGAGAAAATGCAATGATCACAATAAATTGGCTGTTGATGATTGTTTAATTCTAGCTGTGCCATGTGTGGCTACTGGCACAAGAATGGGGTCAGACTTGTTGTTCACTAGAGAGGCTGTCTTAACTGGCAGGAGGTTATTTAATTGTTTAAATATCTCTTCCTAGAAAAAACAAGCATGTCTGTCTTCAATCCATTTCTGCCCGAATTGCATCTTTTACTATATGGCGATAAAAGTATCCCGAAACAAATAAGGAAGAGTAATAATCCAAATGACCTCGATAACTTTTGTTCATGTTATTGACAACAGCCCAAAGATGTGTTGATCTAGGAAGGTTTACTGCTTTAATAGTTGACTTTAATGATTTTATTGTCACTTTGTACAAGGTACAATATGTTGTTTACCTTAAAGTGAAGCATCAGATGCCCTGCGGAAGTATCAAAGATGTGCCAAAGTTTGCATTTGTGCGAAAATGTGCACATCATGAATTCTAAACCAGCCCAGTTCACATGTGGCCGGTGATGCCAAGTAGATCAAACTGATAAGAGAGTGAGATGCATCAAACCTTTCAAGCCTTGAGAATGTGATTCATCCCTTACAAGGAAGTGGTTCAATGAACTGCTTTCTTAATTGCTTTGTTTTCACATAAAGTCTGCCCATAGCAACACGTGAATGTAGCAGCTCACCAGGGACGTGAAGTAGTTTGTAACAGCAAGCTAATATCTAATTCAGAGGTTGCTATGGTGACACCTGAACTTGCAAGTGGACCCTTAAAGTGTTCAGAGTAATCTCGCTGCACTCGCGTCATTGCAAGTTACCATTCAGGATTGTTTTTTGCAGGGGTGAGGTGGTGGTGGTGGTGGTGGTGGGGGGGGGGTCTGCCTGGATGCCAAGATTATAGAGTGGAGGACTTGCAGCACATCCATTGTTTGAAAGTGACTTTTGACAAATAATTCTGCTTTGCGTCATTCCGCCTAGTTAATGCACACTCCCACTCCTCACCCCCCCCACATATGGTTGCCAAGCAACAAATCCTCACCTAGATCCCCACACATGTGAAGGTAAAGTAGCATGTACTGACCAAGGTGCCTGATCATGCGCCATCACTATTTTTAACCAAGTTCACCAAGTTTGTTTTCCACAGTGGGAGTACACAGCCTTGTACTTTAAGCTTCAATCAGCATGTCCTTTTCTCCATTTAAATCATGTGCAATATGGCCGCTTCTTACTCAACCTTTAAAAGACAAGCATGACTATCACTTCCACTCATTATTTGTAAAGTACACACTGTGAAATGTGAGAAAGTCAAGATTCAATTTCAAAGACATTTTGTGTAAATGTATCATTTGTCAGCTGTTTCTTCCTTTTTTGGCTTTGATTTGTTTTACCAGATTTTTCCCCAATTTAGTCATGTTCCACAAGCTAGCAAGAGTTACACCAAAACCATCACTGGTAGACCAAAAGCTAGCACATGTTTCCTCTGAGTCATGTCAGCTCAAACCAATGCAATCTCATTAGGCAGCTCAATGTGCTCAGAAGAGAATACTGGATAATTGCCTGTACAGCTACATCAACAAATGGCTGCACCGATAGCGTTGCATTTGAAGCAGGGTCTTCCCGCCCAACCGGAAAGAGTCAGGCCAATATTTTCTCTGAGCCCATGATTGATTTCAGATCTCCTGATCTCTAAAGGAGTTTTGGTTATCCGCATTCAAACTTTTATGTTAAGCTGCTAGTGGTTAATGTGGGGCAGAAACCATGGGTGTGAAAGCTTTATATCAAAGAGGAGATTAAACTGAACAAGAGGTTCAGCTTTTTTGAGAAAAAAAAATCATACACAGCTGTCAAAAAAAAAAAAAAACCACATACACAATAGAAATGCTTTACTAAATGTTGTTTTGCTCACAAATGCAAACATTGTGTTTTCTTTCAGTCTTTCACATCAGAACGTATTCCTTTATTGTAGAAGAAAATGTACATTTCTGAAGGTTTCGGGTATTAAAATAAGCAGAATTTTCATTTGTTTTATGGCAACTTTGAGAATAGCTAATGACTCTTGGTGTGAACTATGTCAAACACACGCACCTTAATTAATGAATTTATGAATGAAAGTCATGTGCTTGCACAAACATTCTGTGCACCGTGAGCAATGATTTTTCTTTCTCTGCATTTAATCCATCCTACACACACACACACACACACACACACACACACGTACACACACACCAGTAGCAGGAGTGTTGGACTGCAATACCTGCACATATGGGACCGTTATGGGGTCTAGTGTTTTGCCCAAGGAGTCTTTAGTCACTGAAGTGGGATCGGGAAAGCATTATTCACTCCCCACTGCCCACATTTCTCCTTCCAGTAGTGGGGATTGAACAAGCAACACAAGGCTTTTTCTTTAACCACTACTCCACGCTTCTAATTTTAAGCTTGAGCTATGGAGCTAATGTAGCTATGATACGCAGAGGTGATCAATAATATCCAGGAAGGGTGAATGTAACTGCAGCTTTTCGTTCAAACCAAGTGCACACCTTAGCCTTCAGCTGTTGCATGATTGAGGCCAAGCGAATAAACACAGAATAGCTAACAACAGCAATATCAGTGTAACGGTGGCGGGGTACCGGAAGGACGTCATTGCAGAGCCAGGAGTTCGAAACAGTTTTATTATTCCCAGTTACAAAAAACAAGAAACAAGGACTGCAGTTCAAATTCAAACCCAAGTGCCAGGGAACTGCAGTCTATACTCAAGATACCAAGTTACACAGACAAAATCACCCTTACACATAGGCTTGACCTAACTAATGAGCCACGCTCTGTTCTGACTCATCGGGGCTTAAATAGTCAGCCCCAATGATGCACACCTGTGCCTGCATGGGCTCAGGTGTGCTCAGTCAGAACAGAGCGCCCTCTAGCGTACCCAAAACACCCCACATGTGACAATCTGCCCTTAGTTTTTGCTTCTAATTGTTATTAAATTAGTTTCATGAACAGACTTACATTTAAACTTCCATACTGTAAATACCCTGCTATATTAATAATGCATACATTGATTTTAAATTTAAGATGTCCTTCACACATTAAATTTTATTCCACCAAGCTACACTACACTGTCGTTAAAAAGAGCGGTTTGATCTCACACACACGCACACATACATATACACACACACACCATCCATTCTAATGGTGTAATCAATCCTAAAGGTGTGACTTTTCAAACACACAATAAATATGCTTTAGAATGAATAATTTCATTTCAAATTATTGAGTAAATTAATAAAAATGAATGTAAGGCTTTTCAAGTTGATACAGTAGATTGCATCAGAGACTGGTACATAAAGACATCAACTGTAAAAATAACGCTAAATCAGCACACGCTCACCAGGACCTTGTATAAATGTGTGTTGACTCTGTGGGTCAACAGGTTTTCTACACTCTCTGGGTCAGTCTGGGATAGGGCACAAAGTGCTGTGCTAAGGTCAGCGTGTGGTAATGCTGACACAGGCTGTAGGGCACACACAGATCAGATTTCGGAGCTATGCTGGGTTTTGCCCCACACTGTACAGCGACCTCCAGTCCCTAAACACCCCCTCACCCCCCACCACCACCACACACACACACACACACACAAACACACACATGGGAAAAGCCTAGGAGTATGTACAGTAAACATTACGAGCATGTTTGAACATGGAACACTAAAGCAGCAGACATGAGTGTCACCCATTTACATAGTACTCATCTTATTGACACATTTAAAAATGTATGTAAATGTTAAAGCAACCAAAAGAGCTTATAGAGCTTTATTTAATTATTTATTCAAATATTCCGGAAACAACCCGAAGAAATAATCAATCAATTATTTTTGGTAACTAATTAAACCTCCACTTCAGATCAGAAGCCTTCTTGATGTTCATGTTGCACAGCTTTCTCAGTCAGCCAATTATATAATGACATCATCCATCCATCCATCACTCACTCACAGACTCCCGGATTTCTTTCCTCAATCATTTCTTCACACACTCTTTAAACCCTCACTCTGCCCCTCCTGCTCTCTCTCACTCTCATCTCACTCCCACGCTGCCTGCCTTCTTCCCTCACTCACTCAATCCCCCATTCATGTGCCTCTTTCATTGAAAAATTTGCTCACTTGCTTACTCACTCCTGGACATTCTCACACACTCCCAACCACCTTCCCTCACCCACAAACACCAACACCAACACCACTCACTTGCACTTGCACACTCCCCTCAAACGCTCAACTCTCTCACAGGCTCTCTAATACTCCTAATTGCTCCCTCACCCACTCACTCCCCCACACACTCCTTCCTCACTCAGTCATTCCTTGCTCCCCATTCCAAATCCCCTGCCCCATCCCTTTGTTACAGCACTCAACCCTGCATCTTTCATACCCCCTTCCTCGCTTCCCTGTTTGCTTAATTAACCCTCAATCCCTCATTCCCGCGCTTACTCTTTCTAACACCAGGGGTTCCAGAGACTAGTCTGGGAGATTTACCACCTTGGAGAGTTCAGATCCAGCACAGCTGGCTCTAATTTTCAGAAGAATGCCTTCATTACCTGGATGGGGTGTATTAAATTAGGACTGGGGCTAAACTGTGCAGCATGCCTTCTGCAATTTATTTAGAATAACTGGCAAAGGACTCAACTTGCAAGGCAACTTGTTTTATTTGCATGAAAAAATGAAAACACTGATTCCAAACTTTTGAGCAGCATATTTTACACACAAACATTTCTCATTGTTTGGGATCTGCTGCTGAAGGAAATGTGGCAGTACAGGAGCACATGTAGTGAGTGTAATGAGAAAGGTTTTCTTGCTACTAGCTGTTCGTATGAAGGTCAGACTAAAGGCAAACACACCGAGCTGTTAACCTGGTTCTGCAACTTCACACAAACTGAAGAACAAACCCAATTCAAAGGCCCAAAAGGCTCCTAGGAAGCACCACCTTCACTTTACTCTCTCTCTCTCTCTCTCTCTCTCTCTCTCTCTCTCTCTCTCTCTCACACAAACACACACACAAACACACACACACATAAATGAGACAACACTTCCAGTTGAAAAAAGCCTTTCTTGAAAATCACATGGCTCCGGTTACTCAACATTGGAAGGACTTGCTGACTCGCCACACCAATTCTTTCTCTTAGTCTTACCGACACACACACACACACCCTCACTCTCTCTCGGGAAACGGTGGCACGTGTTTCTGGGAGACTGTGATGAAAGCCGCCTATTTATAGGTACAGGGTGAGGCCAGGAATAGAGCACATGTGAAGTAGAAGCAGCTGCACACTGACAGTGGGAGTGGGAGGGGTGGGGAATATCGAGGAATGTGACCGTGCAGTGCACAATACATACTCTCCTCTTACATGATTCTTCAGAATAACAGTAGGGCCTATAAAACACTGTAGTTATGTTTCCACTTCACACACCTCCAGGTGCTAGAAGAGTTTGAGCCATACAGCATTCTCTGGATTCCTAAAACTGGTAACTGCCTTGTAATAACACTTGTAAAGAAAAAGCATAACTTCCTTTACCTTAATGTCATTAGATCAATATACAGGCTATTTTGGAATTTTTGCCTATTTATTTCACTCAAAACAGAGGGTGGTTTTCAAGGTTTGGATATGACAGTATCAGACAGTATCCATATAAAGATTTCATTTCAAAGAGGCTGCATAATTTGCAGTCAAGTAGGCACTTTTTGGGATCAATATTTTTGAAGCCTAGCGCACAGGAAAGGTCAAAATGCCAATCACAATCTCCCAGGATTTATGGCCTTCCTTCAGAACAAAAGCAAACTTTCTCAAACATGAAGTAAAACAACTTTTTCACTAACATGACTCATTCCATTTTTGGGTCTACAAACACTTTTGAGAGGCATGAAAGGACTTTTGCAAACAAAGTCTAATTGCTGAAAGAGCTGCTGAATTCCAAGCTCATGCATTAAGGCACTGTGGACCAGGTCTGTATGCTGTCAGTGCAAACAGCTATTATCTGAACAGTGATTGGGATTTCTTTTGCTTTATTAGTCTGCTCTAAAGTGAATGTCAGCCTTTTTCCTGCAAAGTATGGGGTAATTTAAACTTCACCACAAGCTGTGGAAAAACAAGCACAGTGTTCATATCAGAAGAACACCCGGGTTTGAGTCACTGTGTGCTTGGGCAGTCTGGAATGCATCTAAGCCCACAGGAACAGATGAGGAGGACATTAAAGGCATAAGTGCATGACGCAAGACTCACTGTCAGCTGCAGCTGGGGGTCCTCTACACCATAAAAGGCATGCCAATGCCAGAGACCTGAAAGACTCATAACTCAGCACCCACACCCACACACTTATGTACATAAGTTCCCATTGCAAGTCTGAAAGTACAGTCAGTCATAACAGGGATTTGGAACGTCTTGTCTAAACTTTGACGCACATTCAGCTTAGACTCAAGCTTAGGCCCAAATGAATACTCCTGTTTCCTTTAACCCCTCTTCATCCAGGGGACCAACAGTGGTTCTTTGACAATGCTTTGTGAACAAAAAAACATGTGAATAGCAAAACAACTCATAGACTGATCACATCTGGTTGGTACTTGTACATCCGTCATAATGGGACAGCTCTTAATACTTAGAGAAGAATGCTTGAAACCAGCAGGTTCCTGGTTCAGTCCCCAGGACTAGCAGGTAAAAGCTTGGCAAAAAGCCCTTCAAAGCACTTAAACTAATGGGCAGAAGTATGCAGTTTTCTTCCTCTGCCCCTGTGTGTTCTACTGGTGTGTTTTCGATGGGCTGAACTTAGGTCCGTATTAACTACAACGTGTTCACAGGACTTTTGAAAAGTGATTTCAGTACAACATAGCCACACAGAGAAAGCTCTGTGCTAAATGCTGAAATGATTCAGTTTGTGAACATATACACCATGGCTCCTCTGGCAGGTTTACACATGTTTAAGGTCCATTTGAACATACAGTTTGATGGGCTTCAAGATGCTTAAATCACACAATAATCTGAAAAAAGGAAACATTAACATTTACAAAGTGAAGCCTAGTTTAAGCCATTCATTTTTGCTGAAAAGTGTATCAAATGGAGGCACCACTGTTAATTACATGCCCTTGAACAATGAGCTTTTATCCTGTTACAGCAGTGAATAACAGAAGTGTGAACATGCAGACAGGTCCATGAAAGTTAAAGTTAAGTTAAATTCATAGCAAATACTAGATAAGCATTCTCCTCCATTGGGTATATAATTACTCCATAATAAAAACAAAGCAGTGCTATTATCACATGCATTTGTTTTTTTACTAGAAAGTAGGTCATGTATGTTTCCTCGTGATGAGACACTTACGGTTACATGTAAACTGAAAAAAAACAAACCTGAAGGAAGTAATTGACAGGTATGTGACCAGGAAGTTAGAAAGCTTTGAGATGAAAAAAAGTATATGAAAGTCTAAGGATATATACAGTCATTCGCACTGAAGATGAACAGAACAAATAAACTCTCCCAGCAAAAGAAGCCCTGGAGGAGGGGCAGGTATTAAAGGTCTCTCTATTCCAGGAAGGAATGTGAGCTATTGGGTCAGGGAGTTGGAGGAGGTGCTCCCTGGTGCACGTAGTCGTAGGCACACACACACACACACACACACGCACACACACACACACACACAAACAGCCAGCTGCCCTCTGTGCCAGGGGCATCTGCAGGCTTCTCTTTACTCTTTCACACCATTGTTTAACAGCCCAAACAATAGAAGTGGCCAAGAGTTTCTTGTGCAACACTGCTATAAAAGTGTTTAGAGACAAAACAGACTTGCAAGCGTTGGTGTGGCAGTTTGGAGCAAGCCTCTGGTGAAATGTAGTGGTCAAAGGTTGACCCTTTTTTGGCACAGCCAAAAAAGGTATGTGTATGTGCACAGCACAACAGCACAATTCTTGTCAATAATTCTTCGGAAGGGCTGTGGAAGGGGTAGGAGGAAGTTCATTACTATGTGAAACAGCTTTTTTCTCAGAACTTGACATTACTCATCATGGTTCAGCAGCAGAATGGATACTACATTCTCCTTCACTGTTATAAACACATCAGAAACCACTAGTTTGAGTTTGTCATGTGAATTCATAGCTCGCTCACACACACACACACACACACACACACACACACACACACACACACACAAACATACCAAGCTCTCACTTTCTACAAAACCTTGAACAAGGTAGAGATGTCTCCAAATAAAATGTCATGAGAATCTGTTGAAATAAGGACAAGGTAGTGAGTTCCCCAGTGAAGTGCTTTGTTACTATTTAAAGTGTTCACTTTGTGTAGATACACACTGCATTGTGTCTACATTAAAAAGCAATAGGTCATGAGTCCAGCTTGTATATGACTAGCAGAGAAGGATGTTTTTTTTCAATCCACAATGGGAAGTAATACAGATAACCTTCATCACACACGTGAACCAGATACTGAGTGTTTACCAGAAACGGGTCAGTGTATTTGAGCTCTGCATATTATAAAAGTAGGGCATCCAAAAATGCCAAGCTCTGCTAGCTGAAAGACACACCAAAACTGCAAAGGAGTTGCTTTGTTGCAGACGATTTAAAACTAGTTTCTGTAATTTCAACCTTCAAGCCAGGTGCAGACCATTAAAAAAAGAACAAGCTCAGGATCAGCAACAGGATCTTGCTGCAAATTAAATAAAATAGGCAGGTACATTTTTGGTTCATCAAGAGATAATCTGTGTAAATGTGTCATTAAAGGTACAACACTATCCTTGGAGTCCAATTAAAATCTAAAAAATATATAATAAAATCTAAAAAATATTAATATACAAACTTTTTTTTTGCAGAGGAACTGGGAGCAATTTGAACCTTTATATTTTAAAGAAATAGAGTGAAATATAAAGCCTGGCATGGGGACAGTGTATGAAGCTAGTCCACCTTAAAAAAAAAAAAAAAAAAAAGTACCTGGAATGAAATGGAGTGAAAAGGACTGAAATTGTATACTCCGGGTAGCACCCAACTGAGAACCCGGTCCTGTTTTTTTTTTTCTGAAAGTATTAGTACACTGCATCTGTTGGCATAAGTATAACAGAGCAACTGATGGCCATTGGACCTATTTTTGTCTCTACTGGTCCCCTTATATGTGCACAAACAATTTTACATATGTCAGAAGTGGCTATGATAATATTACACTTCAGTCATTTGTCCACAATAGAACAATAAGTGGAAACAAAGCAACGTTTCATAAAAAGCAACTCACTTTGTCTTTTGTTTGAACTCATTTTAGGTGCCGTTTTCTGCACTGAGGCCTATAAGATCCTAGCATTGCAACCAACAGTCCCCATGCAGTGCAGTGTTTTTGACCCCGGCCAGATAAGCTCAGGGAACTACAACAAAAGAATTGATCAAAAGCCCAGACACAAAGTCAGCATTTTCTCTCTTCCAGCTCCCGGCCAAGCATTACACAAGTAAATCACTGTGGCACTGTTTAACGCCTGTGCTGGGAGGTGTGACTGATGAGGGGGGAGCGTGTCATCATTACTTATGAGAGGCACTGGAACGACTATTTGCCACATTCCAGAGGTTTCTTCAGGTGTGGTGCAGCAGACCACTTCAAGAGAGAATGGCTGTCTGACTGGAAGTGTGACGGGAAACAGCCAGCTGCAGCTCGGAGCTGGCGAGTGAGAACATGCTACGACTGAAAAGACACAATAACAACTTCATTGAACCCCCTGAGTATGTGGGTTGGGAATGGTAAGTTATTAAAAAAAAAAAAAAGCCACCAAATTCCAGTAACGATACCTTAACATTCCATAGGGCAACCATAGTCTTGTATAAAAGCATAAGGGAACTTCCTCCTTACCTCCTAAAAAACATTTCAAATAGATCATCCCATCCATGCAACATGACCCTTAACCTTAGTTACCTTTGAAAACTACACACGCAGATTTCTAGGAGTTTGCATTCAGGTAATAAAAGTTCTGAAACTGTTCTCAACTGGTCCCAGGAACCATTACAATAGGATTACCCCTTCAAAGGGGAGATTGCAAGATTGCGTTGGTTTGGACATGTACAGAGGAGAGGTGAGGATTATAGTGGGTAAAGAATGTTGAGGATGGAGCTGCCTGTCAAAGGAAAAAGAGGAAGGCCAAAGAGGAGGTTTATGAACCTGTTACCATAGGACTAGCCTTACAAAGCAAAAAAACACTTTACAAATGGGGTAAAATTGGAGTATGAATAGTAATAAATTCCTTATAAACATGTTTAAAATCTTGACCACAATAATGACCCCAGCAGCCCATTATACCTGATGAAAACTGAAAATTAGGCAAGCAAGATCTTTATTTGTGTCTTAATGATTCTAAAGTGTTAACCTCATAAATTATGATTAATAGTCTTATTTTATTGTATTCATAAACTCTACAGTGAATGTGCCAAACTCTGGCCCTCAGTAAGAACCTTGTCCAGCATACTTCATTAGCAAGGTCATCAATTAACTGCAGTAGCAAATGCAGTCCAGCGGTTCATGAGAACTTGGACAACAGCATGTGGTGTTGCTCACTGCAGTGTCTACTGGACTTCCGTGAGAGCAGATAAGGGGAATAAATGGTTAAAGGTGTACAATGAGTAACCGGCAAACATGATCCAGAGACGGGTAAAATTCTCCAGTTATTCTCTTTTCCTGTTTTTGAAGCTTATTAGATAAGCATTACATCACTTGCTTAATCATTCCCAGAATGCAGTAGGCTCAACCATCCCCCCTCGACCCCCAGGCCAACGTTCCTAGTGGCTGACACAGCAGCTCTTGCAACAGACTGGACTTTTCTCTTTTTTTCATTCCTCTTTCCTCTGTGAACTGCTCTGTCAACGAGATGGGCGAGACTATGTATACCCAGCAGCACCACTGCCAACCTTTCCCCTAGATTCTGATACTTTTCTTTTGTAAGTGATTTCTACATAATCCTGGAGTTTTTCAAAAGCAGAGAGCCGAAACCAAAGAATTTGCAGAATGTGGCATTATTTTTTAACTGCCAGTCACTTCCTGTGGCAGGTCGGCTTGGTAAAATGGATTGCAGATCTTGCCACACTATTTAAAACAAGGAACGCTGCCTCCATTAGGTGTGGCTCCCTTGTTTCATGTGGAAAAGAGTGAAGGTAATGCTTGAGGGCTAAAGAACTATGTAGTTTATTGTGTTCTAATTGTACAGCAGATGACTTCAGAATGATGCAATGGGTACAGCAGATCTACCAAAAAACTTCTTGTAACCAAATCCCTTCAAATGCCAAAAGTGCTTAAAGAAAAGCCTTTCGATCTGGTTCTAATCATTATCACCAAGATAATAAGCCTGTCGGTCAAACACAAAGAAGAGTGTACACTCACCTGCTGTTTTTAACATGAAATGTCTCGTAGAAAAGAGCCGTTGGGATTGCAAATAACCAAAAAAGTTCCACTTTGACTTCAGAGCAGTCCATGGTTAGATAAAATGAAGGTCTGAGCCAATTTTAGGCTTCAATGTGCATTAGCTCTCGTTTTATGCAAAGGTGTATGGCAACTAAAGTGAAAATGTACAAGATGTATTTTTGACAATGTTTTATTGCATCAGTTAATAAAGGGCAAGGTCTCCCTACAAAAAATAACAAATTAAAGTCACTCACTAGGGATTCATGACTGTCGGCTATTCATTACACAGCAAATGCTTAAAACGGTTTCTCCTGGAAAACTGAAACAGGCTTTGAAGCAGTTCCCTTCTATGTACGGTTATATTATGAATCAGTTTCATAGTATTTCTTTATTTCTGTAATTATCTATATTCTTTTAGTGTTACTTCGAATTTTGAAACACCTTAGTATAGTGATGATTTGTAGACACTTTACACAAAACAATCACAACATGTTTTAAAGAAAGACAAAAGAGTAATGATGAAAATCAAACTAAACACACCATGCACAACAGAGTTGATCCACAGGTGAGGGTGCCAACATGGCCTTCCCTCTCTCACCACTAAACCCTGACTTGTGAGCGAAATCTCCACTGGTCTTTCCGACAGAGGGCCGAGAGCAGGCCAATGGAGGACCGGTGGCAGTCCAGCTGGTCGGGCAGGTGCAGTGCAGGCTAGAGCTTTCGTTATGACATTCGTCAGAAGCAGTGAACGGAAATTTGGAAGGCAGCAGGACAGCATTGCTCTGG
The DNA here is from genome assembly GCA_017165825.1 of Hepsetus odoe. Lineage (NCBI taxonomy): Eukaryota > Metazoa > Chordata > Actinopteri > Characiformes > Hepsetidae > Hepsetus > Hepsetus odoe. The sequence continues at coordinate 18,291,908 of CM029383.1, forward strand.
AAGAGCCAGAGTTACTCGCCCTTAAAGCGAGGTGGTCTCTTCTCCTTAAACGCTGCCAGTCCCTCCAATCTGTCCTTCGTCGGAATAACCTAGAAGATGCCACAGTGAACACTGAGCATATCTTTTCACAGTACTCAAAAATGTGTTTTCAGTGTCATAAAAGCAATAATCTAGCAGATACATTTCTTATTCTAATATGACGCTATGACTAAGTTTCAATGCATTAGTCGGAAGCTGTATAACATTGGGAACACTTCTGATGTGTCCAGAACTGCAGATGATTCATAATGAAAACTAGAGATCAAGAATGAGGTTAGAACATGCTGTTTGAAAAATGGCGATCAAATTTGAAAGCAAATGGCAAAAAGGTTTTGAGAAAGTGATGGTTGTATATTACTTGAAAAATATTTTTTCCTTATGCCTAGTTTCAGTCTTTATTTGTTGCATAATTATTAAAATCCAAGATATTATATACTTGAGAAAGTGGTAGATGTTAAGTTGAACGATATTTCAGCGATGATTCTCATGAAATAAAATTGCACTAATAAGCCTTAACATACTTGCCCTGGTCCAATAAATTACCATATGTGAAATTTACAATTACATATTTGGCATTAAGCAAACACTTCTATCTAGAGTGACTTATATTGCATAATCACAGGGACAGTCTCCTTTAAGCAATCTGGGGTTAAGGGTTTTGCTCAGTAACACAGTGGTGTTAGCGCTGGAGGTCAGATTTCAAACCCCAACCCCCTCTTGGTCCATAGGCGAGTTACCACTAGGCCACCACCACCTTATGAAATGAGAACTGTCAGCTCAGACAGGAAAAATAGCCAACAACTATTGGCAACATGAGTAAATTCAAGAAAAAAGAGCTAATTGGAGGATAATAAGATCGATATTAAGATAAAATAAATGTAATATTTAATCAAAGTTAATAGAGGATTTATCTTGTTAACAAAACCACAGATGCCACCGTTTTGGCCCTCCCCTGCATATACATCCGATCCTCTATTTCCCAACATAACAGCAAGAGTTTTGTTAAGAACTCAAGAACGAGCAATCTGAAAGTAAAACCGAATGTTTCTCCAGGATCCAAGGTCCTTTCTTCAGCTCATACCACAGCTTACATTCACACAATTTCTATCATTTCATTTTCTGTTTAGTAGGAACTGGGGTGTAACATCTTATTCATCTGCAACTGAGACATTTTAATTATACCAGTCAAATCAGCTCTTTTCTCCACTGATGTGTTTAAAGAAGTGAAATACCTGTGCATAACATGCCTCTTCAATGGCTAGTCCTGTTGTTAAATCAACCTGGAGGTAGCAAAAAGAGAGAGAGAAGAAATAAACAAGCTGAATCTCTGTGTAATCTGTAACACAATGTTTAAACCACATGGGAAAGGGAAAGTTTCAGAGACATCCAGTTTTGACAAGACTGGCAATTTGTCCTTTAATGAAAAATATTCTGATGAAACTAATCAGAAAACATCATACTACCTTAATCAATACAAACTCACCTAATTATTTACACCAAGCTGTTCTGAGCAGGTAACAAATGCTCCTGCGTCTAACACATCCCACTCTTAGCAAAATCAGGCTACATACTAAACCTGTGAGACTTTCTGGTGACAATGGGAAGGACAAGAGACCTACTTTTATAGGTTACCTTGGCATTCCACTGATCTAGAAATATCTCCTCAGTTAGACTTCACGCTCAACAAATAACCTAATTTCTGAGTTCGTGCTACAGAACTTTACAGAAACTCTTTTCACACCAGCTGAGCAAAGACATTCTTAAACAGAAGGACAAGGTAAAGCAAGCTTTTTCAGCCCAGGAATAAAGACAGTTCAAAAGCTGATATAATAGTTAACTTTCAGAATGCAAGTTATATTATTAAATGATTCATTTTAAACATTATATTATTTAAAAATGTAAGAATTAAACTGAATAGTTAGTTACATGGAGAGTTACACAGTAAATTACACTTCCCTTTCAAAAAAAGTCACACTATTATTTTGTTGGATCGCCTTTAGCTTTGATTACGACAGGCATTTGTTGTGGCATCGTTTCGATAAGCTTCTGCAATGTCCCAACATTTATTTCTGTTCAGAGTTGCACTAATTTTTCACCAAGATCTTGTAGAGATGATGGGAGAGTCAGACCACTGAGCAAATTCTTCTCCAGCACATCCCGAAGATTCTCAATGGAGTTCGGGTCTGGACTCCGTGGTGGCCTATCCATGTGACCTCATTCTTTGGTCACATAACGTTGCTGAGCCGAGACCTGACCAACTGCAACCCCACATCATAGCACTGCCCCCACAGGCTTGTACGGTAGGCACTAGGCATGATGGGTGCATCACTTCATGCCCCTCTCCTACCCTGATGCAACCATCACTCTAGAACAGTGTAAATCTGGACTCAGACCACATGACCTTCTTCCATTGCTCCAGAATCCACCCTATGCTCCAGAGAAGACCTTTTTTTGCGATAAGCCTCACTGATCTGTGGTTTTAAGGCTCCACAGCTGTTTAGTCCCAATCACTTGAGTTCAGTCAGTCAGTCATTTTCTGCCTCTTGTCCCAAGCGGGGGTCGCGGGGGGGTGCTGGAGTCCATCCCAGCTCACACAGGTCGCCAGCCCGTCGCAGGGAGGAGCGTGACGGGGACGGCACCTTGCTCAAGGGTACCTCAGGGCATTAATTGGCATTAAGCAAACACTTCTATCTAGAGTGACTTATATTGCATAATCATAGGGATAGTCTCCTTTAAGCAAACTGGGGTTAAGGGTTTTGCTCAGTAACACAGTGGTGTTAGCGCTGGAGGTCAGATTTCAAAACCCAACCCTCTTGGTCCATAGGCGAGTTACCACTAGGCCACCACCACCTTATGAAATGAGAACTGTCAACTCAGACAGGAAAAATAGCCAACAACTATTGGCAACATGAGTAAATTCAAGAAAAAGAGCTAATTGGTGGATAATAAGCTAATTGGTGGCCTAGTGGTAACCTCAGGGTAACCTATAGGGAAGGGGTTCGAACCCCCGATCCTCCGATCATGCGGCCAACGTCCAAACCACTAGGCCACCGCTGCCCCATCACTTGAGTTCCCTTCACATTTTGCGCATGGAAATGCTTTTACTTTCACTATTTAAACACAGCCGTGAGTTCTGCTGTTGTTTTTTTTATGATTTGATTTGACTTCACAAAAACGTTGAAGTGATAGCCGATCACGGTCTTTCAAGATTTGTTTTCTGACCACATTTCTTCTGCGAAGATGATGGTTCTCCACTATCCTTCCAGTTTTTAATAATGCGTTGGACAACTTCTATTTAGAGGTTTTCTTTGCTTGTTGCATGTTAATCATTTGATCCTTCTGAAACAGATGAACATCTTTTCCACTGGATGTGTCTTCCGACATGGTTGTTTAAATAATGAGAAGCTACTCACTGCATCAGTCAGGGTTAAATAACTCGCTGTCAGCAAGTTATTTATCTGTTGTAAGATACCTTACCTATTTGCTCTTACCTATTTGCTTTGTTAAATCCAGTTGCTGATTTTTTTTTTTTTTGGACAGCCAGTGTACATTTACACTAATTTCAGCATCTGTTTTAATAAGAAGTGATAAATAAATACCATGCTTACACCCCTACACCATGCTTTTATTATCTGATTTTGTAGGGAGAGCATTTAACTGGGAGTTATAAGGGATGATATTACAGTGAGTCTGAGCCCCAATTTTCTCTTCATTATATAAGTCCTGTAAATTCATTGTGAATAGACCAAAAGAGCCGGTCCTGAATGACTTATTACTTAAACAATTACAATTACTTATAAGTGAAACATTTTACATTAACTTCCATTTTTTTAACATTAACTTCAATGACTTTTTAAGTATCCTTTTGTCAATTCCCTGAAAAGCAACCATGCTGGATGTATGAGGTTTTGTTGGTGATAATGAATAATCCGTTTACAATGGGAGGTCTAAATGAGCTCCCAACTGTGGAATTTTACAACCTGATCGTTTACCTGTAAAGTCATAAATAGTTATGATATTTAGGCTTCTTTGGAATCAGCAGCAGCTCACATGCCTTTATAATACAATTAGGACATGAAACAATGACAACAGGCAGTAAACTGGCTGCTACATGTGGAATTAATAAAAAAAAATAAATAAAAAATCAGGAATTGGAAACACATTGAAACTCTTATCACAAGACTAATCCAGATCTTACAGGATGTGTGTAACATGTGGGCGTAAACAGAGTTGTTATTCCTTGGTATCTGTCATACTAAAAATGGATCTGTCACTTGTGCTTGGACAGCCTCTAGCTGATCACTGATAAAACTGACAACGCTTGTCAGGAAAGCAGCTTTGCTAATGATTTCCTTTGACCTGAAGGCTCTAAAGTGTTGACAGCCAGGCCCCTGGGTTCAAGGTGATGTTATACAGCAGACTCTCACTGGCATCTAGAATGGCAGCCAGACATAACCCTTAACATCAGCAAGTTCACTGCACATTCAGATGACTCAATCAAACATGTTCATTAGGCAGACACAGACTCAAAACCTGGTGCTCCTGATTGATCCAAAATAAGAATGAACTGGAACAGGCATTTTCAACAAGTTATTGTAAACAGAAAAAAAAAAAAACTTGTTAAAGCTTAATACATGTACCATATTACTTGTCTAGTCAAGACAAATTAAAGCAAAAACAAAAATCCTATTGTCTTACATTCTGAATGTTAACAGAAGCAGAAAATATTTATCAAAGCATGTCATCTTACCTCTATGCCCTGGTTGATGGCAAGCTTGGCCATCCTGATTGCAATAGGTCCCTAAAAGAACAAGTACAGAATTTTAACAGAAATATAGGCAGCTTTTCCTCAAAGTCAATTCCATCTAGCATCCTAGGCAGGAAATAAAAGGACATGTCTTCTGTCTGAACCCTAAAGTTAGTTAATTTTCATTTAATTATTCATGTTAAATATGCACCAAATGCCCGTTACTAATACATATGCTATAACAATGCTCTTTTTATGCTTTTATTCCTTCACCCATTAGTTTGCTTAATGGATAATAGATCTGTTTGTGATTTGTAATGTACTGTTTTGTTAATGTCGGTTGTAAACGTGTTTTGTTGTGAATAAACTGTCCACTGGGATTATAATCAAATTATGAATAAGGTTTTAATATCTTATTTTCTGTGTAAAGGCTGTACAGACAGGGAAGTGAATAGTAGGTTTTGGAACTTCAATAAAGTATCCATACCACATATAATGCTTTTAGTTAAAAAGGCAAAACATGGGCCCATTAAAACACTTAATACTCCCATATTGCAATCTTGCAGGACCATACCTGTGGGTTAAACTCGCGAGCCAGCTCCAGTGCCCTCAGATAGGCTGCATCACCACTTTGGTTTTGCTCTACAGCATGGTTAACCAGGCCTAGATTTTTCGCTTCTGTACCGTCAAACACTCGAGCAGCAAAGATTAGTTCCTTAGCTAAAGATACACCTATGGTACGTGGGAGACGCTGTGTGCCACCTGCAGAGACAGAGAGAGAGAGAGAAAGAGAGAGACAGACAGACAGAGAGAGAATGGGAGAGAGACAGAGAGAAGGAATAAACTAGTGATTTTATAAGTCAGTCAGTCAGTCATTTTCTGCTGCTTGTCCCAAGCGGGGTCGTGGGGGAGTGCTGGAGTCCATCCCAGCTCACACAGGGCGAAGGACAGGGGACACACCCTGGGCAGGTCGCCAGCCCATCGCAGGGAGGAGCGTGACGGGGACGGCACCTTGCTCAAGGGTACCTCAGGGTGACCTATTGGGAAGGTGTTCGAACCCCCGATCCTCTGATCATGCGGCCAACGCCCTGACCACTAGGCCACCACTGCCCCCTTGATTTTATAAGTGTATAGCTTAATTACCTTTTAAAACAAATAAATGTGGGAAACAGTGAAGAAGTTTAATCCTCTGAGAGCAGATACATAAACTTTAATAAGGTGCACAAAAGTGTATATGTATAAAATACATCCATATGCAGTTATCTATTTTCCAGGAATTCATGCAAATTGCTGCAATAAGGAAGAAGGCATGACTTTATCTTTTTATAAAAATTGCCTGACATTTAGAAAACAAGGGGCAGCGGTGGCCTAGTGGTCAGGGCGTTGGCCGCATGATCGGAGGTTCGAACCCTTTCCAATGGGTTGCCCTGAGGTACCCTTGAGCAAAGTGCCGTCCCCGTCACACTCCTCCCTGCGATGGGCTGGCGACGTGTACAGGGTGCGTCCCCAGTCCTTCGCCCTGTGTGAGCTGGGATGGACTCCAGAACTCCCCCACGACCCCGCTTGGGACAAGCGGCATTAAATGGATGGATGGATTTAGAAAACAAGTGGAGGCACTAGAGAAAGAGCTTTACTTCCCAAATAATTCATTACGTTGACTCCATTACATCAGTGCATTAGGTTAACAAAACCCTTTTCAACCAGGTTGATTATTAAGATAACATTGACCTTGAGGGTTTTCTCAGTGCATATTAATAAATAAAAATTAATTAATTAATTAAATAGGTTCTCCATGTATTTTGCAGGAGCCTGTTACACCTGGCAGGTTCAGGTAAATAATATTTCCTTCCAAACTTGACATTCAGGCCTAAAGCAACCCCTGTTTATTGCCACAACACAGGAAAGTCACAGCTCCGTTGTATTAAAAATGAGCAGTTTTTGGAGACTGATGGGGTGTATAAGCAAAAATAAATCATGTTGCTCAGCAATACTCATGTTTACAATACAGCATCATTGTTGTAAACCGATACAACATATTTGAAATCTAATTACTTCCTTTGAACCATAGACTCTCCACTGCTGACAGCTTGGCCCCAGGTTCAAGCTGATTTTAAACAGCAGCAACTCACAGGTATCTAAATAGGGAGCTGAACTTGGCTAGAATTGAGGCCAAGTCAACACCTTGAACCACTTTTTCCATGTTTCTCAAAGCATTACAATAAAGTGATAAGTGAACAATAAAACAATAATAATAATAATAATAATAATAAAAAAAAAAATAAAATAAAAAATCACAAAGCTTTAAATCACTAAATAAAACCCAAGATTCCTTTAAAGGCAAAGTGTCAGGTCCTTTTTGAGAAAGCCTTACTGTTCTGAAGATTTTGCTCATGGAGTTTTACATTTGAATTAACAGCCAGGTGAGTGAAGCACACACAGATCATTTAAAGGGCTCTTCTGACATGCATTTAATTTTATGAAGCTGCAGATTTGACCCAGGTTCATTAAATTCTTAAAGACTCCAATCGGCTTACACGCAGTGAGCGCTCTGAACAATAATGACCACGGCGGGAAGAAAGAGTCAGACTTGGCCTCAGAGTAATGTCAGCATGCCTTTTGAATATGGGTCAGGCAGCTGATTTAAAACTTTCCATTTCCTTTCCAGCTGCACACACTCAATACTTCTGAACCAAAGTTCTTAAGAGGCGTCATTTATTTCAATCAAACACAAATTTTCATTTTGCAATGCATTTGTTTGTGCTGAATTCAATGGCCAATCAAGACTCTGATCATCAGCTGCAGAAATAGCAAGACATCTCATCATAATTTCAGTGTAGAAAGTCTTTAATATCTTTAATATATTAAAGAGACATACGTAAGCACATGACAAACTAATTATAATTTTATGGAAAATCATGTTTTCACATGACTGGATGTTCATTAGAATTGTCAAGCTTTCATGAGCACTCACACAAGGAGTGTATAATAGGGTTAACAGAGAATGCTGTAAACCTCTGATTTGAATCCAAGTCCCACTTGAAACTAAGGAGAACATGCTTAATGAGACAGGCCTGTTCTCGTGAATATAACTCAGGTTTTCAGTCTTTTGACTTGGTTGCACAACTCTTACCCAAGCACTTGAGGGAAATATGTTTACACATGAAAAAACAGACACATTGCATAAGCCTTGACTACTGAAGCAATTCTCAACTTTCACCATGTTAATGTCTCACTCAAACCATGAATTCTCTCTCTCTCTAAAAATCTAGGCCACAGCTTGTTCGACTAACTGACTGTTGTGTTTCCAGTTTTACTATTTTTGTCTGAACTCTGCTGGACTGGACTGTGTTTCCCAAAACTTTGGCAAGACGGCTCAAAATGCAGGAAAAGCAAGGGCCCTCTGCGTGTAAATTTCATGTTTATACCAGAGTCAAGCTTAATGTTTCCCTGTGATGTTGAGACATAAAAGTTCAACAAATGAGCCTTAGTTAACAGCATCATTAACCTTGTCTGAAGGCTGTTGAGGCTTTACAGTAGATTAACATTCGCTGCCACAAAAAAAAAAAAAAAAAAAACATGCATAAGATGGCTATCTAATACGTTCCAGTGAGTGAACTTCTGGCCTTGTGCAACATTGTGTAACAAACAGGTTTTTCTAATGTGGCAGATATTTTGCAAGAAATTCAAGGAAAGCCTTGCATCACTACATACTCACAGCTAGTGGGAAAATGGGCTTGTTCTTGTTACAGTATATGGACAGCAACCGTAAGAAAAATGGAGTGTAAAAAAAAAAAAAAAAAAAAAAAAAAAAGCAAGCTTAGTGCCTCAACATGTTTAAGAGAGTATGATGTACTGTCAGCCCGATTCTCCTGGAGTTTTGCCTGGAGTTGTTTTGAAATCGTCAGTGCTGGCCCAGCAAGAGGAGTGTAACTTATTGCATTCTGAGAACTGCTCAAAGGAGGCCAACAGGCCGGTGTCATCTGAGCAAGTGGCAGCTGTGTGTTTCAGGCCATTTCAGAGGAGGAATACACAAGCTCCTGGAAGAACCATTCAATCCCCAGAGGCTTTGGCCTGTTAGTGCCCAGCACTCAACACTCAGCGCTCAAGGGGGCTCTGAATGCACCCAATTCACCAGCACCTCATGCCTCAGGTCTATGCCAGGTGATTGATGACACTGGATATTCATGTTAACTTTCCAAGAACACGCAGAGTCGCTAAAAAAGGTGTAAAGGACAAGTTTAAGGAAGGGCAGCCCACTGCAGGTGTGTTGGTACTTTCAACACACACACACTCACATGCTTTCGAACATTTCCATAATTACACAAACATTCATCACCTATAACATTAAAACCACTGACAGGTGAAAAGAATAACATGACAATGAAAGATGAATGAAGACAATGAAGTGAATGACTGTTTCATTACAATTGCATCCTTAAAGAGGTGCCATAAACCAAGCAGCAAGTGAACAGTCAGTTCTGTGTTCAGTTCTTATGTGTTATCAGAAGGAAAATGCTCAAGTTTACAGATCGGATGCCAAGCCCCCAATTGTAAACATCATGTTTTATACCTTCACTCCCTACACAGAGAGAGCCTTGGGCACCCTTTTCTTTAAGGCCTATTCTCAGTTTGTCCTTCCTTTTACATTTACATTAACGGCATTTAGACACTCTTACCCAGAGCGACTTCCAATTCCTGATTACAGAGACAGTCCTCCTGGAGCAATTTGGGGTGAAGGGTTTTGTTCAGGAAACCAATGGTGGTTGTGCTGATGATCCATAGGCAAGTATCCTACCACCTCTTGTTTGGAGATGGTATAAAACAGGACTATCAGTGCCCCAAACAAACAAACAAATTAATGTTTTAGCCACGGCAAGAAAATATGAGGTTTGTACTAGACAGCTTCACTCTCCTGTTTTCATCAAGGTGATGTCATATGCTGCCTGAGCGCACATGCCAGCTCACAAACACACACACATACATGAATAGGTATGAATATGCAGCTCAGATTACAGAAGGCCCAGATTCCACTTTACTCACTCATCATTACACAAGCAACTCATCCCTTCCCAGCATGCTGCAGTACAGAGAGCTGTCAGGAGACGGCAGGGGGGTTTATATCTTCTGCCTGTCTGCAGAAATACAGTACAGCTTCCTCTGCATGTCTAGTCAAGCAAACATTTGTACTTTTCTATTACTATCAGTTTATACAGTAGAAGCTAACCCTTTTTAACATTTAAAAAAGCCAGTTATGAAACCAGTACAGCAACATGCATGTGACCACATAGTAATGATTACCAAAAGGCTTTTCACAAGGACAGATTCCATTGCTTGATGTGATAAAATCACTGGAAGGACAATGTATGACCTGCAGGTTCACAGTGTAAGAGATCATCATGTAATAGTTATAATTGGCTTTATCTTTGCTGTGCAATTGAATATCTCAAGGCAGGAATGGTCAAAAATCTAATATCTCAATAATTCTCATGGTGCCGTATTTAATCCTCTGGACATCTGAGAAGAAGGAACCAATAGTGGCACAAAATTATATGAATAAAATCTTTTGTTTTTTCAAATCAGGATCTCATGCAGTGCACTGGACAAACATGACTACGTATGCTCTCTTTGTCCTCTAATTGTTGATTAAACAATAGGCTACACTCCCCATTCACAAGCTCAATACACTTTTTGATTGAGACATAGAGCCAATCAGAACAGACCTCATTCACACATACCATTCTTATAGCCACAGGAGCAAAAACAGCCCGTTTAACTCGGAAAGGTATAAAGCGGTTGAAAAATTGTTTTTGGTGCACAAAATCCCACAAAGGACATAAGTGAACTGTGCAGGTGTGTAGGATATGATCCTAATGGATTTAATAGAATGCTGTTATATATGGAGCATTTTTCCACAACTTTAAACATGTCTCAGCCAGTCTGATCCATTACATGATGCACTTGATCAACACTCCCTCTTATCCGACAGTACCCAGGTGTGGTCCAATTTGTGCGCTCCGAGATCTCATTCATGCTAAAGCAGAAAAACAGAAGCACCTCCTTTTTAAAATGTAAATCTTTACTGAATACAAAAGCACCATTTTCTACTGGGTACCATTCAAGCTCACTAACTATAAAGAAAACACCACTAAACCAGCTAATTTATAACGTTTATTACAAATCGTTATTCACCATTTTATTTACAAGCTTTTGTCAATGAAAAACATTTATGGATTAAATTTCTATAGCTTAAAAAAAAGATTATGGTTCTGAATACTAAACAGAGACATGTATATCAGGACACAGAACAAATATTTGAGTATTCAGATGATTTGGGCCAGACCTGGTTTCATCGGAATAGAAGAGAACCTGTGTGAGAACCTGTACCTGTAAACCTGAAAAAATATAAACCCTTGTCTTTAAACTTATTAGGGTCTACACTACACACCAAGAAGGGGAGTTAAATGGTCGGGGACACATCTAATATTGGCAATTAGTTCAATAAAGACTACACATCAGTCGGTGCAGTAAAAAGTGGGCTAAATTTCTTGTTTATACTGTGTGTTGCATGAGCTTGGCCCACTTTTACCAGTTTTTTTTTTCTCCCCTTCTGCTAGAGTTACTATCAGCCATCACTAAGCAACAGCCCAGTTCTGTTCCTGAGCTTCATTTATACTCGACTTGTTTACATTTTGATCTTTTCTTTTTCCCACCTCCCCTCATCCACTGAAGCAGTTTAGAATATCCAGGCTTGACTCCATTAAAAGCTTTAAAAAAGTAGCCATTTTTGACCAGAGGGCTGTGGTGAATTCTGCTCTAGTTTTGATAAGGCAGAGCTGTGAGTGTTCTTGCTTTTGCGTCTAGATAGAATTAAGGTTCTGATATGCAGTTCACAAGAAAAACAGCAACCTCTAGACTAATGTAGGTCAAGGCTCTATTATCATTTACATTATGTCTTCATTCATGATCCCATCCCATCTAAGATGCTCAATACAAATTTAAAAAGCCTTCAAAAACGGTACTTGATATAACCCTGTACACAGCGTGCGCCTCATTCGCTTAACAAAAGCACTGAGCAGAAACAAGGCCAGACAAAACTGCTGTATGACCCATATTCCAAGAAACAGCCACAGGTCTAATTATCCCTCAGGCTTGAAATGAGCACAATATTATCATTTGTTAATCTTCATGGCGACAGAAGGCTTAGCAATCTGATATCATAGAAGGCCAAAATGTGCAAATAAGCATCAAACCCATGTCATAAGTTTATATAAGGTTATATGAAAAAATTATGCAGGCTGATTCCTTCATTCATTGAATCAAGGGCTAACAAATGTGTAATTAAAATTGTTTAAACAAAAGCAGCCCTGGTCATATTCTATTGGTTTTCCAAGTAAAAATGTGCTCATAAATTTTGCATTTGACAGCATTATTAATATCTGATTATTACATGCGGAGTGTTGGAAAAAATACAAAAACATAATACAACTTATGAAATGCATCTTTGACATGATTACATATTTTTACTTTGTTAAATTCAGCAAATAAACAGCACATTTCAACTGAAATTTGATTAAACTATACCAGTGCATTTCAAGCTTTGCATGCACTGCTGACAATCTGTAAGAAAGTGAAAGTGACTATGAAAAGTGAAAAGGACTATTCTTGTCATTCTGAAACACAGCACAACACACAGTGAACTACAACAAAATTACACCTCTGCATTTAACCCAAACACACATGCACCTGTGGCAGGGGACAGCTACTGAAAGTGCCCGGGGAGCAGTGATGGGGATGCTACCTTGCTCAAGGGTACCTCAGGGCACCTACTGCTAAGGGACTGGTAAATACACTGCCACAAAACTAAGGATACTAAAGAGGGAGAAAAGAACCTATACCGGTTATCAAGACAGAGGGACAGAGCTGGGAAAAATATGCTGCAGCTTAGGGTGATAAAAAAAGCAATAAAAAAAACCAAAACAAAACAAAAAACACAGTATTTATGAGGAAAGTATAGTGAAGGTCAGAAGAAGTTGCATTGTAAACTGTATGACAGTGTGTCTAGAGAGGAGCATTTGGAAGTCAAGATATGATAGGACAAGATAGATATGACAAGATATGTAGGAGGGCAGTGTGACAGTGATGAAGTCTGCAGCAGGAGTGACGGATGCACTTTAAGTGAAAGTGAAAGTGACAACCCTTGTCATTGCGAGGTCACGGCACAGCACACATGAACCACAACGAAATTGGACCTCTGCATTTAACCCATACACACACGTGCCTCCATGGGCAGTGCTGAGCACCTTGTTTGCACAGCTGAAGGACAGGTTAACAGATGAGATATTTGAAATAACCAAACATTTATAAATCTGTAGCTAAAGTAGGGAGCAGCTTTAGGAGACACTGGGGAGGTGATTAGTCCGAGAGGCTAGACTGCATTGGTTTTGACATTAGGAAACTGGGAGAAGGATGTTGAGGATGAAGCTGCCAGGCAAGAGGAGAAGAGGAAGACTAAAGAGGAGGTCTATGGATATGTTGAGAGAAGACATGCAGACGGGTGGTTTGAAGCGGTAGGATGCAGAGGACTGGAAAAAATGGAGATGTATGGTGGCAACCCCCAGCAGGATTAACTGAAAGAACAAGATCAAAATTATACATTTTGCCCAGCATTGCTCTGTCTTTTCTCCCAATCCGACTAAAAACTAACTTCCTAACTGTTTGTTATCCTGTGCACAGTAGGAGTGTGTCCAGTGGCTGGAAAAAACAAAGTGTTTGTGAGCAACCGCTGTGGCTCTATTGAGGGATCTGTGCCAGGCTAATAGTGGCGTGGGAAGGACTAAGAAGTGGGTCAGTGGAGCTGTAGTGTTTTTCTGTGTTGTGTGCGTCACACACACATACACCTATACACTGAGCAATGCACGGACTCTTAGTACGTCTTAATATCTTTTGTCCTTAGTACATACAGGAAAATGAGTGATAAAGAATTTCACTCCCATTCCCGCAAAAATAAAAAACTGCTCAATGGAATTCCTTAGAAAAGCAAAGAGGTTGGCACCAGATCAATTCCAGCAAAGTTTCACTGCTTTATCAGCATTTTGAGTTGCTACTCTTGTCTAATCTATAACCTATCACACTATGTTGTTTTCTGATTTTAGGAAGTGTGTCTCCAGGCAACATACCCTGCGGTGCCTTTCCACCCATTGGGCTACTATTGAAATTAACTGAAAGGACCCTTCTGGGAATTCTGTGGCCATTGTATTGTGCAATGTCAAACTGGTAACAATGCAAAGACTTTAGACATCATTTGACGATAATTTTTTTATGGGAAAAAGTTAAATATAACATTGTAATAGCTGTAACAATTTAGAATGACATTAACTGCATAAGAAAGAAAACAATTATAGCCAAAAATGTCACTTAACAACATGGAGCTTCTGCCTGTTGTTGTACAACCAAACAGCATCTCACTGGCAGTGAGGCACCCTGTGTGTAGCGTTAAGCCTCAGGCCAAGAAGTCTAGACATTTTAGTGTTTCTGGACTTAAAATAATCCCAATTAAATCCCTGCTTCAATATTGGAAAAAGACCAATTCCCTGAATCATTCAGCCCTAGAAAACAATTAATGAATTACTCCTGTAGTTTTTCCACTGGTGTTATAAGGTTAGTGTAGTAAAGAAGGAAAAGAAGTAGCACTTTTGTCATTTTGTCTGAAGCCACATAAACAAGTCTCCTTGCTTACAATGTGGCAAGAGACAAATGTGTTATAATTTAGGATGCATTATAAGTGAAAGTGACCATTCTGAACCACAACGAAATTACATCTCTGCTTTTAACCCATACACTCACAAACAAATTATGCCTTGAAACAATTCAATTTGTTAGTAACTAAGAACTGTTAGCTACAGCTGATTTTTTTAAAGTTGCATTTAAACAAATCTTTAAGTCTAACCCTAACTTTAAGCCACTCTCAAAACATAAATCTAAGCCCAAACCTAACTCAGCCTAATGCTGTTGATAATCCACCAAAATTTACCAGAGAAACCTTTCATCTTTAGATCATTTTCAGGGGAGCGTAAAAATAAAGTCTTCAAGATTTCTTAATTGTTAACTACATTGTCCTTGTAGCTGTAGAGCAAAACTAAAGCTGCAGACCTTTCATGCTAAATATGGTTCATATGATGTAATTAATATCACAAGGTAATTTATTAATCATAATTATTTTAACTGTTTGACAGCCCTTGTTACTTTGTTATAATTTTCAGCAGCTGTAAGTATGTTTGAGGTGAGAAGATGGACTATTTCATAGAACTTTAAATGTTCAACTGAGATTAATCTACACTTTCGGCCTCTTGTAGTCTCTCCAAATCCGAATCTCACAATTTCTGACCAAGCCTTAAAAGATATCTGAGGAATACAAATGGTTTCAGTTCCAGGAACCTTAGCGCACTTGCAGAAGTGCAACCAAAATCTACGTCAGACCTTAGAAGAGAAATATCTTTTGACAAGAAATTCATTCTTCAGGACATTCATGACAGTATTAATAAAGGGTGCTTGAGTTCTAGCTTTTACTGTAAGAGACACGATGTTCCATAAGATCTGTGATTAATGCTCCTATCAGTCAAGCCATCTTGCACCTGGAATAGATGCTGAAACTCATTGCTCAAACACCGCCTTATCACCAATTCCACCTTAAAGTCTACAGACCACAATTCCTAGGAAGCATATGAGTCATACTGTCAATAAGAGGCCTGTTCCAGGTTAATCCATAACAAACCAATGGAAGAAAAGGGCAATTCACGCTTCCCACATTTCACTTCACTGCAGCTTTGCTGAAGTTTCTAGGAATACTACAAGCAAAAAACAAAAGGATTCTTGCTTTGGTCATACTGTTCTAAGAAAAACTTTCATTAGTATAGAACTTCACAGTACATGGAGGTTTATAAGTATATACAAACACTGTCGGTGAGGACTGAGCACAAACATGCATGTGTGTATCAGACTCTATTTTTACTGAATGGAAGAAAAGCAAAATAAAATATTAGATTGTAAAATGATTCATTGCAAATGCACTGAAAAATTGTTTTTTTTTTTGTAAGTAATTATTATTATTCAATTAAGCTCATGAATAAAAAAGTATGACTCTCTTCTCCAACCTGACCAACAAGATGATATACATTCTGTTTAAAGAGTATAAGTAACAAACTAATCCAAATAACCAGCAATAATTACTCGGGTTAACCTGCAACTCGTGATTTAACTGGTTAAGTGCTGGACTGCTTGTTAGTGGGTGCTGGTTTTTTTCCCCTTAGCTCTTCCTGTATGCAACCAAAATGCAGAGTTTTGTTAATAACATAAATCTTTCCAAATATATTAGGGGAATATTCTCCAGAGAAATAACCTTAGCAGTGAATATGTGGCCTTTAGGCGACTGCTGGTGTGAAAAGCCCAGGGCTCAAATCAATGCAGTTTAGGTGACAAAAACACAAAGACAAAGAGAAGAAAGGAGGAGATAAGCAGAAAAAAAAAAAAAAACATAGGAAAAAGGGTACATTAAACAGGAGAGAATGGAAGAGATAATAGTAAAACGGAAGAAAGGAGGACAGATAAAAGAAGGTGAGATGATAAATAGAAGAAATGAACAAAGATTTAAGGTGATAGAAAAGGGGAAACAATTTGAAGATGAAAAAGAAGAAAGAAAACTATGGGGAAATCCATGGAATGATAAGAAGGGATGGAAAAATAAAGGAAAAGGAAATAAAAAGGAAGACAAAAAAATTGAGAAGAAGAAGATGAAAGGAAGAAGAAGGGAAGCAGAGGAGTAAAGGCAGTTTTCTCTCCCTTTCAGATGGATTGCGCTTATGAACAGGTCAACAAGCAAATTTGTTCCAGGGCACCGAACTGCACGCCTGCCAAACACAAAAGTGTTTTGTGCTGATGTTTCAGCCTCACTCTATTTCCAGTGAGCTGTTGAATACATACAGCTGGAGCTGTGCCAAGACTGTGGTGACCTACTTTCTTGTAGGAGAGAAACTTGTGACAGAACACTTTCATGGTCACTGTCTTGGCTCACACTGACCTCCAGCAAGAGGACAGGACAGGGACAGTTCATGCCACAGCAGATTGACTTTTCCTTAATGTCTCATTCATGTAGTGGAACTGATCACAACACAAGGAACAACGGATGTTAATTTCATTACAAACTTGATTCTTAGAGGGAGTATTCAGAGCATCAATTTAAAAAAGTCATCTTCTTCTTTTGGCTGATTCCGTTTAGGCATCGCCCCAGCAGATCAACTGTCTCCATTTTTTCCTGTCCTCTGCATCTGCATGTCCACCTGCATGTCCTCTCTCACCACATCCATAAACTGCTTCTTTGGTCTTCCTCTTTCCTGACAGCTCCATCTTCAACATCCTCCTCCCAATAAAGTCCTCGTCTCTCCTCTGTACATGTCCAACGCAACCTTGCTTCTCTAACTTTGTCTCCAAAACGTCTAACTGGAGCTGGCCCTATAATATAGTTATTTCTAAATAGATGTGAAAAAGTGTGAAAGTTAACTCAATAGTTCACCTTTATCAGCTTAATCCCCTGTGCTTTTCATAGATTCATATATTCTAATGAAGTCATGGTAAACTTACTATGTTGCAACTTCTGCCTGGAAGAATGACATCAGTCACAAGAGAACCAAACAAAGGTAAGGTCATTTCAATCCTGAAGTAATTCTACAGTGCTTTTCCTTTTAGTCTTGGCAGCATAAGGTTTTTCAGAAGGAATGTATTACACCACCCTGTATTTATAAAAGTTCTAAAGAACAGACAGGCAACTTTTCATATCACTTCCCTGCTCAGCGGCTTGAGGCATGAAATCAGAAGAGGAGCTGTTGAAAGGTCATGAGCTCGGTCCCTCAGGTGTAATCAAAAAGAACAACAAAAGCCACCTGAATCTACAGAACTGTGCAAAAGTTTTAGACAGGTGTGAAAAAATGCTGTAAACAAAGAATGCTTTCAGAAATGGAAGTGTTAATCATTTATTTTCATCAATCAACAAAATGCAGTGAATGAACAAAAGAGAATCTAAATCAAATCGATATTTGGTGTGACCACCCTTTGCCTTCAAAACAGCATCAATTCTTCTAGGTACACTTGCACACAGTTTTTGAAGGAACTCGGCTGGTATGTTGTTCCAAACATGACTGTGTTTCAACCGCCGTGTGACACTGATGATCATCAGTACCTGTTTGGTAAAACTGGTTGATCAGACACCGACTATAATCCTGGAGAATCCCTGACTTTGTGCAAGTGTACCTAGAAGAACTGATGCTGGTTTGAAGGCAAAAGGTAGTAACACCAAATATTGATTTAATTTAGATTTTTCTTTTGTTCGCTCACTTTGTATTTTGTAAATTGATCAAAATAATCATTATTTATATTTCTGAAAGCATTTTGTTTACAGCATTTTTTCACACCTGCCTAAAACTTTCGCACATCACTGTACATGTGAGAGCATACCCACAACGATGGACAAGAGCTTTGTTGCAAGCCTAGTTAAAACATAAAAACTTCCCCAACATTAACAATATCTCTGTCCAGTCAACGGCATTTTCACTGTGACCAACATAACCATGTTCAACTTAGTCACTCAAAGCAATGCTGAATGTCATTACCTTCCACATTTCTACTGGCAAACTGGGTACAGAGTCCTTGATGACCTTAAGTAATAAGACGTCATTTCAAAAACAAAGAGCCAACTTGAGAACCATGCTTCAGAGTTCTGACTGCTCAACATGTGGCTGTGAATAATCCTTATTTTGTTGCCTCTGTCCTCTTTTTCCCCCCAGTCTAGTGACCAGAAACAGACAGTGCCCTGTTTGGTACCCTGTACACAAGTTTTATTTTTAGAATGAGGTCATTGGTGCAGTAATCTTATTTTACAAAAAAAATCCTTTGATCAACATCAGCGGAGCACGGGCAGATATAGATTGACCCATATCCATGACTTGACCCCTCCTGAACAGCTGAGGGGGTCAAATCTGCCAGAGCTTCAGCAAGCCTGCAAGACACTGAATAAAATCAATTCACCTTACAAATTCCTCTTTGACACTGAAGATTCAAAATGGACAAAACAAAGAGTAAAAGATAAAAGCTGATTCCTCATGTCATTTATTTTTATCATTATTTTCTAGTATTTATATCTACATATGCTAAATTACAAATATCATAGCACCTTGTGCATCAACTGTTAAAGCACCTGGTCCAGTGTCAAAGCAACACGACAGCTGATGACAGGATGATAGTGAGAGCCATAATGGAAAAAAAACAAAATGACTGCCAGTTACATCATGAACAATTCAACAGGTCAGAGGTGGAGGTATTACAATCCAATGTCTAAAAAAGAGCAGAAATACAGAAGCCAAAAGAATTGCAAACCAGACTAAAATAAGAGTCAAAGTGTGGAGAAAGAAAGATTATGCTCATAATCTAAAACAGTGGGTCACAGGCTTGATGCAAATTTCGCAAGCGGGGCAAAGGCAAAGTGTCATTTATTTTAATTTAACTCCATAGTCAGAGACCAGAAGTGATATTTAACAAATATTTACAAACATATTATTGTCAGATTGGGATGTTGCTGCAGATCAATGCACTACCTCATTAAAATGACATTCCCTGAGAGCAGAGGCTCTTTTCAGCGGGACAACGCGCCATGCCACACCGTAAACACTGTTCAGGAAAAGGAATGAGAAACATGACAATTTGTCTTAGCAGTTGGCTTGGCCTCCTTGTTCCTCAGATCTCAATCAGATCCAGAATCTGTGCAATATGCTGAACAAATGAGTCTAATCCATGGAAGTAAACACACTGCAAGTTACTGGACTTTAAGGACCTGCTGCTACAGTTTTGGTGCAAATACCACATGTTCAGAGGTCTTGCGGATTTAACGCTTTGATGGGACACTTTAAGGAGCATATGTCCTACAGATAAAGTTCTTACAAGCAGTTTAGAGCCAGTACAGACAACACACAGCAAAATCATTACTGGTTACAGTCCATGAAAACTCAATTTGCTGAACGAAGCAACACATGCAGATTTTGCAGACAAACGAAATGAATTCGCCTAAAAAAAAAAAAAAAAATGGAAGAAAAAAATGGAAGAAAAAAAGAACGATTTTGAACCCTTAAATGGTACAGCAGCTTTTCCAAGAGCAAAATTCAAGAATGTCCACAGTCATATTTTGACACAGGTTAATGGCTGTATGATGAACACTTTTTTTTTAACATCAAGGCTTGTTTACAGCATAAAGTAGACATCAGTGAGACTCACCTGCCCCAGGAATAATTGCTAGTTTGGTTTCAACCAGCCCCATTTTTGCCGAAGAAGCTATAAAAAAAAAAAAAAAAAAAAAAAAAGGAAAAAGAACATTACTTATATACTGACTTATTACAGTAATATTTGCACAATAAGGGTAAAAGTCATAAAGGTTCAAACAGTTTTTAGCTGCTTTAAGATGCACCCATGTATAGAATGGGTCACTCCGAAACAGCTGGAGACACCCTTAAGACTGCTATGCCTAATGGCAAATGGCAGCTAGAGGCTTGTCCAGAACCACTCATTCAACATGAGATATTTAAAAAGGTACGAGACCCCAAACCTCACTTATATTCCAGTGGCTGAATGCCATCAAATTCTCACAGCAACATTCCAAAATCTAATTTAAACCTTTCCTAGAAGTGTAGAGGTTGTTGCTACTTTATTCAGCTCCTGATTTCAGAGGACTTTTGGGCTGAGAGAAACTTTTAGAGACAGCTTCATTTACATATTTTCCAGCTTTACTAACACAACATGAGGAGTTAAAAACATGTCTGTTATCTTCTAGAATACATTTCCAAATTAAGATCTCTGTGGCACACATGCCACAAAACAATAACAATAACACCTTAAAACATTGCTGCTCCTGAATCGGCCTCTGAAATGTACTTTAAAGAATTCAGTGTGAAAGCATATGGTGTGTGGCTTCTGCTGAGTGGGAAATGTGCTAAAGCATCATGAGCAGATTTCCAAGTCCAAACTTGGGTGTGTGAGTTGAGAAAGCAAGAGTGAAGACATCTGTTCACTGTCAGCGCTATAAAATATGTGGGTGTTAATTCACTAGAGGAGATACAGACACTACACTCAAACGGGCAGAGGGCGAATCAAAGAGGAGCCATAATGCATCAGATGTGACTATACAGGACCTTAGCATATGTACTATTCATTAGGACTGAAGGAGTTAATGATGATCTGACAAGTACTTGAATATTCTAATGAGCAAATATTGCCTATTATTATCAACTAACAAAAAAAAAAAAGAAAAGAAGATAAATACCCTTAAGATGGACTTAAGTCTTTGGTCTTCCAACAACTGGGACAGGCTAAAGCACAACCTGATTAGCACACTCTGATTAGGATTAGCAGCTCAGATCAGGCATCACTGAGCAAAATAAATAAATCCACATGCAAATACAGAATGACTAAAACGACTAATCTGATTGTTGTATAGTCAACATAAGTGATTGTCTGATTTGATTATTTTCTGTATTTGATTAAAAAGAAATTCCACCTAAAAATGCACATATCTGTTTCAATATAAATGGGCTACTTCTGTATTTTATTGTATGGTTCCCATCCCTTCACAATCTGAGAGTTTCTCTAAAATTAACCACACCATATTAAACCACTCTGAATGACCATTTATATCTCAGCCACTGAGATGAGCGTGGTGCTGGTCTAGTGGTAGGATACTCGCCTACAGAACAATCGGTCACAGGTTCGAATTCCACCTCCAGCACTACAACAATTGGGTTCCTGAGCAAAACCCTTAACCCCGAGTTGCTCCAGGGGGACTGTCCCTTTAACTAGGAATTGGAAGCGGCTCTGGATAAGAGCATCTGCTAAAAGCAGTAAATGTAAATATAAATGTCCCATGTTCCTACAAGGGCATTTAGATGTTATCTTTTACTAGTTTATAAATCTCAACTTAAGGCTTGTTTACGTTCACAGGCTTTACATTCAGAAAAACTTATTTTATATAATAATATTGTCTTCCACTTGTGCATACAAATTTCACTGCTTTGCATGTATATGTAGGACTGATGATATCCTATTTTGAGTTATTTCAAAAAATACTTCACAAAACAGTAAACTGAAACTAAAATTGTAGCTGACAAATTAACAAACAATAAAAAACACAGGAGAGATCGTTTAATGACGATTTTAAAGGACAACTTGCTTCTATCATCTGATAACGATCTAGCCTCATGGCTCCAGCTCTAAAATAAATAAACCAAACATGTTGGCTGATAAGCGGTACTTTTTTTTATTTGTAATTGTATTTTTTGATGAATTATGCCTTAAAACGTAGCAATTCTTTAGTGATGTTTGATTTCGGTGTATTTTAATATGGGCATCCTTACCTTGATAATCATGATCAATGTTCTCACACCTAACAGTGCAACCCTTACCTGCTATTCTGATGTCACAGGCTAGAGCCATTTCCAGCCCTCCTCCCAGTGCTGCTCCATCAATAGCGGCGATAGTTGGCATGGGCAGATTACCTAAAGAAGGGACAATGAATCTACCATAAAAATATAATAACCATTTATCTAGCAACTCTTCACAAATACAACGGTGTAAAGAACACCCTAATACACTCTCAGTGCACTCTTTCACAGACCACCCCACTCTGGAAAAAAAAATACTCAAAATTAGCACACTTGGTCCAATTCACAATTCAAGACTTCCCAATCAAAAATGAGTTGAGTCATGGTGTGGATGCAAGCTTAAACAAACCAGAAAGAACCGATAAAGCTTTATATTTCTGCTTTCACAGATTTAATAGTAGCTTAATGAATTTAATGGGTTAAGAAGAAAACAACAACAGAGAATAAGGCACACTGAATCATGGAAACACCTCCAGTGGTCAGGCTTCTTGTGGGTGAAACTGATTTCTCAGTTCTAGTTTTATTTCTCATATGAACAGTAACAGCAGACGAGCACTGTTATACAAATAAAGAATGCAAAGTTGTAGAAATATAAATAAAATACAGGAACGTTGCAGTTCCTTTTGCGAGAAAGGAAGACAATTTTTTTTTTTTAGCGTCCGGTTATTCTATGAAATAATTTCATGTTAAAACATCGGAATCCCTTTATTTGGCAACATATCATGGTAGGGTGGTTTTCATAAGGCCACAGAACATCAAGATAAACATTTCAGGACAAGTGAAATAAATCTACAATAACATTTAAAAGGGTTTAAAAACCTCACTGGTCTTAAAGACTACATCAGTTCTACAAGTGTTACGCTATGGACCCTTATTGGAATGAGCTTTTATAAATGTCTACGAAGGTTAATATCAGTGGTTAAAAATGTTTATACAGAGGTCATGTAGGCTTTTGAACACAAAACTACAGTAAAGTGCTAGCCTTTATTTTAAGGAACATACATTAGAGGGTTTTAGGGTATTTTTTTAAAGCTTCAGAAAAGGTCAAAATTACATTTGGTATTTTTGATTAGTTTAACCACTAGACATTTAGTAAATATTGCCTGTATTAGTACATAACTAGGATTATATTAAGTGAAAATCACTCCAAATGCTCACATTATTAACTGTTAGAAACATGTGATGAATGCTTTTGGTAGCCCTAAATGACTTGTTATTAGAGTACAGACATTTTATGCCACTATGTTTTTGTTAGCAAGTGACTTCTGTGCCTTTTTTTTTAAAATTATATATTATATATATATATATATATATATATATATATATATATATATATATATATTACAGAGACAGGCAGGAGTGGATTTGTATTGTATGTATTAGCGTAAATCCTTTCATGCCTTTACTCTATACAGCCTGTACATTTTCACCCACTTAGAAAAAAAAAAAGTTCTTTTTACATTACTAACTTCATGTAATGTTCCACACTAGTTATGTACTTACAGAAGTCACAATGAATACAGAGAATAAAAATTTGAATAATTAAGACATGGACCCCAAAGTAATTAATTACTGCTCTACGGTATTAAACATCCTTGCACAGTTGTAAGTATTAAGGACCCCACAATAATGCAATAAGCATTACTAAAGAAACCAGAAAGCTTCTGTTACTATAAACACTTAGTTTAACTCACTGGTTTGTTTATCAGACATAATGCTGAGACTCAGTTCAGTTTATAACATTCATAACTGACTGAAAGGCACCGCTGTAAAGTAGCTAAATTGTCTGATTTACTGGCCAAAGTCCATTAAAACCGTATAGAGAGTGGGCGAGAACAAGAGAGAGGGAGAGAGAGCGAGCTAGTGAGAGAGAGAAAGAGAGCACGTAAGAAAGAGCGAGAGAGAGCGAGAGCGAGAGAGAGAGAGAGAGAGAGAGAGAGAAACCTGGTTGAATAGGAAAGTTTGCTCAAGACAGATGGCTTAAGACATATGCTTCCAATGCATTTCCTGTTAGGCACAAAAATAAAATTCTTAGCATCTCAGGGGTGCCGTTTTGATAATCTATCATAAAACAGACCTCATAACATCGGAGTGAGGCAATGCATTGTGCAAAGCATCCACATTCACTTAATCATTAAAAGCATACATCCAAGATTAGACAAACGGTAAACATACAAATGATAAAGAATTACTCCAATTTAAAAAAAGGTACAATTGGTTTTTTTTTGGTTTTTTTTTAAACCAGCTAAGCAAAAAGCTTTGCATCTTAACGATAAAACTCGTCATCTGCAGGACAGTTTACAACCCAGCCTGGCAGAGTAAAGACTGGTGAAGGAGGGGCTATTAGTACTGCAGTTGCTTTAGAAAACCCTCTCAGCAGGTATCACTAACGCAAACGTGGTTGTTGTAACAGATTACTCAAGTGATACTCAAATGAAGATTTACTGAAGAAGTCACTGTACAAAGTAAAGAAAATGGCACTGAATTCTAAAGAGTTTGGTGTTTAAGTGAGACCTGCATAACCCTAATAATCTCATAATCTCTGCATAAAATAAGTCCATTCAAAAATAAGAACTTGTGTCCTTAAATGTATATTCTGGAGAATAAATAAATGGGGCAGCGGTGGCCTGGTGGTTAGGGAAAAGGCCCCAGGATCGGAAGGTCATGGGCTTGAATCCCAGACCAGTAGGTTGCCCTGAGGTACCTTTGAGCAAGGTACTGTCCCCATCACTGCTCTCCGGGCAATTTAAATAGCTGCATCCTGCTGCACGGTGTGTGTATGGGTGAAAAGCAGAGGTTGGATTTCGTTGTCTCTCATTGTGTGCTGTGCTTCACAATGACAATTAGTCACTTTCACTTGTATAAAAATGTTAGAAACTTGTCTGTTCACCTGTTTTATGCTCTAAAGCCTTTCTTTTTTTTTTTATAATTCCAAATAGTGGTGGAATGAGACTGGGCCACAGAGCACAGACCATGAAGAACATGAGGTTGCTGCACTCTCAATTAAAGTATCTTCATGTGCATTCAAGTTGCAAGTCATTAACAGTGATATGAGCGGTTACTCAGACACTCAGAGTAAGACATTGTTGTGCCTAACAAAGGCATGTTATTTCCAGATATGGCAGCTGTTCAGCACAGGACAGGAAGGCTCTACACAAAGTTGTAAAAACATCACCGAAGGGCTTTGGAGACATTTTGCAATAAAACTGCTTAACAAACTTTTAAAATGAATTATAGATACTGTTGCTCTGTCGGTGTCTCCCGTTTACCATCCTCTAATCTGCACTGTCAGTTTACTCTAAAGATAAATTGTCATTGAGTAGTTATGGATATTACCCACTGCCTTTCAGCTTACAGTACTACTGCTCTGCAAGGTCATTTTACTAACAGCGTTTCACTTAAGAGGTGTTACAGTGCGTGTTGTGAAGTCAATCTGCACTAATACCTCCTCCGCTGTCTAGTAGTGCTTTGAAGTTTGTCTAGATTTTAACGTTTACACACATTATACTGTTGCACTTTCGGAGCCTGGTGAACGTTACGTTCTGATAGAAGGAATCTGAATAAATATCTGAATGAACATTTTGCCGTACACTGTCAAAATGACAATAAATCTTGAATCATTAAGTCACTGAAACAATATCCTGAAACTTATGTCAAGCATCTCATGACATGTTCCAATGTCCTGCAGTTAAAAGTTTCTTAATTCATTTCTACCTTATTTTCTTGTTAACAAAAATTAATACTTCTTTCCATTAAGGGGTCGCCACAGCAGCTCATCTGTCTCTATTTCTTCCTGTCCTCTGCATCTTCTTCCTTCAAAGAGACCCCCTGCATGTCCTCTCTCAAGTCCATAAACTGAATAGTTTATGTTTTGAATATAATTCAATACATTTTTGTTTCAAATTTACTCACCTAGTTCTGTAATAAGTGCCCTTGCTTTGGAGACAAAAGGTCCAACTTCACTTTGATGCATTTTTGATCTCTCTTTCAAGTCAGCACCTGTTCAGGAATGATGCGTTTTTCCTTATTGTTTGAACTGTAATAAGTAATAAAGTAAAGAAATGTTTTAAAAATCAGAATACCTGCACAGAATATTCCAGGCACCATGCTGCATAAGATGACACTTCGCACTTTGTTGTTCTTTTTCACAGACTCAACAGCTTCGGACATCTAAAGGAAGGGAGGCAGAAAAGACAATATTCTTCACGGTCAAAGGGGGACAAAGCGAAGGGTAAACAAATTTCTTGCGAGCTAAAAGTACTTTATACTTACCATCTTTACAAGGTTCTTACTGATGGCGTTTTTAGCTTTAGGTCGATTCATTCCAAACACGACAATCCCTAAAAATGTAAAAAACCTCAGTCAGTAATAAGTGAAAGTGACTATTCTTGTCATTGTGAGTACACACAGCACAGCACACAGTGATCCACAATGAAACTGGACCTCTGTATTTAACCCATGCACACAAACACACACCATGCAGCAGGGGGCAGCTATGAAAGCGCCCAGGGAGCAGTGAAAGGGACGGTACCTTGCTCAAGGGGACCACAGGGCAACCTACTTGTAAGGGGTTTGAACCCACAATCTTCTGATCCTGTGGCCGACTCCCTAACCACTAGGCCACCGCTGCCGAAAGTGAAGTGAAACCTGCCATTTTTACATTGTGAACATGCAGCACAGCACTGAACCACAATGAAATGCATCCTGTGCCTTTAACCCATACACACCATGCAACAGGGCACAGCTATGTAGCCAGCACTCGGGGAGCAGTGTTGGAAACAGTACCTTGCACAAGGTTAACTCCTTGAAATCTACTGGTCCAGGATTCAAACCCACAACCTTCTAATCTTGAGGCCTAATTTTGACCGCTAGGTAACCACTGCCCCAATAAGTATGGTCATCTCAGGGCCTTATTTCACACAACTGAATCAGACATTTACTGTTTTTAAAAAAAAAAAAATCACAAAGGGCACTGCTGTTCATGTGCACAATTCGAAAAACATTTTGAAAAACAACAGGCTCTATTAGTTATGAGCTTCTTCTCTTTTTATCGCATTATGCAATCAACCCATGGGTTTGGTTTGTTAAAGGGAAACTCAATATTTAACATGTAAACATTGCCTCGATTTTCGCTGCCATGCCTGCTCACCTCATACGGTGTTGTCAGATATCTAGCGCGACACTTTCTGGTTTAAGGACAAGAGATCCCCTTTCTGATGATGACTCACAAAGGTGCGAATAACTGTTTTTGTTTACTGGCAGAAGGAAGCCAGAAAGCTATTGTTAATCCTTGCAGGGTGAACATCACCTGGATGATAAGCCTGTAATTCTGGTCTCTAAATAAGAGGGATTCTGGGTTGTTCTTGGAGAATGCATGAGAACTAAGAACTAAAAACAAGATTACGAAATCTGTCAAACCAAAGGTGGCTGAGACATGCAGATGTTTACAAAAGGGGTTAAAATAGCATTTTAATGACTAGTTTTAGGGCACATCTGCCCTTTCACGACTCTTTATATCTGCAAAGGTCCTACAAGGTGGACCCAGAGGACATTTTGGGGCTTTGAGCCTGAAGGACTCTGAGACCCCTGAGCTGGACTGGGTTGGGTTTTCTCCGACCTGGCTGAGGAGTGGGGAGCTGACTGGCAGTGTTTGTGTGGAGCAGGCCTGCTGGAGGGAGACTGCAGAGCAGAGCAACTACCTGAGTCCTCTCCGTCCAGATACCTCACACTCAGCTCCTCCCCCGCCTTCCAGTCCGAGCTGTAGCGCCTCCCGCTGCACCCCGCTCTCTGCAGCGCGCACACCGCGCCAAGGTTCGCCGTCTGGCCTCCAAAAAACAGGGAGAAGGCTCGACACCTGCTGAGGAGCGCCATGCTGCTCCAGCTCCCTGCGCTGTGTTTGGGTTTCCACTTTCAACTCCGACCTATCAGTGACGCAAGGGCGCATCACGTGACTCCGCGTCTGACGTCAGCACGGCTTTCCCAGGAGCTTCTCAACCAAAACACGAACAAGAATGGAAACTTGTTTATTTAATCTTCACTCTGCTACGTATCGTATCTTTCTGCTAAAGCCGTTGAAGATTAGAATATCTATTTATTTATTTGTCCGTGCGGCTCCGGTGCCTGTTGAAGGCGAAGAGCAGTGATTTCTCTCAGCTGTTTCTGAATGTGTTTATTAAAGTGTATTCAATGATTGGATGATTCACAAGTAGTTTGCCCTGAGGTTCCCCTGAGCAAGGTACCGTCCTTGTCACTGCTCCCCGGGCGCTTTCAATAGCTGCCCACTGCTGCACGGTGTTTGTGTGCATGGGTTAAAAGCAGAGGTCACTTTCACTTTCACATTAAAAAGGTCAAAGAAGGAAATATAAGAAAAGGAAAAATAGATTACTTTTACCTTTATTTACTATTTTATGTTGAAACAAATATAAACTATCATAAAGCATCTGTGTCTGTAAAAGCTCATCAGGTTACCAGGATCCTGTCTCATTTGTTTGTTTATTCATTCATAATTGTGGCATAAATGAATGTGGCTTTACTGTAAAGTATTGAAAAAGTTCTGTTAGTGCTAATCAATCGGTCAGACTTACTAGTGTTTGGTGGCGGTCAGTACTACAGATAAACACAAACGCTGTAAAGGTGTGTGGGTTCATTAAAAGTGAAAGTGACTATCCTTGTCATTGCGAGAGCACGGCGCAGCGCACAGTGAACCACAACGAAATTGGACCTCTGCCTTTAACCCATGCACACAAACACACCGTGCGGCAGGAGCAGCTATGAAAGCGCCCAGGGAGCAATGATGGGGACGGTACCTTGCTCAGGGTACCCCGCAATCTTCCGATCCTGTGGCCAGCTACCTAACCACTAGGCCAACGCTGCCCAATCTGCTTGGGTGGCAAGTAAATTGATTATATTTGCACGTCCCTGGTTTGCATTCTAAAAACTCATCTGAATTGGAAATATACAGCACTGGGCAAAAATCCTGGAGAACTAAAACATTTGTTCCTGTATGTTTAATTTAGTCTTCTCAATATGCTTGTGCTGCGATGGGCTGGCGACCTGTCCAGGGTGCGTCCCCCGTTCTCGCCCTGTGTGCGCTGGGTTGGACTCCAGCACTCCCCCGCGACCCCGTTTGGGACAAGCGGCAGAAAATGGATGGATGGATGGATGGATGGATGGAATATGCTTGTGTAAAAACAGCATTCTGTCCCAAGAAGGTGGTTCCAGACTTTTGTTCAGTACCGTGTGGGTATAGAACCTCTAACAGCTGAATTTAGGGCTAAACAAGGATTGTACAGTTATATCAGGATCAGCAGATGTAGTTTGAAAAATAATATCAGCATCAGACCTTTAATGTAGTGCTGATCAGACTCTGCAAGAGAAGGATGCTCTATTGCCAGAATCCAGGCCTAAAGTGTGTTCGTATTTTCTCTTATCATTTCATTTTATGCTTACAGAAATAATTATAAGTGATTATTATAAATGATCATAACAATATGCATATTCTAATTTTCTAATCCAGATAAATGTAGCTCCAATTGCTGCATTTTTTGGAAAATGTTTATTTTTCTGCATTGGTAGATTCATACATGAAAAGTATGGGATATCAGCAGTGGCCTGAAGATCCCTATTTAAATTATGTAGAAATGCTATGAATCATGGAACTCCCCTTTAGTTTCATTTCACTATCGACAGGTAGGTGAGTAGTGTCAACATATATGTGTACTACTTGTGCCAGTACATTTGCATATTGATGTATGAATAAAAGCTTTCCTGAAAATGTAAAAACAATAAAAAGTTCACTTCTGCTCACATGCATTCGTGAAAGTTTTCTAGTTTTTAGTTACGGCTATTTTTTTAATTTTTATTTTTAGCTCTTTTCAGCATAACATCTCTACTATTTAAGATTGGTCACAATTATGATAGCTAATTCTTAAACCATTTGACAATTATTTAAACACACTGTCATTCACAAAATAAGATAAAGGGGGATTCAGGTTCCTTCAGCCTGAAGCTGAATCAACCAATCAGCTCTGACCTTCACAGGATGATTTCAGTGTTATCAGCTTAGCATGTAAAATATATATTTTTATCATGATCTAGGTCTCCTTAGTTATGAAATTGTAGAAACTATATTATGCAAATTAGGCTCTAACCAGTCCCAAACAAGGTAACCAATAACACTCACTAAATTAAGAAATATAAATGCTTTGGTTTTGTTACATCATGGAAACTAGAGTTTGAAAACAGGCTGCTTTTGCAATTTCGCAATTTTGAAAGTTAACACATTTGACATTTTTTATTCCAGAAATGTGATTATATGGGCCTTTTAACATGTTAGCAGTTTACTCACCATACTAATATCTGTCCATATGATACTGTCCCAATATTAGCTTTCTATATCTTCTGTATATTTGTAGAAATTGGATGACATTAGGTTTGGTACATTAGGTTATGTACCAGATGACAGCATTATCCTTCATTAAGATTAAGGACAACTGTGTCCATAATAGCTTGATGACAACATGTTGTCATCAGACTTACATTTCCTGAATCAACCATCACACATGCATCACACTCTGAGAAGAATATATAACTTTGCCTTTAAAGGTTAGACTGGATGCTCTAGTGGTGCACAATGTGGAAATCACCTTTCATTTATATTGATGCAGTTAATTATGCTCCCACTGCTGGTTTCAACATAGAAGCAAGATATAATTAACACATTCAGTCTGAACACAATGTGAACAACATGCTTCCCCTCGGCCGATGATTTGTGTCTTGCGGTTTTTTACAATGCATTCCATACCGCCCTTCAGCAATACTTATTTTATTGAGAATTTATCAACATGAAAAAAATGCTACCTATAGTCCCTTTGAACAGGACCCCAGGATAAAAATGGTGAACTTCCATAAAAACAACACAAGCAAAACACAATTTAAAGGAGG
This sequence comes from Hepsetus odoe, assembly GCA_017165825.1. Taxonomy (NCBI): domain Eukaryota; kingdom Metazoa; phylum Chordata; class Actinopteri; order Characiformes; family Hepsetidae; genus Hepsetus; species Hepsetus odoe. The sequence goes on from CM029383.1 coordinate 18,323,105, forward strand.
CACTGTCAGTCTAGAGCTGCAGTTCATTCAAATTTTTTAGATGATTCATAGTACAATACGATTCACTTCTCAAACCACCCATGGAAAGCGAAAAAGACGAAATGGTGCTTCAGTGCTTATGTACATTTATTGTAAACAAACAAAACAAAAAAAGAACATACAATGTACAACAAATTTTGAGAAGAAGAGAGCGTTAACTTTGCATGTAGTAGCTTCTGGGCTACAAGAAGGAGTCATTAAGGGGACACGCCAAACTACAACAGTAAGTGCACGAAACCACTATCTCATCTCAATGAACTGCAGCTTTTAGACACCATTTGAACCGCACGGTGCAGTAGCAGACACAGTGGAAAACAGGTGTTGTGCAAACAGAAGTCTCAGTTTGAGAAACATCCTTTTGATACTGAGTCATGTTCAGTAGTGCTTTTGGTGGACTCGATAACGGACCCCTGCCGTGTCGCAATCAGCCTTTTGAGAGAGGCCACTTCTGCAGATAGGTCGGCGATGCCCTTTTTCAAGTACAAGTTCTCGGACTCCGAGCTGGCACAGCAGCCATCTTTAAGGTCCATCATGAGTTTGTTAGTAACAGGCCCTGGCGAGTCAGGGCAAAGTCTGTTCTTGCAGCCGTTCTGTGTTGGCAGAGCTTCCTGGTGATCTTTGTGCCAGTACTCAGGTTGGTGGTTCCAGTCTTGGACATTGTTCACCTGCAGGGACAGTGGGCTAAGAGATGATGGGGTGTACTCAGGTGTACCGCCATGGGCTGTCTGGTAGCATCCTCTTGCAGACATGTCGATGGGGGAAGAAGACTTTCCCAAGGTGTCATAGTCCGGATCAATAGCCTCCACTTTGATCTGGATGGCCCGAGCTTTGATGCGAAGTTTATGGGGAAGGGCTGAGGCGCTGGTGTCTGGCACTTTGAGGGTGGACACTATCACACTCTTGGGGTCTGTGGTGGATGGCACCAGACCTTTGGGGACCTGTTGTTCATCCTCGCCATCTGATGACTTGCTCACGGTTCCGTCATCTCCGTCTGAAGTCCGGGGCGAGTTGCTAGACGATCGGGTGATCTGGGGGAATGGGGAGGGCTGTGAGTAGCCTCCAGGGAAGGGGCTGTTCATGTAATTTTTGTACAGTTCATAGGGGCTAGCTTGGTCCCTGGTGTAGCTGCCATTCTCCATAGGTTCTTGCTTGATGATTTCTGGTGTCCTGCAAATATTCATCAAAGGGCTGTTCTGCATTACCGAACTGGAGTCAGACCCATCAGATAAGGCGCTGTGAGGTGAGTGCTTGATTACCGATATGCAACTACTACCAAATCGGGATGGCTCCAGCTCTTGGGGATAGGAGCCTTTGGCACTGGGGGGTGACACAAAGTCTTGGTAGAGGGCACTGGTGGTGGTGGATATCTTCTGCACCTCCTGAGCATACGTAGCTGAGCTCACCAGCCCGAACTTCAGCTTGAGAGACAATAGCTCGGCTTTGAGCGACGCATTCTCCTCCCCCAGTGCCATCAGCTTGCTCTCCAGGACCATGTCATTGAGCCGGCGCTTCTCTCGTGAGCGCTTGGCTGCCTCATTATTCTTGCGCCTCCGCTCCCAATACAGATTGTCCTTCTTCTCCTCTGGGATGAACTCCCGCTTCCTTCGGCATGTGGTGGATTTGGCCTTGAAGGGCATGGGGGACAGCTTGTGGTTGATCAAGTCCCTGTCTGTGCCTTGCAATGCCACAGCTAAGACCAGGGCATCCTCTCCGCCGTAAGTTGGCTCTTCCTTAATTGCCTGCATATTACACAACGTTGTGATCCAGATTGCATAAGCTCAGTAGTTCTCACTCATGTAGAGCAGCCGTAGATGTACAGCATTTTCACCAGAAAACCAAGTGTTGTAGGTGTCATGGACGCCTGTAAAGCCCTGGAGGGGATTTTGCTCCTTGTGAACCTGAAAAGACAAAGAAATCATTCTAAGACATCAAACATAAAGAATAATACAAAAAGTGCTTTGCATTGCAGTGGCTTTCCTTTAACAATGGTTGACTTCTGTGCCTCCAAGTAAGAACCTCTGCTTTTTTAAAGACGTGTCTGACTCATCTTTCCTAAATCATTGCAAATTACAGGCTTATAACAGATACTACTCATCAGTTTCATCAGACAATGACGGACACTCAGAAAGCCTAGCATTTCATTTGCAACACAACTAAAGCCAGAATGATGCTGTCATCTCAACAAAAATGATCAGGTAAGGTTAATTTAACTGTATAACTGTTCATTTCATTTGACTGTTTATTACTGTATAGTGTGTGACTAATGACTATCCAGCACTTCTCAAAAATGAAGTTTTAGATACTTACAGAAATACATTAACAAAAGAATAAGGCCAGTTTAGTTGAACTAAAATACATAAACAGACTAAATAACATAACGGGCAGTAGACTTAGGAGCCTGTTTAGTCTCAAGCATGTTATAAATGGCTATTGGTAGCAGCAGCAGTTTGCTCTCAACACCAGCACATTGTGCTCTCTGTCATTGAATTCCTTGGTGCTCCTGAACCATGACATCACAGAGTTTCAGGCAGGCACAGTCCTGCCATTGGCAAACGTGGTTCAGCAGCTTGTTATCTGGTAAAGCCATAATATGCAAATTTCACAGAGTTTTGAAACTTCATTTCTCTTGATCACAAAACGATCCCACAAGGCTGATCAGAATCCAACCCCCACCGCCGTCACCAATACAAAACTATTTTTCCATTGTAGGTTTAGCGCAGTCAGTGGGTAGGAAGGTTATGCATATTTGTACTAAGAACAATGGCAGGGCTACAGGAATCGTGGGAGAGAAATGCTATTTTATCTTCCTTTCATGTCATGAAAAAAAACAACACACTTAATGCAGGCCACAGAAACACGCGGTGAAGCATGGGCTGGCAGATAACAGCGGTGTCACCAAGTCACATTATGTCAAATGCAGGAAAATAAAAAAGTTTGTCCTTTTTGTCAATTCAAGTGGATTAAAAAAGATCACCTGTGGAGTTGTTTTTTTCTCCTACCAAATATAAATAAAACAAACTTATTATATAACAAGCAGTGCCCTTAAGGATCAATAAAGTTTTTATAATTATGATTAATGGGGGGGGGGAACCTAAAGACTGTGTGTGTGTGTGTGTGTGTGTGTGTGTGTGCCCCCCCACAATTATGCAACGTCAATGCAAGTAGCCTCTTTGAAGGAAGGCGGTGACGTCACCGCCGGAGGTCTGTTACGCAAAAACTGAACGCGCTCGTGTTTACACAATGAAAAGAAAAAGAAAACAATGTATCAAACCCGAACTGTTTGATCTACTAATCCCTGCGACAGACACGCAGCGCAGCGGGCTGCCACGGCGCTGCTCGTCAGGAAAGTGGGCTGATCGTGGCAATGACCTTCAGCGCGGTTCAGGCTGACGGCTCTGCCGGTTCGGCCAGGTTCGGCCCGGTTCGCAGGTCCAGAGCGGCCCGACAAGATGAGCTCACCGGCCCGGGGCTGCGGCGGACACGGCGGGGCTGCTTCTCCCCGAGAAAAAAGAGCACGCGCTCTGAGCGCGTCCCAGACTGAGGCTGGGCTGCAGCCCGGGGCGCGCGGAACAAAGGAATGCACCCATCACCATCATCACCTTCATCATCCTCCTCACACGTGGCTGAAATAAAACCAAAGCTGAAACTGGGGCTTTGTGTGCTTCACACTAATCTGTGGTCGACCGCCGTATCTCAGGTGTGCACTTGGTTGCCAGGCTCCGTGTTAAAGCACGCGTGGCACCGTTCTCAAAGTGCAGGGAGAAGAGGGTGGAAAACTGTGAAACAATGCAGCCCCCCCTCCTGATGCCTTCTGACAGGCCTGGCATGCGGAGACCCACCTCAAGAAAACCTCTCGCAACCCCTGCACCTCCACACCCCCCTCCCAGGGTCACCGGGGGGCAACGCTCCGCACAAAGAGGCTCCTGAGCGCGTGAGGTGCTGCTGTTGAGCCAACATGCCTTTATAGAGTCAGTCACAAAAACTACAGGCCTGATGGCATTCAGCCCGCAGAAAACAGCCTGACTGGGATGATGTGCTGCTGTTTTCTCTCCTTAAACCCAGCAGCCCCCTGTGATCCATTAGGCCAGGTGCTCTAATCTGATCCCTTCTGGGTCACTGGGCCATGTTCTGGGGTTCAGATGCTCTTGTGCAGCCTGGCTTCAGGCGTTTCGAATGAATGGGATGAAAGTTTTTTTTGTTAGTGTCCTCGTTTTTTTGGCCAGCTTTGATTTTAGAGCCCTTACAGTGTCTAATTATAGCCCGCAGTTGGAAAAAGCCCGAAGTGTCTGGGATGAGTCAGTGCGGGAAAAAAATACAAGCGTCGTGCCTACCTTCACTTCAGGCTCCCGAGTAGATAGTCCGCATGTTAAAAACGACGAAGACAGCACGGCGGCGGGACTACAACTTCCATTAACCGTGAGGTAATGTTTCCGCGTCTCTCCGCTGCGTTTTTCCTCCCGGAGTGGCCGCTGCCTCATGGATCTGTGTTAGTAGGTCAGTGGAGAAGAGTATTGGCAGAAGGCGGGTGATTGACGCACCTCCCAGCCAATAGGAAAGCGGCATTTTCCGATTTCAACCAATCATTCACGTCCCTCCACAGTGCGACGCAAATAAATGATTTTTTTTTTTTTACTGTATGTTGGGACAGTCATGCACGGACTCTCCCAGTTGAAATAAAATAAATTCGGTGATCATAAATAAAGTGTATAAATGATTGAATTCTATTAAATCCCACTTAATGACACTGTGGATTAGGACGAATCCTTGCTTGAAAATAAGTCCCCCAAAACACTGACGTCAACATGCAGTGATATAACATTACATTTGTGAAATTACATCATCTGGTTTATTTTGTAACTAAAAACGCGTTATGACTCTTAGAGTGCTTCATTCCCTGTGATACCCATTTTATGAGTTGTTTCGACCACTTTGTATATTAATAGATTATGAATTGGACGTGTTTGGAAACTGCCAACGGGTCGTTTTAATGACTTAACTGATCACGTGTTTTAAGGCAATTGTGCCGATGAGAACATCAGTAGCGCCCCCTGTTGTTGTGAGCAGGGAACTGCAGTGTCGTCCGGCTGTTTATTCACACAGCAAAGTCCCCTTCTTTAAAAAAGTGTTCACTAGAGCAGAAATGGATCACACTGCTGCCTGGACTCATACTGAACACCACGTACTTTTCTTCTGTTAAATATTGATTCAGGCTAAAAGAGAAAAAAAATATTACAAAAATCATACGTAAAAGTGACAACCCTTGTCATTGCGAGGTCACAGCACAGCAAGCGTGAGCCACAATGAAATTGGACCTCTGCTTTTAACCCATGCACCCAAACACTGTGCAGCAGTGGGCAGCTATTGAAAGCGCCCGGGGAGCAGTGACAGGGATGGTACCTTGCTCAGATACCTCAGGGCAACCTACTTGTGAGGGAACGGAACCCACACTCTTCTGATGCGGGGCAACTCCCTAACCACTAGGCCACGGCTAGTGGAATAAAAAGTCATTATTTAAAAAGAAAACCAAATAAGTGCACTATAGACATGCAATGGAGTCAGCACAGAACATACAGACATAAAAAGCAGAACTGGGGACTAAATGTGGATGACGAGGCAGATTTGTTGCCTCATATATAAGTTTATAAAAATACTTTTATTTCATAAAGCTCAAATGTCCATCTGAAATATATATAAACACATTTAAATGAGGATATGTAGGTGGTTACTATCAACAGTCATTTTGGACATTAACACAGAGGCCAGATACAGCATTGGGGATTTCAGCATTTTTCTTATTATACGTTTCTATAAAGAGCAAGAGATACAAAGAAAGGCCTGAACAGATATCATCTTCTGACTACAGGTGCCATGCACAGCTTTAAGCATCTAAAAGCAGGTTAATGGTGACTGGCAGTTTTATACAGCCAGCAGTTACACCTTATGCAAATCCTAACTGCATTAAGCAAAGTGTTTCATTGGAACAATCACCCAGTTTTGTGTTGTCTCCTTCCCCACCTACTGATTTGACAATCCAGTTGAATGACAAAGACTCTGTTGTCTAAAGGCCCGTAGCTGTGCACATGAATCCACTCTTGGTCCTGAACTGAAAGCCTCCAGAAGCCGCACAACTTTTCCCCTGCAAAGATCAGTTCGACCTCCAAAAAATATCACCTTGTACAGATCCGATACGCAATCGGTTCACACTTGTTCAGCAAAGGACAATAAGCCACCGAGACACATACCATCACAACACGGAGTACAGAAACATAGAACTTAATTGGCATTTGTTAAATGTCTGTGACAACTGCTGTCACATGCTGCTTACAAGTCATGCTACACTGCTTTCTCAACAAAATTATTTTGTTTTTGTTTTACACAATTAGATGTCAGCTGTCTTTAACACAAACGGTCATGGTGACTACGGTCAAAAATGTCTCCCCAAAAAAAAATTGGTCTTCTGTTGTAAATTAGAAATGTTTTTGCTTCTGCTGTGAATTCAGTATTTAGTTGATGCAAAAGTTTTGTTCCAAAAGTGACTACATCTACAAAAACTCATCTGCCAAAGCCTTTCTCTTTCTGAGCTATTTATAGAGTGAATGTCTCTGGCCTGTTGGGCTAAAAACACATGCCACATGTGGACACTGAACTTGCATGAGAGGAAATTATGAGTACCAAATCCATTTCATGCCGCATCAAAGGTTTTATCTATACACTGTCTTGCAGGAAGAGTCAACCTTAAGGAGGACATCCTGTGCCAGTGGCCTTCTTTGGCTATATTACTCATTTGGGTGATTTTAGTCTGCATGGAGCAAAGCAGTTCACTCAGGGTGTTAGATGGTCTCTATAGAGGAATACACTGTGCTTAGGAGGTCAGATGGTCTGTCTAATGCAATGAGGTATCTAAACGTCACTTTCTTTTCTTCTTGATTATTGTGTAGTTGTTTTGTAGTTGTCTTGTTGTTGAGTGTGGGTTCCCCTTCTGAGTCTGGGTTCCTCCAAAGGTTTCTCCCTCCAGCTCCGGGGAGTTTTTTTTCTTGTCACTTTTGGCTTGTTCACCAGGGGCTCAGACAGTGATTGTGTAAAGCAATGTACTCACAAGGTCGAATGGTCTGGGAGGAGCAATTTAACCTGCTGGTGGTCTAGTGGTAGGATACTTTCCTATGGACCAAGAGGTCCCCAATGCAGATCCTCCTTCCCTCCACCACTACCACCAGTGGCCCCCAAGCAAGACTTTTAACCTCTAGTTGCTCCAACATTGGTAATGAGGAAATGGAAGTTGCCCTGAAAAGCCACAAATATAAATACAATGCACGCAGGAGGATGTGGGGCAATACATTTTATTCAGGAGTTTGCACAGACTTCAATTAGCTGTCCTCACGCCATGCTTTACTAACTTTGTAGCGCAATTTATGCGGCAAAACTGGCACCCGACCTTTGTTACCAGTCTCTTTGGCCTGGCTGATGAATGGACCACTGCCTTTAGCATACGTTTCCGGCACCTGAACATGACGGGCAGCACAGCTGGAACTGGGTTCGGCCCTGCTGGGGTCCGCAGGGACCACCAGAGAGAAAGGAGCAGAGTAGCTGTTGGGGCAGAAGTTCATCAGTGGGCTCTGCAGCCCTTCTCTTCGGCACATTTCATAGACAGCAGGAGGGCAGGTGGTTCCACTTCGGCGTGCAGGGATTCTGAAGTGAAAGGGCACAGGGCTGTCCCTCTGGTAAATGTTCTCCATGGCATTACCCACCAAGATGTTTGGAGGGGCGAAATTGTCCATCCCTGGATCGTAGGCTGGACCCAAACCCTGCACTGGAGCTCGCCTGCCAAAAGCGTAAGGAGAAAGGTGTTCAGATCCTGGGAAAGCAGCAGGCACATCCGCCAGGTAAGCATCCCTGGAGGTGAAGTGATTTTCGACGTTGTGGCGATGAACGGCAGAAAGTGCCGCCTTCAGTTTCTCGTTCTCTCGCAGGAGCTCGGCGGCGCGCGCCTCCAGCAGGCATTCCCCCATGCGCCTGCGCAGTCGCGACCTCTTCGCCGACTCGTTGTTTCGGCTCCGCTTGAGCCAGTAAGTGTCGTCCTTCTGCTCCTCCGGCGTGAACTCTCTCTTGCGGCGCGTCGTGGCAGCTCCTCTCTCGGTCACGTCCGATGTAAAGTCGTGAACGGAGCTGTTTTCAAAGCCGTCGAGGCGAAGCGGCTCTTCCAGCGCCGAGCAACAGCTGAGGGAGGAGAGCATGACAACAGCAGGACACCTCAGGACGCCCTTTAGCTTCATGAGAAAAAACAAACAAACAAACACAAACAAAAGACGAGTCTTTTCGTTTTAAAGCTCACAAGGAAAAGCCAACATCAAATGAAGAGGAAAGTACCCGCAAAGCTGTTATATAGAAGTCAGGCACATGTCCGGAACCGCTAAAGAACCGCACCTCCGAAACGCCCCCTGAGCATCCGTTCTCGCAACTGTTCCCCCAGCACCGTGCTCGGAACCTTCAGCTCAGCCTGCTGCTGCTGCTGCTGCTCATCTCCTCAACACCTCAACCATTAGTCAGACTAACTCCATAAACAATAGTTCCCTCAACTCCTCAACCAATATTCCCCAACTCCCAGGTCATTGGTTCTCCCATCTCCTCAAATCTTAATCATACTCAGTCTTTGGGGGATTACAATCCTCAGCCAGCACTCACCCTTATTCTTAAAATCGTTTGTTCCCCCAGCTCCTCAAACATTAATCATATGAACTCCACAGCCAATGGTCCCCCCCAAAAAACCTAAACCAACAGGTCTCCAAACTCCTCATGCAATTCTCACCCCAACTCCAGAACTACTGGTTCACCCAGCTTCTAAAACATTCATCATCCTAACTCTACAGTCAATGGTCCCAAAAGAATCCCTCAACTAATAGTTTCCCAAACTCCTCAATCATTAGGCACCAACATTCCAGTCACTGGTCCCCCAAAACCTTCAACCATTAATTTCCCTCAACTCCTCAATCATTAGATTAGACTGCTGTAATGACAATGACATTTGAATGAGAAGGTCCATTATTAGTCTTACTATAAACTTGATCTGACTCATGCACATTCATTAATATTAGTCTTAATTTTTTAATTAAGTCTAAAAATGGGGACACCCAATCTGTGCGACTGCCGCGATAGGTTTTTATTCCAAACAAGCTGGAGCGTGTCTTTTTTTACTTATCTTTTGACACCAACTAAAAAAAATGTTTGGCCTGAATGCAAACATAGCAGAGCATAGCATTTCCGTTACTGAAAAGGGTTACAATCACAAAGGCAAAATTTCAGTATGTGATAAGTATCACTTTATTTGACACTCCATTTCACTGGATGTACACAATATATGATTACGTTCTGTTATAACGGTTTGGTAAAAAGCAAGTATTAAAGTAATATTGCTGGCTAAACAAAATTATAAAAGACAAAAATAAAAGAATCACAATTTCTTTAAGAGGATCAAAGACATAAATTACAAATCTATACATAGTTTCAAAGTTTCAACCTTAAAAGCAACTATTTAAAAAATCTAATGTTTTGGGACCAACATCTGTTGACCTCTCAGTTTCTCTTTTTATCGATGATGTTTAATGCAGTTTGTGTCACAGAGTGTTGAATAGTTCATGACAGTCACTTCAAAACTGCTGCTTGATTACCTCGGCCTTGTAGCCACTTTCAGTCTCAGTGGAACATAACATACATGGAACATGGTGAGTCTCATTCTCATTACGCTGAGAATATGGAATAAACATTTGGATTTAAATTCGCCCAACTTTTCCTATATGTTGATCTTGAAGTGAAATGAAAGAGAAAATTACATACATTATTGGGTGGCAAGTACCGAAATCCTTATAAAAAGATACAATGCTTCATGTTGCACAGCAACAGTAAGAACACAAATTCTTCTGAATGGCTTTGCAACAAGTTTGATTAAAAAAAAACTATCCATGTCTTGGCAGCAACCCATCTATTGTAGAAAGGTGAGAAGTTAGATTCTTCATTGCAGGCTTCTGAAGGCAGCTCAACAGTACAGCCGTCAGCAGTCCAATAGGTACAGCCTCCAAAAATTAAAGTCAAAATTAAAGTTTTAGTGACTGCCAAAAAAAATCTATAATTTATATTCAGTTCTTCTCTCAATCAAAGGTTTCCCTTCACAACTTGACTGATGCTGAACTAACAGATGGTTCAAAGTCTCACTTCACAGAACAGCTCAATGCTGTCATTGCATCTTAAATGGTGATCTATGCCTCTGAATACATCTCAATGTCATCAATCTGTGGGCTGTCATTGTCCCCTAAAAGCTCTGTTTCAGGGACAGATATGTCCTCGTTGTGCAGGCCATTCTGGGAAGCACCATCAGCCATGTTCTCTTCAGCTGTTTTAGCATCTTCGCTCAGGAGGCCTGCCTTCTCCGTGCCCGAAGCATTGGATGGTGCTGTAGTCACATAGCCAGTGCTGGTAGAGCCACTGCCACTGTGATGCGAACCTGCCTTAGCTACCATTTGTGGGTGCATCTGCTGTGAGGGCATTTGCATAGGTATCTGCATAGGGTAGAAGTTCTGGAGGTATGGATAGGCTGGCACAGGTTGGTAGCCATTAACAGGAATGTAAAGTTGAGGTGGTACCATGGGCCTCATTTGGCCCTTCATGGGCATAAACTGAGGCTGGGGGAAAGGTGAGGATTTTTTAGGAGTGACGTAGCGGGCAGCACTGATGTTACTGACAGGGCTTGTGCTGAGAGAGCTGGTCTGGGTGGTGTTGCTGGCTCCAGAGGTCTGTGCTGAGCTATTGTAGTTGGACAGGCTTTCCCATGTGCGCAAACGTGCATGGATGTCTTTGAAGCGTGGCCGTCGTGCAGGGAACTCATTCCAGCACTCAAGCATGAGGGTGTAGATCCAGGAAGGGCAGTCATCAGGACAAGACAGCACTTGTCTGTTGCGTACCATCTCAATCACATCTTGGTTGGAGTAGCCACAGTAGGGCTGCAGACCATAACTGAAGATCTCCCATAGCACCACACCATAGGACCAGATATCAGAATCTGTAGAGAACTTTCCATATATGATTGCTTCAGGGGACATCCAGCGGATGGGGAAGGGGCTGTTGCCCATCAGCTTGTAGTAGTCAGCAGAGTACACCTCCCGAAACAATCCAAGGTCGAGAATCTTGACGTTGAGCTTGTCGCAAACCAAGATGTTTCGTGCGGCCAGATCTTTGTGGACCACGTGGTGACTTGACAAATACTCCATTCCAGCTGCCACTTGGGTGACTATGTGTAAGAAGTCTGCCTGCTCGAGGGCAGACTTAACTGTTTTGTCATCATCAGAACTACCAACATCAGAGTGTGGGGAACGCATGACTAGGAACTCATGAAGGTCACCATGGCCTGAGTAACTGAAAATCATACTCATGGGCTGGTCTTTTGTCACAACACCCAAGAGGCAGACAACGTTGGGATGCTGCAGTCGAGAGCGGAGCATAGCCTCATGACGAAACTCTTCCCGCAGACTTCCTTCATCCTTGTCTTTAACCGTTTTAATGGCCACCACCTGGGTCTGCTCTCCTGGGGCTGTACCATAGAGGTGTCCTTTGTAGACCTTTCCAAATCGATCCTCTCCAAGATCCTCCATGAACCGCACAGCTGACAAGTTGATTTCCCTGAGTTTGGCCTGAGAAGAAAAATTCATTGGTGTTTACAATCTATCTTTTAGATTAATTGGAGCAGGGTGGCGGTGGTCTAGTGGTAGGGTACTTGCCTATGGACCTCTGGATCAAACCTCTGGATCAAGAGGTCCCAGGTTCGAATCCCACCTCTAGCACAACCACCACTGGGTCCCTGAGCAAGACCCTTAACCCTGAGTTGCTCCTCAGGGTCCTGTAATCAGGACATGGAAGTCACTCTTGATAAGAGCGTCTGCTAAATGCCGTAAATGTAATGTAATGCATTAATGCAATACTAAAAAAGAAAATAAATGTGTAATTCCCATTTCTTGCTAATGAATGACTTTCCCATTTCACAAGAAAAATATGCACCAAATGCTGCTTAGTTACGCTGGTGTGAGCAATACCTGATGCTTGTGTTGATTGAGAAGGGGCATCTCCATGTCTTGACTGGGAGAGGCTGTGAGTTGTCGACGTGAGGGCGTGTCGACTGATTCTTTCTGCTTGTTGCGACACATACACACCAGGAAGAAAAGGCAAGCAATGACCAGTGGGATGGCAATACTTGGGATGAGGATGTAGAGGATCTCCTTCTTCACATTCTCTGGGGGCTCTAGAGTCGAACACATTCAGTGTGAACCATTGCATGGTATAACTTAACAAAAAAGTGATATTTAATTGTTTAGTTCTAAGTAATGATTAGTGGAAAGTTTTTTTTTTACTCACTGCATGGACGGATATCACAGAGATCCACCCTCACATGTGGATCCTTAGTGAAGCACCACGGCCCCTCCATCTGCCCTCCTGGGTTCCTGCAGAAGTTGTGCCCTCCTCTAAGCTCGGGGTATTCCAAAGGAGTCAAGTGATGGCTGTGCGGGTACTGGGCAGTCCACGGCTGGCAATGGTATCCAGACTTGGTTACACTGACAGTACCCCTATAATTAGCACCACTGCTATTATAGCAGCTGTGATCTGGGGGAGAATCTTTCACAAGGTTTGAAAATTAGAGGAGAAAAAATTAAGACCAATGAAAAACCATTATCCAAACTGAAAAAAGCTGGAAACAATGTGATATTAGACTGATGATACCAAACTGGTGACTTGATGGACATCTGAAAAATCACAGAATCCCAAAAATCTCTTCCACATTCACCACTAGATGGCTGTCTCGATACATTTGTTTGGACTACATCCTCTCTACGCTTGCTTTAAAGCATGAACAGAATATCAAGAAGTGTGCAATGTGGTTATGCATGCTATTTATTTTAGGCTTAATTTGTGCTTTAATGCAGGCAATTTCTCACAATTTCACTTATTTATTCTATTTCCTCTCCAAAGCCAACAGATCCTGGTAATCAAAGTTCAAGATCCCTTAAGTGTATTGAAATTACAAAATGAACAAAAATGTAAACTGTCTGGGAGTCTCAAAAGACTGATCTAGAAAGCTGGCCTTCATTGCGCTGGCATCCAATTACAGAGGATTTTAACAAAAAACTTATTGCCAACAGAGAAGGTCCACCTACATGTCTCCAGACGGTCGACTGGAACGCCAATTCGCATGCAGCTGGCAGCATCAGGTGAACCTGGGTGTGGCAGCAGGTTGCAGTTAGGCAGCTCCAGTTGCATGAGGATTAGCGGGTTGGAGCGAGCAATGGTGTACTCGGTGCGACACAGGTCATTCTCCAGAGCCTCACACTCATCCCTGCAGAGCTGCCGCTGCCGCGGGCCCCTTGTACCTTCTTCACAAAGTGGAAAGACATAGTGGCAGAAAGAGGGGATGGCAAAATTGGAACACTGGTCGGACAACTGGGTTGAAGTGCCGATCATGGTGAATGCAGCTAAGAGAAAAAGAAAGTGAGAAGGAAGGTAAAGCAGTGAATGAAAAAGTGCATTGGTAAACTGATGCAAAAACTCAAATTACATTTATGAAGGAAAAAAAAAAACATTCATCTTTGCAACAGTTATATTGAAATAATCAATAAATGATCTGATTAAGATGATTCACACACACAAAACGAAATGTGGCTTGATATTAGTTATGTTCTTTCAGCTTTAACACTGATTGCCTCTTAATAACGTCATCCAGCCCTAAACCTTTGATCTGTTTGAATCTGATTATTCAATGTCTCAAGGATACAAAAGGCAACTGAAGGAAATGGTTTTGTAACCTGAGCCTTTTTAGTTAAGGGCATTTTTCCATTGGGCTAAAACACTGAACCCTTAGCTGAGCGAGATTACATGTAAATAAAAGCAATGAAATTATACAAACTCAATTTCCTGAGAGAGGCGAAGCCAAACATGACATCAACGGAGTGATTTTGTTCTAAAGAAATGGTAAGACCTTATTTTCTCTGACAGGGTTATTCCAGAGAATTGATTTAATTTTAGTACTTCATGATAAGATTTAAGTCTAAAAGTTTAATTTCATCGCCCTTCTGGTCTCTAAAACCAAGTTACTATTGCCTGCTGTGGGAAAATCTGGCACCAGGATCTTAGAACAATTTAAATTCATGCTTGTTTTCCTTTACATGGCCATTTAGAAATGCTCTGAACCATCTACACGTGATCCAAATGTCTGCTGGGGCATTTTTTGTGTGATGCATTACACAACTTAAATCAATACCATTCATATGAAATATTTGCAAACAACACTGGCCATCTGTTGTGCGAATGTCCCCTTCAGCTACACATGAAAAGAACATGCAGGGCAATGCACAAGCCAAGTTCCAGCTAGACAATTTATTGTATCTGCAATATGCAGTGATACTTAAATATCAGATTTATTTTCAGTTTTACTTGATAGTCAAAGGCCATTATTCGTTTTTACTGCATACATAATTTTTTATTCAGTTTTATGCACATTACTCATGATGGAATGGCAACCGGTCTGGAAGAGTCATTTTTGCATTTTGGCCTACAACCACTGAGACTCCAGCAACCCCCATGACCCTGGTTAAGATAAGTGGTTTAGAGAATAGATGGACACTCAGGATATCACAGCCTGACAATTGAATGCAGTGATTTTAACTAAATGACCACAGAGTGTTTTTTAAAAAACAAAAAAACAAACAAAAAAAAAAACCTTAACATCCATAAAACCGAAAATAGAAAGCTTCTTTTCTAAAATGTGGTTTCCATCTGGTTCCACCCTTTGGAAAAGTTTTAAGATGAAAAAAAGTTGAACAAAACACTCCAATCAAAACAAGATGCGTCAGTTCACCAAGATTCATTTAGCATAGTTATATAAGCACAGAATGAGGTCAATAGCTGAATCCAAACTCAAAAATCATCCAAAAAAAATTAAATAATGACATTAAACTACTCGTTACCCAGCCCAAGTGTCAGTAACAGTGACAGCTGCCTATGACTGTTTCTTCAAAGGAAATAATTCTTTTTTTTTTGTTGCAGAAATTAATGGAATTTGATCTGCATTAAAATAAAAAGACCTTAAAAACAAGAACAGCTTAAAACTCTGCAATTTGATTAATGACAACCAGAGTGGGACATTTAATTGAAACCACCATGAACACAATGAATATGAAAAAGATTGCCAGATTCAGTGCTCTGGGATGCCCTCACGCCGAGTCGCCACACTGTCATCTCTTACCTGTGATACGGTTCTCACTTTCTCCTTGCATCTGCAGAGACTCCACATAGATGCTGCTGTTTCCGATAAAGCGTGCACATGCAATGCCCCGGTATGGCTGACAGAAACCCTTCTCATGAGCCCTAAGAAATACAAAACAAAAGTAAAGTTGACATAATATGCACATGCCTCTTTAACTATTGTGCATAAAAACTACATTTGAGCATGATCATCACTACCCTTGTATCTACTATTTTCATACAATATAAATGCATTCATTTAATATTAAATTTGACCCATAATTTGTGCTGGTACAAAGAATGCCAACAGCTGACAGATTGTAAATCACAGGATCTACAGGGTACCAAAATGTTTTCTAAAAAAATAAATAAATAAAAAATGTAATTAAAAAAAAAAAAATCCACTTTTATGGCACAAGCTTCAAAAGTAAACAACAAATAATTGGATGGCGAGTCTGTGATGAGAAATAATTGAATAAAAAAGACAAAATTGACCAAATGGTTATAGCAAATTGTTACTTTATACATTCAACTTCTAATTAAACACTAAATGGGCCATAAAGTAATACCAAACTTCATACAGCCTTTCCTCCCTTTCCTAGCCAGCATAACCTCATTTATTGCGGTTTCACTCATTAGCAGTTTCCATTCATGAATTGTCAGATGTGAGATTGATTTCCAGGCGGATGAGATTATCCGAACTATCAGAACTGAATATACACTTTTGTTTACATACTGTTATCATAATAGTTGGGAAAGTGGATGAAGTTTGGCATACCCATGTTTCTAAATGTTCTAGCATTTCCTTCCAAAAAGGTTCACCTTTTCACCACAAGATGCCAAAAAAGTGCCCATCTCTCTTCGACATTCCAACATGTGCTGCTGCTTTTTAATCCGATTCTGGAAAGCCTATGTCGTGTGCAAATTTTTATGTGAAAGTTAAATGTTTATAGGAGTATCTACACTTCCCTATATATATTAACAGGACAGTATTTTGGGATGGATATCTGCACAGATTGAAAGAAGCATGACTGACTAAAAATACACTCTGGTGATCTAGGAGTTAAACCTAATGAAAAGATAAATGAAACCTGAGGTCCTTTCCAATTTTACAACTTTGAGAATAAACTCAGAGTTGAGCTGCTTCCCTGAATAACAGATTTAGTATACTTTATTTGTCATGAGTTTAGTTAAGAGTCCAAAATGTACATAAACGGCCACTTCCAAAAATGTACAAGCTTTTGTGTATATAAATGGTGCCAATTCAAATATGTCCTGACATTTTACTCCTTACAACTGCAATGCAAAACTTCCCATGTTTCTCTAGTGAAGGATAAGACGTCTCATTGATATGCCCCAGTGAGAAGCCACAGGGAATCTACTTGCAATGCTATACCTCTCTTATGAGAAACCACCATCAAACTGGCACCAGGCTGGTATTTTAATCAGGCAATTCACTTGAGAGGAAATGCTTACATTGGAAAGCACAATAAGATCCACAAGAGCACACATGCTCAAAACTACGAACACTGTTATATGCACAAAAATAGCCCACCCTTTTCTCCAAAGTAATTACATGAACCTTAACTAATTGCCATATTAAAGGCTGGAACATGAAATTGAGCCGTTAAGAGCTTTTTACCTACATTTGAACAGCTTGCATCAATTTTCATAAATCGAAAAGTAAAAACGACAGTTCCAGGCCACATAAAATAAACATGGCAGGTCGGTGTTTGTGGCATACCACTCAGTGTGTTTGAACATAAGGATCTTGGCATGCATTTCACTGATTAATATTTTTCATACACTTCTATTCAGTGCTTGGAGGCATAAGATGAAGAGGGAAAAGCAGAAAACTGCTTCTGATAAGCTGCCATTCACATTCAGCCACTTCTTAAAGCATCAAGCCACAGTACAACCAGCTATTTCACCAGCATGTGGACTGAAATGCTGAACTAAATGCCCACAGGGCTTGTGGGAAGCGGAAACTCTCTATTATGTCTTGTGACTTCACCCCCACAGTGATGTCTAAAAATCCTGAACAGTGTCTGAAGAGTGATAAATAACTTTGTTTTTGATGTTAATTTCTAAAATATTCGTTTAGGTTCTTAATTTTTCATAGGCACAAACAGCAAAAGGCATCTCTCAGGTATTCAGGTATAATGTGTAATTGTCATTGTGAATACACAACACAACACACAGTGAAACACTGCAAAATGCTTCCACAGCATTTCACCCACATCCAGCAGGGGGCAGCTATTTAAAGCACCCACGGGGCAGTGAAGAGGAAGGTACCTTGCTCAAGGGTACTTCAGGGCAACCTACTGGTCTGGGATTCAAACCCACGACTTTCCGATCTTGGGACCTCGTCCCTAACCACTAGGCCAACGCTGCCCTGTAAATACTATTCTGTTTTCAATCTAGATC
The DNA here is from genome assembly GCA_017165825.1 of Hepsetus odoe. Lineage (NCBI taxonomy): Eukaryota > Metazoa > Chordata > Actinopteri > Characiformes > Hepsetidae > Hepsetus > Hepsetus odoe. The sequence goes on from CM029383.1 coordinate 18,340,844, forward strand.
CTTAGGATATTATTTGTTTTCAATACATTAAAGGAGTTGCCTTTATTACATGCATCAAGTCAAGTTCACTGCAAATTTTATTATTCACAATAATAACCATAATCTGGGCATTTACCATAAAGTGCTCATTTTATTTGACTTTCTGAGTGGCCCAAGAACATTCTACAATTTTCCAACACAGAGCAACAAGTTCAAGATGTGAACTCAGCTGTAGTCTGACTTCGACCATAGTACATCAACACTGTAAGAATCTGCACTCTGACACTGAATCAACCAACAAATTCTGCCTGAATCTGAATGAATTCCAACAAAATTCTGTCTAAAACAGACTGTACACTTATAGTAATAAGAAAAGGTACTGTAACAACAGAATTTTATGTGAACCTGGTTTTAGACAGAAAAATTTGTTCGAATTTGACGGTAAATTAGATTTACTTAAGGCCATGATTAGTCTGAACCAGACCTATGCAAACCAGAGACTGATTTAACCTCAGCATTGATATGTTAAATTACCAAGTAATCTGTGAAGTGAAAGTGAAGAGAAAGTGACAACTTCACACTGTGAGCATACAGCACAGCACAAAGTTACTTCTCTGCATTTTGCCCATACACCACATGCAGCAAGGGGCAGCCACACATGCAGAAGTGTTGAAGACAGTATCTTGCTAAAGGGTACCTTTGGGCAACCTACTGGTCTGGGATTTGAACCCACGACCTTGTGATCCTGGGGCCTAGTCCCTAACTATTAGGCCACCACTGCCTCAGTGATCATATCTGATAAGTAAATTGAAATTGAGCACTTCCTGATCAGCTATCCAAAAGTATGTTTACATTTTTACTTTATCAGATGTGGTAAGTAAATGTGGTTAGACAAGTTATGAGAAACATGAAAATTGAACTTGACCTGAGCCCCGATAAGTATTTGAGATATGATGTCCCTCATTGATTCAGACATGAACAGTCAGGCCCTGTTTGGTTCTGACAAATATTTCAAGCTCTAATTCACATGGAGCCAGCTTGGAATGGCCGTCTGGGAGTTTTGGTCAGAAGAATCCAGCAGAACTCACGTTGATTGTTTATTGCACTACATATTGCTTGCTGTTATTCTCATCATTCTCCATTGCTGCACTGTCAAAAATCATCATCTAACTGATGCTAAAGATGTCCTGCATTCCTGTTTATGTAATTATGACAAAGATGATCATCTGCACATTCATCTGTTCTGACAGCCCCACAGAAAAAGAACCTACTTGGCTTTGTTTTGTCACTAAATGTTTTAACTTTGAATGTAAAGTGTATATATATATATATAAAGTATAGCCTTATAACCCTCTAGGCTAGTCTATCAAGGACCTACTTAGCAGTACAATAGTACAGGATTGGCACTGAAACTGGCTTTAGTAGAATACAGAGGTTTTCCAGGGCAGCATCAGACATGCTGTAAGCATTAATCGACACTAACCTTGAGTGAGTATATGACCATGTGCTCAACAGAACTGTACACGAAATTTGATAGCAGTAGTTGGTAAGCCTTCTCCATCAACACAAACTGAAGGCTTTCCACATAATCAACTCCAGAACCTTCCATATGAATGCAAGGGGTGGACTACAGAAAAAAATTTTAAAAAGATACCCAAGATACGGTAACTAAAAATGGCAGATATGACTAAGTCCACATTGCTTTGCTTTGAATTAGACTCAGCTTGTCCAGGGCCATCAGACCTAGTCTATTACACCAGGCAGGAAATAACAGTGCAGACATGGTGGAACCAAAGGAGATAGCAAACAGAATGGCCTTTCTTTTTTTTGGCCTGGCGGTCTTTTTATTTATTTATTTTTAATAAAAAGACTACATTAGGAGACATGATATAAAACAAGTACAGTAAAATCCATCAAAACCAAGGAACTAGTCACCAGCCATTTTGGGATGGGTTAAAAATATATTATTGTGATGCTTTAGATATTTTTAGATATCAAGAGATTTATTTTTCAGAGGTTTGTAATGGAAGGACTGAACATATCCACAAAAAGTCACAGGGTGACAGTTAATTGATTTGGCCAGTTGGTTCATTTGACTGACCTTATGCTACAGATCAGACCCAGTTTTGCCCAATGAGCTATATGATAGTGTTACCACCCTTACTAATAATAAATCATTTTTCTGCACAGGCAGTATATTACACTGTTAAAATCAAGTGGTTTTCCAAACCAAAATATAAAGGATTAAGTAATTTAGGAAGCAAGTTTGGATGGTGATTATATAGGGATTATATAACTATTTGAGATTGTGCATGCCATAAGATGAGGCTTTGTACTGCACAAGTGGTATCTGGATCATGATTATATCATTTACTGCAACAAATATGCAAAAGACAACAGTTTATGTAAATTTGCATTAATGATCATATTATAATACTTACATGGTCATAATTTAAACCTTCGGATAACTTATATCCTTTCTCCTCCACTTATGAGGTTGAAATATGGCAATGATAATGTGTGCGTAGTTAAAAAAAAAAAAAAAAAAATGCTGCCCTATTCACATTTCATCTTGCTGTAGTCTCACCATGGCACATTGCCAAAGGAGCAGTCAATGGCCAAAACGCCTGGTCCGACTGACATCAATATCACATATGGTTACAATTTTGCAGCAGTTTAAAGTGGCTGGGAGGAATTTTTGCTCCACAAAAATTGTTTGAAGACCTCAGCTTAACAAGAATTAGATTTACTTCCTATGTCTTTTGGCAAAAAGATGGTGGTAGGCAGGAATATAGAAATGCCTGCATAAATATAAGATGAATTGAAGAAGTGGAAGAGTGCCTGTGAACTACCCCCCAGGATGACTTTTGTAACACACACACACACACACACACACACACACACACACACACACGAGTGAATACGAGTGAGAAAGTCTTGACTATGTCCAAGAGTCATAGGTTTGAACACAACACTAAGTGTGGTTTGTAGCTCACAGTGTGGCACACAGCATTTGGTTAAAGAATCTTTTTTGGTGAAAGAGCACAGTAAACACACCAGCATGGATAAACCATCATTGATTTTCACACATCTCAAGTTCACACAAAGTTTTTTGTTTTTTTTTGTATGTCTGTGAGCAGAACCACCACTTGCAGTCATCTGTATCCATTTACTATCACACTTTTTTCATTAAAGTTTTAATGAAATAGTCTCTACTCTCAAAGCCCGTATCCCAAGACAGCAATGCCTTCGGTCTCAGATTGAAACACCGCCGATTATTCTTCTCACTGCAAGTAATAGAAGCAGTCTGGAACTTATATTTATGCAAAAAGTTTTTTTCTGAAGGTGTGTATGAGACAGACTTCACTGCCTGCTATTAAATGATGGGGCTAAAAAAGAAAAGCTATTGTATGAAACAGGATAGGCTGCAGGAGGGTCATACATGCAAAGCACCCTGCACCTAGAACTGATCGACAAATGCCACAACAGGTTTTATTCAAAATGTCATATTTTGATTTCCCCCCTAAAGTCTATGTGCTAAATGTATATATAATTGTAATTTATATAAGCAATTTAAATTGTATCTTTATCCCTTAGAAATAAACAGGCTGTTTTTGTCACTGGGCATTTAAGCCTGACATGCTTAAATCATGGCTACTCTGTTTAAGACTCATTCAGCAGGTTTAACAATGTTTACATTTCAATACAAAATCTATTATAAAATGTTTAATTAAGGTTTAATTTAAGGATACTTTTTTTTTGGTTTCTAAAAACTAATATTGGTTCCTAAAACAAATTCTCATAATTCATTTATGAAGAATAGAGAATCTAAGAGGTTAAGTCTCAAAGACACAAAGTTATTTGTTAAAATGTTCAATAATTCAAATAATGGGGCAATAGTAATTATAACTCTAATAAAACTGCAGTTTCCAGATTAATATAGTGTGTGCTGCTACTCATGTCGATACATCTGGTTGTGCTTGTAATTAAATGCAAGGTACATCACATTGTTTTGAAAGCTTGATGTGACATGATCCTGCTTAATTTTAATTCAGTTAATTAAAATATGTATTATACATTAAACATTTATTATTAATACATAAAATTTCCTATTATTTATTATATATTAATAAATACAATTGCTTCTCTGTGTTTGTTGGATCAGTAGACTCATTTAAAACATGTCTGGAAGCTCAATGACTGATTGAAAAATGGAGTAACTGTGTATAGAGGTCACATTAGAACCTTCTTTGATAGCATTTCTGCAAAAATGAAAAATGTGGCTCCCAGCTGTCCAAGTGCTGCCCCTGCCATCAGGAGGTTGCAAGTTTAATCACTGGCTAAATGCAAATCCAATCAGGGGAAATGCCACAGCCATCCTTGGGTGGGAGTCCAGAGAGCAAAACTGAGTGGGTAGGGTAGTCCTTTCCCCTTTATAGCTGATGTAACAGAATTTAGTTAGAGTTCTCCTACAAGCACTTTTTCATTGATTGCAATAACAGATCAAAAAAAAAAAGATGCAGTGGCCAGATTTACATGAACTGGAGGAAGCAAATGCTAGTTCTCAACCTGTTGAGTGGTATCCTACAACTGGAGGAGTCCTGGCTAGTGGGGTGAAACTGATAAAACTGAATTTGGGGAAAAAAAAAAAAAAATGAAGCGATACACTGGGCAGCACTACACAGAAGCCATTTTTGCCAGATCCAATGCTCAAACCCATCATCTCTCACCCCGTTCCACAAATCAGGCACAATGTCCTCATTCAAAAGGATCCTGCACCAAAAGCAGATTTCTGTTTTTAGCTCCATTTATAGCACAGATGGCTAAAGTAATAGAATTAAAGATCAGAAACAGGACGCCAGTGAATGCAGTTGGGAGAAAACATCTGTGTACTCGATTGCAATGGAGGGGAATAAGACTCCCAGTGGACAAGCAGCCGTGATCTTACACAGTGCCCAGTCAGACTCTGACAGGCCAGATGGCCTGCTGCTGGAATGCCTGACCAGTACCTGAGCATTGAGTTGCACAGTACTGTCCAAAGGTCTTAGACCACCTGTGAATTTGTTTAAAATTATTTATCTGGGCAGTATGTTTATGACCAAAACCACAATATACATTTTGAATGAACAATTTCTCAGCAAGTTATTGAAAAGATTTGAGAGGATTAGAAGCACAGAGGCTAGATATAGGAAAGACCACTTTGGGCTGGCTCAATGTGATGTTTGGAAATGATAACGATAACATACTTGGTGCAAAATGAATTGATAATTATCAGTTTTCAATATTTTTTTTTTTTTTTAAATATACAACTCTTGGGCTTTTTTGGAACATTAAGTAGCTTAGTCCATTGAATCATGGTTAGCCTAATGGTTAGGGAGTTGCCCCCCGCATTGGAAAATTGTGGGTTCGATTCGCTCACCAGTAGGTTGCCCTGAGGTACCCTTGAGCAAGGTACCGTCCCAGTCACCGCGCACTTTCAATAGCTGCCCAATGCTGCACGGTGTTTGCATGGGTTAAATGCAGAGGTCCAATTTCATTGTGGTTCACTGTGAGCTGTGCTGTGACCTTGCAATGACAAGGGTTTTCACTTTCACTTAACGCAAGCGGTTTTCTGAACATTTTTTTCCTCCTGATACCGAAGAATTTTCCTCCCAAGGCCTGAGATCCAACAGCACTGCAGCCAGATACCCTAGTCACGCTGCATTTATATTCAGCAATGCGGAGATCAAATGCAAGGTGTCCTGCGAAGGGTTACAAGCAAACAATCAAGGCCTGTGCCAAGAAATGAAAGGCGGAGACTGAATTCTGCAGTCGGACCACAGGATATGCAGAGAATACTTGCGGAGATATTTCCAAGAAGACTTTAAAGTTGTTTGAAGCTGACAATTGAGAAAGAGCCATTAAACGCTCAATAAACTAGCAGTCTCACTGTTGGGAATCTTGGTAAAGATCACAAGGCCCATGGAGGTGTACAAAAAGACTTTGTCTTTATGAAAGATCCAGGATGGGAGGGCACTTCAGAGACCATCCTTGAGACATCAGAGCAACTCTATTTCAGTCAGATGTTCCTGTACACACTAACCTTTATTGGCTCAAAAATGGAAGGCTTTAATTGTAGGCCTCTGTCTGACATCTTTCACCACATGATGGCGATAATTCTCTCTAAACTGAGAGCTCTGACCAATGTGGGGATTAAAAAGAGGAACACTTTCGTCTGCCACATGCCCTGGAGTGAGCCAAGGGATTTCCAAATAAAATCAAAGTGGAAGAAGCCAATAATATCCTTGCTAGGTTGTATACTAGGGTTCTAGGCTCAGATTATGAGCTGCATACCCCTGCAATCAGCACAGAGACACAACTAGTTGTTTTTAATACAACTTTAGGTGGTCATAAATATGCCAAGAAATGAATGGCATTGTAGGTTAGCTCTGTTTTTCCTGGTACAAAATCGAGGAAAAAGGAAAAAAAAAAAAACAGAAACACACAGGGCCATAAGCAGCAGTCTCTGCAGGACAGCAGTGATTCAGGGGGGAGAAATGGCAATAGATAGACAAAAGCATTCCTGCAGGAAGGAATTTATAGCATTGCTTTAAAACTCCTCTAATCAGACTTAGTGACCTGAAACGAAGGACTGGAGCTGCCTGGGGATGTTGGACATCATGGAAACAGCACTTATCACTTACACAAACACACACATTCAAGCCAGTGCTGCACACTATCAGTTGTGTCGTGTGTGGGTATGCCAGTGTATAAGTAGAGTTGTGTGTATAATTTGTGTAAACTAGATAACACATTTGCTCATTGAAGAAAACCTGTCAGAGGCACATCCACAAACATTTATTTATTTATTTATTAATTATTAAACACTGTGAGCCTCTCCTCAGTCAAGAGAAATGCTACAGAAAGGTTTCCAAGCATATCCAGAAACCTGAAACCCACACACTCTCCAATTAAAGAAATGAGACTAAAAAAATCTGAGTTACTGGTACAAAGGTCCGCACAAAGTACGTCAAAATATTTGCCCCAAAAATGCAGAAACATGAAATATTTTAATATTTGTCCATTTTTAACAGCAAAAACATATTTGTTTTATTTTGTTCTGAAATGTTTCATTTGAAATAGGTTCCAGGTTTAAATAACATGCAAAACTTTTAGTCCCCACTGGACGTACTGCATGCATCAGTATAAAACTGCCACAGAAGCAGAAAGTTGTCATTCTATTTATGGTGAAATGGAAATATTTCTCAGAAAAACTCAGAAGTCCAAATACGTTTCTCTTTTATCATTTTCAGGTTGTTTGTGTCATGGAAAGATGTGTTTGTCTTTTCAAAAGCACATCTAAATGTCTCAGCTTCAACATACTGCTCTAATGAGTTCAAAAAAAGGTTTTTCACGCCTTCACGGCAAAACCGCTTCTCCAAAGAAACAGCCATTTAAAGATTCTTTAGACAGCAAAAGTGGTTCTTCTTGGGCATTGCTCCAAAGAACCATATGTGGCACCTTAATTTTTTAAGAGAGTTTTAGACTTCACTAAATGTCCTCTCAGACATTGTACTATTTATTTTAAATTTGGAACAATTAGAACCTTGCCTAATGCTTTCTTTCTCCAGCCAAGAGTGACTGCCAGCTCAATGGTTCTCAGGGAAATTAAAGCAAAGCTTGTGAGAAAGGTTCTTTGTTGCTGATGGAGCTCAAGGTCCAGCTCCAGCCTTTGCTGCATACAGCATCCATGGAGGTCCTTCACCACTAACATGCCTTAGTCTCCATCTCTACAGCCAAATCAAACAAGTGCATTGCTGTGGCAAAGAAGGCAGAGAATGAAGATAGACAACATATGAAATAAAGGAAGATGGAGAAGTGAGAATCTAAGGAATAGCCAAAGCTTATACAGTATCAGAAGTCTAAGACCCAAACAGCTCAGCTGGAAAAAATGTGATGTTTGCTCAACAGCAAAATTGTGAATAAGCTTCCCGTCTTTGACTCAATGTAGATCTTTATCTCACCTCAAGGTGCTCTGGATAAGTCAGACTCATTCCAAACACACTGCTCCAACAAACGGCAAAGAAAGGAAGAACAGCAGTGGTTTCTTTCTGATTAACATTTCTTTTTTGGTGTTAGCAGAGCTTAGATGTGTGAGGTGAGATAGACACAGCTGCCTGGAGAGGCCCGGTCATCCCTGACTGGAAACAGTATGAATCAGCTCTTTAATACAGAGATTCCTCCTCGGGAAAGACAGATGCTGGTATTACAGAGTGAGCACTGTTTATGACTAATCCACCACAGGATTGTCTATGTAGCTTTAAAAGAACATCAAAACACTCCTTTCCTTCTTTTTAAATATAATAGCTGATATGAAGACCATAATGACTGGACATACAGGATGATCCAACCAAGGTCTACTTACAGGTACTTCATGGAGTCTATGGCATTGCATACCTTAACAAGAGACCAACGATCTCCCACCTTACATTAGCAATGGAGATGAGGCACTTTACTCTGCGCCAAACTTTCTTTTTTTAATGCCAAGCCCCACCTTCAGCGTTTGCTGCCAGAAAACTTGGACTGGAAATGGGTTCTTTAGTCACATAAGACAGAAACAAAGCTCAAGTAGGATCTAGCGTACCCCAGGCACTTATTTTTGTCATTAGATAAAAGAATTTTGGCATGAGAATTTTGGTGGTTGCCTATAATTGTGAAGTGGTTCTGAGAAGGGTTTTTGTTTTCTTAGACTAAAAAATAAATAAACTCAAGAAATGGTCAAAGATGGCATAGACATAAAGAAAGCAATCATGAATAAACAAAAAAGTAGGAATAAACACGCATAAATAAAAACATCTTCTCGGCGGTGATGGAATGATGTAATTACGGCACAAAATCAAAAACACACACAAAAACTTACGCGTCATCTGGGCCATGAGTTGGAGATTGGCCTGCAAAAGAAAAGAAAAGGCAATCACACACAAGCTCACCTGCAAGTTAAGTAATTCAGCAGAACGAGCAGATCTGAACTGGAGCATCACCATCTGCTTTCAAATTCCGCATCGATCACAGGCGAGCCAGACACAGACCGCATGCGAGTTCAAAAACAGACTCCAGGGCTTGCTAGTATTACCAGTCATTTGGCAACCTTCCACTGCCCTCTAAGAGAGAAAATGACCAGTGCTTTCATCATAAAGGCACCATAATACAGCCCTGCATCACATGTTGCATTTGATCCGGGACAGGAAGATGAACTGCTTGTGTCAGGAAAAACTCTTTCATCCTCCTTAGGCTTTACAGCCTGATCTCTCCTTTGAGATCCACCTAATGTTTTCACTAATCTGCCATTTCAGTGCAGGAAAAATAACATCGTTATTACGTTAACATGACTTTGCTGGGAGGCAGACGGTGTACTTTCACTGGAGCGCGCTCTTAAAACTGTCAGGAACATGGTGTAATATATGGGAATCTGCTTCTAGTGGAGAGTTTACCATGTGCAGACAATAGTGTTGGTTTTTTTTTTTTGGTTTTTTTTTCTTCCACTTGTTAAAGGCCCATTTTGACCAAAACAGTGGGAAGTTGTTTCTAAAGTGGAACCCTAATGGACAGACTCAGATTTATACTGGTGCCCTTCCATAAATCCACTGTGATGCCCAGCAGAGATTTTGTGCACATGGTTCTGAGCACAGTGCTGCTTTAGTTCAGCCTAAGAACCAATGGGCTTCCCCATATAATAACCTAAAACAAGCAGACAGGAAAGAAAACACTGCACCTATGATGTTGACGTTTAACAGTGCTGAGGAGAATATGCTTATTGTGACCCTTAATGCGATGGCCTAAAAGAGCATTTTATACCTGAGCAGAGACGTGTGAGAGAGCTTTGTATTGGCATACCAACCACAGGAATTTTGAAGTTCAGAGCTGCTTTGACAGCATCATCATTCATTGCTTTTTTCCCTCTAAGCAGTGCATTATTGGATCTGTTCTATCATTTCCTTTAAAATTACATTTAAATTTAGCATTAGGTTTTGACGATCACCAATTAAGAGGTGGCTTATCTGCATTAATAAGTATCAGGCAGCATAAATCACCATAGACAGAGGGGAAAAAAAAACTATGAATCTGCTCCAATCCTGTGATGAAATTAATCTGAAATAGCAATCATTCATACTTTTAATGGTCATGTTACCTGTGAGGTTGCAGCAGTTTAGAGCTGTGGAAGTTGCAGATTGTTTAAAAAGAGCTATTTAGCTTAAGTTAATATTCCACTCTATTCAAAGTTTATGACCTTAACATCAGAAGGGGTGCTATTATCTCATCTCTTCTAACTTTTTTTTTTTGTTTTGTTTTAACCATAAAACCAAAAAATGCCCACCCAACAGTAAAGCAGGTCAGCAACATCCATGAACACCTAGAGTAGGGTTTAGTTTTCCACTAAATGTGTTATCCATGAACCCACACCCATTCAGTGTGTGTAATTACATAAATAAACTACAGCATGGCCTGCAAATGCATCACGTTGAAATTATGTTTAGATTCTTGATTGGCAGGATTCAGGTTATTTCTGCTTCAATGCAAAAATAAAAAAATAAATAATTAAATAAAATGTGTGTGAAGGATCCTTAAAGGAACGGAACAGGGACCAACTCAAATCATATAATCTCAACTTTTCAACTTTTGTTCTCAAGAGCAATGAGGGAGTAATTTAACTACAACACTACAGGACCTGTCAGGGTTAACACTGAGCCATTAGCTCTTACCTAGTCGAACATAGAGCACGCCGGTGGCGGAGATGACTTTCAGTGTGTTGGTGGCAACACACTGATAGTAACCAGTGTCTGTGGTGTCCAAGTCCTGGATGCGCAGTTTAGAGCCGAGTTCTGTTTTGCGGATGGAGATGCGTCCCTGCTCCTGCACCACGGGGGCATCGTTTTTCAGCCAGCGGATAGTGGGCCGAGGTTGACCGGCTACCTTACAGTGTAGCGTGGCCGTCTGGCCCTGCATTATGGTCATGTTGCTTGGCGGCTCCACAAACTCCAGGAAGTAGCCTGAAGACAGGGATAGAAAGGGTACAGGTCAAGACCCTGGACATCAGCACAGGCTTTCAGCTTTCAGGGAAAATAGGAAATCCATCTTAACTCCAGGGTGCGCACACACACACACACACACACACACACACACACACACACACACACCCCCCAGACTAAATATTTCTCACCTTTTCACAAGCAATCCCAAAAGCATAAATCCCAAAAGCATAAATCCCAAATGTTTGTGCTGTAATGATTCAATTTAGATAATTTACTTAATAAATGACACGATCATAAAATTTCAAATTTGTCCGATTCAGTTTTTCAGATTAATTTAAACGGTATTATTAAAAATATAAAATAAACATAAAACAAACATGCAAACTTTGGGAAAACTCCTGGTCAAGAGTGTTTTTTGTGAGCAACAAAAAATGTTTACACAGAAAATAAATAAGACTTTCCTGCATATTCCATTTGCCTGTCATTAATAATAAAACAATTCATTTAAATACTGAACTATTTACACATGCAGATGTTAATAAGAACCTAAGCTTTTTTTTTTTTTTTTTTTTTTTGGAGTTTGGCCATCACAGCTCTCAGTTATAGTCATTTCTAACATTCCAGGACTGATGCAGCTGAACCACTTCTTTAGATCAATGCATGTTTACACCTCTGGTGGTTGCAGATAAATATGTATCTCTCTCACATTCGTCATTAATGCCAAAAAAAACTCAGTGAGTAGTGAGAAGTCAGTGCCCCTGCTTTACAGGGTCTGATCACTCACAAATGTCTGAACCCAGAGAGCGCGTGATCCGCCACATCTGGATCAAGTAACTGCAATTTTTTTCAGTCTCAGAAACAAACACGTTCCTCTGAACAGCTCCAGCTTGAGGGCTCCAGGGTGAACGAGGAGCATCGGGAAAGGTTCTGTTGGTTTTGGCAGAGCTACAATACTGTCTTTTTTTATTTTTGTAAGACATCTATCCCACAAAAGTCATGGTCATTGTTAGAATGTTCTGACAACTATGACAAACATGGAACAGACAAAACGGATGACCTGTGGCAAGAGGAAAGCTGTAGTAACTTGACTGAGTGCCTTTTGTGTTCGGTGTAAAATAGCATGACAATTACTCATGTTGGAAAAAGAGCTGATCATAAATCACCAGAAGCTGGGAAGAAGGCAATCAATAAAAAGCTTTAAAGTGATCGTTCAGCAGGAAATTAAATTTACAGGGAGAGCGCAAGTCTCTGGTGATGCCACAGCCAACCGCTGTCAAGAGTCTAAAGGAGCACAATTGATTTGGCTCTCTCTGGGTGGGTAGGATGGAGCTCCCTGCTTGCCAGTGCAGCTGTTTGTAAGCTGGAGTAAATTTACTGGCGATTATCATTCTTTAAACGTGCTGAAAAGAGCAACAATCTTGCATTGGAGTCAAGCAACGGTGCTTTTTTACTGGTATATATTTTTATAATATATTATTATATTTGTATAACTTATTGCATTTGAAAAGTAAATGAAGCTGCCATTCAGATATGTTTGTAATGATCGTATTCATAAAATGCAGACTATTCAACTAAAATTGTGAATGTAAAACTAGAATTGTTACGTGAGCTTTATTCTCTGAAGACATGGTCTGTCATGTTTGGTCTGATTGTAACAGAGCTGAAAAGTGTGTTATTCTTCTGAGATGTTCTGTTGGAAGTTTGAAACCTGATGCTGTGGTCTGAGGCAGTCCCAAAACATCCAAATAGAGGCAGCTTTTATACAGGCATGACATCTGCCTCCTACAGAATTACACAGGCCAAGCAGATTCAAACAGTTCAGTGCACCAGCCGTGATTTCTATTCTAGAACTAAAAATTTGGTATTAATGTAGAATATCACACCAGGCATAATAGTGCCTTGCTATGGTTTACATGAAATTAATCACATTTTTTTAACAGATGGGAAATAAGTTTTTAAAAACTGTTGGGTAAAATTACAAAATGTTCAACTGTTACCAGGCACAGGTGTGCAAACTCAGTTATTTGGTGAACTTTCACTGCAAGCTGCTGGAATCTGTTTTTGTACTTCACATGAGAAAGAGAGAAGCTGTGGTTGTACATCCGTAGCTTTAGCATTCTGGAGATTCTTGAGTGAGCGCTGGTTACAGCTTTCTCTGACTGCTCACAGAAGAGTGAGAGATGACACATTAGTGCAGAGCCGAGGAATGACAGAGATGGAGAGAGAGAGAGAAATTAAGTGCTACTGAGAGTGAGCGAGAGAATGGGCAAGGGTGGGGGAGAAAGGGCAAGTGAGAGCAATGGATGGATGGATGGATAGACGGATGACGAGCTCTGGTCAGTCTCAGTGTTTGAAAGGTGTGACCTCAGAGGGTGTGAGGAGCCAGACGAAGCTCAAATAAACACACTCTCAGGCCTGAGCGCCAGAGCTCCAGCTTATCACCCAGACTCCAATCCCACTCTGCCACTCGGAGCCTGCCCACCAGCCCCCAAGCCCTGTGCAAACTGACCTCATGTCTGTCCACCCTCCTGCTGGCCTTGCCCTTAATGCAAAGCATGAGGCTGACAAAAACAATTACCATAAATGGTAGTCCTCTTGCCAGTGTGGTAATAATATATCATACATTAATCATTATGTTATGTTTGCAGAGGGCATCTTGACCAATCACATCTCCACAAAAGCTTTTTGTGTGAACGTTAGAATTAATAAATGCATTCCTCTAATCCAAAAAACTTTACAAGCGAACAGGACATGTTACATTATTCATTACAGCACTGGTATTTTTTCCCCCACACTGTACAGCTCCGCTTAGGACATGGCTCCAGTCAAGACAAGTAGCCAAACTCCTGCCATTAAAACAAGCCCAATTTTAAATGAAGCTTCATTTCACCTCCATTAACCTGAAAGCTCTTCACCAGGCTGCCAGTTACACATTCGACAAAAGAAGTTGAACATGGGTTCAATCAGCTCAACAAAGCTCAAATCCTTTAATGACAGTGTTTAACTGTGTCTACAAACACTGAAAACACCACTAATGTCCTTATAGCAGGGAGTACTGACAAAGTTTTACACACACACACACACAGACAGAGACAGAGACAGAGACAGAGACAGAGACAGAGACAGAGAGAGAGAGAGAGAGAGAGAGAGAGAGAGAGAGAGAGAGAGAGAGAGAGAGAGAAAGGAAAAGCAACATAGGTAGTAGGGAGGCTGAGGGAGAGAGAAAGATGATAAAGCAAGTGAAACAGGGCAAGAGAAAAGCAGATAAAAACTGAAGACGAGAGAAAGAGATACACACTTGGTTACGGGCAGGTTCTTACAGGTTTCATCTCATCAGTGTGTCTGAGAATGATTCGTGCACCGGCTGTACCGGGCACGTTCAGTTAGAGGTGAGATGAGCTGCTTTGATGAAACCCATAGCTTGTACATGCACGCAGACACACACACACACACACACACACACACACACATCCAACACTTTTGATACAAGACTGGAGGCACAAGACCACCTGTGGGCAGCACTCAGCTTGTGTTAGCCTGCCACACTCCAGCAGTTTATACAGGAGGGAGAATATTGGTACAACACCAACCCTCTGACTCACCATCATAAAGTGCAGCGTCTTATCAAATGAATTGAAATTGATATGAAATTCCTTTTGTTGGCACTTGCACACTAAAACATGAACAGTGAATATGACCAGAAGTGAACACACCAGTAGCAGTGTTTGGGAAACGGTACCATATTCAAGGTGCAACCAACTGACTCAAACCCATGACCCTCTGATCATGGGGCTTAGTCCCTAACCACTAAGCCTTCACTGTCAAGTGAAGGGAGCATGAACAGCGAAGCAAAAAAAAAAAAAAAAAAAAAAAAAAAAAAAAAAAAACTTTACTCTGTAAATTGGCACGACTGGCTGCCACCTGCTGCCAAGCTCTAACTCACTTATGAGCAGTGCGAAAGAAAATCAAAAGCTTTGCAGTCAGCAAGCCAAAGGAAGGCCAAGTAGAAGTGGAAGAATATTCAAAATAATTAAATCACTTTGATGTTTTCCTTCCCTGAGGGTCACAGGGCTGTTGGCCAACGCACAAACACTGATTGGAATAAACACAGATAAACAGTCCCGAGAATGAGGGTGTGGAAGAGGGTCATATCACTCTAAAAGGCTTTGCTCTTGCAGTCTTTCATTTTAATAATAATCAGCATTCAACAGCATAGTTATGATATAGAACAGCACAGAAAAGGATCTTTTCTGCCTGACATTCCGTTTTATACATTTTTCTTTTTCCATTCTTGACACATTTAAATAAAAAGGTATCTATCCTGTGGGGATATTCTATATTGCGATATTTCTTAAATCAGCAAGTCAGTAACTGAAACCCAATGTTTATTTTCCATTAGCCTGGAAAGTCTTCACTTTGCTTTGATTTAGCAGTCGATTTTACAGTCAAGCTTACAGGCAAGCTTACAGGCAAGCTTACAGGCAAGCTTCCATTGTTTGACTAGAATATGAATCCTGAGAACAGGCGAACAGTCACCTTTATCTCTTGCAGTGTGACAATCTGCCGTCTGGGACACCCAAAAAAAGAAGTCTGGCAAATCATTTTACATTCGCTTGTCTAGTTTAACATCTCTCACACAATATGGCCTCTCTGGGACCTGGGCGTATGTTGAATTGTTTCTTCTCCCCATAATTTAACTTTTGGAGCACATTACCGGAAGCATCATGCATTACACTTCTGCAGACACATTCAACAATGTTGAACTTCCTCCTCAAAAATGTATGAACCCTTATGAGGTCGTCAAAGTTCTTAAACGCGATCAGATCCTCTGGCAGTCTCTCAGTCACGAAACAGCAAGAACTTATGCCACTAACATGGTGACCATCATTAAAGGTGTGTAAACCCCAGCATTAGAAATCCAACTTTTTGAAATAATCCTTTGGATTTTAAATCCAATCAAGTTGCACTAGATCTTATTTTACATTAATTCAAATGCACGTTCCAACACAGCTGATGAACCTCAAACGGTTAAAATCACCCATATGATGTTTACTTTCATGACCTGATCTTTTAAATGCTGGCCTGCTGTCCATTCAAATTTTGGGACAGTTATTAATCTTTTAATGCTCCGCAGTCTCCTTTTGCTATGACCAGGACAGATTTTCACAAACTGAAGAGGCCGTCTGCTCAAAAGCTAAAACAGGACAGAAGACAAGCACCGACGTGCTGCCTTTCAGCCCGAGGACGGCATGATACGTACCCTTAAAAGGTGCCACAGAAGAGATTTTCTTGGCACAAGGAAAGGGAATAAAAACATGCAGGAGGTACTTGAGTAGACCATTCTTGAAGTTTCAAAGCTGTGCTGTTGAAAAGTCTGGAAGCTCATGTCCCCTGATATGGTAAAAACAGATCAGGGCTTCTATTCATCAGTGCTGATCTAGGATTTGTAAAACTTTAAATAGGAAAGAAACACTATCCTAGACCAGCATTTCTACAATAACAAGTGTGTCCCAGGTCACACTCACAGAATAAACTACTTTTATGTTAAAGGACCGTTTCTGTCTCAATGCGTTCTGTCATGCAAGCAATGGAAAAGAATGTTTGAAACATGTGCTGGGTTAATATTTACAAACCATTACATGTCTGTTAAGATCTTTTATAAAAGCTTTAAGTAGGCACACCCAGGGGTTAAAGCAGAAAAAAATGGCCAGACAACAGTTCTTTTTTTGTGGGCTGCACTGCAATTTGTTCAGTTTTACATCTCAGAGTTAAATCATCTATAAAATATCATGAAGCTGCATCTGCATGAAGGTGACCATGCAGAGGGCTTATATTCTTACTGATTTTAGCAAGCGGTCACATGACAACATCTGTTTGAGTTGACAGAAATCTGCCAGAGTGATGGAGAACTGCTATCTCTGCATACCTTAAAACATGAAGTGAAAGATTTAAACACACAACGTGCAGCCTTTCCTTTCAACCAAACATTCATAACAACATAACTTCATATTAGATTCATTAGTTACAGAATAATTTATGGTAGGGAAGAAAAAAAATAAATAAATAAAAATTATATGGCTATTTGAAAAAAATTTGTTGATTCTCTTTAAATACCTAAAAGGGACCATTTCCCCCCCTGATGTTCACCTTTTGTACTGAGGAAGAAGTGTGCAGATCAATAATAGGGCTGCACTTAAAGAGGCTAAACTGTTCATGAGCAGTAACCCAGTGAAGTTGTATTTTTGAGCTCTACATAGCTAGTGGTTTTTACCATTCACTTTTACGATTCATTTGAAGAACGGCAGTCGAGACACATTTAGCTTCACTTTCACCTCAGTCGCTCCACTGCAAATTACAGTCAACTGAATCAGCGCAGGAATGCCTGTGGATCATAGGCCGACTACACGAGAGGCTGCTTAAAATGGCTGTAATGCAGTGGCTTCAGGCAGCCTCAGACCTGACGCAATGGAAACTCAGCGAATGGTGCCCATCACCACAGAGCAACGCTCACCCATGATGTCACCACCTCCATATTTAATTAAAGCTTCCGGGACTGCCATTTCGAAGACATTCCATCTTCCCCCTCTCCCTCTTTCTTGCTGTGCTTTGCCTGCTTTATTGTGCCCCCACTCTTTCAGTTTCTCTCCTTTATGTGCTTGTCACACACTCTCCCACAAACTCCTCTCTCTAAACGCTCTCATTCAGAGCACTCTCTGCCTCTCGGTCTTTATCCGTGATGCAGCACACAGGCCTCAGCAGTTCTCACAGTTGTAAGAGAACCGGCTCCATTTAACACACAATGCACATTATGCACTAATTCTAATTGTTCACTTTATTTCAGGGATGCACAATATATCGTCCGGTAATCATGTAATATTGGTCTATGCAGTACTGATATTGCACAAGGGTGCAATGTACAAATGAGTCTCTAGGCAATCACACAATGACCAATCAAAGCACAAGCTACCTTTGCAACTTAGTTAATATTTCACAATCCATGTACTCCTTAAATAAACTGTGTTTAGATACGTTAGGCAGCGGTGGCCTAGTGGTTAGGGAGTTGCCCCGCATCGGAAGATTGTGGGTTCGATTCCCTCACAAGTAGTTTGCCCTGAGGTACCCCTGAGCAAGGTACCGTCCCCGTCACTGCTCCCCGGGCGCTTTCAATAGCTGCCCACTGCTGCACGGTGTTTGTGTGCATGGGTTAAAAGCAGAGGTCCAATTTCGTTGTGGTTCATGGTGTGCAGTGCTGTGACCTCGTAATGACAAGGGTTGTCACTTTCACTTTTAAAAGCCTTTTTAATTCAAGAAAAAAAAAAAAAAGACAATATGTGCCTTTTTTAAAGCAGTATCAACACTGGCATTTAATCTATATTGTGCAACCCGACTATATCATTATTGCTACACCGCTTATTGCGCAGAACTAACTGAAAATCATTTTACACATTTATCAGTAACAGAATTGGTTTTACATAATTAAAAAATGGATGGCAGTTGTTCTGAGATGCATTCACACAAACACATTCCTTCTCTTACAACAAAATGTAAGCATGCATGCAAAACACATTTGTATAGATAACTTATGGATGTTTCCATCCCTCAAGGCACTGCAACGAAATGCATTTCCAGCTGTTTAGCCCTCCACTGCTGAAACAGGGCCTGATTTAGGAATCCGAAGGGTATTTATCCATCATCAATACTGGTTAAAAGCCAAACTACCTGGACTGGGTCAGGTCTCCAGCACTGGGGTGTCGAGTATCAGGGCCTGAAAGGCTGATTGATTCTGTGCTTTCGAGGAAAATAAATCATTTGACGCTGCTGCCTCTTTGAGCATATGCCACCTCCTTTCACAGGGCCAACACATACTCAGCTGTGTAAATGGCCTCGCATGTGTAATGAAAATGAGCAGGATGGCCAAAACCATCACGCAAACACACTTAACGACTATAAAGACATTACTGTGTGCCAATGAATCAGACGTACAGAACACAAAGTGATGACAGAGGCCCAATTACACACTAAAGCAATAAGGCTCAGACATTATACAGCATAAGAGAGAGTGATTATTATTGCTGCCTTTCATTAGCATCATGTTCGTCTGAAATAGTGCACTGGGTTTTTATTGTCTAAAATATGACCTCACTCCTCAGTGTGTGGCTACACTTCACTGTCTGTTTATATAGAATGTGTAAAAATGCCAATAATTTCAAATTCTTAAAGACACCAGAGCACCAATGCTGCCTTCAAGGGCTCTAACTCAAACTGCCCGGACACAGAGCCGTGTTACGCCTCGCATAAAAAGCCTCAGTGAGGATCAAACTTCATCTTTTGCAATATGTCAGGCAGAAAAAAAAAGCCACACAAATTTCCCTTCAGCCCAAACTGAAGCTGATCAGCTTTGGAACTTTTTCTCCAAAGCTGGGCTATTATACAATTTATGGAGCTGCAAGTTTAATGTAGGTAATCAGTAATGGAAGCTTAACGTCTGCGGTTAGGACTGTGACTAAATGTATTTTCTCCTCACCAAAGGTAATCACCCGTTTTTTGGTTTTTTTTGGGGACTAGGTCCCAGGGACAGAAGGTTGTGGGTTCAAATCCCAGACCAGTAGGTTGCCCTGAGGTGCCTTTGAGCAAGGTACCGTTTCCATCACTGCTCCCTGGGTGCTGAATATGGCTGCTCACTGCTGCACGCATGTGTATGGCTTAGATGCAGAGGATTTGCTGTGTGCTCACAATGACCAATAGTAACTTTAATTTTATTTTCACTTAATGAAAAAACAAATAAGCAACAAATAAATAAATAAATAAATAAATAAATAAAATAAAAAAAAGATGTACCTAAATTAAAAATGCAGGCTCCAAAGTGGCTACATCTTTTGTTTGCTGGAAACCTTAATCCATTTTATTTGCAACAGCAAGTCATGTAAGAAATCAAAATGTCCATTTGAGATAAATCAGTGTTGCTTGAAGTTAGTGTATGAGGACTGAATCATGCAGTAACTTGATTCTCTTTTTGTTAACAACATTAGCTTCAATGCGTCTGGCAAACCTTAAGAAGCAAAGTTTAAGACCATAACATTTTTTGGCCTATATTCTGAGCTTTACTTTTTACTTCAAGTTGCCATTTGTTTTAGAAAGTCTGAAAGCCCCCTACCTTTGACTTCAGGTCCCAGACCCTGTTTCACTTCAAGGCCAACACAACAAAGTTTACGTTACACAATGTTGCATTTTCTCCTATTAAAATCAGACTGACAGGGAAATTGGTATATTTTCCCCACTTCATGACACAGACACATCCGATATTAAGCCATACATAAAGGCTGAGACCTTCACAAAGACCCAAAACGTATTCCTATACAACTTGAGGTTTGCATGGAGCACCAGGCCATGTTAATGTCCACAAGTCATTGTTTCTTTTAGTTCAAGTGTGGAGGGTCTGAGAGGCTGCTAGTCGTCAGTGCTGTCAAAATCGTTTTGAATAGGGGGCATGTTTTGCCTTGAGGTTCAGCTTTGTGGTATGTGCAGAGGAAGCAAAGAAAAGGGAGGAACAGCAACCCATCACATCTAATGCTTTATTCAGGCCTAATCACTTCCTTGGGTTGCAGTCGCCAAGAACTACCCACTTGGCCAGGAATTTACCTGATAGCTGCTGTGACTGTCAGTGTGGAATTCAAGATACAACCTTGGCTCATTTGCTAAAAGAGATTAGAAAGAAACCAGGAATAACATGCTAGCAAGGTACACTAAAGGCTCTTTTATGTTTTATGTTAAATATGTATATGGATAAGGATGGAGCCTTCTATCTGCAATCTCTCAGTCTATACTGTGAAGCATAGCAGTACCACCAAAAAACATGGGTAATAGGGGCAGCGGTGGCCTCGTGGGTAGGGGACTAGGCCTTCGGAATGGAAAATAATGGGTTTGACTCCCTTACCCGTAGGTTCATCAACTCTAGCATAATTGACATTTTGTATTGTGAACTTTTATGTATGCTCTACATGTACCCACCCACACGTATCAAATATATTTATATACATATGTATACATAGATACTTTCACTAATAATGTAAACATATTGACATGTATATTGAGAATAGTGGAAGCTTGTATGGGGAGTGGGAACTCCTTATGGCCGTGTGTTGAATGTGCTCCATGCATTTCTTCAAATTAAATAAGCAGATCTCCACCTGCCTGCCTGTGTGCCCGCCTGATTTCAACTGTGCTATTTGGGCATTGATGGTTACATAGTTTGTGTGATGCACTTATTTCTATGCCTTAAGGGGTAATAACGAACACTGAACGAGGTTGGGTAAATATCAAAGGCATTTAAATATTCCCTCCAGAAACAGAGGCGATATCTTCAGAAAGCAATTCTTAAGTATTGTAGTACTTCCTAAAGCAGATAAAAGTAAACATCCTCTATAGAATAAGCCTTACTGATAACTTACAGCTGAGACCTAATTTAGGGGGCAGCAAACAGATTAGTGAAGCATGGCTCAGTTACCCCACAGTTTTAAAGTATGGCTAGAGGGCTGTGAGGGTGAGTTCAGGGCTGTGTTACTGTACCTTCAGCTGTTGGCAAGCCTCCACTCTGGGCCTCTGCCAATGGCTCGATCTCCCCTGACTCCGACAGGTTCACGTCGGCTGCTGTGGAAGACAGACAGAGCAAGCGTTAGCGAAATCTCATTGACACAACTTTGGCTCCGTAAATTATGGGGAAGCGTTGAGAGATTTATTGATCTAAAAAAAACAGCTAATCTCCAATTAATGCTTTGTGTTTGGCCACCTTACAATTGATAAGATGGAAAAAAATCCTACAGATGCTCTTCCATTTTGCGCATTGGTTTAAAAAAATTTAATAAAATAATAAAAACAACGATACTCATTCAAGAAGAAATAACAAGAAAAATCCATCTACACTGCTTAAGAAAATCCCTTGGAGATCAGGCCTAGTGCACAGGATGGGCCTCCAGTCATGTTTAAAAGTAACAGTTATTGAAGTAAATCTAGACACTAGACACTCTATAAACATTCAACAAACACTGAAGCTTCTCGCTTCAGGAGGAAGGTTTGAGAAGCACACCGCTCATGGAATTTCATGATGGAACCTGAATGATGAGGCGGTCATTACCCCAGGCTGTCTCTTTAAGTAATTCATTTTTAGTCTGTTCAAATTCAAATTCATTTTTAAGGGCTTGCCTGGTTAACAAAAAGATTAAGCAAGCAGCACAGTTACCTACAAATCCAGTATTTAGCATCATGTCGCCAAGCATTATGATACTAATGAGTAAAGGCATTGCCAAAGGAGGGGATTTAGAAACAGATGAGCTCATCAGTGCAATACTGTCCAAAGCAATGGCCCATAAATCCTAGAACAGAGTGCAGTAAAGTATATTTGATTACAAAGACAACATTAGGGATAATGGTAGTGAAACTTCTAATATTGGAGAAAGGATTTCTGGCCAAAAACAGTGGTGACCTAAGGTAACCCGGTGTTCGAGGCATTGCCTCGCTCAAGGACAATCAGGCTAAACAGCAGCTGAGCTGATGCTTAGGAAGATCATCATATGTAATCACACACTAATTACATTCTTGTTTAACACTGAAGAACAACTTCCTTCTGACAATAAATAATACGTGAGAAGCAGTAACTTTGTGCGAGACAGGCCTTAATTTACGCCTGGTGGTTGAAAGTCCTAATAACATGTTGTTTCTGAAAACAGCCGAGCCAAAATGTACCCCTTCACTTTTCATGTTCCCTCTCGTCCGTTCCAGTGAGACATCAAAAAACATCAACACTCCAACGTGGAGATTTATGCCACTGTTATTCTTCGTTCCGCTAATCTTTACGATAGGCGAGTTAGCCTCGTATAAAAGTGCTTCAGGGGTCCGTGAGTAGGAAACCACATTTGGCAGGTCATAAGCAGCTGGTCCATGCCGAGGTCGTCCACATAATTACACGCCGCTCTATTAGTGTGAAGCGCAACGGAATGTACCGCCAGCCCGGCTATTAGCGCATTAATGAAGCAGTAGTGATGAGGGCTACTCCTGCCTGTCGCATTCAATCTGGCCCACACTGGAATTACAATAGACATATCAAAGCATTTGGATGAAGAATGATTTAATACCACCTGTAACAAGTAACCATTACAGTTTCATTCACTTTCCATTTTTCTGAGCAAGTGAAACTCTGCAGCACCCCTCATTTGGCAAATGCAAGGGAGCAAGTATCTGAAGTACTGGGATTTGTCTTAAACTTGACTTTGACATGCAGTGAAAATTAGCAAACAACTTGCTCACTAAAACAGCGGCAACTGACCTCCAATGGAAGGACCAAGTCCCCAATGAATCAAATATCTGAACAAAAGTGTCCCAAATCCAAACTCCAGAAGTGTTGTTGGGTGACTGAGTGAAAGGCAAACACCCTGAATTCACGTTTCAGTTACTGTTAACAACACTTATATGAAGCAGTTAATCCAGTATGATGATTTAATAGGTCAGATTCAATCCATGTGACTGTTATTCCATCTCAAGCATCCTGTTAATCTTGTGTTTTGGGACATACCCTTGAAATAACATCATTAAACTTATTTTGTTAATTGGTTACTTTGGTTAGGTTTGGTAATGTCTCATATTTTCCATTCTGGAGTACAAGCAAAACTAGTGCTGGCAGTATAAACATGCGAGCATGTCGCTTTCTAGCAAGGAAAATGAAACTAACAGCTTTCCAGAATTAGGAAACTAATTCAGTTTAGAAGCACAGAACATGTCTCACACTGAATTTGTGCCCCTTTACTAATGTTCTTTTTAACAGAAAGGCAAACAGTAAATAGTAAAATAACAAATAGGGCAGAAATAGGGTGCCAGAACTTGCATGGCACGCCATATAGGGAGTTGGGAGGTATTTCACATTGAGCCACTACTTCCGTTCTCTGCTTAAACAGCTTTAATACTTAAAACAAGCACAGAAAAAAATGCCATTTTTAACTCTTTTTACATAAACGTCCTTCAGAGTAGTTGTTTAATTGTCTACATTTTGTCTAACAGTCTGTAGACCCTTTTTTATAACGTGTAGAAACAGTCTAAAACAAGATGAAGCAGATTTTGGGAGTGTGTGTTCAAACTTATGCTACAGTAGGTTAAAAAAAACAAAACAAAAAATACACAATATAAAATGGATTTTACATTAGGTTAAGGGCACTTTTAGCTGCAGTCAGAAAGTGCCCTTCAAACTATGGTTCAATATTGGTCACACAATTTATTTTCTTTTTGCAGATACAGTTTCAAGCTTAAATTTCTCACACAATTTGGTTAAGTATCATACAAGGGGGGGTAAATAAATAATATTAGTCCCAAAATGCAAACTAAGTTTAAGGGCATGAGTGAAAATTCACTATTTCACTGAGGACATTCCATTTAAAATTTCCATGTCTAGCCTCAAGAGCAGCATCAAGAATTTTATCATCATATCAGCATTTCAATGCAGAAACTGGATCTGGCATTTTGGCAAAATGGAATACCAAACATTCCTTTTCCAAGCCAGATTGCTTGACTTTTTGCATACCAAGACACTTTATATGAGCACATTAGAACCACTGACAACACAGCCCATTGTAATTAACCGGCTCTCTAATTCAATGCAGAGGCCTTCAGACTCCGAACTGTACAGAATGTTATTGCTGGATGGAGGGCTCAGGCTCTACTTGGATTGTTCAAGCTGAACTGATAGGAGTGGCTTGTCCACAGGGAAGCACAAGCTGATGCAACTTATCCATATGTTGCAAGGTAGGAGGATAAGTAATGGAGTCATGCAAAAGCCAAAAAACAAACAGAAAATGGGCAGATGCTACAACAAGTGATCATTCTATTGCTAAGCCAGTACCTCTGGGAACCCTTCATCAACTCATACTCCCTCTTCAATGTAAAGGTGACATCAGGTGATGTTCCTCCAAATTGCCGTCAAAACAAGATAAAGGATTAATAGCACTTAATTTACTGCTTCTGGTTCATGAACAAGCTGCTAATCCCTTCCAAATATGACAAAAAATACTCCTGCTCCCTGGAAAAGCCCAAGGCAATAAAGTAGAGAGCGCACAGGCTAACCTTGGCATGGTGCTCTCTCTTGGGAGAAAGAAGGAAGATGAATAAGCACTCCTGTTATTTGGCTGGGAACCAAAGCCATTCATGCTCACATGGGCTGACAAATGAAGACAGAGCTGTTAATTGTTTGAGCGTTCACAACAACTCTATAGCTCGTCTACAACTGGCTCAAATTAGCACCCCCCCCCCCCCGCCCCCCTCACCAAATCTTACAGCTTATGGCCTACAGCTAACAGCTGCTTAATTTAAGGTAGGAATGATTGCTCTTCTTCAAACATAACTCATGAGAAAGCAAGTAGTGCCTGAGGTCACACTACATTTTGCTTAATGCTAATATTTACATTTTTGCAGTTGAATACCAGCTGTAGTCCATATATGTTATTTTCCATCAGAAAATTTAACAGCCTGCATCCAAATTCTCAAATACTTATACTGCAACCCTTTGAGCTTTTAATGCCATGCATCACTTTCCGTTGATCAATGAAGAAAAGTGTACATAAATACTGTAATCAACAATAACACAACTTCACCCTTTCCCCCTTAAAAAAAAACATTCACACAGGCCTGTTTTGGGGTGTCTATAGCAGCGAGAGGAGGGAGCGTGGATGAGGATGAGGAGTGTGGGGGGCAGGTGGGAGGGGGTCAACAAAAGGGCCAGTGTGGAGGTCTCAGCCAAGAGGCTGATCTGATTATTTTGGCTCGGCATGCCTGCGAGCGCTTGGGCCCCTGAATCACCTCCTTTCACAGCGCATTCTCTTTTTTCAGCGTGCACCATGCCTGGTAACCGTCGGCCAGCAGGCCACTCTGGAGTGCTCATAAAGAGGTGATGGCAAACAGGACAGAGGCCATAACCCCCCCAGACTCCCCCAAGGGGACAGCCAGGCTCCGGGACAGGGGCGGGAGGAGTGGGGGTGCAAGAGCACCCTTGGCAGGATCGAAAATGTAGGAGCTTGTTAACACTCCATCTTGCCCTCTGGAGGGTCGTTTTGTCTTGAGATGGTTGCCAGAGTCATAAAATTAAGAGAGTAAAATAAAGGGGGAGACACTTTGGAGAAAATAAACCATGCAGAGAAATAGAAGTTCCCCATTCAGCCACTGTACGAAGCATCTTTCATACTTCACAAAACTGCAATATATAAACTACATTAAAAAACAGTCATAAAATGCCCATAACTCGATTTTCTTTCAATCTTTTTTTCCACCATCTGTAATGAAGAACTTCCATTCTCCATTTCCATTCAATTTTCCATTTTTCTTAAAGTTTTCATGAGAAACAGACCAGGAGAAGCAGTCCAAATTCAATGAGGATAAAATCGGTTCAGATTGACATACATCGGAATTTATTTTCTCCTACAATTTGCCATTTCAGTTTTGCATGGTTTATGCACTGCAAAGTGAGGGGGGAGAAAAAAAAAAAAAAATACAATATGCAATTCTTGTCAAGAGCACAGCTTGTACCTATTGATCGTCTACAGGTTTGAAAAGCCTGCAATCAAACAAAAACTGTAGCTGCTCTAATGGGGGGGGAGAACCCTCCAAATCTTGCTTCAATAAGCATGTCTGCAGATGCACTTAGCACAAGGTGACAAGCATGAAAAACAGCTCCTGGAGATGCCTTGACATCCGTTGGCCTACAGATGTAATAACCTTGAGAGGAACATGGGAAGTACCTGAACACCAGACTCCATTTCATCCCCGTCTTGCCAGCAAGGTAAAAAATTAATAACAAATCCTAAACAAGTCTCCCATGACCCTATCACTGGAGTGAACATAGGGGTGCTACTGAATTCCCCCTACAGTTGCTTGCAAAGTGGACAACTTGGTCTTCCCTTAAGGAAATTCCCTGTATAAGGGGAAATAATGAGGAACTGTTTAGGGAAGCAGTAAATCTGGAAGTCAGGAAGAGTTTTCTGAATAAAAGGGGCTAATCAAACTGACGAAGCATGCAATATTCCAATATTCCTTTAAACAAAACTCTCAGATCAGGGAATATAGGTTATGGGACTTAGAAAACCTGCTCAGAATGATATGCAGATATGGTCATGATTTCAAGTAATTACTTGTAATTTTAATTATTAAAAAAAGTGTTTTTATTTATTTATTTATTTTCCAGAAAGGATGTTTGATTTAGCTGGCTTGGAGCCATTTGAATGGGAAATTGGTCATCACTGACCTGCAACTCAAGATATTCCTTCGCTTTTCCTCACGAGACCTGCATGGAAAAAGAGCATTTGAAAACTACATCCTCTGTGGGCTACCGTTAAACCAGCCTAGTAATTGGCAATGGCCCTGCACCAAGAGTGCAATGTCACGCTGTAGTCACAACCCCTTTGCTTTATTTCCAAAGGTCTAAATTACACACTTCATTTCCTACCATGCTGGAACCTTGTAATGACTGAGGTGATGTAATTTCATGCCAGCTTTTAATGCTTCGTATTCTTGTGACACTCTGTTGACATAATAGCAGCATATACCTCCCCAGGAGAGCGAGAGGCAGAGGGACTCTAGTGCATAGTTGTAGCCTCAGGCTACGCACAGCAAGCACAAATGACCACAAAACCTCTATTGTTTTTACAGAAGGATACCATTGAGGCTCGTAGATGTTAACAGGCCTTTTCATCACCATATAATAAGTATATCTATCACCTCAATGAAAAGCCAAAAGCTAATGAGTTAGTGTACCCACTGAACAAATTATGGTAGATGTTTGAAAAAAGTCACCTGGTACATGTTCTTTTCTGCAGATGTCTTGCTCATAATGAACTGATATACAAGTATAAATACTTAAGGTAAATAATCAAATATGTTAATTCACGGTTATTGGCTTGGACAGCTCTAGAGAAACCCTTTCTTGGTTTAGAACCTTTACAGAACATTACTTGGAGGTTCTTCACACTTTAAAAAGGTTCATCATACCAATATCTCTCCCTGAAAGTGATTCTCAGAAGCCACACGCTGGGGTGTCAAATTCAATCGCACAGGGGGCCAAAGCACACTTTAGATCGTGGGCCGAACAGGATAAACATTAATTGAACAGACTAAATGTTTTTTGAACAGAATTGTGGATTGAAACAGACAAGATACAATATTATTCCAAAATAAATAAACTGAAACTTAAAATGACTTAAAATATTTAGCTCTCCATAATAATATCTCCTGTCAAAAATTCAAAATATGAGCATGCTGCAGGGCTGTATTCATCAACAGCGCTTGATTGATCTGACGCGGGAATGATCGCAGGTAGCCTATCCTGTAAGGCAGCTGTTGCGCTGCATTATGGGATTTGTAGTTTGTTTGTTATTGGTGCTTTGTATTGCCGGGACTTTATAAAAAGGATATATAAAATTCTTGCGGAAGTGGCCTGCGGGCCTTGCATTTGACACATAAAAAGGTTCATGAGTGTTTAGATTGCACTGCTTCAAAGAATTCATGAAGCATTAACTATATTTGTGCGGAAATGAAAGCCAAAATAATTATTTGAAATGGTCTGTTATGTTGATCAGAAGTTTAAAATTGAGCCATTCAAAACGAAGTGGGAAATTAGCATTCCAAGCCAACAATTTGCATGGATTGTGGATGGAGATACTTTCCTCAAGTGGTGTTGGTTTTGGCAGAACTCTGCTAAAGCAAAGACACCTACAAAAGTAGCCCAGCCTTGCCTGAGGACTGGGAGATCCACACACCTAATATCAATCAGTTGTGTAATTACTGCCAGAGCCCACAGACCACCATGAACGGTCTGCAAGCCTGGTCACTGGAAACATGCTCCAGGAGATAGGGTGGGAGGAAGCAACAGTTTGTAGTTCAGAGCATCTCCATATGTTTAGGCTTTCTCATGCCTGGCTTTGCAGCGGTGATTAGGTGAAGATACTGAGAATGTTTTTCAAGAGGGATTTTTCATGGCAGCTACTCCAAAAAAAAGCCTTACCTACACTGCAAGTTCTTCAAGGGAGTATAACAAGAGACGATCTGCACTTTTTCAACAGCAATCAACCATGTTTGGAGTTGGAGGTTTTTAAAAGATCAACGCAATGCTATCAGTTGTTATTTAAAGAATAACTGATTAAAACCAGTTTTTCAAAGGATGAGCATCAAAATGTGATTTAAAGTGACAACCCTAATCAGGCAATGATCCCGACATGGAATATTTCTATGCGGAGAAATTGAGAAGGAAATAAGCTGACTTTATTTTGACAGCGACATTTCCATTTCCCCAGTTGGCCAGAAAAGAGAAGGTAAATGAAGTAGTAGAGCAGCAGCTGAACTTTTGTCAACGAAGGCAATCCGGAAGTGCAGAACTTGTAACATGCTGTGGCTTTCTGATGAGAGAGAGAGAGAGAGAGAGAGAGAGAGAGAGAGGGGGGGGGGGGGGAGGTTAGGGGGTGGGGGTAAGGAACAAGAGGCACAGCAGCAAGAAAGAACCATAAAGGGAGAGTGAGAAAAAGTGAGAAATGGAGAGAGAATGAGAGCAAGAGAGCGAGAGAGAGAGAGAAAGGGATGATCTAATTCCACTGAAGCTATGTATTTTTTTGTGTGGCCAGAGTGTAATTACATGGCAGCAGTTCTAGATCTGCTCCTCAGATCTTCCACACAAATGATGGGATAATAACAGCTCTCCCTGAGCTCTCCACAGACATAAACTGCACTCCACACAACTCGCCAAGCTCTGTGTTTATCGACAGGAATTCTGGTAGTCATAACAAAGCAGCTAAATATAAAAGTACAACAGGTCGTTGAACAAAATGGAGAACAGGGCGCAAAAATAAATAAATAAATAAATAAATAAATAAACAAACCTTTTTCACCCTTTCGATATCAGGTAGGCATGCCTGGTGCCAGCCCCCTGTACCTTACACTGTAATTAGGCTGACTCCATGCTGTGACAGCAGTGTTATAGATTCAACCACACGCTGCTTGGACTGATGATATAAATCATATCGGGTATCAGCTGTTGAGCACCAAGAAAAACACAGGCCAGCAATCCCTGCCTCAGGGGCTTATTTGGGTTTCATGGCTCTGAACGTTTTACGTCAAAAGTCCTGAATGTAAGTCTATTACAGCACACACATACCTCACAAAGAAAAACCTCACTCGCACATGAGCCAACACACACTGCAAGTGACTGCTGAAGTGGATGAACCAATATGAGCCCCCTCAAGTACTTAAAATCAATTTATCTAATTATACTTCAGAGTAATGTAACAACATTGCTTAGTGCATGGTCTGAGCCGCCTCCATGACTGCCAAAGGCAAAACTCCGCAGTTTACACACTACGCAAACCAACGCGAAACAATCCGGTCGAATACGGTTACATTTCCATTTTTTTAATGGAATCACCTTGGCTATATAAACACTCCTGGCCTCAAGTGTTGCAGAGCTGAATAAGGAAGGAAAAGTAACAGTGATAGGTGGAAGAGAATAATTTAGGAATTCGAGTGAAAAAAAACAAAAATATACAAATCAAGCTTATCATGAACATAACAAAGGAAGGGGTTTGTTTGCGGAACTAAAGCAGTATTTCAATATTCTGAGCAACAATACTCAGTTGGGGTTATTGAAACTAGAAAGGTAACAAGACAATATCACATGAATACTCTCCCCCCCCCAAAAAAAGAAGAAGAAAAAAAAAAAAAGTAAATAGTTTCTTTCCTGATGTACCTGAATAGAACTGTCCCAAAAATATTCAGGGAGCGGTCCGAGGCATAGTTCTGTTTTGCACACTTCTGCAGCATCAGTACTTTGAAGGCCATTGTTGTCATAACCACCCAAAACCAATAAAATTGTCCAGCCATGATCAAGTACCAGGTCAGAAACAGCAGGAAAAGTGGAATCCTGCCATTTTGCTTCATCAGCACCTATTCCAAAAGCAGTGCTATGAGCATGGGAAAAGCTAAGCGCACTATAATTTCTTTTCAGCATGTTCATCAGGGATCAGGGCCTGGATGTGGTTCCTCTTTCGCTTCATCAGTCTGCCCCCCCACGCTATGGCTAAAACAGCAGCCCCTGGAGCACAGCTTAACGTCCCACAGCTCACCACACAGAACTCGCATCAAACCCCTGCAAGTGCTTTTAATGGACCAAGACACAAGACAACAGGAATGGTTTCATTGCACAGTACTTACATCTCTATAAATCCTTAAATTGGTTGTTAAACTTGCACATAGCACACTAATTTTAGAGGCCTGTGCTAACAGCTTTTTGCTTGGCCTGTTGAAGGTTATGCCCCTGCAAGCGTATTGGGCTGTATTATAGCCCACTGGCAGACAAGTTCTAGAGAGCTGGTTCTCTGAGTAAACACAATTCACAGAAAAGGTCTGTGTTGTTTTTGTTAGAGATCTAAAGAATTTTACAGTCATTTGATTAAAAGCCCTAATTATTGTTATAATAAATCATACATTCCACTTTTATTTGTGGCCTCCAGACAACAAGACTAGGCAATATAAGCACCCTCAATGTGAGAAAATTGTTTAAATTTCATTTCATTACTGGAAATTGCAATCAGGCCACTTTAAGGTCCACGTAATTTTTGTGAAAAACAATTCATTCATGAGTTGTTATAATTTCAGCTCTGGATCCTGTGAATACGTGCCAGCAAATACATTAAAGACATGCCTGGGTTATCTCTGAGGCAGAACAGTTCTCAGATCAAAGACTGCACTGACCCAAGACTCACCAGAGAACATTCCCTCTGGAGTAGGTGGGCTAGTTAGAAAGTTCCCAAGCCTCACAAAGGAGGAATTTTTGTATGATGGACCCTAAATTTTACTGATTATCTTCTTATCTACTCTAGTGATTTACTGATGCACTGACCCAATATACCTGATCTGAAATTTTAGCAATACTGACCATATTAGGGGTGTGTGAGTGACTCATCCACATCCGATATGGTTTCATATTCATCGTAGTTAGAAAAGTGCAATTTATAAGCTTTCAAATCAGATTATAATATAATCATGATTAACACATTCGTCCTAATGTTAGTCTGTCATGGGAAAATATGACTGGAAAAATAATTATGTAAAAATCACCTTTATGGCCAATTAGCCTCATTGCTCGGCAGCGTGCTGTCCGTATCTGGGAAAAGTTATGATCATTCTTAGATTTCCACTGCAAGCACCTTCATCATGACACTGACTTAAGACACAGCATCCTCTTTCGGGCTGCCTTCGGTTTCGTATAAATATCTCTGAATGTTATTTTGCGATTACATTCAGATACTAGAATTAAAAGCAAATAAGAAAAAAAATCTGGGCATCCTTAACACATTAAATTAATCCATTAGGTGAATAAATGAATAATTTTACACAGGTACCACTTGATACCTTGATACACTTGATACTCAACACAAAAATGAATTATCAGTGAGAGGATCTACTCTTGTATTTGCTTGGGCAGCCCCAACCCCAGTGGTGTGTGCTTGCAGGATTTGACTTTAACTTTCCATACCACCTCAAGCATTGGAGGCACCAAATGTTTATACAGATTTATACATCCACTTAAATTGGGTTGATGCGGTGCATTAAATGTGGCCAGGCTCTGGTCTTCCAAGAATCTTCAAGTCATCTGCAGCCCATAAAAGGTCAAAACTGGAGATGTTGAATAAAGGGAAAAAGCAGCCTCGACCTTCAGCCAAACTCCAGCAGAGGAAAAGCAACTGGGAGTGGTTGGGCTTAGACCAAAATCCATCGTAACTCTTCTGCAGACACTTTTACTTGCAATTAACTTAACTTTTGGTCTCAAGGCGTTAAGCTTCTAATGCAGGGCTAAATCTTGCATGTAAGGTAGCTATGCCTGTTTTTGCTGTCAATGCCACCAGATTACTGTCATTATGGTTAACCATGTTAGGCAGTATGGGTCTGGTGTGCAGGAAGAGCCAAAGACGTGTGTGCACCCACATGTTTTAACCTAACAACTTGTGCATATGTACAGTAGGCCCTGCAGTTAAACTATTCTAATTGAACAATTCCAACGAGAGGCTTACAAAATAACAAAATAAAAAATAAATAGAAGTGTGTTAATAACTGGGCTAATCTGGTCGCACAAGTAAAAAGAAAAATGGCAGGTTTAAAAACAACTCCACACCCCCCACAGATCAGGAAACACTTCTTGCCCCTCCCGTCTCCTTTTTAAAGCTAGGACAAATAAACATGATGTAGAGGGACCACAGAAAGGAGCTCTAAATGGAAGAGTGTGCTCGCTTGCTTGGCAGTTTAATGCCCTAAGTAATGGCCCCTATGCTTTCCATCTCTAGCCAGCACTTTTCAACACTGTGCTCTATGAAATGAAAATTCACTTTTTCGAAATAGCAGCAAGTGAGTGTATAAGATATAGCACTGAAATATTAATAGTAAATTATTTATATATATATGATATTTTATTTATTACACACACAAAATAACCTACATTGATGTTAAAAAGATGCAAAATTGCTTGATTTCCTTTAAAATACTTTATTTTACTTAAATCTTCGAGTACCTCATTGAAAATGTTTTGTAATATGTTTAATTTCACTTTCACAGCCAACAATACAATTGAAGAAATACATTTTTTCAATTAAGCAATTTTTGGAAGTCTCAATAAATATAATCGATCAGATTTTTGCCATCAGAGACGGTTGATTTGCTGATCAATACCACTTAAAGAAAAACCTTTCTGCAGGATCAGTATCTCTTCCTCCCAAACCCAATCTCCAAATGACTTTCTTAATGGATGCCTGCAGTCTAAGACTACAGTGTGGGATAGTGAGAGACAACCTCACCAGCATTTCAAAACTTGCTACATTTTCATGAACCAGCTGAGAAGTAGCCTTTTGTCTTTAACTTCTCCCAGGTGATATACAGCAGTATTAATACTTGTAACTGAGGTCCTGTGGAGAGTGGCCTACTCATTTTCCCCTCTACAGTTACACAAAGCATGTCCCTCTTGAGATACTAATATCTATGAGCTATAAAAGTTCTTAGTAATTTATGGGTAAGCATTTTATCTTGAGCCATGACCATTTTATTTTCCATTCATTTCTTAATGTGTTGGCAGATCTTAGAAACCCAACAGCCATTTCCTTCCTTTGCTTAGAGAAAGAACAGGACATGGAGAAGCAGTTACACAGTTCATTGTCAAAGACTGCATCCCTATATCCATATATCTCACATAATCCCAGGCCGTAACAGAAGATCAAAGAGAACAAATATTGTTTTACACATTTTTACAAAAAAAGAACAAACAAACAAACAAACAATAAATAAATAAATGTTTTTAACCATTTTACTGCAGATAATAGTTGATGGATGGCATACAGGTCCTGAGGACTGCTTATAATGTGACACGGTCGTAAGGATCTATAAAAACTACTTTCATTTTTTCAGTTGAGTTTGAAACATTGCTTAAATGTGCAATTTTCCAGTACTTAATAAAAGTCTTAAAATAAAATAAATACATACAATTACTTTTAAAAAGGAAAAAGCAGCTCCTCTATTTACAGACTTCTACACACACACACCTGCATATCTCAGCTTTTTTAAAAACTTGAATATCCAAAAATATGCGCACATAATCCATGCTGTTTAGGACTACTGGTTACCATTTCCACTCCCATTGCATTTATAGTTTCACTGTAGGTTGACCTTTGCACTGAATACTGTATTCAATGGATCTCTCAAAGTGGCCCTGAACACATGAAATTTCATCTCCCTGTGTACTTCATATATAGGCTAGAAAATCTTAGTCTAATTGTATCTGAAAAATATATACACATATACTTTCAGGGAACAGTCCATATGTTTGCTAAAATTACCCCCCCACGCCCCAGTCTTAGAAAAATATGTGGCAGTCTATAGCATTTAACTGAGAATAACTACAACAGCAGCACTGATACTCAGATGATGCTCCAAACCAAAACTTCAGAAGCGATTTTATATTCTCTTCTTCATGGAAAAGCAGAGACGTAATGGGAAAGCCTGATCAGTATGGATGTTGAAAAATACATCCATAAATACAGAGAAATCCAGAAAATAGAGTTCACACCATTCTCCACAACCCCAGATGTTGAACAAAACACATTTGCAGTCTAAAAACTCCATATTCATTTTTAAAGCTCACAGGAAGTCATACTACATCCAAAACCGCATCAATGAGCCTGTTTGTTTGTTAGTTAGGTCCAGCAACATTGGCCTCCTTGTATATCTTGAGTGACAGATGTCTTGGGTAATCATGGGAAGATGTATTTTTATGAAACAACTTGATATGAACAACCTCTTTTTTTTGAAAGGCAAGCCTGCATGTGTTAGGAGCTACATGCTCATTCACAGTGTCCTGTTTTAAAGCCATGCTACCAGCTGGTGTTGGAAGCATGACCGTTTTGGACTATGGGTTCTCCAGCATTTAATGCTGCAACTGGAAAGCTGACAAAACACACATTAACCAAATGTCAGCAAACTCTGGCACATCAGAGTGGCTCACATCGAGCTGTGAACGGTTATAAATTACTCCCAATGACAGAGGCCCAACCTAAACTTTCCACTAAAGAGAATGGTTTTCACAGTCTATAACTCCAGCAGGCCTGTGTGAATGAAGACATGTTTGTAATATCACCTAAGGCAGTGGGGCAGGACTTTTCTGGGTGAGTGGGGAGGGGGGGGCGGTGGTTCTGGCTGGCAAAATGGTTCATCCAGGAGAACTTCCAGGCTGCTTTTGCTTGAGACAAATTTGTCCATTTTTTTTCGTTCTCCAGTGCACATGTTTACTTTATAAACCATCTTGTTAAACAGTAAAAAGATAAATTCTCTCCACATTATTTGGACTCCAATGGGTCATGCGAGTCTGTGTGCCACCCTCTGAGCCATGTGATGTCTCTTAAAGCACAGTCTAACAGGCCTAAGAAGTGCGCCAGAATTGTGTAAATATGAGATGCAGTTTCCTTATAGGGCTAAGAAAAAAATGAGACTGGCTTAAGGCTTGTAAAAAGAGTAACGCCACCTGCTTGCAACTACAGCTAGGTATAAA
The DNA here is from genome assembly GCA_017165825.1 of Hepsetus odoe. NCBI lineage: Eukaryota > Metazoa > Chordata > Actinopteri > Characiformes > Hepsetidae > Hepsetus > Hepsetus odoe. The sequence goes on from CM029383.1 coordinate 18,376,931, forward strand.
CAGGAGAATGCAGCGTTCCTGCATGCTAAACTTGCTCTAGCAGGCCTCAACCCAAGCCAGGTCTTTAAGAAAACTGGCTTTCATCACCTGAAACCAGTCACTGGCAAACTACTAGCCTCTGGGCTTAGACAACATAATTGCTCTATGCAGATAGGATTCCATTCAAAACAACTAGGATCACACACACACACAGAATATAGTCTCTGCATCTGCTTGTTCACTTCTAACAGAGTAATAACATTATGAAAAAAAGCATTGTTTTACTTATGTTCACTAAGCAGGTACAAAATTACACTAAATTAAAGCAACTCATCCGGAAAGTGCAAACATTGTTTCAAAATGATCAAAAAATCATGAAATCATCAGAATCAGAACCATCAGTTGGGTCTGAAAACTTAAGCCAACAGTCAAGACAAAGCCAAGGAACATTCCTATTAGACAATCATGGCATAATTAATTAGGCCACCCTACACATCCTGCTTTGTGAATACCCCTCCAAGGCGCATTAGTACAGCAATCAGTCTTTTTATTCATCATAGGCAATTCGCAGCAACATATTTTATGGGCAAGCCTCACGTTGAAATAAAAATAAAAAAAAACAGGATGTGGTGTGTAGGTGGTGTATTGCTCTATATGGTTCTGTGATCTGAGATAAATGGAGGGCTGCATTAAAGAGGGATATGTAGACAAATGGTAAAACTGTTTAGATAGTTTGTCGATTATAAATGCTTTTCTTTTTCCGCTTGTAAGCACTGATGCAAGTTTAAAGCACCCTCAAAGCCTCAGTGGTCTCCACACTTGTTTTCTAATTCTCTGGACAAGAGGAATGAAAAAACATTTCTGAAATGTCTCATCCAACCATCAGTTATTCTGAATAATAACACATCAGTTAATGGCCATCTGTACACGGAACAGCATTCCAAAATCCATCAACTCTTGCCCACCACTAAACATGACATGGGGGCCTGTCGCACTCTATATCCCTGCAGACCTCCAGGATTCTCTTTCAGTGAGGCCTGAACCAACCAGACAAGCTATAAATTATATTTTCCCCAGCTTTCCAGCAAGCTGTAAGAAAAAGGGCAAAGAGTTGCAGCCATTGTTGGATGGAGCTCCAACAAATAAGGGAACTATGATGGTATGAACGCTCAACGCATTCTCCCTTCATGCTCAATAGACAGCATGCTAAACTCAATTTCATGTAGGATTTAAATTTCATGCTGTAAATGTTAAATATGTCATATGTGTGCTAAAAATCATGACAAGGGAACACAAAAACCCAACTGAGTGGTTTGTTTGAAGCACATGACTTTCATTCAAACAGTAACATTTCAAGATTCATGACTGTGGATGTGTCACATACACATTAATACAGCAAGCAGTGAAAGGCATCCCTGACTGTGCAATAGCATAAACGTTAAACTGATTCAACATACAAACAGTAGTGGAACGGGATATAATAAATAAAAAATTAAAAAATACATTTTTAAAAAATAATAAAAATCTAAAAATATATATATAAAAAAGGCAAAACTGTATAGACAAGGAATATATTAAATATGCAAATATATTAAAATATACAAAACAGGCATACAAACATTATGATGTGCAAATGGAAGAGTTTTAGTCACATTTAGATGCATGTAAGCAGCATGGAGCATGAATGAATGAAAGAAATATGCCATGTTTATTACTTGTTAAGTGCAGTGGTATATAATCCTGGAGGAGTTAATTGTAGGTAGTGCTTATCCTAAGTTAGGTGGCTCATGACCTGGGGACAAAACAAAACAAAACAAAACAAAACAAAAAAAAAAAAAAAAAAAAAAAAAAAAAAAAAAAAAAAAAAAATCAAAAAAAGGCTCTGTTCTGGTCATGAAGCTACAGAATTGTTTGCCCTAGTTCAGCAGGGAGATCAGACAGATTCCTAAAGTACTTCAATTGAAGAAGTAAAAATTCGCTAAATTAGCTAAAGCAGCCTAACGAGTGACCAAACCGGCTCATGGTCCTTTATTATGTGATGGCGTGCAGGTGAATTAATCTTGATCTCGCGAACTAATCTGATGGGCTCAAGTTCATCATGACCTTTCAGCAAACTCCTGTAGCTTTGCTGTGGTAGCAAACCCACTTCTAGCAGAAAAACAGAATGCCAGTAGTATTCAAATAGGCTGTTTTACCCTCAGACTTAACCCATTTAACATGGTCATCACTTTCTGCTTGCAGTCTCAGAAAGGTCAGCAAAAGGTGGGTGGGGGTTGGCAGACACACTCAAAGCTCACATGGGTGTTGTGTCATGGCAAGGAAGTGGAAGAGTAATTTGCCTCTGACAGTGTCGACAAAACCCTGAGGGGGCTCTTAGTTTTTTAGGGCCTTGGAATGACAACAGCGGCACTGTAGCCAGGAGATGCAGAAACGGTTGGGCAAAGCTGGGGGATCAAATTGGGGCCCCTGGTTTCACAAGAAGGCCATTCTTCTGCCAATTCTGTCAGCTTAATCAATCTGCTCCAACTCAGAGCGTGAACAGTGATAGATGCACAAATGTTGGTTGTGCCTGTTTTGTTCCGATTACGGAGATTAGAATATGAACACAAGCCTGGTTTTCTTGGTACAGTCCAGAAAAAGAAGGCTTCTTTATACATTTACTTTTTATTTTATACTTGGATGATATTTTTCCATGTACATAAATGCAGGAACATATTACAAAATGTGAAAAACTGGGACAACATCTACCTATAATTATCATTAAAGGCCACCTTACTCTAATGCTCCAAGACTCAATTCTGTTGCTCACATGCCCAAATTTCAGTGGTTTCGGCTGTGGACAGGGGTCAGCATGGACACGGAACGGCCTGCAGCTTAGCGGTCACGTGCAGAAAAAAGCAATGCACTGTGTGTTCTGACAACTTTCTCACATAGACGGCATTAACTTTTTATTCATCAATTTGTACCTCTTCTCTGGGATGGGGACAAAATGATACTCTTCACTCCCTGCATGCATCATTGACTCTTGTGCGTCCACTGACCAAAACTGAAACCACCTTTGGTAGGTATTACCAAATAATATCTGCTGTTTCAGCAAAGTTCTGACAACACAAATTGCGGAATTATTCAAACACTGGTCTGCCTCTGCTTCTGCAATATGAAAAGGAGGTCCATAAGGACAATTATAATTTAGATTTTTCTGGTTCTGCACTCCTCCCACTGCTCTGCTGTCTGTGTTCTGTCTCATGGTTTGTTCTTGCCAAATTCACCAGCACATTCTTGTTTCCTAACAATATACAAAACACTTGATTTTGACACACCATTGTCTCTAACAGATTTATTTTCATGATGGACCCCTTCACTTACACTTCTTTGGTCCTCATGCTGGGAGTCAAAAGCAACAGACTCCAGATGCAAATTCCACATCTGGAAACAACTAAGGACCTTTTGTCCACTCCCTTGTGTGCAAACTAATGAAGAAGCAACACATGGCTGGCCAAGTAACAACTGAGCAGCCAAATGTCCAGTCACTTGAGGTGCCCTGAAGAGGGGGAGCGGTGAATCCTATGGTTCATCCAGTACACATATACTGTGCATGTTCACCTTTTAGTCATCCTTTCCTTTTGTCCAGTTTATGGACAGCACTTTATATTCTGGGTTAATCTGGAAATCCTCTTCAGCTACAGCAGATTGCAGCAACTAAGAAGAATTTAAATATTTGTTGTACTGAGACAAGTGTTAACACAAGTATCCATGTGTTAACACTTGCAGGGGGTCGAAAGCTTGAGTCCCACAAACTGTTTAAACATCTATTTTGTGTAACAACCACTATCTTACCTAACACTGAGTTAATTGTTTAGTAAGTAACCAAAGTATAAATTTTGATTATGGATTATTATGGAGTTTATTTATAGCCAGGAGTTGTTACATTGTAAGATTGGCTTAAAGGGTAGAGTACAAAAAAAAAAAAAAAAAAAAAAAAAAAAAAAAAAAAAACAGGAGCCATTAGTGTTACATCAACAAGAAAGTGCCATAAGAGAATATTTCATAAATGCACCTAAAATATTAATGCATGATTATCACATTTAAGTGAATCGACATTATTTTTGCAGCATTACGTTTATAATCTCAAGGTGGAACTATAGTAAATGCTCAAAGATGAAAGATGAATTCCAGAAACGTTTCACATCTGCCTCAGAAGTTAGAAATGCTTTGAACCAGAGAGCAAAGTATGTTGGTGCGGTGGGGCATTAAGGGCAGCGTGCTTACCTGAGTGTAGGGGCAGAAAGGGAGATCTTCATGTAGGCTAGGTCAAACTAAAACAAACTGAGCTATTAAATTGATAGGTCCAAGACAACATGGGATCCTAGGGATGGCTGGTGGTGGTCCAATGGTAGGACCAAGAGGTTGCAGGTTGGAATCTCACCTCCAACACTACCACCATTGGGTTCCTTAGCAAAAACCCATAACCTTTTTTTCCTCTTCCTCTTCAACTTCAGGTCAGGCCAGGAATTCATTGGCATAACAATGCTTCTACTTTCCTATGGCTTTGGTTTAATCACTGATTGTAGTTTTAAAGCGAGACCCCCACAGCACACTCCGCAGGCCCTCACACTCTTCAATTCACCGCGCTGTGAAAACTGCAGGGAAGTGGAAAGTAAGATGGGACCAAACAAATCTTTCCCAAAGGAATCTTCCTTGTAATTCATGAGTGTCAAGAGATTACGCTGTGGTAATAACAAATAAAACCTGAGAGTGTCATTAACAAATAAATAAATTAAAAAAATAAAATAAAAATAAAAAATAGACAAACTCATGTCACAGGTGAGGGATTTTGCCAAAGGCAAGTATGGGTCAAAGTTTTATTATCCATCTCATTTTCCTGGTCTGGAGATGTTTCTTTTATGGGGCTCTTTTTACACTCAGGAATTGGCAAATAAGCATGGAAATGACTAAAATACCCTTACGTTTTATAACGTGGTTGTGTTATATTCCAAGTTCCACAGTAAGAACTTCAGGGTAGGAAGGGGGGCCAAAATGACGGCTGCAAGTCCAATAACGTTTCTGTGCCGAGCAGTTTCAAAAATACCACTGATGCGTTTCAAAACAACAGCCTATTTATGTCCTCAGAGAACATCTTCCATGTCAGCAAACTGGTACTTGTGTGTTGTTTTAATCACTCTTTAGTTCTTCCTAATGGTTACAAGCCTTTTCCAAACAACCATTTAATACTGGCCAGAGAGGAGGCCAAAAAAAGTCCTCAGAGGCATTGGTGTTTAAACAGCTCTTAGGACGTGGTGCCAGAAAGCCTGGAGAGTCAAATGTTTAACACAAAAGCAAACGTTTTTCCTTAAAACTTAAACTGAATACAGCATTTTCAGAGTTCAAACATTTCACAGTGATTGGAGCGTAGGCTTGAGTGACTGGCATTGGACAGTGTGCAGTAATGTCAGCTCTGACGCCATACACACCCATCTCAAGAAAAGGTCAAAACCTCATCATCATATAGCCTTATTCTATAAGAGGCCCAATTCAGTCCATATCAGGAGTAAAAGTGCGGCTCTAGGATCAGTATTCAGAACAAGATCTATAAGAGCAATAAAGATCTGATCCAAGATCATTCCTTGGTGCTGTCTGAAATGGCTACCCATAGTGGTGAAGGCCTGGTCATTTCAAATCAAAGAAAATCACACTGTATCCTAAACCACATCCACATGCGTGCACCATCAGTTAAAAAAAAAAAAAAAAAAAGATGATGAAGTGATGGATGTGGTTAAAGAGACGTTTTGGAGATCCATTATAACTAAAGAGCTACAATTTCAAACAGACATATTCTAGATGATAGACTACATTTGAGGATACTACACTACTGAGGATTTTTGTGCAAATGGGATTTGTTGCTGAACTATTCCTTTAATAAAATCAGTGCTTTCCTGATGTGCTTTTGCTTTTGTTCAAGTTAAAAAATAACTGACAGATGAGAAAAACAGAAGCCTGGCTGGACGGTGGGCTACCAGTAGAAGTGGCTAATACAGATTCCATACCGGAAATCAATCTTGTGGCAAAGAAAAGAATGCCTCTCAGCCCATACCTAGCATGACAGACTCTGCCCTGTGGGACCGTATTTGGTTATGGATCACCAAGGAATGAAAGGTGATATGCTAGAAAATAAAAACTGAAAGGTTGTAAAAGAACTCCATCACACCCTTTCAGCACTCAGTAGCTCAGCTTAGAACATGTTGCCATGTCTGAAACGAATTTCCAGTCTGTTTCTGACCCATATTTCCTGTGCACATTGTGTAAAAAAAAAAAAAAAGGTTCCTTAGAAGTTCCTGGCTTAGTCATAGAAAAAGAAAACCTCATATTGGTATATAATCTTTACATACTGTGTCATTCTGACTCGCATCTGTTACAGAAAGATATTGAAGGATTCTGCTCTTATGAATCTAGTATCTAAGAATGCATAAAGACAGTCTACAACTTTTAGGCAAATAAGCTTTCTCCCTACTTTAAAAACATCTCCAACACAGTTACCCACCCTGGAGAAGATTTGCAAAATCAAACATGCCTTGTGTTATTTCTTCTCCCCCCATCCTCCCAATGATGCACATGTGCTGCAGAGCAAACCCCGTTCACTGATGGGAAACATATCAGAGAGGGCAACATCAAACAGGATCTAAAGGCCTTAAAGGAGAAAGAACTGATCAAAGTGTGTGCACTCAGGGCTTCTGTGTGTGGGACTGTCTGCTGGAGTTGAAATGAAGCTGAGGCCAGGCCAAAGCCAGTGGATGAGAGCAAACTAATCCAAACCAGAAAGTGTGTGGCTACAGGGAAGCCAGAAGGGTCAATCATGGAGAGGAGCAGGAGAACATGCCAGCACGTTTGGCATCCCAAGACCATATGTTGCAAACTAAGGGCCCTAGGGATTCACACACGCACAAGCAGTTTCAGAGGCAGAGGATCTGGGTAAATATTTCTGTCATCACTGCCACCCTAAAAACTTTGCTTGTTTAACATCATGCATTTGCTCTTCTGCGAAATGCCGTAAATGTACATTGGCTTAGTAAGGTCTGTCAATTGTATTACTGATCTAAATTTACAAAAATAATGAAATTATTGGTCCATTATCCATTGTTTGCATCAGTCCCACATGATTTATCTAACAGTAAGAAACCCTTTTTCTATTTTTTAAAAAGTATATTTTAAAAATGTCCTATATTTTGTAAGATTAAGGCCATGCACAGTTTGTTTTACTTGATTTCATTTATATTTCACTATTTGTTCCTCTTCAAAACCTCAGAAACTATAAACTTACTGCTTTAACTACCATTCCACTGAAAATTGTCTCCAGCATTTAAAATGTCTGTACAAGTTTGAGTCCATTCGAACAGTTTCTTCAGCTATTGTTAATATAAAAAAAGAATCCATGCAGCCTTTGTTTAAATGCTGATTTATAGTTTGGAGCACACTCATGTAATACAGATGGATTTAAAAGAGGCCGCAATTTGGTCAAATCTATACAATGTGCTTGTTCAGGACATAGGCCATGTGTATGACTGATTTAATCTTTGGCTCCCCATGAGCTGTAATCAGTCCCAGGAATACACAGCAACTGCGCTACCTTTAGTGAAACTCCAATCACCCGCTGCCTCTCCCGTGGCAGTACCATGTGCTCAGCAGATGTGTGAGAATTTTTTTTTTTTTTTTTTTTTTTAATTCAAAGCTCTGCGATTCATGTAGTGGTTTTGCCTGACAATATCCTAACTAAGGCCAACCTCACTCCTAGCTCTAATTTTATAATTTAAAGAGCTCTAAATTGTGTGTGCGAATGCATGTCTGTTCATTAGCAAGGGTAGAAAAGCGCAACACAGTGTCAAAAAATGAACAACTGAAACAATATACATCAAGTAAAAACTCCATTGTCTCTTCTGAAGGTCTTTCATTCAGTCTTTCAAGAAAACCACTGTCAATTATCCATACTAGGCATCTGGATAGATCCTCTCTCACTTAAGCATGCAGAGGAGGCGGGCAAGACACGTACATTCCAACTCTCCATCAGCTGGGGTTTCTTTCTGAAGTCCAATTTTTGGGCCGTCAACTTTTAATCCATTTGTTTTATAATCTATTTGATATTTTATTCTATGAGAAGTTCCTAATCCACAGTACCAAGCTATGCACCATAAGACTGTTGTAGAGGCAAGATCATTCAGTGCATGTAATTTTGCAATTCAGTTGTAGAGCTCGATTGAAAGGGACACTAAATCAGTCATTTTACATTTACGGCATTTTGCAGACACACTTATCCAGAGCCATTTCCATTTCCTAATTACAGGGACAGTGTCTCCCTGGAGGGACTCTGGGTTAAGGGTTCTGCTCAAGAACCCAATGATGGTAGTGCTGGAAGTGGGATTTGAACTTGTGACCACACCTTTGCTGCTAGTGTCTTAATTTGGGTCAAACAATTCCGTTTTTTCAGATGGAAATTGGGTCATTTGAACCATTTGAGCAGCTCCTTATTTTTGCTTCAAAACAATGCATGTAAAAAAATAATGAAAAAGTCCTGTATTAAATGATACATTTTGTGAATTGTTTAACCCTTAAATATTGCACAAGCTGATTAGAACCAATAGATATGTGGTGACCAACTCAATGCTCCTAGAGACCCACCTTCCTGCAAACTTTGGTTCCCATCCTAGTCCATCCAAACCAATCTAATGACTGCTTTCAGATGTCCTCCCTTACCTGAGTGAGATGGGTTGGAGGTGAGGTAGGAGGTAGATTTGGTGAACCTTGCAATGGTGGCTTTATATTAACAGTCTTTATATGACTGCTTATGCAGGTTCACACTAGATACCAATATTTTGTTTAACACAAAAAAGGTTTTAAATTAGCAGAAGAGTAAGCTTTATTTATATTTTGTGCCACTGAATACACTGTACAGGATCCCTTAATTCACTTAATCCATGTAAAAACCATGCTGAGTGCTGACTTAAACATCTTAGACAGTGGTTTAGAGGAACAGCACTGCTAAACAAACAGGATCCTATGAAAACAGATACTACCTCCCTACATAGTAAAATGAATTTGTCTCTTATGCCTCTTTATCTATCACATGCCAAAACTGCTAAAATAGCAAGCAAAGCACTGGCCTGGGCATTCTTAAAAATAATGGTATCAAAAAAGTACACCACTTTTGGTTCCCTGAGAAAGAGTTCTATAAAAATGAGTCAAACCATTTAATTAATGGGTTCTTTAAGGAATTAAAAAAAACAAAAAAAAAAAATTCTATTGAACCTCAATTGCCTTATTTGGAACCTGTATGACTTCTATAAATGACATAAGAATATCTACACTTTCTTTAACTTCAGGTTTGAAAAAGTGAGGTTTAATTTTTGAAAGTCTCTGTCAAGAGGATCTGCTCCTTTGCAGTCCTGCACACCAGGTTTGCACCAATGAGTCATCTGGTAAACAAATGTGTTGTAGATCCAACTACATGAAACACATTTTGATCTTAATCCAGTATCTTTTGCGCCATGCCAGAATTGTTCATACATGTTCTTAACACCATTAACACAAAGCAAAAGGTCACGATTTGCAGACAAAAGCCATTACAGATGTCAAACAGCAGTACTCCCAGAAAAACACAAATGCATTATTTTTATCCCCTTACTCTACCCTCCCAACACTTAATAACCCCGGACTCTGATCAGATAATGCCCGTTTCCTCTGATTTTATCCTGACCAAATTTAAATGGACCAGACCACATACGGACATGGAGTTGCTGAATTACAAACAGGCAGGGCAAAAAAAAAACAAAAAAAAAAAAAAAAAACACAACAATCACAAAGCTGAAGTTGGAGGAAAGCATTTATGGTGTAGAAGTCACCAGAGGAAGTCTTTACTGTCTGTGAACAACTGCAATTAAACTTAAAAGGGCCTGAGCCCACTAACGGCACATCTCCTCTCCCACCCACTGCTCTTACTTTCAGTGAGCATAAACAGCGAAACTAAATGTCGAAGGTGCTCATACACATTCAGCACCAAAATAGTATCTGAAAAGGAAAAGTTTGGTCTGAAATGCACTCCGTAGACCATCAAGGCAATCACAAATTGCTAGATTACACTGGGACTAAAGCTCACTAACAGAACGCAGCAAGTTGTTCCACATTTTGCACAGTGCATTGTTATTCCAAAGGCTGCACAGCAGGGCCAAATCATTTGGGGAAATGTCTAATTGCAATTTTCTGACCACAATTGTGACTGCAATTTTGCCAAGACCACCAACACATCCAATTTTAGGCCCTTTATACTGAATGAAGTCTGCCAGACTGTATATCTGATAACTCTGTCTTATTAAATCACTACTTTTAAATCCTCCAATAAAAACCCTAGAAAATGACATAACTAATTAATTAAATTATAAATAAAAACTATTAATATTACATTATTTAGACTATACATATATAAAATATACATTTTTCCCCATATTTACAATGAACTCGGTCTTTGGAATTCTAATACTGCAAGCTTACAATATACCCAGTAATAATTAGTTTTTTTTTACATTTTTTACATTTCTTTTTTTTTTTTTAAACCAAGGGCTTGGATCATCTTCACTAATCACTATTCTTTAGTGTTTCTGTGCATATTTTATGAATCTAGACATACCTTTAACCATGTCATTTTATTCCATCACCAAAACAAGTTTAATATCTTGTCCATTTACTCAGCATATGTAACAATATATGTATTAGATTATATTGTGCAACTCTACTCTAAAAGATAATTCTCTTTCAAGCACTTTTAGGGATGCTTCACTCATATTTGCAGTTTTTGGACATAAATTCTTAAACTTGAGCTGTAGATACAGGGAGTAAATAGCCAGATACAAGTCCAGTCCAAGACAGTATCAGTTAAAGCTGCATTCTTTCAGCTAACAGCTCTGGTCATGAATGAGCCCATTGAATGAAGCAGAGCCAGACTGCTCCATCTACAGGGGTGCAAAAGAGAGCCGGCTGCTAACCCTCATCCCTCTCTCCTTTCTCTTTGCTAAGATTCTGTTTCAATAGGTGTTTTTCTCCTCCTTAAACCCCCACCCCACCCCCTACCTCCTCACCTCCTCACCTTCCCTCCCCTCCTTCTGGTCCCTTTGTTCTTTGTTGCCTTCCATGCTGGGCAACGTCAGACCTCTGTTAACAGCCCTGTCCCTGCCCACCTTTTCACTTTCAGCTCTGCAGCAGGCGCCTTTTGGCTCTGGTGAACAGGATTCTAATATGGTGATGACCCTATGATGTGCAGAACAGGGGGATGCAACAACTGTACATAGTTTGTGTCCTAGCCCTAAAAGTAGCCAAAGAGTTGTTGACATGTTTGGTGCGCTATACAGTATAGGGTTCACGGTCACGGCTCCAGCTGTTTCTGCAGTGTTTAGATACTTTGTCTGTGTACAGATGTATAATGCATTTTATACATTGCTTTTAACTACATTAGGCTTGTAAATCCAGTGCATCAAGAAAAATAAAGCAAATTTCAGACACAAAATTTGTTATAAATAAATTCAGTACCTAACCTGGACATTCGCTGTATGACTTTGAAAAACTCCCTCAACAGTTTTAAGTGCTGCTGATCTCATACTTGCATGCTCTCAGCGGACCACACACACTATTGCAATAAATTCATCACTGCTAACGCAAGTCATATCCTTCCTAGCCGACCATGATGATAACCAAGACTAGAATAAACAGTGTTCAAAACACAGTTTTTTTATATGTTATATCATAATTATTTCTGTTTCCATATACACAGAGCCCTGTGGTCGATCTGTGCTTGGATTTGCTGCCCTATTGTTTTCATAGCACATGCCTCTCCAAGTTTAGGAGACTTCACTTGTGTATCTTTCAGCACCTCACGCAAAGTTTACAGCTCTTCCAAAGCTCCCAAGGGTATGGCGCATGTGTAAACACAGCAGGACTGGGTCAGTATGACAGGGATTAGGAGGCAATCTCAACCACCTGCAAACTCTGAGCACTCTGGCTGCTCTCAGGTCAGCCTGAACGATTTTCTCACTCAGATTACAAAGTCCAGCAAATACCAACTTGTAGAAATTCACTACCTTTCTTTCACATCCATGCACAGTCCAAAGGGAGTTAAATATGCTACGGGTATACCCCAGACAGTTAGGATGATGAAGTTCAAAACATATATATCGAGATACCCATCAAGCATTAAGAAATATCTTATCTTCTTCTTTAGGCTGTTCCCGTTTAGGGGTCGCCACAGTGGATCATCCGTATGACGAAATATCTTCTATAATAATCTATTTATTTTTGCCTTATTGTCCACCCCCACGTATTACAGTTGAACACACCTTAAATGTCAGTAAAAAAAAACTTAACCATGTGGGTGATAAAACTTTGGTTCCCAATACATGGCACATGAAGTGCTTTGAAAGCAAGACCATGACTTTAGTGTGAACAAGTAGGGTTTCTCCAGCAGCACAGCTTTGATCACACTCCTGCTCAATATGCCCCGCCAAACCGCATTGTAACTGATACACGCAAAAAGCAGCGTGGCCTCTCAGATCTAATTGGGTTTTGTTGAGGGACAACTTTAAAGGGTTGGTCTGGTGCGCATTGTGTTTGAAGCCGGGTCTCAAATTTTCTGAGGTTTGTTCAAATTATTCTTTCGGTGCCAGGAAACAACAAAGGCATCACCCAGTGGAAACAGCGCCACACACTATGAAGAACAGGACACTTATGTAGACAACTAAAACACTAAAACAACAAAAAATCCCCAAAAGGGGGGATATTCTGGATGCTGTGAAAAAAACAATCACATGTGGACAACAAAAGTAAGCACTGAATACTGAGGGGCCCAAAATGTGAACACATGTTTTACTAAATAAAGCCCAAATGTGAAGGATATAAGGCAGAACCAACTTCGAATAGATCCCAGAACATTTTTACAAAATGACTGGGGGCCAAGTAGAGCTGACTTTTTCAAACCAGGCTCAAGTCTGCCTTTTCTCAGCAGGACATCTGGATATCATTTCTACCTTTGCAAACTGCTTTTTAATTGCAGCATTAATCAGATGTCCAATATGCCATTCCAAAGGTCATCCCATAAAGTAGGTGTTTATTTGATGAGTGCTTGTCATAACAGTGTCAAGGTGTTTGGGTTGGACAGAAACAGCTCACCAATGGCAGACCATTGCTTATTAAGCAATTAGAAAGCATCCAACAGAGGAAAAGGTTAAAATATCTTGAGCACTGCCATTTCTAATTAAACCACTAATATACGCAGTAATTACTTCCTCTTTAAAAAGTTATTTGTTTTCCTCTTAAAAGATTTGGATAAGTCCAATGTTAATCCATTGAGCTGTCGGTCCTAAGTCTCTGACTTGTCGGAATATTAAACACTGGAGTAAAACTTTTCCTCATGGGCCCCCCCCCCACACTCAATCCTAATTAACTTAAGAGAGCAGTCCAAGCCCATGTCAAACGCCAGCATGGGGCAAATGTCATGTTTGGAATTAGCACCAAAAATCCAAGGCAGTCTTCACTCACAGACACAGATGTCTTCCTTGTTAATTTCAGGCCTGCTGAAGTCAGAGAGACTACGCTCCCACTGGGAAACTGCTGGGTCCTGTACCAATCTCCTGCTCAAAGGAAGAAGCAGGAAACTCCAGAGGAAAGAGGGGTCGGACTTGCACAGTCAGAGTGCTCAGAGTAAATCACCATGGAGACCCAGGCACAAGCATGGTGGGGGCTGATTTAGTGTGGTCTGCTTAACTGCCGCTCAGCAAGGAGATCTGCAGGGGCCTGCCAGCGTTTACAGCTGTCGAGGACCCCCCCCCAAACTCATTCGGCTAGCCGTGCCTTCGATATACCTGTAAAATAAATAGACCATGGTCCACCTCGCTAAGCGCTTCAGCAGACACCGTAAAGAAAAGACAAATGTTATTAGGCTCCTCTGTGCATGCAGGCCAAGAGAAGGTGTGATGCTAAAAACACTGAAACCCGTAGCCTGTCTATGAACCCCTTTGATGTGAGGACTCTTGGCCATGTTAGTGCTGTAAGAAAAGCTACATACAATTACTTTCCTAATCAAATGTATTGATTACTAATAGATTAATTCTGTTAAGATAAAGGTAGATATTCAGATGTTAAAGAATGAGGTAAATGGACAATAATCTGAAGAAAAAAGTGGTGTTGGTTTCTAAGTTTTACTGGTTGATGAGTTCACTGGTTGACGTATCGAAATTGTTTGCAGGAGAATGCATAGTCTATGCCACAAGCCGTTTCTTCTCCTAGGATGTAATGGAGTTAGTCCTGTAGCCCAGGGTACTACCAGGTGCCTCTGGTCTGCAGTGGTTTTCATCAAGCCATTTTAAGTGACAAATTTGGTTTAGAATATTTTTAAAAAGAAGTGAAATCAGCTAGCTAGATAAATGTGTCTGTCAGTTCATCAATCACTGATAAAACGTGTAAAAACAGGGCCCTTCAAAAGGAAAGATTACTAAACTGGGCTCTCTGTGGCGTTAGTTCATGAATAAATAAATAAATAAATGAAAAAATATATAATTAAGTCTTCTCCCCAGTATGGTCTTCAGCTTTTGCTGATTGTTTTTAACTGAAAAAATGTAAAGACATTAAAACAAAAGATCATTTTAGATTATATTTTTCATAATACAAAAATAAAGAAAGTTAGTTGATTGGTCTGGGAGAAATATAGGCATGTTTATATTTTCACCACAAGTCAGTGTTATCTTCTTTTTTGATCATATGGTCTTCCACCACTGAAAAACTGATTCAAGAGGATTTTTCTAAAGGAAATTTCCAGAGACTGAACCATCTAAACAAATCAGCCATTGTAGTAAGAAAACCAAAAACCATTAAGTATAATAAACAAAATTTATTTTGAATGAGAACTGAAAATGAGCAAACGGCACTCTGCGATTCGTCAAAATTAGGTTTTTAGAGCAAACAATCACGCAGACGATTGGAAACCATACATAGCAAATGTGCATCTCAATTGAGTCAGACGTCTGCTTTGCTTTTCCAAATGGCAGGAGTCAGAAAAACTTTTGGATCGATTACATTTTTGCAGGACCTTTAGAAGTCTATTGTAGGGACCACAGTTAAAAGGTTGGGAACCCCCTGTTCTAGAGCATTCCAGAGCTGTGTGACGACAGGAAATGAGCATTTCAACTGAAAGTGACGATTTGGAACTATTTTCCATTATCATTTAATACACACCCCCAGCCCCTGTTAAGTACTCTATGAACAGTAACCATGTCTTCCCCACATGTTCTCGTGCCCTGTTTTGAGCTCCAGCTTCCTGTAGGGTTTAACCCAATGATGGCATAACTAGGCCCAGTATTTCCAAAGCTTTCTAGCAACTTAGTCACTACACAGTCCAAACAACGGGTTTCTGGCAGTCATATTTGCACAGTCGCCTGCAGGCTGGTGGGTCAAGCCCAAAACACAGCTGCTTCAGTTTACCTCACAGCGGAGACAGCCAATGGGGAGAGAGCATGATCTCGTGCAGGCGTTATTCAAATAGATTAGCCACAGCAGGGAGGGGGAAGCAGCGTAATTGGCCCAGATTCTGACATACTTTAGAAGTGAGGTGCCATGGTCTGGAGGATTTCTGAGAGCTGATTTATCGCCCCCCACCCGTCCATCTGTGAACACGCTGCTGGAGGAGGTGATGGTCCCCAAAGTGTGTGCATGGCCAGAGCCTCCACCATACGACACATACTCACAGTTTCGCTGACCTGTGTGTTTGTGTGCGCACATGCATGTGTATGCTAAGCTGAACATGAAAGCCGTCCCATAATAATTGATTGTGTGGGAATACATTGGCTTTTTGGAGCAAAATAAAATACTAAAATGGTTTAACTCTAAAATGTTGAGTTAACAGAGATATATAATGTTTACTTATTCCAAATTCAGGTTTTTAAAAATGATAACAGCTGAAGAACTGATATATGTTGTGTGTATTTACATTAGACCTGTACTTCCCTTCAGCTGTTGAAAAACATGAAGCATTCATAGCTGCAGTGCATCAAAATGACGAATGGTTTCAGCTGTCATGATAGACTTCTCAGCTTGACCAGCAGGGCTCAATGTCTGCGGTTTATTTGCTCCATATAAGATATTAGCCATAAAAGCCATTCCTCAGAAAGACTGACAAGTCGAAAGGTGATCAGAAAGCCTCAAGACAAAAGTCCTCTGCACAAAAACCATCAGAGAAACATACTGAGATCCTCTTTCATTCCCAAACTTAAAAAGCTCATTAAGAGAGGGGTCTCCAGAATCTGCCCTCACTACAGACAGACAATCTGACTATATAAACTGCACAGGGACTGATCGTCCATGGACATTCAGAAATGCAGGCATTGAAAAATGTTATTACTGGACGGATGCAAAGTCTGCACAAGATTTCTGAAGGCTGGTTTTCAGGGACTATAACAGGAAGAAATTAGTAGTGTGCTCTAGTCTACAAGTCTGTCCTAAACACCCCTCTCTCACACACTCTCAGAATTGGAAGCAAGACCACAAGTCTATTTTGCAGCCAAGGCAGAAAGGGCATTTACAAACATATATAATAATTTGTCTAGGAGATCTAGATCTGGGGCTCTGAAATGAAAATGGAAATTGTAATTTCTAAGCAATCCTTAGTACAAACGTCTCTAAAAACTCCCCAAAGTATCTTGCCTTGTGTGTGGTGAACAGGGTTGGCTGGATTAAAATCTTTCTACAAGGAATCAATTTATTTTGCAGAGATTATTTTATAGTCCATTTTCTCCTACTAGACACTGCCTGCCTGTTCAAACCACCTCATAGCTGTTGTGTAGTAAACCTTATTTCACTTTTCCCTTTTAAACTCCCTTTTAACTTTTATTAATAGTTTAAGATAGTTTGGAAGTGATTGCAATTAACCCTGGGTAACCTGAATACTTCTGTCTAACAGGAGGCGACCTTAATCATTTTGATCACCAATTATTGCAGTTCCTTCACAAACATTACTTATTATACGAATTGCTTTGTGCCGTTTAGCATTCTAGCTCCTAGAGTTTTGGTTCATATCAAGGTTTCTTTTTGCTTCCTTTCTTTTCCACCAACAAGGAAGTAGCTCTTGAATTAGTTTCTATACTGGATCATTTAAAGCTTGTTTGATGAACTGGCTCAATTTTCACCAGCTTAAAGCCATAATCAAGGATTTGTCTTCAATGGAATGGAATAAGTGTAACGACTCACTCACTAATGTCATGGTACCCAGCAATTTTTGCAACTAGGAACCAATTTTTCAGAAGCCAAACCATTTATTTTGGTTGAAATGCTTCAAAATTTGAACAACAAGGACAAACTCAGTTTGTGGAACATGAGGGAGTTTTTCCTTGCCAGTGTTGCCCCTGGCTTCTTCACTGGAGGCTTGAATTTGGATTGTAAAGCTGTTTGTGTTAACGTCTGTTGTGAAAAATATTAAATCAATTTGACTTTATAGAAATAATTCAATAAAAAAATATTCAGGAGAATTAAACTGATGTAACATAATGCATCTTAAATGTTGGTTTAAAACTTCAACCATGTGAGGCTGCAGAGGGAAGTCAGGATGAAATAAATCTGAGTATCTGGACATCTGAAAAGAGAGGCTTTAAAGCGATTCTTAAATGCTGCATGGAACATTTACAAAAAGGAGTCAAATCAAACACTGGGAGTCCAGGTCAGCTTCGTCTTACCCCAAGAATTTGATGGGTTCATAAAGTGTTTGAATAATTTCTTTAGATTTATGAGATGTTATGATGTGCATCCAGTCTGCTG
This sequence comes from Hepsetus odoe, assembly GCA_017165825.1. NCBI lineage: Eukaryota > Metazoa > Chordata > Actinopteri > Characiformes > Hepsetidae > Hepsetus > Hepsetus odoe. The sequence goes on from CM029383.1 coordinate 18,394,739, forward strand.
ATACTTTTCCAACACTAACATCTCGGGAATATTAAACTTGGACGAACAACAGAGCTGACAGGAACAGCCAGCTCTGGTATTGTTCAATGGTTTAATGAGAAAAGCATGTCCCCGGTAGAACATAAAACCTTACATTCAAATAAAAGCTTTAATTATTCAGGTCTTATTTCAGATTAACCTTGCACATGGCTTTGAGTTGAGGATCGTTCACATTTGACTTAGGCAGTGAAACACTGAAAAGAAAGTGCAAAGAATGAATTGAATTTCATGTTCCTGTCAATCAAGACAACAGCCCAACACATTTCAGAGAGCAGACCAAAAAGGTTAAATGACTGCTTTTAAGGCTAATAGGTTAATGAAAGATGCAGTTGGCGTTATGGCTATGGTTCATTTTTTACTTCTCAATAATTATTAAAAGGACAATAAATCTCACATTGTCTTTGTTTCCAGCTTGTGCGATGAGAAAGTCAGTAACCGTATTTTTCATTCCTAATGGTGCTTTAATGTTACGCTGTTGTGAGATCTCCATTTATTAATGTAATTTTTGACACAGAAACATGTGCGTTTAATTCAACACAATGTAAATCATCCAGCAGTACAATCTTATCCTTCACGAAAAAAAAAACAAAAAGTCAATCACTGACTTACAGCTGGAGGAGAAACACGGAACCATTCATTTTAAAGGATTAATTGCACAGATCTTATGAAATTTCTGCAGTCTGACATGAAATGTTCTCTTCTAGAGAAACTTAGTGTCAGAACTGTTCACAGCAGTGGTGATAGAAACCAGAATGTAAGCACATGCTTAACACATCCCACAGATTAATCACTGATAGCAGTGGCATAAAACAATTACAAATATGCTGCTTTAAGTATTTAAGAAATTGAGTTATAACCGTTCAGAGATAAGCCTAATTCATTAATTGTAGAGGGGAACATGCAGAGCATCATAATACCAAATTAATCCTCAATTAACCATTTTGTACATCGTGTTTAAACCTCCCAGCACATTTGTAAATTGTGTAAATGGCACAATGACCCCTAGTTCTTTTCACCACTGTTAAGAAGGCAAGTTGGTCAGTGAGTAGGTTTGTCTGCAGTGTACCTTTTCGCAATGATTTACTGAGGACTATGAAGCATGAATCATGAAGCATCAAATTTGGTGGAATTGCGCATTTAAGTCTGCCTTGAGCAATTTCAATACCAATGGCGATGAACTATTAAAATTCCTTTGTAGTGCAGCATTTTAATGCAATCCTATGGATTAATAATTGTTTTTTGAGTTATGAGTAACTTACATTTATTTATTTTTAATCAACTCTGTAACATCTCTTCCTGCTCACCTGCTCTGCTGCACATGGGTCATCTAGCCTGTAATTCATACAGATAGAGAAGTCATTTGACTTCATTTGACAGATTTTCCCAATTGCCTCCAGTCAGTGCACTCAGCCAAGCCCAGTTGATTAATGTTACACTAGAGAAAAAATAGTTCAAGCAATACAGGTCTTCATTTTTACTTAAAAATTCAGATTTGTGAACGATACCTCGTCTTTGCAAAGCAGCACCTGCACTGAATCATTCACATTACAAATACACTCAACTACCTTTACAGATTAATGTGTTTAAGTTGTTAACTTAACAACAAAAGTGTACAAACCAGGGGAGAAAGTCCGTCTCTGAGACGGCCAAATGAAGTGTGTGTGTGTCTGTGGGTCAGGAGGTAGGCCTAAATGTTTTTCTGAGTCTGTAAGATTCATATGAAAGACATTTGCCGTTTATTTGGCCCACATTTGCCAGAAATATCAGAACTGAACACTAGAAGCTCATACAGTTGCATGCATTAGGACATAAGGCAAAAACCGATCCTAAATCACCACACCATGTAGATAAACACAGACAGTTTTCCTGACCAAAATCAGCCTAAAAAGCTCAATATATTCACGGTTTTTCCACCAGATGAAAGAAGTGTGGACATCCTGCTGGTGTAGATGATGTGAACAGAGTTTGCAGTCAGTCGGGCCACTGATGAGTGTCAGGAAGCATAAAGCAGGGCCGGTGTGTATGGCAGTCATTTCAGCCTTCACTTAACCTCAACGATCCCTGTACAGCTCCACTGGCACTCACCCACACCTTAGCACTGTAGGCCTGACTCATAATGCCAACAGCAACAGACCTTTCTACATGCGTCCCTATTTTTATTATCAGCGGCTCCTTCTACATTTTCCTCAAACCCATTAAATATTTATACTTACCTGACGTAACATTGCATCAGAACAAAAATAAAGGTTCTCAGTTTTGCCCTTACAATAAATGTAATGTGTCAGCCAAGACAGTTTAATGTGGTTAATGGCACTGCAAAAAAATTTTCAGCACAAACCAACATGCTTTTTTCGATGATTCATGTTTGAAAAATGCCAGGTGTAAATACACCCAGGATGTGCTTTGATCAGCTCATGTTCCAATCAGACCACACTGGAAATAAGAATGAACTCATTCAGCACCAGCGTAAATGACACATGTTCCTATATCTGAGGGTTAGGGTTAGGGTCCCTGAGCAAGACCCTTAACCCTGAGTTGCTCCAGGGGGACTGTCCCTGTAATTAGGACATGGAATCTGCATTGAACCTGGGACCTCTTGAGCCATAGGTCCATAGGCAAGTATCCTACCACTAGACCACCACCACAATTTCCATTACTTCCATTAAATGTGTAGCTCCAGCCTGAAAATGAAGTAGCAAACCTCAAAAATCAAATACATCAACATTTTAGAGAGAAGCCTTAGAGGCTTACCAGTATCATTTCAAAGTATCAGCTACACTCAATCCAGTAAAACAAGCTGCTTCTGTAGTAAAAATTTACCTGTAATTTCATCCCCAATGTAAGAACTAACATTGCCTAACAGGCACATCGTTTAGTGCATTAAGACATTGTAGAACAGTACAGTGGAAACAACATCTACCAACCGCATGATAAAAGTGCTTCTAACAAGACAAGCAGAACATTATGGGGACACCACTCATGGCACAAAGCGATTGAGACTAAGCTAAATCCCCTTGGAGGGAAACGGTGAACTGACTGAAGCAAAGGAAACAGTGGAGGAGCCACTTGGTGAACACAATAGAGAGGGATTGAGTATCTCCAGAGGCAAAGTGAAGATTGAGGAACAATCTATTTGGACGTGCTGGTAATGGGCCTCTTCAGTCAATGGCCCTGTCCCACAGATTACAGAACAAAGGGATTCTTTTAAGCAACCTGACATGTTTAAAGTATCCTGGCATCGGCTGTGTAGCTTGATCCATAGAAGGTCAAGTGACAGCTTGGTGAATGAAGAAACCTGAATGTGGTACATCATTTCACAAGGCCGGGACTTCACTACAAAGGTATAAATGCAAAATAAATATTCACTGCTTACTGTACACAGTGTGTGTGTGTGTGTGTGTGAGCAAAGAAAAGAAATTTCAATAATTTCACTAAACCTCACCAATCAACACACTTACAAATAAAATCCCATTCAACTGTTCTTATTTACACTATGAAGTGTTTCAGCCAAGACTGCCTTTCAATGAGGCACAACACAGAGCAGCCAAATAGAAGTCATTAAGAACCATCAGTCTCGCAGGCCCAGTGACAAAAACCAGCATGTCTAATTCTACCAGAAAAAAGAGGTTAGTCATGGATATACTGACTTTTTAAACAAAACAGATGTATTAACGCTGGGTATTTTGGCAATTTTGCTTCAAATAATTTTTTTTAAAGCTTTAAGATTGTGTAGTAGCCAATAGATTGTCTTGGTCAAATCTTTTCCCAATTTTAACCAACTGTTTAAAAAAAAAAAGATTGCCATAGTAATGGGCAGGCTGACGGACAGGGTTAGACAGCAGTCTCGGTGGACGATGTTTGCTGATGATATTGTGATCTGCAGTGAGAGTAGGGAGCAGCTTGAGGAGAGCCTGGAGAGATGGAGAGATGCTCTAGAGAGTATGAACAAAATGGAGGAAAGTAGAGTGGTAAGGATGCAGGGAGTAGAGATAAAGGTGGAGGAACTTAAATACTTAGGATCAACAGTTCACAGTAATGACGGTAATGTGGAAGAGGGGTGAAGAAGAGAGTGCAGGCAGGTTGGAATGGGTGGAGAAGAGTGGCTGAGTGATTTGTGACAGACGGGTACCAGCAAGAGTGAAAGGGAATGGGTTTACAGACAGTAGTGAGACATGCAGGTGGTTCGATGAAGGAGGAAGAGGATGCAGAGGACAGGAAGAAATGGAAACAGATGATGCTAAACGAGTCGCCAAAAGTGTGTGTGCATGTATGTGTGTGTGTGTATATATATATATATATATATATATATATATATATATATATATATATATATATATATATATAACCTGATAAATGCAAAAAAAATGAACTGATGTTTGACCTTTTCAAATCTTTTTATACACATGTTGGTAAACACATAGCACAGTGTGAAAAGCCAGAGCATTAATAGAGAATATACAAGGTTTGTCTATCAAATCTATATTTACAAATCAAACTGGTAAGAAAGGACATCACAGAATGAGGATTCTAAAACAGACTTTGCTTAAACAAAAAGGAGCGTGGGGAACTTTTTTTAGAAATAGGATGAACCACCACATACTCTAAATGTTCTTAACCATTTAGTTGTTACTACCAGCTAAAAAACTGTATTTAGAAAGAATTTAGCCCAGAAGAAGAGGAAAGTAAATAATGAACTACATGAATTGAAGAAACGAAACCATTGTCTGTCCAGCGAGACTGTTTAGAGGCTTGCTACTGGGTGCAGCATCGTTCTCCCAAGTGTGAAGTGGAGCTTTCTGTTAGCACCCTGCAGTATGAATAGCCCAGTCAGACAGCCTGTTGAGAAGTAAAAAAAAAAGAAAAGAAAGAAAAAAAAAAAAAAAAAAAAAAAAAAAAAAAAACCACCACCCCAGAGTGTGGCGCCTAGAAAAGTGCTCAAAGATCCACAATCTTGTTATCCCAATCACTTTTCCAAAGAAAAGATGCAGCTCAGGCTTGGAATGGCCTGGCCACTGTCAGTTTAATCAGGAGGTTAGACGAATCACAGCATGGGATCAGCTGCTGCTGACATTAACGGTTCTGTTTTTAAAGGGCCTAAACCCTGGGAGCTCCCATCCGCAAGCGCTCGATTTCCTCTTATTCTCAAGCAACATACAGTTCCACTGAAACCGGATACTTTCACTGCGCTGTTTGAGCCAGATTATTAAATTCAACTACCAATTATCTTCATTTTCTGGGAAATAAAAAAAAAAAAAAAAAACAAAAAAAGGAGACAGCAACATCAGCTTCCACATTTGAGGTAGCTTGGCCTGCAATCGGTTTGGACAGGTGGATAAGGAACACAAGGGTAGTTGCTTCAAGTGCCAAGTCAAGCTGGAACACAAGCTCGAGGACACCATGAGAGGAAAGGGGAGTTAATGAGGCCTTACTCAGCTCAGACTCTACATTAATGGTTTTACTGAATAGCAGAAGTCAAGTTATACATTGGCACCCAAGCAGGCCTGTAATTTGCTACACTGAGTCACTGTCTCTCCTCAGTAGAGGAGCCAGCCCACACAGCTAAAGGACACAGTGTTGACTGGTGTGCTATTGTAGTCTGCTGAATGGGACGATTAAGTGATGATTCAGGTTTAAAAAGAATCAAAAAGAAAGCAGCCCCTGAGGATGTACCTGTTTACATTCAGTTTAACAGTACAGAGCTGCTGCTAGGGCTGTCCCTGACTAAGGGTTTTTGTTGTTGGCCAAATGGCAGCCAATCAGACAAAGAGCCAAAACACACAGTAACAGAAAACACTAGGTGTTTATCTAGGCATGGTAGTGTGGACATTACACTATATCGCAAATTTAAGTGGAACGTCTCATTTATGGCATTTCTTTGAGTCAGCCTTTGATTGCCAGGGAAATAGATGTGATTTTCGTTTCAATTTCCTGCATTTTTGTTCACACTCACTCACTCACTCATTTTCATAGCTGCTAAATAAATAAATAATTAAAGGTGCAGGGGGTACTGGATCCTATCCCAGCTATCACAGGGTAAAAAGGCGGGGCACACCCTGTATAGGTCACAAGTCCATCGCAGGGCAGGTGCGCACACACACGCGCGCACACACACTATGGCCAATTTAGCATCTCAGATTCGCCTCCTATGATGAAGGGAGGAAATCTGAGTTCCTGGAGGAACCCTATGCAGACAGGGGGAGAATACGTAAACTCCACACAGAAAGGTCCCGGAACCTCCTGACTGGGAATTGAACAAAGGACCTTCTTGCTGTGAAGAAACAGTGCTACCAACTGCCCACTGTGCCTCCCATTCTTTTTCTGCAGCTACAAAAAAATAAGTCCATGCCTGAAGCAAACAAACTTTCTGACTAGCTTTCTTGCTGTTGGTATAAGCTGCAAGTAAGAAACATCACAGCACTGGTGTGTTTCATCACATGAAACCAGATTCATGAAAAAAAAAATTCAGAATAGGATTTTGTAGTGTGTACAAGCGATCTTGAAAGCTAATGACTATGAAAAGAGAATTGTGGTAATGTTTGGCACTTTGCAGATGTTAAGGGTAACAAGGCTGGACACCTTGGATACCTTCCAGAAACGTATTCATAGAGAGTTTTCCTTGATGGAAATAATTACAGGGTCTGATTATCACCTTCTCCCCAACAAAAGTATGTTGGAATAGCAGCTATTTATGGTTGTAATACCTTTTGAGACCAGCTGAAAGAATTCTTGATATCACTAGCTCGACAAATGAGCTTGAAAACATGGCAAAGCAAAAGAATCCTGTTTCATTCATAATATAAAAGGTAACCAATGGTCACCAATAGTACTACTAGCTTAAATAACTGCAGGCAGTGGGCATCAAGTAAACAGCCTGAGAACACAGACACGTTGCTACTGCTAACTCTGAGAGCAGTGAACAACAACTCTGCTGTAAATGCATTTGTTCCAAGCCAAGTGAAACAACGGACAGAATGTTGTGGAGAAAATCCACATGAATTGATCAAAATGAATAAATGACTAAATAAGCAAATAAGGTCTCTGTTGATGTAAAAAAAAAAAAAAATAAATGTGAAAGCTTAAATCTGTAAAAAAAATAACAAAATTAAAAATAATGATATTATTTTTATTATTAATTCCCTGTACACGCTCTGAGGGGTATAAAAACACTAACTATTCAATAACACAGTGTCACACTCAAGACCATAACTGCCCCCCAGGCGCTCTTCAATAGGCGAAAGGACCTGCTCCCCCTAGTCGTTTCTCAAGTTTTTGAATCCACAAGGAGATTATGGGCTCAAAACACTAACTCAACTAAATAAACACAGAAATGGAGTCTACACCACAAAAGCTGTTTCCGTTGATTAGAAATAAATGGCCATCAGCTGTTTGGTATTAGAGTTTCATAAAGGTCAAGGCAAAGATGGAAATGACCTGAAATAAAACAAGTCTAACACTGGCAGTCAGAAACCCTCGAAGTGTGCCTGCTTTGAACAGAGATGCCCTACTGGACTTCATCATCTGGGTTCTATTAATTGGTCGGTGAAAGGGCTGCTTACAGAACCCATGTGTTGCAGGGGACTCAAGTGAAACCTGAGAGAACTGAGGTGGAAAAGGCAGCTTATGGGGATAGTCTAGGCAAACAGCAAGAGCCACTTCTGACTGCTGAGCAGTGATCTGTGGTTCACAACCGAAATTTCACCCTGGGAATCTGGCAAGGGATTATGAAAAGATGCAAGATGTGTGTGGGGTATGAGTCAATGTGCCTTGACTGAAATCGCAGGGGGTTGTAAACATCGTGTCATCAGATGTGGATAGAGAACAGAGAAAGTGAGTGGAAGAGAGAGAAAAGCAAAGAAAGAATGAGATACACACAAGGAGAAAGAGAGACAGAGAGGCACAAAAAGACAGAAATATGGATAAACACAAAGGAAGAGACAAAAAGATATAGGCATACAGAGACAAACAGGAAAATGAAGAAAAAGGAAATTTAGAGGGGAAAGAATGAGAAAAGGAGAGAAACACAGAGAGACAGACCACCAGCTTGAGATTTTGGGAGAGAAATCAAAACCTAAAGCAAGCAAGCTCAAAATATAAGCCACAAATGATTGCAGAGTAATTAAAAGCAGATGCCACTGTTGAGCTTTCTTTTTACTCACCACACACATACTCTCCCAGTTTCCGTTCTTTTTGTTTGAATCAGTCATTTATATTTCTTAAATCACATTCAGTTCCACCATGTCCAGCCAACCATGGAAAACTAATAACAAAAAAAAGGTCTAATTATAATCCTGCTGATGTCAGTCATTTTGTGGTCTGGTTACATGACACTAATTTAGCTGAGGAGTGCAACAGTATACCATTATATTCCCTCACACACACCCAAACACATACACGAACGTGCCATCATTGGAGTGGTTTCATAATAAATAAATAAATAAATAAATAAATAAATAACCCGCAGCATCTTGACTTTCCGTGTCCTGTACCCACACAAATATCTGCACATTATCTGACCATGTTGATCATCAATGCAGCTGTCAGCATCTCCATTACTGCCTTTACAGTACCAGTATGTCTGTCAAACCTGGGCTTTGGCTGCAACACTGAGCCGATTCATCTGCTGCAAGATGCTATCAGTTGTCTGCAGGCTAATGGCATTTTCACTAAACACAAAACCCCTGATGCTATCTCCAACAAGAAGTAGGGAGAACCCTCATCGTCAAGGTGGCTTACTGAAGGTAATTTCATCCCAATGGCTGGGTTAAAACAACAGTGTCCATATGGTAAACACAGGGCCTTGCCTTGAAGTTGGTGCAAGGTAAAAATGAGGAAAAGGCCTCTATAAATGGAAGCGTATATATATATATATTCCAGAATTATATAATAATACACTAAGATATGCATGCAAGTATTGAAATATTTGCAATAATACTAAATTAATAACAAAAAAACTTTTTTCTGGACACAACAGCGTTTTGGTCCATAGTTCTTCAGCATATCAAAGAGAGCATAAAACATCAAAAGCCGTTCCAGTGGTATCCTCTGATCTGCTGGCTGTGCAACCCTCTCCTACATTCCTTCTCTAGCCTCCATCACCAAACTATGATTAGCAAAGCATCTGTGCTGAGAACAGCAGACTTTGTTTAAGGGCTTATTAAAACCTCTGCTACTCGCATGTCACTTCCGGCTAAAACCATTTTAACTACCCTGTGAGAAAACACTTAAATTATGAGGTGAGAGGAGTCTGGAGCAACATATGAGAAACTTTTAGAATCTTAACATCATAGTGACCGTTTTAAACACATTCCTGGGTGACATAATTAAGAGCACTTCTTTATAAAAACGGAAGGTTTTGTCCCTCACTTTTGCTAAATCTGTCAACATCAAAAGCAAGAGCACACGTGTTTGGATCCAGAGCCATTTGTTATAATTAACTTAGAAAGGAAGTTGAAAAGAGCCCAAGGCACCAAGAGGGGGGGGGAAGAAAAAAGAAAAGAAAAAAAAAAAAAAAAAAAAACAAATCTGCCCATGTTGGATGCAGTTACACACTCGGGGAACTATGCACCATCCAACCTAAGACAGTGTCCTGCATTTGTTTATGGGCTAAATTAACAGCAGACTGCAGAACGTTGCCTAATGGCTCATTAGAGGACCAAGCGGCACCTCAAAACATCTCTACACCACATGTGGAAAATCAAAAATGGATGCAAATGGCCATTTAGATCAAGCATAAACCATGAAATTAAAAAACACATTAAATAAGACAAATGCTGATAAAATCATGCATTACATAACTGAGTGGAGGAAAAAATAAAAACCTTCCATATATAAAAACTATTTAAAGGGCATGTATTTTTCATGTGCGCTTTTATTTTACTTGTAATTGCGGCTGTCGTTTACTGTGCTAGTGCTAAAAACGGATATGAACATATCATATCAGAATCAGAAAAATAACATGCCTAATCTACTGCGCCTCTCCAACAGTACTTTGCAGAACCATTTGATTCAATTAGAATTCTTTGGTAAATTATTCAATACACAGAATCTCAACTTTCACCATTATTCAATTACATTACTTTAGTCAGATTAAAAATTACTTACACATAGGGAGTTTGTGGTTAACCAATCGCCTTACCAGTAGGTTGCCCTGAGGTACCCTTGCGCAAAGCACTGTCCCTGTCACTGCTTCCAGGGCACTTTCATAGCTGCCCCCTGCTGCACGGTGTTTGTGTGCATGGGTTAAATGCCAAGGTCCAATTTCATGTGGTTCACGGTGTGCTGTGCTGTGACGCGACGCGACCTCGCACTGTCAAGAACAGCCACTTTCACTTATCTCCATTCCATCCGGTGATCATGTCTATAGACCGTGAGAGGAAACCCACGCAGACCTGTGGAGAACATGAAAACTCCACAGAAAAAGACCCAAGCTGTCCAAGCCAGAACCTCCTTGCTGTGAGGCAATAGCACCATTTTAAATGATTTATATGGAAACTGTCAATTAAAAGTGGTTCATTATGGTATCTTATCTTAAAAGGGACTAGATAGACTGAGGAGGGATTTAAAGCATTAACGCTTCTTTGTTAAAATATATACATCTGATTTGGTACCAATGACGGACAAAGTACAAATTATTCATTGCTAAACAAAGTTTTGGCAAACAGCATTCATCTTCAGTCAATGGCTGTACTTTTAAATGTGTTGAATAAAACCCTTCGAAGCAAGTGTCAGCAGCTTGTAAAGGATTTCCAAGTTTATTAAACCAAGAAAATCTCGAAGTCGAGGGTAAAAAAGCTGGACTCTTCAAACATATTTCAAATCCCAAGAATATACACACAAAAGTATTCACAAACATTGCATTATTCCTTCAAACCCCTCCAAAAGCGAATGAAGAATCACTCACACACTGAGCCATCAGTAACATCTTAGGACGTGTTGAGACGTTACAATAGTGTTTAAAAGAGTTCACTTTAAGTTCAGCAGAAACAAACCATATCCGCCCCAATGCTTAACGCCACGACCACAAAAGTTAAACAAAAAATATTTCAAACTCTGTCAGTGCTGAACGTAATTGGAGGCCATTTTGAGCACATTCCTTGCTGAGAGCGAGGAGTCCAAACACTCACTCTTCAGTTATCACTTTCTATGCTGTTTGCAACACACCGGAGCTGTGTTCAGACCCCTCCCCTGCCAACATGCCTCCTGGGCCAGAGCACAAGGCCTCAGTACCATGTGATAGAATGAACATCTCTCAGATGAACACCTGGACCGCTGAGCCTCAGCCTGGTGCGGACAGATATGTGATGGACGCACATGAAAGCCCCTCTGTGCTCCATCTGTCTCTGGCTGACTTCCATAATCCACTTCACCTCTCCAAAAGCCACAGTACACGATCCTCTACACATCCTTGATTTAATTAATAGTACATCGTAGAACCATTTGATTCAATTATGGCTCTTTACTAAATGATTCAATGCAGAGAATCTCAGCTTTAACCATGATTTGATTAATCTGGCAAGATGGATGAGTTGTATTTATGTTGAGGGTGATAGCCAAGTGTCTCCCCAATTTGTCCAATTTTACCCACTTGCTAGACCTCCCTTACCACACAGCAGTCAGTGCATCAGTACGAAGTGAACGTGAACATTTGCACACAGCATATCTTGACATGATCACAACTTTTGCAGTCATTTTTGTTCCTTCACAACAACACAGTGTAAACTGGTAACATTTCATCTATTCAGCTGAACAAAAACATATGAATAAAAGAAAAGAAAACTAAGGACAAACTAAGGAATTGATGCTTTAGCAGCTTTAGAGTGCAGCAATGAGGAATATTGATTTGGTGTTTGTCAACAACATTAGGGGGCTTCAGTGAGTACTGCGTGTTTAATTGAGCCTCATCAACTGAGAGCCAATAATATTTGTATTATGCAAGAATATCTAATCAGACTTTTGTAGATGAATATAATGATTACTGAATGCAAATGTTATTGCAACGAATACAACTGCACTCTTACATTTATCCATTTCAGTCAAGCCAAGGTGTTGCTAAGGAGTTTCTTGAGATCATGCAAATAAGCTTCAAGAGCAAGTAATTACAATTTTCTTCATTTATCCTGATAATGTGAAGAGAAAGGCTCAACTCTTGAGATTTTTTATTATGGAACAGTTCTTTTTTCTTTCCCCCCCCAACCTGTTTGTATATATTTATTCTTGGCAGAAAACAAAAAAAGGCAAACGCATGCAGACTAACCATTCATTCAAAGTAATCTCATTATAAAGATAAGCCTTGATAAAATATAGTAAAACATATTCCTAATGGCCAAAGAAATCACAAATCCTGAGAATGGCAGTAACACCCATTTTCATCTTGCTACAATTATTAAACAGCTGCCAAAAAAGATCTCATAAAGCATATCTTTGCATCAAAGTCGTCTATCAAGCACCCACGTTTCCCTTTCATGTGTTAAACAATCTGGGTCAAGTGGACGTTTGTTCCTTTTAAAATCTTTTTTTTTTTTTAAACTGATTCTGAACTCTTGCTTTTATCCTCATTTAGAAGTTACACCCATGAACCACACCATCATTCCCCTTGCCTTGGAAAAGATTACCTACTCACTCACACACACACACACACCTTTTGATTAGCATCTTACAAGGCATCTGATTAAAGACAAACTTCTTTGAAAAAGCCTAAAATACACTTTCCTCTCACCTCTTGTGTATTTCTGGACATATCTGACCCGTTTTCTGGGTCTTTTGCCCAGCGGGATGTTTGCCATTAAACTTTAAGCACTGCAAGTATCCTGTAATTAGTTCTTTAAACCATACTAACATAGATTGGAGTTAACATGAGACAACATATAGACCCACATTTTACATCAAGCCAGAGTCCAAGTATTTTGCAAAACAACCTTGCAAAAAAAAAAAAATATCATTTATAGGCCAAAGCGATTACATTTGCAGCCAGAACGCCATCACACCAAATATTTCGGTGTCATTAACTGAGAAAATGAGGCCAAAAAAATGATGCTAGTGTTTGTGAGATTTCTTGCTGATGTATTGGGATAATAATCGTTATAAATTATGTTGGACTCGAGTCGAGTTTCCATTGTGAACCACAAACGAACAAATCCGAGTGGGAGACACTGTATTAAAGCCCCTTCCCCCCTCCCTCGTCCAAAAACAAGCCTTTACAATCTCATGCTACAAATCTTTCCCAGGAACAAAATGTTATATGCCTTACAAAAGTGTTCAATTCCCTTGTCTGCACTCTGACTCGTTATGAGGTCACCTTTTATTTTTAATGACTGGCACCTTAAATCAATTTATTTGTGTTAGTGAGTTTTATTTGCTATTTAATCAAGAAAAAAAAAGACCATTGATTTTGTAATTTTGCCCAAAGAGCATTCTAATGAAAATGTAAAATATTCTTATAAGCACAAGCTCAGTGTACACTGTTGGATCAACTGTATGGAAATGGAGGTCATCCCATCCAGGCACTGTTTAGACAAGGTCATCTCCAAAACTTAAAAAATATGACTTTTGAGGCATGCTACTTTGAAAGACCTACTGGTCTCAAATGATTGTGAAGAAACCATTACTGGAAAAAAAAACACAGGAAACGAGGCTACTTTCAAGCACGCCAAGAATATGCATGGCTCCAAATGTGTTTATCATACTAGGTCTTATGCAGAATTTAAAAAACACTCAAAATACATCAGAATAGCCTTCACGTTAGTAGGCCATGCCAGTGTTGGACATGCAATCCCATTTTCCAACACAAGGCAAACAGATTCACATTTCCTTCATTCTAGCAGTACATGCTCTGCTGTGGTTTTGTATTAAAAAAAAAAAATTACTACAGGCAGTCCTGGTGGCTACCAAGCTACTGACCTTCCAGATGGAACACAATAAATACAGTCAGTTTGTAAATCTCAAGCCATTTGCTGTATCAATAATCCTTTATTTATTTATTTATAATCCCACGAATGGGAAATTCGCTCTCTGCATTTCACCCATACACACATGTGCAACAGTGGGCTGCTATTGAAAGCGCCCGGGGAGCAGTGATTGGGACGACACCTTGCTCAAGGGTACCTCAGGGCAACCTACTGGGAAGGGGTTCGAACCCCCGATCCTCCGATCATGTGGCTGATGCCCTAACCACTAGGCCACCGCTGCCCTAATGAAATGAAAGTGCATCAACAGTCTTTCACACCCCCTCCTGAGAGCATGCATAGAAGAGTTCATGAAGAAGAGCGCCAATGTTTGTGTATCAAAAGAATCTGGATGATATTCTGACAACCATTGCCTTCTGCCTGTCAGATTACCATTATAACCAGACAGCTGTGGGTCATTTCTGCTGTCGTCACTTTCAGCATTAAAAAGGATGATAACATCACAACTCCCACAATCTCTACTGCTGCCTTTAATCTACCTGGCAGGCTCTCCAGCTCAAACATCTGTTGCTATTATCTGGACATCTTACCAGTTTGCCAGGTGCAGTCTTTAGGCCATTTGGGTTTTGACTAATTTCTATGCACACATCTCAAAGGACAGAAAAATATATTAGAGAGGCCTGCGACATGTAACCATCAAATCCTGCTTGCTGTAACATCAGGACGGAATGTTTTTGGTCAGAAAAATGCATCCGAAAATCATATAAAAGCATTTTGGACTAGTCAAAAGGGCTCCGGGTGGAGGCAGTACGTAAAAATTGAGAGGTTTATAAGAGGAGGGGAAAAAGTCTCCAAAAAAATAATAAAATATGCTCACTGTTGATTCAGGTTGATCCCTGGCTCCACTCAGTTCTGAAGGCTTTAGAGAGTTTATTCGTGGGCTAGCACTGGGTGGCCCTTGGAAAAATGTCACTTTATGGGTTTAACATGGAGCCTGGATGAATTGGGGTCCTTAAACTGTCAGAGAAAATCTTCAAGAGCTGGAGTCAGCAAAAATTCCACCGGCATGAGCCATCCAACAACAAACCATTTAGAAAAAAGAGCAAAGGAAAAAACACCACACTAGAACATGTTTGGCGCACTCCATCCTAGCTGTCAGTCACTCTGTTAAGTATACGCCGGACATAAAATGTGAGGCGTCATAAACACTGGTGACGGACGCAAATGTACTAAGTTTGAGAAAACTGCCGAGCAAGAAGGGAGGACCAGACCTTGGTGGAGAGACAAGTCCTGCAGCGAAGTTCCAGGAAAGTGCTTATAAATCCACAGTACCGGTTGCTTCTTAGATGAAAATCTATGACGTGCTGCATTATTCATCCCAATCAAGGTCCCAACTCCCACAAAAGACAAAATGATCAATCAAGGCCAGTCAGTTATATTAAAACAACATCCTCTGCGCTTGTAAGCAGGCAGTAAGTTCTTCCAAGTTCCCATCCAAGGCGTCTTGTTTCCGTGCTCAGCCCACTAATACACCCCCCCGTCCCAAGCCTCATCTCTTCATTAAGGCTTCTTTCAGCGCTCCCCACATGCGGCAGATTATCTAATGACGTGCCGCTGAGATCTCATTTCCACCAGGGACCTCTGCGTGGTGCAGAACATTTCTTCACCAACCTCAGGTATGCTTCATAGACGCCCTCACTTCATGGAGGATGATTCAGCTCTTTGGTGCCAACCTTGGCGTGCAGATGCATGGGGGGGGAAAAAGCACACTCCGAATGTTGCCTTGTTTTGATAGAGATTCTTTGGTTCAATCCCAGGGTTTAATAACATTAGAAAAACATATTTCCATTTCATACACAACCGCTGACCACAGCCCTCTTAACTGCAGTCTTCTGGAAGCCTACTGGTTGGAAATCAAGTAATGCCTTTCATCACCCTCACATCTCTTTCCAGGGACAGCGTGAGGAGCTTTATAAGCAATAAGCAGTAATGTCCTTTACTGACCAGTGCTCTCTACGGTAGAAATCCATTCATGCACTTTCAAACTCACACACAAATCAGAGGTGGATAAATGCTGCAGTCTAAAAGTCTGAGTTCAGAGTGCACGGTGTACTGCAGTCCCTTTGTGTTTAACAGTTTTCCATAAGATGCAAATTAACTCTTAGTTGAATGTACTATATTCAGTTAAAGGACCTATATAATAAACCCAATCGATCCCTTTTCTTTTCCAGATAAATGGGGTTGATGTGTAAGCACGGTCTTAAAAAACTTGCCTCTACTCCTCAGCACAACAATCCATATATACAAACATAAAATCCCATTTTAAACTGATTATACCATAAGACCCAACACCACCAATATTCATCGATTATTAAGCTCACAGCACAAGTCAGCCTTAAGCACAGCAGTAAAAATAAAAAGTAAAAATTGTATTAAAAAGGTTTTACAGCTGCTCTCAGTGAATTAAAACAACCTGGAAGTGGACTTCAGTGAGAATAAATGGTAAACTCTTTACATCTGATCATAAACCTAACCCTAATGTCCATAGATAATATAAAAATAATGCTAAAATCCAACCTTGGTCAAAACTTTCACCAAAAACCTAAACCTCAGCTCTAACACTGCAAGAAAATGGAATTTTTCTTTTGCTGCCAAATTTGCAAGCAATTTCCACATCTGTCAAAAATGTATGGGGGACTGAGTATGTATGATGCTTCACCAATTGTGTGTTCGTATTCATCAAATTATTGGAGTCTAGTCATGGTCCTAGTCCTGGACCACATTTGAATCTGAATAATCAGTTGAAAGGAGGACATAACCCATGACTAAGCTTAGACCCAGTCAAAGCAAACAAACAAACCAAAAAAAGTAATAATGTAGAATCAAGAGATTTACACCCCAAATTAAAACTCAACACACACTCTCATCCACAGCTCATAGTAAAGAGCCATTTTATTCGACTTGTTTAGCACCAGCTTGCAATTTACTTTGAAAAGAAACAATATTCAAAATATTTTATGTCCATCTTTCCCTGCTCATTTTCAGTGTCCCAGCTGCCCTCATGGCCTCCTCAGAGGGCACTTTGATGTATAATCCCTTATTTATATACTTTATAAAACTTGCCCATGCATTACATTTCATATCATAAAGGAGGCTCACATTTATCGATGAGACCATTCCCATGGCTAAGTTACTATATCCAAATGGTCTTAAAGGATCAACTGCCCTCTCAATGGCTTTCTACTGCAAAGCCTCCACAGTGGCCTCGGGCATCCGGCTCTTTGAAGATTTCCCCCTGCCCTGGTTAACACTGGATTAACAGAGTGAACTCTGGCTAACTCTTCAGCCATGTCCACTTCTTCTCTGTTTGCTTCAGTGCACAGCTCCGCAACAGCAGGGCTGGGGAAGGGGTCAGGCAGGCGCCATCGAATAGGACAACATGCACTTTTTTCCTTCTTTGTTCCATCACTCCATAAGCAGTGTGGCAACTTGCTCCTTCATAAATCAGACCAAAGTGGCCCTGGTTGGCCTTGCCTTGGGCCAGCCAGGACCTGCTTTTCTAGACCAGTATGGAGGATTTTCATTTGAACTGTAAATATCCCCCAGATGTGCTCCTTCCAGGCCCCAGCAGACCTGTTGTTATACTTCTAAACTGATTTGATCATTGCGTTAGCAAGGAGGACCCACTGGGATCCACCATACATCTATCACTCGACTGACTTGCAGTTATTGTTCGCATTCATCTTGCATTAGAAACATACACCCCACTCATAATTCCATCCACTGTTTGACAACAAAGTGACCAAGTCTTAATTTCTTTATTCACAGCCAAGTCTTTAAGCCTCCCTCACTATAAACTTCGGTCACCTCCTGCCTCATTTAACGATCAGAGAAACCCAAAAAACACAAAACATGCAAAACCCTTCCATTAAGAAGGGGAGGACTTAATGTAAAATGTTACATTCACATTTCAAAAATAACCCCCTCCTTTTAACAAAGGCCCACCTTTGTTTGGCTGCAAGAGAATTGCCTGTGGGTTCAAGGCCTGTTATTAGCAAGTGAACTGATTAACATGCCAATGGGCCCACTCGAATATCCATCCACCTTTCTTGGGGAGGGGGCAAGCAGTGGGCACCAAAGGAGTTCAACCTCCTGCGGTGGGCCACAAAGTCACCCCCCATGGTTCTTTAACTCAAAGCAATGATCTGGCAGTGGCCCATTCACAGAGACATTCACACATTTATCTGCTGATAAGTCTACCAAACACCCTTTGAGCAACCATTGCAGGGTTTTTTTTTTTTTAAGGCTCGGTGCCAGACTAAAGACCTTGCTGGACTGTTAACCGGCTGAGCCATTTCACTGTACCCTGTCAAAGCTTTCAGGTACAAGACAAAGGTCAGCAGGAGAGGGTAATAAAAGGGTTAGAAGAGGAGCTCCATGGCTTCATCTGGGAACCCCACACCCCTACCAAATGGCAGTACCTGAGCTCAACAGGAAACCTCTCCATGGGGAGGTAAGTGAATTACCAAAAGAGGTGAGAGAGATCACTTTCAGCCTCCTGCTGAAGAATGCGGCACAGAAAACAGGCCAAATTTGGGCTTTAACAAGACACCCCAGAATGACCAGAGTGATATACATTAAAACTTCACCAAGGCAGAGTTGCTGCACTTTTCTCATCATCACCAAGCAGACACCCAGATGAGAAACAAAGAGAAGATACTCATGGAGCTGATGAAGGTTCTGCAACTTTTCAAAGTTTTGTGACTTCCTCTACACGTCCCCCCATCAGAACTGCTCCCAGAGTGCGGCAGGATCTATGAAGGAAACACTTACCTGCGCTCCCCAAAGTGGCCAAGACGCACAGAGCCGGGATGAAGCTCTCCAAGCAACGAATCCAAGCTCGGCGCGTAATCCTGTCTCTCCGCATCCTCGCAGGGAATAAAGCAGGTGATGGGAGGAAAAGACTACAGACAGCACATCCGAGATCCACACAGGTAGACTGGGTCCTCTGCGAGGTCAGAAAACTTCAGAGAGTGACTGAAAGCAGTGTGGGAGTGAGGAGCGCAGGTTGAGCTGCAGTCTGAGTCTGAGTCTCAGGTGAGCAGAAGCTGGACTTGGCGGCTGCTCGTCAGAATAAGAGCGCGTTTCATTCCGCGCCGTCTCCTCCGCTCCTCGCTGATCCCGCAGTGTCCCGCTGGAAGACTGAGCCGAGAGCTGCTCATGACGTGGGACGGGTCTCTCCCCAGGGAGGGAAGCGGGAGAAACTGGACACTTCATAGGCTGAAGAACAAGCGCCCCCTAGAGGCCACCCGGTAAACTGGCTTTAAAATTAGATGAGGAAACCACTAATAAACACACAAGAAAAACACACTTTCAAGTTTCAACGCCCCAAAAAGACAGTCTTAAGTCAAAAGAAATATTTGTGACCTTTATTTATATAACTTCTTTCCAGGGGAAATATAATGCTTTCTATATAATTTCTATATGTATCTATGTAAGCCATTTCATGTCATCTAATATTTTAGAAGCATGCACACACAGATGTATATACACACTTGTCTGAGTTATTGTTGAAGATGTGAAGCAGTTTCCCCTCAGGAAGTCTTTCTGATTAAGAACAGCTAATTGGCTAAATTGAAGCCATGTTCCACGTGGAATACTTCTACCAGGCTGTTTTACCTCCAAACATGGTGCATGTTCAAGAGTAAACTAGACACGACACACTTTTGACAGTTTATTTTGGTAAAGTAATGCGCGCACACACACAGAGCGCTTTGCAGCCATCCAAGTATCAAGGCCTGAATTCTAGTGTCCACATTGAGCTTCTCATGGATGAATCACCGTCGACATGAGAATTTAGTCCTTGGCTAATCTGCCTCCAGGAAACGAGCCCAGTGAGTCTGCATCAGGCATGATCTTGAAAATAAAACTTTGATTGGTCCAAACATCTAACTGGCATTAAAGCTTACACTCCTTTTCTCACTGTTAATGAGCTCTTAATGTGCAAATGGTTCAAGAGTCTCAACAAAATAAACAGTCCATGTATAAAAAAAAAAAAAAAAAAAAAAAAAAAAAGTAGTACAGGATGAAGCATATAGTAAATTCAAACGAGTTGGTCTTAAATCAGTACAAAAGGAAACCATGACGTTTAGGCGTATTGAAGTGCAGTCATGCCATCAAGACAAGTTGACAGATTCATGCAACGTATCAAAAACAGAATAAATGAAGTAAAAATAACTTAACTGTTTACTCATTTTAAACGTGTTCCCTTAAAAAGGTGGAGGTACAAGAGCACAAAAATGCACATTTCCTAAATTAATATTTTTGAGGTTCTTGAAATAATGTAAATAATTAATGAAACTTGAGAAGGACACAAATGTAACAAATATATAAAAGTAATCTGACATATAAAAAGTGATTTATCATTTATTGTACTTTAGTAAAAACGTTTTCAATCATTATTCAAGGCATCATATGGAACAGAAATAGTTTGTGGTAGCCAAAAGATGTTACATTCATTTCAACGTGAAACTAAGACTCAAAAAGGTGAGCATTTTAGAAATCTATGTAGTGAAATATGAACAAGTGCAATTCTATTGATTCACTTTTGATAACATAAGAAATGTTGGGTCCTCAATGCCACTGGCTATGCCTAAAGCACTGTGTCACGTTCACAGCTGTTCAGTGTTTTCTTCCTGCTGCTTAAAGTAAAAAATGCTTCTAAAGCCTGAGACTAGGTGCACAGTTTGCTGTTGTGTCTGTCACCATTCTGTACATTTGTAATCATTTTAGCATCGAGAGCGCAGCCTCTCGTAAACAGGATGCAGCTTTCTCGATCTCCTCCTCCGTCTGCTCCACAGTTGCAACTACGCGGATACTAGGGACACAAAGGAAATTCATGCAAAAGATATTTGTCTTTTCAGACATGAAAAAAGTAAACATGATAAACACTTGTTTAAACGATTTGAAAAAAAGTTGAATGAAAAAGTCTTAATTTTTTAAGGTGCAAACAGTGTAAATGCACTCTCTAAAGAAAAACATGGTTTTTGACGTCCAAGATTTTAGCCTAAATGTGTTTATCTGCATGAAAAGGACCATATCTTAAAAGAGAACAGTACAATTATAAGTCTAGAGTTGGGACAAGGTGTAAAAGGGTCAATTAAAAAATAATAATAATAATAAATAAATAACTGCAACAGAATAGGGTGTTATAATGTTCCCTAACTAAACAGTCCTGAAAGCAAACCCTTGAAGTAATCACTCCAGTGATCCCCCCCCCCAAAGTGCACAGCAACAGACCTACATTTTTATATATTATTATAAAGTATATATTTATAACATATCAGGTGTAAGACATGTGCTACTTTAAAACATTATAAAAAATAATTTAGCAACCAAGCTTTTGCACATAGCGTTACAGAATGCTCATTTTAAACAGCTTACCTGGGCGGTGGAAGAAAGCGCTCCTCTTTGTCTAGGTAGCGAGCCTGGATGAGAGCTATTTGTCTTTCCAGACACTGCAATCAAACAAAACATCATGAATTCTAAATCATTTTAAAATCAAACCCTTATCTTTCAGTAGGATTGCCCTGTGTTATGCAGGCCTTGACATTTTCAACATATCCAATAATAATCCCTGCATTTTTGACCAAAGTGTCCATCCTTTGTTTAGTCACCTTTAACATTGCTATTCCTAATGACTGAATAATATCTGGTTTTGTTTGACTCTGAAACAAAACTTGACCTTCCTCACTTCCTCGCTCATGGTGCTGTAAAAGTGCACTGTGTATCGTAGGGTTAAGCTAACTCTCTTGGACGTTAAATGAACATTAATATCCCTAGCATGGTTTATAACCTTCCGGAGTATAATCTAGATATGGCTGCTTTTGGGAAAAGGGGTTAACTCTGTCATGTTTCTCACTTTGGAAAAGAGTCAAGTATAACTTATCTTGGGTTTAATCAGTTCTCCTGCAGCTTAAATGCCAACAATGCTATTCCATACACTGATTTATACCAAACAGATGGACAGCTTCCTCTGTTAAGCTGCTGAAACTTGAGTATTTTGGTTTTTCTTAATGTATTATTTAATTGCTACGCTGCAGCATCATATTGTTTTAACCTTTACATTTTTGTGTTTGCATTATTATTATTATGACCCTTTATGGATTTTATTTAAACTCTTGATTCTTTTTCTTTCTCTTGCTTTTTCAAACACTGTAAATCACTGTAAATAGATTCTAAATGGTAGTTTATATAAGTTGCTTTTCAAAGGGTATATCATCATTATTTTTCTCACGTAGTCAATGATGCATCGTAGTGTCCTGACATCACTTTCTCTGGATCCTGT
This sequence comes from Hepsetus odoe, assembly GCA_017165825.1. NCBI lineage: Eukaryota > Metazoa > Chordata > Actinopteri > Characiformes > Hepsetidae > Hepsetus > Hepsetus odoe. The sequence goes on from CM029383.1 coordinate 18,417,026, forward strand.
GCTCTTCTCCAGCTGGAGATGGAGCGCTGGAGCAAAAGACTCTCCCACCACTTTCAGTCCTGGAATGCTAGAAAACACAAACCCGGGCCGAATATATCTGTTCACACAGGATTTTCTAAATAAGCAGGTAAAACTCACTTTTAGAAATGTGTGTGGTAATGCTTTTAGAGGAGCACAACAGCGAAAAGCAGATTCCAGCAGATGTTCATGTACTGCCTGTATCACCGCTATCATCACTGAACCTTAAAGGCAACAATCATTCATATTTTTGCAGAGTACTTAATCAGACCTAATAAGAGAGTAGATAAGTTGGAATCCAGCCCCACTCAAATCATGAGGACATTTATCACATTTTTCTTTAAGAAACACTCATAAGTGTTGTGTTCCTCACTTAAATTGTGTTTGCTGAACAAGATTCAGACTCCAGCTCCTTCCAGCAATAACAGACCTCCTTTTTGTTTCCAAAAGCCACATCATGTTCTTGAAATGATAACAATACAGAGGTCTTTTGATTTAAAGATTTCAGGCTTTGGACCAGCACCAATTTTCTTCATGGATTAAAAAAGAAAACAAAATGAGAAAATGACTTACCCTTGCAATGCCTTGTAGACGTGTCTGCATTTCTTTCTGAGGATGGTAAAAATTTCTGTACAAAAGACAGAAAAGGAGATATTTAAAAGTCAAAACTGCTTTTTTTGACTAATAGCTAAGGAAAGCCACAGCCTAACCAGCAAAGTAGTGATGAGTTTAGCTTGGCCAGCATGAGTTTGGCCAGCATGAGTTTGGCACACAATCAGCACACACTGCAAAGATGTGACAGGAGCTGTGGACCTCTGGGTACCTACTGCTGAGAGGACTGTGCTAGAAAGACCCAGGCTGTGCCAGTTTTCCCTTCACTAGGATCAGCTTTCTCCACACAAATCCTCAGCATAACCAAGAAATATGTAAATGTCAAAACAGATCCATGGTTGTTAAGGGGAAAAAAAAAAAAAAAAAAAAAAAAAAACAATTCCGTATAGTTCTTTCCTATTTTTACCCCTTCAAGCATTCCAGTGCACACCAATGCAGCTCATCTTTTAATATTAAGACAAGAAAGGCCTTTGCAATCTGGTGTTGGAGAAAACGGTATGCTATTTTAATATCCATCCATTTTCTGCCGCTTGTCCCAAAAGGGGTCGCGGGGGAGTGCTGGTGTCCAACCCAGCTCACACAGGGCGAGGACGGGGGACGCACCCTGGACAGGTCGCCAGGCTATTTTAATATCCTTTCACGTAATTTCATTTTTAAAATGACTTTATGCCAAAGAACACCAACATTTTTACTTTTTGTTCACATTTAACAAGTCAAACTTTTTTTTCTTTCGGCTGCTCCAGTTTAGGGGTGGCCACAGCAGATCAACCGTCTCCATTTCTTCTGGTCCTCTGCATCTTCCTGCTTCAAATCGACCACCTTCATGTACTCTCTCACCATGTCCATAAACCTCCTCTTTGGTCTTCCTCTTTTCCTCTTTCCTGGCAGCTCCATCTTCAACATGTTCCTCCCAATATAATTCTCATCTCTCCTCTGGACATGTCCAAACCAAAACTTACTTCTCTAACTTTGTCTCCAAAACGTCTAACCTGAGCTGTCCTTCTAATATGCTAATTTCTAATCCTGTCCATCCTCGTCACATCCAATGAAAATCTCAGCATCTTTAACTCTGATACCTCCAGCTCTGCCTCCTGTTTTTTTGTCAGTGCCACCGTCTCCAACCCATACAACACAGCTAGTCTCGCTACTGTCCTGTAAACCTTCCCTTTTACTCTAGCTGGTACCCGTCTGTCACAAATTACTCCAGCCACTCTTCTCCACCCATTCCAATCTGCCTACACTCTCTTCTTCACCTCTCTTCCAGACTCGCCATTACTCTGAACTGTTGATGCAAAGTATTTAAACTCCTCCACCTTTGTCACCTCTACTCCCTGCATCCTAACCACTCCACTTTCCTCCCTTTCATTCAAACTATTAAGTTAAAATCTATGTACATGTAGTAAGTTTGCATATGTTAAATTCTAGAACATATATACAAACAAAACTGACATAAGTATAGGGACATCTGGCCACTACACTTTCGGAAACTTTTATGACATCCAATTCAAATCTATAAGAAAAAATGTGATGGTTGCAGCCCACACAGCTTACACTCTTCTGGGAAGTCTTTCCATAAGGTTTTGTTGTGGATCTGTGGTAATTTTTGCCCATGCAACAAAGAGCACCTGACCATTGGTAAGTCCCTATTTTGTGCTTTGGTGCACAAAGTCATGCTGAGACTGAAATGGGCCCAAACCTTTTCGTAAAAGGTTTAAAGCACAGAATCATCCCAAATGTCTTGATATGGTAAAGCCCTAAAATTCCCTTTACTGGAACTAAGATTCATGACCTAAACCAGAGAAAATGCACACCATTACCCTACTCTACCAAACTTTACTGTTGGCACAATGCAGTCAGACAGGTAATGGTGTCCTAGATGTTATAATTTTGCTATTCTTGCCGCTCTTTGGCAAATTTACCAATTTTCCAAGTTATGGTGGTTCTAGGATTAGAGAGTATTACCCCTTTTCTAACATATATTTCAATGACTTTTTTTCCTATGCCTTCATGATATTTTTTTTCTTTAATATGGGGCAACAGTGGCCCAGTGATTAGGGAGTTGGCCCCAGGAAAGTCATGGGTTTGAATCCCAGACCAATAGGTTGCCCTGAAGTACTGTCCCTGTTACTGTTCCCCAGGCCCTTTCAATAGATGCCCACTGCTGCATGTGTGTCAGTGTATGGGTAAAATGCAGAGGTGTAATTTTGCTGTGATTTGCTGCATGCTGAGATAATTTCACATTAGCAGCAACCAATCTTGGGAATGGCTAGTCTAATTTACCATTTTATCAACTGACTGGGTGAGTGACTAAGAAGGCAGTTTCTTTTCCCCTTGAGTGATATAATTATTGGTAAGTTTTGTCCTTCAATAAATCACAAAATTATTTAAAACTGGTTATTGTCTTAACAACAATAATAAAAAGTCTATTATACTATTTTTGGAGGCAAGAAAAAAAATGGTGTTATACATAAATAAAACAAGTCAGGAATTGGCAAATACATTTTCACAGCACTGTAAATGTGTGTGTGTAATATATTCTTCCTACTGGTACTTATGCAATTATAGATGAAGCATAGATACAAAGACTATAACCGCTTCATGCTTGTCTGTGCGTGTGTATACCTGAACCTTCTTCCATGATGTTGAGGGCCTCAATAGCAGCTGAAGCCAGCATAGGTGGCAGAGAGGCTGAGAAACAATAGCCCTGTCCAGAAAGACGCTGAGATACACAGACACATGCACAGACCATCAGTGATAAATGCCTTTAACATCCCACTATTCCTCAGCTTAAAGGAACGTTTTCTGCATAGTATACTTCAACAAAGGTTCAAATTCAGCAGGTCTACAGTTACTCTTACTCTTTGTGAGTGGCTCTTTCTGCTAAGTATATGGACTGCATAAATGAATACTTCATGAATAGGTATTTTTACCTTTAAATCAGGTTCTACATTTCAAAGCACATATGCCTAGAATTATTCCCACATCTTTTGAACCTACAAACCATGATTCAAAGACCGTTCTTTGAATGTTTTAGACTGATTTTAGAATCTGATTCAGAACAGGGGAAAATGAAAACAACATTGTTGGTATGTGCCTTTGATTTGGGAAACAAATGCCATTGAAACAGTTACAAGTGATCCTTTACCTGATGATCGATAACAAATGATCGTCCACAGCAGAAGCCACCTATAGAAGCCACAGCATTCTCCATGTTGGCACTTATAAGGTCAATGTCATCTATCTGTATTAAATATAATAAAAGTCAAAATTTCTTGTAAATCCTTCAGTAAAGTCTCATATTTATAATGCAAATAGCCTATTCTCTATTGTTCATTATGAGGAACTTTGGTACGTGTGGGGTGGCATAGAACTGGAGGTTGAGCCTCGTGACTACCACTTCTACTACTACTACTGTCGGGATCTACACAGTGTATCTTCATCTCTAATCTAACACATCTGCTCCAAGTACTGAGGGTAATCAGTGGCTTCTGAATGCTAAAGCAAGATGTGTTTTATCTTGAACTCTCCAGAGCATTAGATCAACAGGACTCAGAAACGGAATCCCCTTAGGCAATGGTGTCACATTGACTCACGTTGACTCCGAAATGTTCTGTGACTCCTCGTCCATGCTCCCCCAGCACCCCGAAGGACATACTCTCCTCCAAAAAGATGCGCACTTTATACTTGTACTTTAGTTTCACCTGTAAATAGCAATCCCAGCAAAAAAAAAAAAAAAAAAAAAAAAGTACATTATACAGTCCACAATTAAATATGTATTATTAATAAATACATATCAATCAATATGTTGAGGAAGCACAAATTGGACAGTTTTACCAATTTATAAACTCTTTAAAACAAATTGAGTCATGTGGGAAAAAGTGTAACATACAGAGACCGAACAGTAAATAGATTTTCTCACCAGCTCTGGAAGAGGGCAGATATCTGATGTGTTTATGTACAATCCTTCAACGACAATAAACTTTCTTGTGACTCTTGCCTTGCGTGGATTCTGGTGAAAACCACACACACAAGTGTTAAAGAACAATTAAAGACTTAGTCTTATATCCTAAAAATATCTACCTCCACTTTACTAGTGAACAAAAGGTCACACAACACCTACATTAGGTATTCATGACAAACAAACTAAACGTATACGCATTTACAAAGCCTTATAGCTGTGAAAACAGCCAAATCCTGGACCATCTTGCATACCTTCTGATCTTCAAGCTCCTGCTCCTTCAACAAGCGCTCAAGGTCTTCCATGTCATTGTGTTTAAAATATTTGATGAAGCTGCGGGAAGCCTGCAGGCCTTTCTGGATGGAGAAACATGCTGCCTCATCCCTTAATCAAAGAGATCAAAAAGGCCCATTTATATCTGTTTAGTGCATTTAGTGCAACATATTTAGGAAATCAAACCAATACAGAAGAAAAAGTGGACATCGAGAACAATGTCTTCTGGGTGATAGCACAGAATTCTACAACAGCCACTCACACAAAGACAATGTCGCCTCTCTTGGAGTATGCTGGAATAGCACTGGCTATGGTGGCAAAGCCATAGGAGTAAATAATGGCCTCCTCTGTTCTCATGAACTTGGCCAAGCGCTCCTCTAACTCCAGGTGAACATCTAGAAATGCAGGGGTTTTTAGGGCAAAAACCTCCATTTAGAGACTTAATTACAAACATTGCGAAAGGTTGAATAAACAATCTTTTTTCACATGAGAGGTTAATATTAGAGGACAGGTCATCACCAAATGTTCCATAGAAGCCTCTCGGGCCACAGGTTCCCACACCATACTTCTTAAGAGATGCCAGAGCCTTTTGCTGCAAAAGAAAAATAAGACATTTTATGAACTACAGGGTTTATAAAATGAAGCCATTATATTAGTTATGATTAACTGTTACATTAGAAACTAATTTCTGCAAAGTATAAGAGCTACGTAACAGCTGAACTGTTCTAGCTTTTCTGCGGACATTATACTAAAGTTTTGTGCTCATAATGCAACCTAGCTACATAAGGCTTTCATGGTGAGTGAAACAATGTAAAAGTTTCAGCACACACAAACCTCAAAAACAGCTTATTCTAACAAGCGTCAGATAATCTGATTTCAGTTACTCAGCTTATAACACTTTCTGAATGTGACCAGAATCTGCTCAGGGCATCAGAGATGTTATGTTAGTTTTAAAGGCTGCTATTCATTAGTGTTACTGACATTTTTAGGGCATCACAACAATTTTGTTGTTATGCATTATAATCAGAGGTTAACAAAATGTCCACTATTGTCTACAACCTGATCATCATTATTCTGTATAAAAAAGTAAAATAAATAGCTCCCAAACAATTAACTAATAAAAATACTGTGCCTTTTCCAGAGTTTTTCCATTACGAAAATCATAAATGCTGTAGTCCTAGGTCTATTAAGATACTGACTAATGAAGCGTGTCTGATCTGAGTACCATTCAGCAATCAGAGCTGGAACTGATCTGAATTTTAAGAAGCATGGAAAAGCACTTAGGCCAGTGCCTATTCATAGTAGTACAAACCTTAACACGCTCATTGTCAAGCAGGCCCAAGAAGTTAAATGAGGCAAAGTTAATGCACTCTTTCCCATTTACAATGATTTTGTGGCTTGGAGGGCTGCAAAAAGTAAAACACTGCCATTAGCAATAAGCAGGAGTATGTGCACTTCAAGCATTTTTCCAGCTGGAAGAAGATGGGGTTGATGTAATCAGTAAGGCTGGCGTTCAAAAGTATAATGACATTTAGAAATCATTATGTCTTAACAGAGTCCTGTTAACCATGGAAGATCAAGAGGGGTCTCACCCTGTGACGACATCATAATTTAGCGATGGGTGGTCTTTGGACACAGGTGGAACCAATGGCTCTGGTTGCCATTCTTCGATTAGCTCCTCTTTTTCCTAAATCACCCACAGCAGAAGTAAATGGTTTGAGAGAGCGTTCATACACAGTATACTAGAACCTTTACAAACTGAAGTTCTCACAACATCTATCAGGTGTGAGTTATTAACATGTTTCTTGGAGTTTAGGTTTTCATGCATTTTTAAATACAAAAAAGCATAAATAATGGGCTTCAAAACAGAATTTGTTAAAAACAGAAATTTAACTAAGAATCCACTGTCTAGTTAAAGTATGATTCATCCATACATAAAAGTACACATAATGTACACAGTTGTGCTGTGATTTCTTCCTTTTTCTGTTTTAGAAATATCAGTGCAGGCCTTGACATTGTGGAACTGTGGGAATGATGGCAGTGACTAAATAAGCCTGATTTCAATAATGTTTTTGTAAACAGTTATCAGTTCCCCCATGTTTACTATCCTGCAACAATGATTGAATTTTAACATTTACATTGTAACGCAAGCAAAAATGGTCACTGGTCGAGTGGAAAGCTGGTCAAAAACTGGTCACTTTAAAACATAAAATGTTCATATTGAAACAGGCTGATACTCATCAGCAGAACCTTCAGGAGTTCCACACCTTCTCAGTGAGATCGGACCTTTCCTGGAGCTTGTAAGTCTTTGAAAAAAGCAATCTGATGATCCACAATATGAGAATTCCTTCCAAAATCAAATGATAGGCTGGTGCCTAAAAACAAAAAAAAGAAAAAAACCACAATTTGCTTACTGTCCCTGGCTGCCAAATGAACGGACATTTTGCAGTGAACTTGGTGTGATAATCAAAAATAACCAAAAGCATACAGAATACTCATACCAGCTGAAAAAAATCCAGAAGTTAACGGAAAACTTTGCAAATCTTTATAACACACTGCGCATTCAAACATTTGTGGTAATGTCACATTAATTCAGCCATAAAATGATGAAAACAAATGGATATATAAGATATTAAAACTTGCTATTAGAAAAATTTACATTTATGCTGTTATATCATTTTCTTTAAATATCAATAAGATATGCGTCATGGAATTTGTAGCCCAATGCCTATATCCAATGTTTTCCATGAATAAATTTGCGATACAGAAACATTTAAAAAGGCAGAAACAGGGAATACGTCTCCAAAATAAGAAAAAAAAATTATTAAAAAAATAAATACATATCTTATCTATTTCTAAGCTTAAAATGAGGTAAAATAGAGTACAATAAATGCATAATTAATATCAGTTATAAATCTCAACATGTTCGAAGCCAATATATATTCATGGTGAAAATATGATACCACCAAACATAATTTATATATCATAGCGCATCCCTGGAGTCAATAATCTAGCAGCCATTTTCTTCAGATGCAGTTTCACTCTCTATTACACCAAGGTTATAGATTGCAGAACAAATGGCAACTGAATGATGCAACAACCAGTCTTGCGTTTACTTTAAGTCTCAAAGACCTAAACTCAGCAAGACCATCTCGTCAACACTACCCTCGTTCCCTCTACCCACCTAAACACAACTAGACCACTAAAGCAGCAGAATCGTCAGTGTGCCACTGGCACAGCAGCTAAAAAGTAGGAAAGAAGATACACTGTGCTCTACTTGGAGACGCCCTGCAGAATCCCTGTTGTATTTCAGTACGACGCCTGTACACCATGACCAGAGCAACATCTGCTTTTGGTCAGACTCCGTATGCACCTCCTGAAGCCCTGTGAGTAAACACAGTACTCCAGTACAGACATTTATCATACTAGAGGAAGATTGCATTTAAAATGTTATGGTATATAAATAAACATAAACGGAGTAAATCATTCAACAGAAATGAACAGACATGTTTTTTTAATGCATTTTACATCAAATAAATAGTAAAAAAAATATCAAAGGTATCAATTATCTCACTTATTGATACCATTAATTGTACACAGTTAATCTAACTGTGAAGTGACGACCCTTCGGCACGGGACAACGAAACAACCTCTGCGTTTCACCCATACACACACGTGCAGCAGGGGGCAGCTATTGAAAGTGCCCGGGGAGCAGTGACAGGCACGGTACCTTGCTCAAGGGTACCTCAGGGCAACCTAGTGGTGAGGGAATCGAACCCACAATCTTCCGATCCGGGGCAGCTCCCTCACCACTAGGCCACCGCTTGTACACAGTATAATAGTATCAATTTTTCATATATAATTTTAGCAATAAAGAATATATTATTTAATAAAACATGAAGCTTCTCTGAAGGCTCTGGGTTTCATTAATGTCCCTCTTGTCTCAGAAAGTAAAGTTTGTTTTGGCGGTAACAGTGTAAAGCAGATGTGTCTAGGTGAGTTAGGACTCGGGAGGAAGTGATTCATGAACTTTATTAACACAAACTGAAATGTCACGTGGTTCCGCGACACTGTAACCGTCACTGTAAATATCGCGATACTGAGTGATTTCGTTCAGATCTCAGGTGTGTCTTCCCTTCCTGATCTGGATCCAGTGACCACTGTTTACACTCTTCTCACTTAAAAACACACAACACGCCGAGCATCGTGTTCAGCCGATACGATACTGCAGGTAGATAAGGGCTGAAAAGCTGTAATCATGTTAAAGTTGTTACCAACCTCGTAAAAAGCTTGAACCATCTCAACTAACACCCACTGCTGCCCGGCCGCCATCTTGGTGCTGTCGATCACATGACCAGGCAGGAAACGTCATTCACTCAAAAAGCGCTCTAGCGCGCCCTCGTGTGGAAACTTCTTTTAACGCATTTAAAATGAAAAAACTATTTGTGACGTCAACGACCCCATGAATTCAACATCTTTACACGCTAATTTTTAATATTTATCTTTGGGTTTTTCTGTGTATTATGTATCTTTACACTATATATACACTGTATATGTTAGTATTCTAATAATATTATATTATAACTATAATTACATTA